>CM035850.1:43688613-44888613 GCA_020510985.1 Pholidichthys leucotaenia
AGCTCAATGCTGTTTGGAATGGCCTTCTTAAGAAAAATGTTAGCTGGAGGCTGTGCAAGGAAGAACGCACTGCCATGAGTCAGCATAAGGAGGAGGCAGAGACCTAGCATCCATAGTCGATGGGGGACATGGATTGGGCTTTCAAGATCCTCAAACGCTAAGCTCTACAAATACCCAGCCACAACCCATTGAAGTTTTCTGTCACACCAATATCTGAAATACATAGTGGCACATGGCAGAATGCCAAATGACGCAATCCAAAAAGTTATGTTTGACAAGAGGAGAAATTGGAGGAGGGTTAAAGAACTGCTTGGTGTCGATAAACAGCAGGCCTGAAGGCAATGATGAGGAAAGGAAGACTTCATATAGATGTTTGGAGATTCGATTCCCATGCTCCAAGCAGCTGTGCCCCAAGGCCGATTGTGTGCTACACAGGAAAATGTGATGATGCTGCTGCTGCAGCTGCCAATTCAGGACACCCTTGATACTGACAAGCAATTGTTTACCTGTAACCTTACATCAACACTTGGTTTGTGTTCTGTGTTCTTGAATGCTATAAACTGTTGAATAATAATGTTTTCTGTTAAGCAGTTAAGCATTCAGTATTCATGTCAGTTGATCTGAAATTAATTACATTGGAAACAACAGAAAACAATCAGAAAAAAAGAGTGGTCAGTTTTTGAATTCCATGAGTATACACACTTTTTCCAGAGTTCATCTGTCCTATCTCTTTCGTCAAGTGGCCTGCTAGCTAGCTAGCACACGAACAGTACTTTTGTTTATGTTTTGTTACGTTTTCCATCTTCTTATTTGCATCATAATATGCAATAAAGAGTCAGAAGCACACATTATGTTGTGAGGCTTCAGAAGAAACTGTACACTGTGAGGTTTTATTCTAAACTTTGTTGTAATTAAGTAAGCTAACCATTACTTAGCTAGTGTTCAATTGGTATCTTTGTGGAGGATTGAAGAGATGAAACACGACCTTTGCAGATTCAGATTTTATTCCTCCATCCTCAAAACAGGACTGGCTTCTGGGTGCCAAAGCAAACCTTTTATACATCTTACACTTCTCTTCTTTGGCACCAAGAGTACATATCATCACAATAGGGTGCATAACATCACAATACATTCACACCTGCAGTCCCAGTGTGAAGGCACACTTCTTAACATCTTTTCTCCCCCAGCGCTCTGAGCGCCTACCTCTGACATCTCCCTCCTTTCCAACTCTCCCCACTGGGTGCCACAGCACCTAGTGGTAGCCACAGTAGCCGATCCACTTTAGAAAAAATGCGCATTCCGGCCAAGTGCACTGAAAAATCTTGGATGTGAGGGATGGGGTAGCGAGTTGTGTTCAGCTGACATTAGGCAACGGAAATGACAGGGGCGCCCAAGGGAAATTGGAGCGCCTATCAATCTCCAAACGTTCCAAGTTGGCGAACCTCTTCCTGCACGATGACTAGCTTAGCTGCATCTAGGCGGCAGCGGAAGCACAAAAACGGCGGGCCCTTAGTTGTGATAAAATGCTCAACCCCATGCTTGGTCACAGTAGTGGAAAAGGTGGGCACTGTGAGCACGGGAAACCTCCAGACAGCAAACGCTGATACACATCCCCCGAGGCTAAAAAATTGGGATGTGTTGGTGGCTCAGCTCCCCAAGCCATACAAGGCAGTGAGGCAAAAGACACAGCATCCACTAAACGTCTGTTAGCAACATCGACAAGGAGACCCTAAGTACACAGAAAATCAGCCCTAAGATAGGAACCGAAACAGGCAGCTACCACAAACTCCCACTTGTAGTTGCGTCCATGCAAAATACACAGTCACCAACCTCTCTCCAAAGTCTTTATGGGGGATCCATTAGCAGCTGTAGTGACGGGCTGCAGCTTTCCGCCAGCCTATCAGCTCTGACTGACAAAATGAGACACTTCTGGGAACCAGAGTCCACCAAAAACTGTCTTCTGGAACGTGTGTCCTCGATGAAAAGCAGTTTCTCCCTGCCGCTAGCGGTTGTAGCTGATACTGACCGCTGGCTGCCTGTTTCTTCGGCATCTTGAAGCAGCACAGCGGGAGATAACACCACGCGTCGGCCCAAAACGCTGATGGTAGAAACAGGTCGTCCCATTCCTGCATCCCCGAGCGGCTGTCCCGCACTCTGATACCTTCAGCTCCTCACCCTCAGTGTGCTCCGCCAAAGATCCTGGTCTCACTGCCTGGATTCTGAAACTCCTGCTCGCCAGGATAATGCGATCCGCTTTCTCCACCAGCGAGCGGTAGTCCCTGGCAGCCAGCAGCGGTAAGTTGGCCAGAATTGTCCGTGCCGAAACTGGCAGTTTCATCAGGAAGAGATGGGTGAAGAGAAAAGATCCGTCATCTGTGCCCAGCAAAGCCAGCATACTCTCCATTAGCTCCACCACAGCCTGATCTGTCCCCTAACTCCGAGTGTGCGAGAAGCTTCTCTGCTCTCTCTCTAGCGGAGAGAGTGTAACACCACAACAGCAGCTGTTTGAGAGCATTGTCCCCCCCCCCCCCCCCCGCCTCCGGGCTGGGGGGCTCAGAGCAGGCTCATGGTGTGCTGAGTGGAGCGTGGGTCCAGCGAAGCCACCACGTAATGGTACTTCGTGTCGTCAGCTGAGACTCCGCAGAGAGCGAACTGGGCTTTCACGTGGATGATCCAGGTGGCTGGGTCGTGGAGCCAAAAGTCCGGGAGCTTTACCGCCACAGCAAATGCGGCGGGGGGAAACCCTAGCGTGGGTGGTCCCACAGATGTGCTCGGTTTGTCTTCCATTCTCACGTCGTAGGTCACCAGTGTGGAGGATTGAAGAGAAGAAACACGAGCTTTGCAGATTCAGACTTTATTCCTCCATCCTCAAAACAAGACTGACTTCTGGGTGCCAAAGCGAACCTTTTATACAGCTTACAGCTTCTCTTCTTTGGCACCAAGAGTACATATCATCACAATAGCGTTACATACATCACAATACAGTCACACCTGCAGTCCCAGGTGTGAAGGCACACTTCTTAACATCTTTTCTCTCCCCCCTTTGGTGCTCTGACGCCTACCTCTGCATCTCCTCCTTTCAACCTCTCCCCCTGGGTGCCACAGCAACTATATTCGCCTCTCCCGCCTGAGGCGCACACATTTACATTCTCGCCCCTTCTCCCTATTCCCAAAGTCACTGGATGAGAGTAAGACCTCCGGTGTGCCACCCACATCTCACTTTTGTTTATGTTCTCTTTGCTGCTTCTTCTTGGCATCTTATTATTAAGTACAAGCGTCAAAAGGATACATTACATCATAAGGCTTCAGTAGAAACGTACGCTGTGAGGCTTCAATCTACCCGTTGTTATAACTAATTTTATAAGTAAGCTTGTAGCAAGCTAGTGCGCAATTGGTATCTTCACTCTGTTTACATCCTTTTTGCTGCCTTTTAAGTAATCCTCAAAGAGTCAAAAGGATGTATTAAGTTGTAAAACTTCCATAGAAACTGTATGCTATACTTTGGGGAAATTTATTTAAAAAAAAAAGCCACAGCTAACCAGGCTGACTATTATCATGATCCTGAAGCACACCAACACAATGTCCTGGCTGTGTAGGCTGTTGCTTTCCAAACAGTGCCTCACTGTGGAAATGAAGATAAACAACGCATTACAATTCTCACATATTATAAGAAACTACCAACAGTTACTGTAATTAAAGATTATTAGAGCACAAGTGCAGAATTATACATATCTGGTAAGCCGTCGGGTTGTGGCTATTGGGGAATATAAGTCACTCCTGGAATCCCTGTTGTCCAGTCAAATTACTCAGTTGGAAAAAATATGTTGTATAAAATCATTTATGTGCTTCTGGTATTCCGTTTAGAATTATCTTTGATGACAATTAAAATTCTACCTGCAGTAAAAACTGACAGAGAAACACTCTTATGTTTTACAGCCCAACTCTTAAAGCCTTTAGTTGTTGATTTCATCCTTTATTACCACTTTTACAGCAGAACACGATAAATAACATGTTCAGATCATGCAGTAGACAATAGGCCACATTCATTACGCTCCTCAGTGAGCCATCTGTGCTAGCGGCAGTATTTGCATGCATAAATATGAACATTGTCCATTGACCTTTTCTGCATGTCCCTGAGGCTGTCAAACTTTATTATCAAACTCATTCTGGGTGCTTGATCAAGGCCTTGAGCCACTCTAGCTGTGGCAGAGAGCAGCTGCTGTCACCCTGCCAGACAACGAAATAGCGGCACAGGCCTGCGTCCCCAGAGCACATCACACTGACCCAGTCATCTCAGAGGAAATGTCATTTGAAGGACGGCTATTTACAGCCACTGCCTTTCTGTTAATTAGTCTGTTAATGAGTGTTTCATCACTAGAGGTGGGTGGAGTAGCCAGAAATTGTACTCAACAGCTTTACCTTCAGATATCAGCTAATTATTAGGGAAAAAAGGCGTATTACCTTAAGCAAGATGCAGACTTAAAAGGGAAAAAAGCACAAGCTTGCAGTGCAAAGACTTAACTTTACAGTAAGAATCACTTTCCCTGTTTCCTTTATAAATGACAAATTGTAAATGGCATTCACTTATATAGTGCTTTTTTACTCATCTCTAGATGATTTTAAGATTTTTTATTATTAAAAAGAGTCTCTTTAATTTACTACCTCTGTAGAAACTGGGGTAATCGAAAATACATGGCCATGGGTATCCTTCCTCATTCCACAAGTCTCTCTGCCTGTCTGCCGGGTGAAAACCACAGAGCTGTTTGAGAGATGGAGAAACCTGCAGGTGTGTAAGTGGGAGCAGAACAAGGAGGAGACCAGCAACTTTAAGTAAGCATAACGCATTCTTGAGCACAAGCTCCATACTTCTACATGCCTCTAAAGTTGCATTTAAAAACCTGATTTATAGTTTATTAATTGTAATTGTTTCTGCTTAATTTCTGCACCAAAGTGGCATTAAATCTAATTTCAAAAAATGACTTGTGGGATATACAATGGGGGAAAAAATATTAAACGCATCATCAGTTTTTTTCTCAATATATACGATATTGCCAATTAGGCTACTGTGAAATTTTTACCAGACATTGATATTAACGCAAGAAATACACACATAAAAAGATAAAAAGTATAATATACAGTATAACAATATAACAAAACAAACAATATAACAAAATCAAATCATTTAGGTTAATGAATAAAGTTATGTGTAATAAAGTGGAATGAAACAGGAAAAAACTATTGAACACATTACAAAAAGCAGTACTCCAAGGCACGGTAAGGCAAGGAAATCAGCTAAAACCCATAAGCCATTAGAAAGTAGTTCTGTCTCCTGTCAGTAGAAATTAATGTCAGCTGGGTAGGCACTTCATGAGCGAGTATAAAAAGGTTTTGTCATACAAGAAGCATTTCATGATGGGGTAAAGCCAAAAGCTCTCAGTTTCACAACCTGATTTGTTGCAAAAACACATTTTATGGATTTGATTACAGACATAATAGAAAAACTTCTGAATCTTCCAGTAAGCACCACTGGGCCATTGTCCGCAAGAGGAAGGAACATTAATCTACCATTAGCTGGCCACAGACATGAGCTCCTCATCACATATCTGACCAGGAAATCAGAAAAGTAATCTAAGAGCCAAGAATAACTTGAGAAGAAGTCCAGAAAGCCCAGCAGCTACAATCGTAACAGAAAAAAAAACAATAGGCACCTCCACCATCATGGGCTCCATACACACTCACCTCACAAACTCCGTTACTAAAGAAAAAGCACAGTGAAACCTGTTGAACATTTGCCAAGCAACATTGGAAAAATCTTTAAGATAAGCTAAGATAAGATAGGATAAGATAAGATAAGATAAACCTTTTATTAGTCCCACAATGGGAAATACTGGGAGAATGCAGTGTGGTCAGATGCAAATGAAAACAGAACACTTTGGCTGTCACACTTCACAGCATGTTGGAGGAGAAAGGGCATTGCACATAACCCAAAAACACTAATCCAACAGTGAGCCTTGGAGGTGGAAGCGTCATGTTGTGGATTGTTTTCTCATTTTATGGCATTGACAGTTCATATATATATATATATATATAATATATATATATATATATATACTGTATATATAAAGGAACAATAATTGGAGTCAAGTATCAGAGTATTCTTGAAAGTAATCTGCTGCGATCCACCGAATGTTGAGGATAAGACGGGGATGGACCTTCCAGCAGGACACTGATCCCAAACATACAGTGATGGAAACACTCTATGGACTCTATGCACGGCAGCTTGTGACGTATTGTTCATGTGTCGAGTGAGGTTGCTCTACAACTTCCGCCGAGCATTGAGTGCTATGCTAATATCGAAATATTAATCACGTTTAGGTTTAAAAACGGCTAAACTGCATAAATTTTCAGCACTAGTCAATCAATTTTTTTTGTTTATCTTTTTATATATCTTCCAATTATTTATTAATTATTACGTTATATCATGACCGCAAAACGAGTTAAAGTTTCTTTGCTAAAGGTGGAGGACAGCACTTTAGTGCACCACTGCTGTGTACCACAGTGTACAGCTTCTGCTAAGTTCAACTCAGTTCTGAGTTTCCATAACCTTTCCTAAAGACCAAGAGCTGCAAAGGAGGTGGGTGGTTAAAATCCGACGGGACAACTTTACAGGTACAAACCACACGAAGAGTCTGCAGGCTGACATTTTCAAACTACAGACTTGATTGAGCCACCAACACCAGCCGGACGCAGATGACTGAAAAAAGGAGCAATCCCAGTTCTTTTTGAATGAATAACTATACTCTGCCTGTCCATGACCCGGAGTTTGCAAGGACAGAGCGACAAAACACGGACGTAATGCAGATGAGGACCACCCCAATGGACGTAACATTACATTATCCAGACCCGACTACTGTTCTGCTGCGAACCTGCCTGCTCTTGATCTCGCCCCTAGACAACACCAAGGCTCTCCACACTGAAAATACAGAGCTTAGCGTGAACAACTGGAGGAAATGGCCATCAGTAACAAGTTGGGGTTGGAGCGGTTTGCTGCTTCAGATGATGATATAAGATTTTTATACAAGGTAAGCTAAAATGTCAGCAGCGTTTGTTAGGTTTATATAAAAGTATTTATTCTGTAAATACCTAGCATTGACTAAGCAATTTTGTGTATGCCCTTTTTTATTTTGTACCCTATCTCCATTTTAATATTACAAAATTATAACTACGATGCTGTCCATATGTTGAACTGGTGGTCATGAGGTTCTATTAATATACATAATCAGAAAGGTTATTGTGCCATAAGCTAGTATTCCCTACTTACCTTCATAATTGCAGAGATACGAGGACACATAAAACTTGAAACATTTCTCAAGTTTGCTCTGCAGTGTTGTACTGCACCTCCAGACTAATCGCCGCACGTTATTAATGGTAAATTTCAGTAATTCCAGCAAACAATGAGTGAACAGGAGAGATTCTGCCATCCTTCTTCTTTAAAACTTGCAGACCAGATGTGAACGGGCGGCCTCATGTCAGACGCGGAAGTGAAGCGTGCATAGAGCCACCATGGTCTGAAACAAGCGAAATCAAGTTTGTTAGAAAGGCCCAGTCAATCAGCTTAATCAAATAGACTTAATCAAATTGAAATCAGGGTTCACAAGTGGGCTGTGGGAATCTTAGGATTTAAAGACAGTCTGTTTAGAAGACTTCCCACATGTCTTGAAGCAAACAAAGGCTTCTCCACTAAGAGTTTTCTTTTTTTGATGGTTCATTTTGTAATTACAGCTCCTTGCTCAGCATGAAGCCGCCGTTGCTGAATACAAGTCATCATTTCAGTCCCAGGAGTTTTATTGTGAGTACTATTGTGGTTATTATTTTGGTGAGAACCATTAATAATGCCAGGTGAAACATACAGTATATGGGTGGTAGTGGCTCAGGAGGAATAGTGGGTGTCCAGTAACCAGAGGGTTGGCAGTTCAAATCCCTGTGTAAAGTACTTTGGGTGTCATGAAAAGTGCTATATAATGCAATCCATTATTATATACAGTGCTAGGTGAAACTACAGTATACAATATAATTGTATACCTACATACACAAACTCCAACTTTCCCTTACTTTTCCCAAATATGTGTTAAGTATTTAAGAAGTTATAGCAGCAACATAGAAAACAATTAAAAGGTGACTCTTTGGCATATAGGGCCAGGTGATATGACCCCTTATCTGCAGCACGGGTAGTTGAGCAAATCGTCCCTATCCTGGTCCCCCAAACAAGACCCCACCCTATAGGGAAGAGGAGGGGGAAATGCACCCAGTGGCAACCAGCCCACACACCCCAATCCTGCCATGCACGGCCAAGACAGCCCCCGCCACAACCAATCCCCCAAGTAGTCCGGCACCGGCAGGGCCCAAGAAAGGAGAGCCAGAGGAACACGGAGGAACAGGAGAGGAGAAACCTGCCAGAACACCAGCCAGCCCTACTTCTCCACTGCTCGCCGCAATAAGCACAGCCACCCCACACCAAACCGGACAGGGTGCACATCCACTGTCCACACACACGAGGGGAAAGGGAATGAACGCACAAAGCAAGAAAAGCACTGCAGTGGTGCTCCTCTAAGTATTAAAGATGCAAATCTACATTGTCTAAAATGGTACCTTATGTCCTTTTTTCTACAAACAAAACCATTCATTGTTTTAGTTTCGTGTCAAAATCTTTTCACTCCCTCCCACCCCCAAAAGCCAGAATTGGTGACTAGGCCCAACCCACATACCACAAGGCTAACAGTGGCTAGCACTACATTAAACAGCATAAATCCTGAGATAAAAGACTTACCGGTTGAAGGACATGTTCAGTTGTATGCACAGTAGCCCAGGATAATGACTGAAACTGCATCAGTCCTTAAATGCAGTTTAATGGTAAAACCCATCTTAATCTGAGTCAGATTTTCAAAGCAGCTAGCTTAAAAATGCTAACTGGCCGAGGCTAAACGTCAGTCCGGCCAGAGAATCCTGATTGGCTCAACACTACCCATGTGCCAGTACCATGCATAGTTATGTCAGCAAAACCACTCCTCGTCTCAACTTGCCTTTTTGCAGGGGGCGGGGCTTAAGTGAAATTTTAAAGCAAAAAACAAACACGAGACATTTGAGTGATTTCGCTTTTGATATGTCTTAAAAGTCATAAAAACATGTTACAAACATATTAACAAAAAAAATAATAATTCTTTGGCAGAGTGTCACTTTAAATACATTTCAGTTACTGTGTTCAGTACTTTTTACCTGTTTCACTCCACTTTATACACATATCCTTATTTATTAATTTAAATGTTTTGATTTCTTTCTGTGTAGATTTCTTGAGTTAACATCAAAGTCTGGTGAAAATTGTATGCGAGAGTAAAAAATTAAAAACATACTTGATTTTTGTTAATTACGCTGCACACAATTTGCATTCAAGAAATATAAGTTACACAGTTTTGTTTCCTTAATGGTGACATGCATCGTCTTGGATCCCACTAACTTTTGCCTTTTTTGTGTCTTCGTGAAGGATGTCTCTGTCTCGCTGTTGCAACGCTCCCAACTTTCTGTTCACCACCAAGAGAAACACGCCTGCAGGAACCAAGCTGAGGTACGAAGTGGACACGAGCGGGATCCTCCCCATTACCACCGAGGTTTTCAAGATGTTCCCAGATGTGAGTCCGCCGCCTCTTTATGGTTGTGTACTGTGTGTAGGTTTTATTTCTGACACAGTTGTGATCAGATGTATTTAATTTAATTTAAAAAGTCTCCTCCAGTGTGACTGAATGTCTCTGTTTCGTTCAGGATATGCCGTATTCCAAGTCACAGTACAAGAAATGTGCTGTCATCGGAAATGGCGGCATCATCAAGAACAGCAAATGTGGAAAGGAAATTGACTCGGCGGATTTTGTTTTTAGGTGCGCAGAATAAATTAATCAGTGTTTGTCATGTGAGGGCTGCACAGTGCAAATAGTGATTTTATATTGTGGTTATTTATCGCTATACACACCAGGGCTGTGATAATGTATAGAAGAGTGTACAATCCATTACCATTTTTGTCTGTCTTTTATTATTGATCAGTTACATTTGGGCAGATTAGGTTGCATGTGTGAAGCTTTAAAGAGGACACCATTTTCCATCATGTGATGACAGGGGTTTATGTTTTTATTATAAGAACCCCAATTAAAATGAAGTTGGGACATTGTGTAAAATGTAAATAAGAACAGAATACGATGATTTGCAAATTCTTTTCAACCTATTTTAAATTGAATACACTACAGACAAGATATTTCATGTTCAAACTGATAAACTTTATTGCTTTTTTTGCAAATATTCACTCATTTTGAATTTGATGCCTGTATCACGTTCTGAAAAAGCTGGGACAGGAGCAAGAAAAGACTGGGAAGATTGAGGAAGGCTCATAAAACACCTTTTTTGTCTGCTTTAGCACTAGAGACTGGGGCACTTTCAAGCATGCAGCCACTTACAATGGACACCCAAACATAGAGTACACTGAGGTTGTTGTAGCATACGTACGTAGCTAAATGCATTGATGATGTCACTCACTGCAAAACCGTCACTGTTCGTGCTAACCAGAAGCCATGGATGCCAGCAGAGGTCCACAGGCTCCTGAGGGCTTGGGATGCAGCCTTCAGGGCCGGTGACATCGCAGGGCTAACAACAGCTAGGGCCAACCTGTCCTGTGGCATCAAGGAAGCAAAATGACAGTACAGCAAGAAAATATCTGGAAACTTCAGCAACACCAGAGATGCACAGTCTCTCTGGCGTGGCATACAGACCCTCACCAACTACAAACCTCCACCTCAGACCTCTGCTAGTGACATCACACTGCTGAACAACTTAATCAACTTCTTTGGCCACTATGAAGCACAAAACAGCACATCAGCACAGAAGACCACTCCTCCCCCAGATGAGCAGGCTATAAGTCTGGATCCAGCTAGCGTGAAGAGGACCCTTTCTGGGATCAACCCATGCAAGGCAGCTGGACCAGGCAACATACCAGGTTACATTCTGAAGGACTGTGCGGAAGAGTTCATGAATGTCCTGGCCAACATCTTCAACATCTCCCTGAGTCGAGCTGTTGTCCCCACGTGTTTCAAAACTGCTACCATACCAGTCCCAAAGAAGCCCGTCCCATCCAGCTACAGCGATTACTGGCCAGTAGCACTGACCTGCATCATAATGAAGTGCTTTGAGCGGCTCGTCATGCAGAACATCAAGTCCATCCTCCCTCCCTCCCACGACCCATCTCAGCTTGCATACAGGTCAAACAGATCCACAGAAGATGCCATCGCTGCTGCTCTCCATCCAGCCCTCACCCACCTGGACACAAACAACTCCTATGTGCGAATGCTGTTCTTGGACTTCAGTTCAGCATTCAACACAATCATCCCCCAGCACCCGATACAAAAACTCAGACACGTGGGACTCAAAATCTTTCTCAACTGGATGCTGGACTTTCTCACAGGGAAGCCACAGAATGTGTGGGTCGGCAGCAACACCTCCAACCTCCTCCAAAAACACCTCAACATCGTAGGCAACACCTCCCACCCCTCACACTCCCTCTTCAGCCCCCTGCTCTCAGGGAGAAGGCACCGGAGCCTACAGGCCCGCTTCACAAGACTGCTAAACAGCTTTATTCACCAGGCCCTCAGGACCCTGAATGCTGCCCCCCACCCCCACCCCTGGACTGTAACACACTCACCCTAACTACCTCAGCTGTTTGCACAGAAAGACTTGGCACACCAACAGTTAGGGCTGTGCGATATGGCAGAAATTTCATATCACGATACGTCATCTTATATCATGATATGCATTTTCTTTAAATTCTTCAGTTTAGATAATCACATAAAAAGTACCATTTCTTTTTTTTTACCTTTTTTATAGGACATGTACCGTTTTTCCCTCATAATTTTGCAATGTCGTTATAAAATAGTTTTTTAATGTGCATTTGAGACTTGATTCTCATAAATTTGGGGTTTTTCTTCTAAATCTATGTACAGTATGAATAAAAAGTAAACATCAATAAGTTAAATATTTCCTGAGCCAGAGGAGAATAGCAAAAGAAAAAAAAAACATAAAAAATGTTTGAAAATGGGAAAATTACCCATCGCTGCCATCTACAGATATATAAATTAACTGTTAGTTGAAATCAGTGAAAATTTAAGTGTAGCGCTACACCCTGAAGATGCCATACTGGCCTGATTTAACCTGTTTGCTTCTTATTAAAAGTATTTCAGATTGGTCATGAACTGAATATCAAAGACACAAAAGATAATGTAATAAAATACATGTGATAACTAACTTTATTTATTATCACTACTTGACTAATTAAAATTATTAGAAATCAGATAACTTACATTAAGAGCCAACTTGCTCTCCCAACCCATTTTAATTTATTTATTATTTATTTTGCGTGTATTATGCCCAGTGTTGGGCAAGTTACTAAAAAATAGTAACTAATTACAGTTACTAGTTACTTCTTTTCAAAAGTAACTGAGATGCTTACCAATTACTGCATGATTAAGTAACTAGTTACTTGGAAAAGTAACTTTCACGTTACTTTTAAATGCATACTTAAATCATCTTGCACACATAAGATAATTTAATCAATGGATTACATTAGGAGCTTATTAATGTCAGGGTGAAAAGAGACTGGTTCAGACAGAGCTTTTAGAACATGTTCAGTCTGCTTTATCCTGCCTTGAGAGCTGTTATTGTGGGAAAAATCGGAAGAAAATCAACACAAAATTGCCAGTAATTTCCTCAGAGAGAGAGGGCAAAAAAGTGAATTGGCAGCGCTGCATAAAGCTGTCAGCGTTTCTTACCTTTAATATTGTGGATTTAATCCGATGTGCAGTGATCCAAAGAAAATGTCCATTATCAACAGTCCAAATATCTGCTGTGACAGAGACATGATCCAGTCCTTTTGGAGATCAAACCCATTTTTAAATAATCTTTATCCAGGTAGCAAATAGGGATGAGTTGATATCACTTTTTCAAGACCGATACCGATACTGTGACTTTGAGTATCGGCTGATACCAATCCAAACCCAATACGGTCTCTCTTATTTAAAACAACAGTACAGAACATACTTTGGTAATAACTGGTTGCATTCTGCATACATATAAAAAACATAAATTTAAATGTCAAAGAATATTTTACAAATTTGACTCAGTTCAGCAATGCTGCTGTCATGATCTGAGCACGGGGGGTTCCGCTGTGCTCTGTCTCATTGTCTTTTTACATATTTGTTGTATTTTTGGGTTCTTAGTTTCCTGTCATTTTATTCTTGGTTGGTTTTCATATATCTTGTATTATTTCTTAGTTCTACTCATTCTCTGGTTTACGCTCATCACTGTCTTGTTATTTATATATTTGGTATTATCTGGTATTATCTGTATTTATCCTTCAGTTCATTATTTGCCCTTATTGCAGTTCCCTCTGTCTCCAGGGCTGCAGCTGTCAGTGGCACTTCTGGGTTTTGCCCTGGTAGTGGGCGGTGCTCCTGTCAAGCTGTCAGTCCCATCTCCTCTCCTTTCATGACTCACAGCTGATCTTAATTGTGTAATCACTGTCACCTCCTGCCTTATTTAAGCCCGCAGCGCTGATCATTCGGCGCTGCAGTCTTCTCAGTGTTCAGATGTGCTCTCCTAGTCTGCTTCATACTTTGTAAGTACCTTTTCGCTCTGACAGGTATCCCCTGTCAATCTATGGTTAGTGTGGTTGCTAGTAGTCCTGATGAGCTTCCCTCACCTTCCGGTGTTTTTTCATATGCCTTAGCCTCTAGGCCAGGGGTCGGCAACCCGCGGCTCCGGAGCCGCATGCGGCTCTTTCATCCCTCTGCTGCGGCTCCCTGTGGCTTTGGAAAATAAATAATGAGTATTTAATTAAAATGTATTTTATTTTAGTTCATTAGTTTTTTAAAATGTAATTCTAAATTTGAAGATTATGGTGATCTTGTAAAATCTAAAAAAAAACGTGTTAAAGTTTAATCACCGTCAGCGAAAAGCAACACGAAGTCGGAAGTCGTCTCCCGCGATAACCCGGATGTGTTGTGTTCAAGCTACTGCTGTATTGTAAACAGCCCTGCGATTGGATAGTTGCAAACGATTGGACCAATCAAATGGCTCGTTGTATGCTTTTTCAAAGATTCATGGCGGCGTGTTCTCAGGGATGTGATTTTCTGTTAATTCGCCGAATTCCGCTTTATTTTATCTTTCAGGAAGATAAAGTACGTTAAGTACGTTAGCGGCTTGTGGTCCACGAACGCAGTGAAGCTGCGCCCTTTCAGGCAGGACTGGAAGTGGCGTATGGCCACCGGTAATCGATATGGCCAGGTGGAGAGTCATTAACTCTACAACGGCTGTATGAGCTGGGCTGGCGCGAGGGAGGAAACGGTAATAAAAGTTAACCATCCCCTTTTATGATTCCAAACAGTTTGAAATTGACAGTGCACAGTGGACATTGACTCATAACTTTTGAATATTTCTAAGACTTGGCTACATCAGTGATTGTGCAAAATGAACTGCTCAAGTCTCAATGGAGATTGAAACTGGTGATCTGAAATGAATGCTGAAATTATAAAAAGTAATGGTATGTTGGAATTTTATTTCTATTATGGAACAGATAAAATTAACTGATTTTGATTTGATCAAGTGTTAAAGCATGTGATGGATAATGCTTGTTGGAATATTTTAGGAATGCTATCTTCTTGGAACATAAGTCAATATTATACATTAATAAGTGGCATTCAGCTGTTTGTTTTATGTCATTTAAGCACAGTTCTGGTACTTAAAAATTGTAAAAACCCAGGAGCTTTGGGGGGCTTTGCCCCCCTTGCCCCCCATCCCACCCCGGACCCCGCTGGGGGACTATGTCCCCCAGACCCCCTGCTGAATTTTCAGATAATTTCCCCAACCCCAAATCACATCGCTGGTTCGTGTTGGAATTCTGAGCTTTTGGTATTGTTTTCAGCGGAATTATGAGATTTTTATCGAAGGATCAGGAGTCATCAGTGCTAGAAATAGCACTCTCCTTTCAACCCAATGTCAACCTTCAACCCAATGTCTTTTTTTTTTCGGAGTTCAAAATGTTTTTGTTGCATGCAGAAATGTAATTTTGTTTTCTCTGCAGGAGTTCCCTGATTTCATAAATGCAACACATTATAGTTTGTTTATACATAGCATAAAGGGAAAAAAAAGTTATATGCAGTGTTATTTCATTTTAAGTGTCAAAAGGGTTTTTGTGGCTCCCAGTGTTTTTTTTTCTGTGGGAAACAGGTCCAAATGGCCCTGAGCGGTAAAGGTTGCTGACCCCTGCCCTGGACAGATCGCCAGTCCATCGCAGGGCCAACACAGAGAGACAGACAACCATTCACTCTCACAGTCATACCTAAGGACAATTTAGAATCCCCAGTTGATGCCAGTTAACCTAACTTGCATGTTTTTGGCATGTGGGAGGAAACCGGAGAAATCCCGGAGTAAACCCACGCAGACCCGGGGAGAACATGCAAACTCCACACAGATCACTGTTGGTCGGGGGCTGGGATCGAACCCAGGATCCCCTGGCCAAGGGTGAGTTGGTGTGCTGCCGCAGTGCTAACCACTTCCCCACCGCGCCGCCCACAACCAATCCACTAGTTGTCAAATTGAGAGTCTGGAGAACAAGTGAAGGATACAGATTTATATCATATTAATACATTTGAACAAGGAGCATTATGAGGAAACAGGATGAAAAGTAGCTTCTTCTAAATAAAACTTTCATCTCTAATTTATGAAAATATCAGGAACTAAAGCTGTGTGATCACTGTTGAAAGTAGGAGATGGGTGATATTTTTCAGATTTAAACAATTTATGAATGTGCTGATAATTAAAACTATGCAAAAATTATGGTCAGATATTCAGAAATTTATTTTTCAGGACAAAACAATTTATAATATATATCTAACATTTATTTCATGAATGAAGCTATATAAATGAAGCTATAAGCAGTTTTTTCCCACTGCTGTAGTAGGAATTCATTAATGCCACATAATATTCAGAGCTATGTACAGTATATACAAAACTTTATAAGCAGCATAATCTTTATTTTAAAGGTCAAATTGCCGTTGCGGCTCTCAGCCACGTCTGTTTTAGTCGGAGACGGGCAAAACGGCTCTTCGGCTGGCAAAGGTTGCAGACCCCTGCTCTAGGCTATTTTGGGCAATGTGACTCCTATCCGGCTATCCCCGTTATTCTGTGTTTTTGTATTTTGTGGATTGGACTCTTTGTTTATCTTTTTCTGTATGTTTTGTACTTTTGTTATTTTGTGCACTTGGTGCCGGGAGTTGTTTAATACACAGCAGTACTTTTGTTTCCTGTGCACGGTGTGCCTTTTGTTATTATTAAATACACAACTCATAGTTCCTGCATGTGGCATCATCAATCAGCCCCGTAAAGGCAGAGTTCATGACAGAAGACCGCAGCCAGTAAAGACGTCAGTGGTCTGTGAGTTTGCTTTTTGTTTTTCCCTCCCGCATTTTTTATTTTGTCTGGAGTTTTTTGGGGTGTATTTACATCATGGACTTCCATGTTTTTGGACTGAGTGAGGAGGAGTATGGGGTGGCGGAACTCATTGTGAATTCTGCCTCAAAGGCTCGGGCCACCCACACTCCCGAGGTCGCCCTGGGATACGTGGACAGTGCGGCCCGGCTCATCGAGATATGTCCCAGTCTCTGGAGCTGCCCGGGCCTTACTGCTCTCCTCGCCATGGTGGTTGAGTCCCAGCGGCTTCTCAGTGAGTGGGTGAGAGATGCCCCTTCGACACAACCTGGGCTGACGAAAAAGCGTTTCTGGGTGCAGAGGGCTCGTTCACCTCTCCAGGAGCTCGTGTCCTCGCCCATCCACCAGACAGCCCCTGGAGCTCCTGGAAGGACATTGTCTTGCTCTGGGACAGCAGCTGATACCATCACGCCCCGGAAATTCAGGCAAGTGCTTATTCATTCTCTTTCTCTCTCTGCCGAAACCTCTTGCCTAATTCTCAGTGGTGAGGCTCAGTCATCACAGTCCACTGGGACCTCACCATCAGCTGCTGTTACCTTTTACCTCACCACCTTCTCCTGTCTCCCTGAAATGTCTTGCCGGTCCTGGGAGGGAGCCGCTGGACGACGGATGAGTCTGTGGATTCTGGGGGCCTTGGTTCGGCTCCACCACTACATCCAGCGAGGGAGAGGAGCGCCCACTGTGTCCCGAAGCCAGTGCCTACGAGTGAGCATCCCCTGGTTTCAGCATCGCAGGACCCTGCACTATCAGTGAGGCGTTCCCTGGCTCCACTTCTTGGGGCTAGGGGCTTATCCACGTCGAAGTCTGTGCCGAAGACCAAGCGTCCCCTGACTCCGGTACCTCGCCCACTTCGCCAGAAGTCCGTGTCTCCGCCTGTCATCGTACCTGCAGGGGCCTCCATATTCTTCAGGGGGGCCCACAATCACTGCAGCCACTGAGAGGGATGACTCTGGACCCACAGCAGCTGTATCCATCATGCCCCGGGAATTCAGGCAAGTGTTTTTTCATTCTTCTTTACCTAAAAATGAATCCTCTTGCCTAATTCCTGGTGGTGAGGCACAGCATTTGTGGCTCACTGAGTCCTCACCACCTGCTGCTCCTATTATTTCCTCACCTGCTACCCCCGTGTCTCTTCCACTCTCCCCTGAGTGTCCGCCGGTCCCGGGATGGAACTGTCGGACGACGGAAGAGCCTGCAGCCCTGGAGAACCTGGTTCCAGCCCCGCAGCCATGAACCAGATGGGAGGAGAGCGCCCCTTGTGATCTGGAACCTGTACTGACAATGGAATGTCCCCCGGTTTCAGCTGCCTGGGATTCAGTGCCAGCAGTGAGGCGACCACGCTGGATGAGCCACCTGCGTCAGCCGCCTTGCCTGGAGGTTCTGGAGCTGCATTCACCATCACGCCTGCTGCTGGTGTCGTCACAGCAGGTTCGCCGGAGTCCTGGATGGTGGTGGAGCTCGAGTCCAGGCAAGTGCTCTGTTCTGTTTCTCCTTTCGAAGATTCAGAGAAATCTTGTCTGGCTCATGGTGGGGAGGATCAGCTGCAGATGTCCTCTGCTCCTGAATTCTCCTCACCGGACTTCACCACTGCCAGTGATTCTTCTCTGTTTATTTTTTGTCCTTCTTCCAACGTGACCATGTCGAGAGAGGGCACCCCGACGGGGAGACTCAAGACGTTCCTGCCAGGATTGCCGGAGTCCTGGACGGTGGTGGAGTCCGAGACAAGGCAAGTGCTCTGTTCTGTTTTCACATCATCAGATCTAGAGATTTCTTGTCCTGCTCAAGATGGGGAGACCCGGTTGCAGCTGCCAACTGCCTCTGAGCTCTCTTTACTGGGCTCCACTGCTGCCGGTGGTAGTAACCTGGTGTTTGTTTCTTCTCGTCTGCTCGAGTCATTGGCTGAGACCAGTGATGACCACCCTCCTCCTTTGCCCAAGATCGCCGTGGGTCCTCCTCCTTCGCCCAAGGTTGCTGTGGGTCCTCATCATCCGTCCGAGGTCGCCGTGGGTCCTCATCCTCCATCCGAGGTCACCGTGGGTCCTAATCCTCCATCCGAGGTCACCGTGGGTCCTCATCCACCGCCCAAGTTTGCCACGGGTCCTCACGTTCCAGTCTGGGGCCACCACGGGTGCAGCCACGTTCCAGTCTGGAACCACCGTGGGTGCTGCCATGTCCCACTCTGGGAACTCCGCGGGTGCAGCTTCACCCCAGCCCGGGGCCACTGCGGGTGCAGCATCGCCCCAGCCTGGGGCTGCCGTGGGTGTTGCCATGCCCCAGTCAGGGGTCGTCGAGGATGCTACAGGCCGGTCCAAAATGACCGTGGTCCCTCAGTCCCCATTCAACTTCAGTGTGGTCCCCTCTCCTCTGCCCGAGGTCGTGGAGGGTCCCCCCTCCAGTTTCCCCGCTGGTCAGCCATCCTCCTCGCTGGGCTCCCATCTCTTAGCTCCTCTGGTCCGCAGTATGCAGTGGTTCCATCTGCCACCTCGAGAAGGGGGTGTGTTGTGCTCTGCGGCCCGTTGGCTCGGTGATGCTGGGAGGCCACCTAGTGAACCCTTCCTGCCGTTTAGGTGGCTCTGGAGGCCTGGGAGACCACCTGACGAACTCTTTTGTTTACTTGGGTGGCTAAGGGACTCAGGAAGACCACCCGAACTGGACATTTAATCTTCCAGCATCAATTATATTCTGTGCCTCTTATTCTGAGTGTGAATCATGAGTCTTTTTCTTATTTTTTCTGGTTTGTTTCGGTTCCTCCGTGCCTGGGTCCCCCTCCTTCCACCCGGGGTGGGTTTTGTTTCCTTGTTTTTTGTAGGGTGGGTTTTCTATGTGGGTGGGTCCTTTTTCTTTTCTTTTGATGTTACCCTGGGTGTCTGGAATCCACCTTTTGAGAGGGGAGCTCTGTCATGATCTGAGCATGGGGGGTTCTGCCGTGCTCTGTCTCAGTTTGGTTTTCCATATTTGTATAGTTGTTGTATTTTTGGGTTCATCAATCAGCCCCGTAAGGGCAGAGTTCATAACAGCTGCTGCTTTTTTAAATTTTAAACTTTGCAACATTGGCAGCATTTCACTGGTCAGCACTATGTAAACATGCATTCTGAAGTTTTAAGTGCAAGTTTATGCAAAACTTTAAAGTTGAGTATTTAAGTAAACATTCAGATGAAATTCAAAGTGTCACTGTGCATGAGGTAAAAATGCTCTCGATCTGAAATAAGAAACTAACCCTTTAAGTTGTATTTTTGTCAACCATAATAATAATAATAAGTATTCTCTGTCCATAGTTTTTAGGTCTGCTCTTATTTTGAAGTCATCCCTGTTTCATTTCATGTAAAATATTAGTCCTTGTTAGTCCTGCTTCCAATTCACCAGTAATAATTTGCTATTTATGTTTCTGTCAACTACCTCTCATCAGCTGTAACTGTCCATCTAAAGGTAAGCCCTGCCTTATGCCTTCATTCCTGCTCCTCTGGTTTTTACTTTCACTTTCCTTCTTTTAGTTTCACTTTTAGCATATTCAAGCAGCAAAACAGCGGCTGCTGCTGCACAACACACTTGCTTCTGCTCGGTTCTTGACAGAATTCAGCATACTCCTTTACCGTGATACTTTTGCAAGTGTTTTATCAAGTTGGTATTGTAAAATTGTAAATGCTGGTACCACACAGCAACATACTGAGGCGAGTCCCACAGACAGGTTCCAGTGATTTGACACTTGTTGCCTCTGTTTACAGAAGTCATACACAGCGCGGCTGAGAACAGGATCGTGCCTTCATTTTATTATTATTAATGTATCGGATCGGTAAATTACTTTTGTTCCTTACCGATACCGATCCAGTCATTTTGCCTGGATCGAACCCAATACCAATACGGCAGATCGGATCGGCTTATCCCTAGTAGCAAGTAAATGTGTTTGAACTTCAGTGGATCACAGTTTCAGCTGTCTGATGGAAAATGACCGTTATCAGTCCTTCATTCTGTAACGACATATCTGGCAATCATGTCGGTTTATTTCTTGCTGGGTCACAAACTGTCCAGATGCATACCTGTGCTCGAAATCCAGCCCTGGGTGTTCAGATAGCGTAAATCCACTAACAAATTGTTAGCTTAGCATAGCATAACACTAGTTTTGTAGGACCTTGTTGCTGTTCTTAGATGCTTCTGAAGATTGCAGTCGGTCTCAACCACATTTAGCTTGCAACCCACTAATATGCTTTTGTCCTTGACCGTGACAAAGGAAAAATAATCTATTTCCACAAAAACAAAGTAGCTTCATCTTTTCCTCTGCTCAGTAGTGAACAGGCTCTTTGCAACAGGTTGACTGACGGCTGTGTCAGCTAAGTAGGGTCAGTTTGTATCCATATTAATAAAACGAGTAAACAAGTAATGCATCTGATCAAGTTTCAGTAACTGTAACGCATTACTGAATTTTTAAACAGTAATTTCGTTACACAGCACGTTACTGCAAAAGTAGTGGCTTTACAGTGGCGTTACTCCCAACACTGATTATGCCACCATCATGCACTTGTGCAGCTTAATGCATTTTTTTCCAGACAAAACTAAGGCTATGGTCACACTGCAGGTTTTAATGCTCAATTCTGATTTTTTTTTTTGTACAAATGTGACCCATATCTGATTTTTTTAATGACAGTCTGAACAGCACATAAATGACTTTTTTCACACCAGACCCAGGCACTTTCATATGTGGTCCTAATTCGGATACATATCTGATATTTTCCAAAGTGACCTCAGTCTGAACGGTCATGTCGCATTTCATCTGACTTTTTCCTCATTGAAGTGAGACAGACGCTACACTTCTGCGGTAGAGGATGCAGCAAGCATGGCAGACACAGCTGATATGTGCTCTCTTTATAATCAATCTTCTTCCCTTTATCACTGGATTGTAATTTTGTTGGCTTCAACTGCACAATAACTTCAAAATTTTGGGCGGTGGGGGGGTGTTCGGGCTTGAAACCGTCAGACAAGCAGGTGCACAGTAATGGCACATTAAAAAAAAATTAACAGCACATTTACTGGACTCTTCAAATTCTTTTTTCCCTGTATACAGCACACCATGACTCCCGGCCGCTGTAATATCTAAAATGTAAAATTAATACTGACATGACTGTGGAGCAGAATGGCCAGATAGGGGGATACGAAAACACACTGTCCAGGAAAGGGGAGTCTCTGGCAGCTTCTTCATCCTGTGCAGGACCAGTATTACGCTACTGGTACTACCCACACTGTTTATTAGGGCGAGAGCCCTAGTGTAATTGGTAGGATTATTTATTATTAGCCTTATTTATACAGGTAATCCCACTGAGACACAGGGTCTCATTTTCAAGGGAGCTGTTTAATTGATCAGTTCTGTTAAAGCAGGGCTGATCACAGCGGTTGTCATGAACCTGGGGTTGGTGGTCCTAAACCCAGTTCTGACCCGTGGTTATTTTGGCCCGCATTCCTATTTATTTTCCATCAGGCGCTTCAGGGAGTCCTTTGGGTCTTCTCTTCCTGACAGCTCGGGCATGCCCCTCCTCCTGTCAGTATCGCCAGCTGATCCGCGTTATGGGTGTTTCACACACGTACACGCACACACTTCATTCATTCTCATTCACACGCTCATACTCTCACTCATGCACACATGTTTTCAATTATGTCCAGCCCACGCATCCTCACACCGGCGGTCTCTTCCCTCATCAGTATTACGACTACTTAAACGCTGTGAGAGTAGAGCGAGACTGCCGGAGCATTATATCTGCTTCATTCACGGCAGCGTGTACCTCCGCGAATGTAAGTTGTCATTACCTACGTTTATTTTCAGCCTGACTAAAGTTGTCTTCTCTTGCACTACGTGACTGTGTTAGTTGGTTGGTGAAAGCGGCTGTTCGTGCCTTTTTCTCTTCCACCGGACTGCATGGACTGCCCTGGATTGCTCCAGCACCATAAGCTCATGTTTGCCTTTCACCCCGTGCCGACAGCAGCTCTGCGGCACCCTCGGGCTGTAGAGCATCCAGGTGTCGTCCCTGTATGTCTGGTGGCCTTAAGCTCAACCATTTCTACTCTCTGTTATCTGTATGAGTTTGCTGGACTTGTTATTTTGGGGTTTTTGTTAATAAATTGCACCAATGATGCGCTAATCGATGCGCTGCGTAATGGTGCATGAGGGATCATAACAGCGGTCATCTGGCGTGTAGAGGAATGAAGCTGGTCTCATATTTATTTTGTGCATAATCATTTATGAAGGATTTTAACATTTTATTTTGCTGCACTGCATCAAGGTGAAGTTCTGTCCCCCTCAATCGTTCGGGGCTCATATTTACTTCCGTAAACACAACGCTGTGTCTGACATTATGTTTTCTTCTGTGCATGCGGGTCACTTCATCGCTGTAGACCGTTCACGCTGGAGTCTGATGGAAGTTGCATTTAAATTATAATGTGAACGCCCACACAAAAAAATTGGACCTCGGCAAAAAATCGGAGTTGAGCATTAAGACCTGCAGTGTGAATGTAGCCTAAGAAACTCAGCTGTAATTTAAACCAAAGAAATGATGGTCTACTACATGTTTCCAGTTAGCACAACTTAGCATAATCATTTAGCATTTCATAATTAGACATGGTGTTAATGTTACTTACCTCCTATTAAAAGGAAGTTAGCGAACTATCCTCTCTGATGCAACACAATGGAAAACAGTCCCACATCCCTGGCAAACAGGAGTAGCAGCTATCTGAACTGGTAGTTTGGAGTTAGCATTAGCAACCATGGGACTGAAGCCTAGCCACCCACCTGTTCTGCTGCACGCAGTCGCGCACTGTGGGGGAGAGACGGGGTGCTGACAAGTAGTGGTGGGGAGCTTTATTGAATAAACGGGAGTATGTGCATTTTTAAATCATGGTATAAACAGTAGAGTATTATATGAAACGATAGATGTTTTTATATCGTCAGCCGATATTTATCATCATATCGCACAGCCTTACCAACAGTAATACATCTGCTGCTTTATGTCTTGCACCTTACTGCAACCATTTGCACAAATGCCATACCTGCTGCTGTCTGTTATTGAAATATTGATCATGTGCAGACCAATCTGTCACTGTCTGCACCCCCGTTATCGCATTGAACTCACAATTTGCAGGTATTATGGTTTACTGTACATAGGATTGCTGTGTTCAAACTGTTATTTGCACAATGTGTAGCAATACTGTACATAAGTTGTTGTTTTCCATCCTTATTCCTTCTTGTCTTATACGTATATTGCACACACCACAAAGAAAGAGAGAAACGGCATTTCAATTCTACCATATGTCCTGTACATATAGAAGTATTGACAAATAAAAACATTTGAATCTTTTGGAACATTCCACAGGTGAACAGGTTAATTGGAGACAGGTGAGTGTCATGATTGGGTATGAAAGGAACATCCCTGCAGGGCGCAGTCATTCAAAAGCAAGGATGGGGCAAGGTTCACTACTTTGAACAACTGCATGAGCAAGTAGTCCAACAGTTTAAGAACAGTGTTCCTCAACATACAAGTGCAAGGAATTTAGGGATTTCATCAATCTGGAGAAGTTTCTGCACATGAGTGGCAAGGCCAAAAACCAACACTGAATGCCTGTGACCTTCGATCCCTCAGGTGGCACTGCATTAAAAACCAACATTCTGTAAAGGATATTACCATGTGGGCTCATGAACACTTCAGAAAACCAGTGTCTTCAAGTGCAAGTTAAAAAAGCAAAAGCCATATATCACCAACACCCAGACATGCTGCCGGTTGCTCTGGACCTAAGCTCATCTGAGATGGATTGATGCAAAGTGGAAAAGTGAGCTGTGGTCTGATGAGTCCACATTTGAAATTATTTTTTTGAAATCTTAAATATCCACGTAGTTTTCAGTGCAAAGTTCAAAAGCCAGTATCTGTGATGGTATGGGGGTGTGTTAGTGCCCATGGCATGGTAACTCACACATCTGTGAAGGGACCATTAATGTTGAATGATACATAGAGATTTTGGAGCAACATATGCTGCCATCAAAGCAACGTCTTTTTCAGATATACCCTTGTATATTTCAGCTAGACAATGCAAATCCACATTCTGCATCTGTTACAACAGCATGGCTTTATAGTAAAAGTGTGTGGGTACAAGACTGGCCTACGTAGCGTCCACACTTGTCTCCCATTGAAAATGTGTGGCGCATTATGAAGTGCAAAATACGACAACAGACCGCTGGACTGTTGAGCAGCTGAGGTTGTACGTCAAGCAAGAATGGGAAAGAATTTCACCTACGGAACTTCAACAATTAGTTTTCTCACTTCCTGAAGGTTTATTGAGTGTTGGGGATGTAACACAGTGGTAAATATACCCCTGTCTCAGCTTTGTTGAAACATGTTGTACGAATCAAATTCAAAATGAGTGAGAAAAAAAATAAAGTTTATTAATTTGAACATTAAATATCTTGGATTGTCATATCCAGTCTGTGTTGTGTTGTTGCTTAGCTTTTTTTGGTCAAATTTTGTTTTAGCTTTGTTCCGAATTGTAATCGCTCTTGTTTTGTTTTTCTTTTGAATTCTTGGATGGAATATGGGTGGGCAATATAAGTTGCGGCTTCAGCCATCACCCATTTCGGATAACTTATGTTGAACTGTATAATCAGAGGAGTTATTGTTTAATTTGACCTTGTTGGATTTTTTTTCCCCTTTGTTATATTATTCTGTTTCTTTTTAATCTTTACTTTTAATCTATCTGAAATAAAGATTCATTTATTCATTCATTCATTCAATATAGATTGAAAAGGATTTGCAAATCGTTGTATTTTTTTATTTACGTTTAACACAACGTCCCAACTTCATTGGAATTGGGGTTTGTAAAAACTGATACCCATTCATTGGTAAAGACAGGATGCCATAAATAGAAATACTGACCCAGACTGAAAGCATGAAAAATATGGCCTGTACCCCTCTATAATCACTAAAACAGCCCGTTAGAGCAAATTTCTTGGAGAACCCTTCAGTCTCATTCTGAGAAGGCTGATTCATTCTGCAGCCCTTCATTATGTTTCACAAGCGTCCCTATTTGATTCATGCTTAATGAATGAATGATGAATAATCCCAATTTAAGAGAAATTTAACCTCCGCTTTGTTCTTTCCAGATGCAACATACCTCCCATTAATGACAAGTATTCCACAGATGTTGGCACTAAAACCGATCTGGTAACAATAAATCCAAGCATCATAACAGAAAGGTACTGAAAATGAGCTTCTGACTGAAGTGTTAATCTTTGTATCCACAGAGGTGGGCAGAGCAGCCAGAGATTTTACTCAAGAAAAAGTCAGCTTACGTTATCTCTATAGTTAAAATTGGTTTCATTTTTTTCTGCTCATCTAAACAGTTCATTCATTCATCTAAACAGTGACCCCAAGTTTATTTTTTAATATTTTTTGTTTGGAAGGAAGAGACTTTTCCCCATATTAAAGATTTGAACTCTTCTGCAAATCAAAATAGGGGTCCCCAAACACAATCTTGCGCAGGCTCCCCAAAAAGCTAGAAACGGCCCTGCGCACCTCTGTGTATCCTGTGTAGTCTGTTTTTGTCACATGATTTACTTCCTGCGCAGATTCCAAAAGCTGGAGAAGTGGCGGAGACCATTTTATGAAGTCCTTCAGAATTACGACAACTCCTCAGTGGTGCTACCCGCCTTCTACAACACCCGCAACACCGACGTATCCTTCAGAGTCAAGTACATGCTGGACGACTTTGACTCCCAGAGGGGCGTGTTCTTCTTCCACCCACAGTACCTGCTCAACGTGCAGCGTTTCTGGGCGGTCCAGGGCGTCCGGGCCAAGCGACTCAGCAGTGGCCTGATGCTGGTGACGGCCGCCTTGGAAATGTGCGAGGAGGTCCACCTCTACGGCTTTTGGCCGTTTCCCATGAACCCCTCTGGCATCTTCATCACTCACCACTACTATGACAACGTGAAGCCACGGCCCGGCTTTCATGCTATGCCCCATGAAATTTTCAATTTCCTCCACATGCATACACGAGGGATCATCTTTGTGCACACAGGGCAGTGCACGTGATCCCTCATTTATCTCATTTAAGTTAAACCTTTTCAACTGTTTAAGCATATTGTGTTAAAAGTCATTTTACTACATTCTTCCTCGCTAATGGGAGTTGGCTATAGGATTGCACATTTTTGTTGCGCTGTTAATTTACTCTACAAGCCTGATGACAAATGTCTAATTGTGATAAGAGTCAGCAAATCTGTTTTCTGTTTATGTCCAGTGTCCATCCACGTCCACATTTTTTTTTCCAAGCTGTCTGCAAGATCTGCTGAAAATAAATGATGATTCCAGTTCCCTGCTCCAGAAGCAAGAGGGATTCAAGTTTCCTAACTACAAGGACTGTTGGCTAGAGATAGTTAGCAAAATTCTAACTGTAGTTTTGCATTTATTCACAGTATTAGCCTAAAATCCAAAATAAGTTCCTTGCTAGTTCCCTGCTTTCAGAAACTAGCAGGAAAAAAGATTCAAGTTCTACATATTAACTTATTTCCATGACTATGAAAGTACTGTTAGCTACAGATAGTTAGAAACATGCTAACTATAGCTTTCCATTTATTTAGAATGTTAGATTTTTTTAGACTGTTTTATAGTAATGGGAGAAAAGGGCAGAAAGTTCAGTTCATACAACAAATTGAAATTTGTGCTTAAGATGAAGCCAACATTGTAAATAAATAGAAAGCTATAGTTGTAAACTATGGTGCAAAACTTGCAGTTATGTAAATAACTTGCCATGTAGCGCTTGAATTTTTTTTTTTCTATTTGAATCTGGGAGCAAGGAGCTAATTGATGATGCTGTGGATGTCATTACCTCCGCCAAGGAGGTTATGTTTTCATCGGCGTTGGTTTGTCTGTCCGTCTGTTTGTTTGTTTGTTAGCAAGATAACTCAAAAAGTTATGGACGGATTTTCATGAAATTTTCACAGATTGTCAGAAATGGGGTATCCTACAGATGATTAGATTTTGGTGGTGATCCGGATCACCGTCCAGAAGAAAACCGCCATTACGGAAAATGCCATTTTCGTCAATAACTACTGAACCACTAATCCTATCATTGTGAATCCAATTGCTAGTCATATGTTTTCATGGTCAAGGAATCTGAAGACGTACACACAAACACTGTATGGGGGGAACTGTGGCGCTAAACCGCCATTACGGAAAATGCCATTTTCATCAATAACTACTGAACCACTAATCCTGTCATTGTGATCCAATTGCTAGTCATATGTTTTCATGTTCAAGGAATCTGAAAACATACACACAAACACTGTATAGGGGGAACTGTGGCGCTTGGCGAGGTCTGAGTGCTTTTCTAGTTTATATATATTTTTTTTTTTTTGTTACTTATTTGTACCCGTAGGTAGATTTGGTTTGCAGTCTGGTGACAAGCCACCGGCTGCTGGTCGCTGCGTGCGCGAGCGCCCTAAACCTACATGTTTTTGGTATGTGGGAGGAAACCGGAGAAATCCCGGAGTAAACCCGCGCAACACAGGGAGAACATGCAAACTCCACACAGCTCACTGTTGGTCGGGGGCTGGGATCGAACCCACGATCTCATGATCCCCGCGATCCCCCGGCCGAGGGTAAAACTGTGCTGCCACAGTGCTAAACCACTGCGCCACCGTGCAGCCCGGTCATATTTGTTTAAGATTTAAAAAAAAAAAAAAGCTAATATTGTAAATAAATGCAAAGCTATCCACCTTATGCCTGAGGGCGCTGCTGTAGAAACGATTATGGGGGCAACTTCCAGTTTCGTCTGAAGTAGTGTTAAATCAGTCAGCAAGAGTGGAGTAGAGGGGCATTTAAAATAGCGTTTTTTTTTAAGTTTTTCAAATTAATTTTAATGTATAGTCCACATACGTGTTTTGCACTCAAGCGGCAGCTAATTTCAGGACTTGTAGTTTTTGTATTTTTTGAACGTTCTGGCTTAGTTCTGGTACTTGTTGCTGGTGTTCGTGGTTGTGCCATAGACTGTATAAATGGAGGCTTCTCACCGGCAATGCGTAGATCATGCACTTAAATCTAAAAAGGACTGTTGGTGTGATTGTGGTACAGACGCAAGAGCACCAGGTATGTTTTCGCTTATGTGAATGTCACAGATCTGACGTTTGTGTGTCATATATGTCACCAGATGCAAGGCTGCATGAAGCAAAATAATAAATAAAAAATAGTAACAGTTTGCTTCCTAAGGCTTAACGATTTAAGAAAGATACCAAATAGTTTTTGGTTTTTTTTGCATTTGTTGCACTGCCTTGGAACGATATGGACTTGATATTAGCAGCTTCAGCATGCATTATTTTTTAAATTATCACAAAATATAGATCAATAAAATTTTGAGCAATTGTCAGAAAAGGTCTGTAAATATTAAGTTAAAAAGCGAGCATTCATATCATGACAGCAGCATGAGCATTTTAATTTTGGGGTAAAACAAACTGATGCAGCTGTCTGTTTTACCCTGACATTAAAACACCCAAGCACGGTGGTGTGGTTCTTTGTGGCTCTGACTAAATTCTACGTCTGCTCGAAGGTAAATTTTATTATGTCCAACATCGTTTACCAAATGCATCCAACTTTATTGCGGTGGAGACTTTGATATATCGCAGAGCTTTTATTTGTTTACAGTGTTAACATCTTAGCAGCGGCGCTAACAACCAGAGCTACTGTCTGCAAGGCCACTTTTTAAGGTCATCTTCCTGTCCCTCAATAGTCGTGGGAAGTGGTATGATTATATTACTCTTTTTAGGTGCAAAAGGCCATGTTCCCACATTTTTGATACCAAAGTCATTGTTTTTTAAGAAGAAAAAGTGTCCCGTTTTGGTGAAGACCACACGTTCTAAACTAACCGGAGGTTGCACCCATAATTCACGCAAGGCATCATAGGGGCTAAGAATAAGGTGGATAGTTAGTGTGTTTAATATTTTAGCATGTTTAATAGCTTTGCATTGCTTCTGGGAGCAGGAAACTGAAACCAACAATACAATAGATTAATATTCACATTTATTTCTATCTGATCTTGTGAAAAAAAGCCTCTCAGGTGTATGGAGACTGGATCTAAACAGGAATTAGGCAAAGTTGCCTTTTTTTTTTTTAAGAAAAGCTTGGAGTGAGATTTAGAGGGAAATGTGCAAAGGAGAAACTGGAGTGGTAAGGGTGGAGTGATCATGCACAGGCACAATACACATAACTTACTTTTGTCAACACATACACTTCTTTACTTCAGAATAAGTTTTACAATATGTTCAGTCTGCGTGCACTGCCTAAAATCTGAAGGAAGTCAACACAATATTCGATATTGGCAGTATTCTCCTTATTTTGGAGCGAGAAATAGGCTTTGTGGTGTGAGACAGAGAATAAAAAAAAAAAGTGAGACTCACTCTTAAAGAGTGAGAGTTGGCAACACTGAAATAAGTTTACCGACTCCTAGCGCAACTGGAAGCTCATCACCACACTTGCCAGAGAGTCAGTTCAGCTACATGTTGAAGATTGTTTGATTTAACAGCCAACGTATATTTTCAATGTGCAACTTAAGTTCTGTACTTCAGTCACATCACAGTAATTATCTCTGACTCTCAGACCATCGGATGCTTATTTTTACATGTCAAAGTGGTCCTTATAGTGATGTTGTTTCTGTGAAGTTTTCTAGTGGCTCTTCTATACAGAGGTGTTGTTTTCTACTCAGCTGCACAGACATTTATGCCTCTCTTCTTCTTCTTCTTCTTCTTCTCTTTATCTCAGACACTGTGGGTGTGGCAGCTTTTAATGTTTGTGTGAAAATAAAAATCTGCACCTTGATATTAAACCTAAATTTGAAACATAGATGAAAAAAGATTTTTAAAAAATGAAAGATACTTTTAAAAAAAAATATTTCCTATTCACCAGATCGACTGAGTGAATATTTTAAAACACTATTAAAAAGGTCTGTTTTTAGTGGACAGTTTTGTCACATATAGGAATAACTTCTTTATGTTGGAAAATGTGTGATTAGAGGCATTTTCTTTTCTTTCTCTCTCACTCTCTTTTTGACACGTTGCAATGACACCAACACAGCTTTGGTTTTCCAATTTGTAAAGCGACTGTAAATCAACCCAGCCTATTGCTGTCATTCATGTCTTAAACCATATTGCCTTATGAGGTATCAAGTCTCTCTGTGTGGTGTGCAAAGCAACTCATTTTTGCCGACCTACAAACACATTAAACTAAAATCTTAGTTTTCCTCTTATATTTAAGGACATCAGCACTTGCTCACGTGCAGAAACTGGTGTGCAGTTTTTAGCTTATAGTCTACAGGAATAATCCCTGCAAACTCCATTCATAACCATGTAATGCTCTGCATGACTTTACTCTATACTTGGCTTTGTGTGTGCCTGCTTCGATGATCATTGAAATAGCCTATGTTTACACTTAAGCCTCTCATGCACCTCACAGTGCTTTTGGAGATGTGCACGAAAGAGTAGTGCTGATAAAATGATTGGTTGAACTTGCAAGAATGGAAATGGTTGCTGCCCCTTTGTGAAATTTAACACTTTTATTACTACCGTATTATTTCACTTTTCACTTTGACTGGTGGTCGTCCAGTTTTTACTCGAGTTTTATTGGGAAACTGTATGTTTTTAATCTTTTTGTTGCACAGTGCAAAAGGTTTTAAAAGACTGAAAATTAATATTTTATCACTCTTCTGTTGTTGTCTGCCCTCTATTTCTATAATTTGGCAGGTGCATTTCTAATCAACAGAATGTTTCGGCTCAACCACAAAATTGTTCTTCAGTCACAAATAAATCAAAAATAGAAATGAAGGAGGATTGATGTGTACTGAATGGTGGTAATATTTAACACAGTGCTTCTTAAATGACTGTGGATCATTCTTTATACTGGTACTGTGTTTGTAAATAAACTTGTCTGACTTTCTCACATGTATGTTCAAGGATTCATTCATGTGTGGGTTTGTTTCTTCAATAACCAGCTCCCAGTGGGTTTAAGAAAAAAGAAGAAAAGTCAAATTTTTATGAGAAAAAGTAAAAAAAAAAAAGTATATTGAAAAAAGTCACAAATTCTTTAAAAACTCATGCAAATTTACATATTGCTAACTTAAAGTAACAAATTTATGTAAAAATCAAGAAATTTACAAGAAAAATGCAACATCATTATGTCAGGGTTGCTCCTTCGGGGCAAGGAGGAGGAGGACCCAAATGCGAGGTGAATCTGATACGCCATTTACTGTGGAGAAAAATAAGCAACAGAAAATAATGCAGCTTGTGGGCTGAAACAAAAGCAAAATATGGCAAGGCTCAGACATAAAATTATGATAAACTGAATACTAAAGACTAGGGTAGAACAACATGAGACAGAAGCGTGAAACATGCCAAACAACAACAAGAACACTGCACAGGACAAAGACACACTGGCATAAATAGACAACAGGTAATGAACACAGAACAGGTGGGAACAATCAGGGGCAACTGGAGACAGCAGGGTAGCTACAGGTACAGGAAACATGAGGGACTGAGACAAAAGGGAATACAGGAACATATGAGACATGACCACGGGACCACGACAATGATAACAAACATGCAGGACAAAGGAGGGAATAAATAATACAAAACAACCCAGGATAATAATAATACTAAACACAGAGAATCACAAAAAAACAAACTCAAAACATGAGCATGGTCCTCAGACCCTGACACACTAGAAATAATGGCAAATTTAGGAGGAAAAAAGTAACATATTTAATAAAGAGCAAATATATGAAAAAGTAAAAATTTACAAGAAAGTGGCATGATTTAGAAAAAAAGCTCAAATTTTAAGTTAGGTCAAAAGAAAATAGCAAGTTCATAAGAAAGTGTTTACAAGAAAAAATAATAAAGCGCTGGAGGAGAGTGGGGCTCAATGTCACAGGGGTTTGGAAGCCAGGGAATGCCAGGCCAGGGGCAGAATCCAGCCGGACTACACCCGAAGGCAGCAGCAGCTCCCGACTGTCAAAGTGGCCGGGCTGCACAGCCCTGTCAAAATAAAACACAAACCGCAAAATGTAAATAATAATACTGCAAGAACAGAAAGACACAATTAAACAGGATAAACATAGAAACAGACAGAGAAGACTAAAACTAAACAGGAGACTGGGCAAGGTGCCCACCTGTGCCCCAAATCATGACAGTGCCCCTCCTCAAGGGGTGGAACCCAGACACCCCAAGGCAACATCAAAAGAAAAGGACCTCCCCCCTACAAAAAAGACCCCCCCCCCAACAAGAAAACAACCCAACCTGGGAAGGAGGAGGGGAGAACCCAGGCATGGAGGGACCAAGACTAAACAAAACCCCAAAAAGAAAACACTCATGACCCACATCCCACACAGTACAATGACCCAGCCTCGAGGATCCTGGTGAGGAAGGTACAGCAGTTCAGGCAGCCTGCCAGAGTCCCAGGACCACCGGAGCATACAGCAGAGCGTATCCAATGGCCGCCCAGAGTTCCTGGACCACCTGCCCGGATGGCGAAACTCGTCAGGTGGCCTCCCAGAGTGCATGAGCCACTGGCCTGAGGAGCACAACGCGCCCCTTTCCCCCAGGCGGCGGCAGCTGGAACCCAAGCTCCCAGCTGCCCGCAAGGCCTCCAGCATGGGGAAAGCGGGACTGGCACTGCGGCGGATTGACCTCCAACAATAACTGCTGGCCAACTGTAGAGCCCGGCAATGGTGGTGGTCGACCAGCGAGGAGGCCAGACGAGACAAGAGGCTGTGCTGCGGGAACCTCCAGTGAGGACGGGGAGTCCTTGACAACCTCGGGCTGAGGCGCGGCACCCATGGTGGCCCCAGACTGGGGTGTGGCACCCACGGTGGCCCCCGGGCTGGGGTGCAGTACTCATAGTGGCCCCGCAAGCTGGGGCGCAGCACCCATGATGGCCCGGATGGAGGGGGAACAGCACCCACGGATGTCTCGGATGGAGAGGGAGAAGCATCCACGGTGGTCTCGGATGGAGGGGGAACAGCACCCACGGTGGTCTCGGACGGAGGGGGAGCAGCACCCATGGAGGGCCCGGATTGAGGTGCAGCACCCACAGAGACCTCGGACGGAGGGGGAGCAGCACCCAAGGAGATCTCGGACAGAGGGGGAGAAGCACCCACGACGAACTTGGGAGAAGGCTCAAACACACAAAACACAGACACCAGGTCAGAGTCCCTGGTGGCAGTGGAGCCTGGCGAGGAGAGCTCAGGCGCAGCAGATGGCTGCACTCGGCCTTCCCCACCACGAGCCAGGCAAGATCTCTCCAAGACAGATAGAGTGAACACAAAAAAGAGAACTTGCCTGAGCGCGAGCTCCACCGCCATCCAGGACTCCAACGATTCAAACTGGGGCGTCTCGGCCTTCTCTGTCTGGGCGTCTCCACCCGACACAGCCACCTCAGGGGAAGGAAAGTGGAAAAACACTGGAGAGAGATCACCGGCAGCAGTGGAGCCCAGTGAGGAGAGCTCAGGAGCAGAGGACCTCTGCAACCAATTCTTCTCACCCTGAGCCAGACAAGAATTCTCAGTATCTGTAGGTGTTAAAACAGAACTGAGTACTTGCCTGGACTTGAGCTCCACCACCATCCAGGTCTCCAACTACTCTGCTGTGATGACCCCTGCAGCAGGCATGGTGGTGGATGCAGCCTACTGACCTCCAGACATGGCAACCGATGCCAGTGGGCCTCCCGGCGTAGGGGCTGCAGCTGGAGGTTGCCCCATCACTGGCGCCGAGTCCCAGGCTGCTGGAACCAGGGAATACTCCTCTGTCAGCTCAAGCTCCAGGGATTCGGGAACGCCTCTTTCCTGTCCTGTACGTGGCTGCAGGGCTAGTGTAGCGTCCACCAGGTCCGCAGGCTGCTCCGTCGTCCAGTGGCTCCATCCTCAGTCAGGTGGACACTCAAGGGAGACGAGAGGAAACACAGGAGGGACGGGTGAGAGACTGGTGACAGCAGCAGGCAGTGAGAACTGAGACGAAAGGGCTGCTGAGGCTGAGCCTCACCACCGGGGATAAGACAAGGAATTTCATTATAATTTTTTTTTTTTTGTTACTTATTTGTACCCGTAGGTAGATTTGGTTTGCAGTCTGGTGACAAGCCACCGGCTGCTGGTCGCTGCGTGCGCGAGCGCCCTAAACCTACATGTTTTTGGTATGCGGGAGGAAACCGGAGAAATCCCGGAGTAAACCCACGCAACACGGGGAGAACATGCAAACTCCACACAGCTCACTGTTGGTCGGGGGCTGGGATCGAACCCACGATCTCATGATCCCCGCGATCCCCCGGCCGAGGGTAAAACTGTGCTGCCACAGTGCTAAACCACTGCGCCACCGTGCAGCCCAATAATACATTAGTACAATACAATTAGTACAATATTAATACAATAGTACATTCTCTTATAATGTACGAATAAGAGAATGAAAAAAAAACACTTGCCTCATCTCCCGGGGCACGATGGAGTCAGTAGCTGAGTGTCCCAGGAGTGGCAGAAATCCAGCGGTGAGGAGATGGAGACCGAAGATGCACCGGGGTCCAGGAGCACGGGCTGAGTGGCTCCATCTCTGCCTCCTCCAGTGAACCTGTTGCATGAGCTCCGGATAAAGCCACAGTTTGTAATCCAGAAGGAGCTCCGTTTCCGCCGCCAACACTCAGTGGCACTCCTCCACGCTGGGGCTGTCCGAATGCGCAAAGGCTATGTGCCCAATCCGGCAGGCTGCGGGACACAGTTCAGTGGGGAGAGGTGGAACCGCAGCTGGCTGATGGCACCGGGCATGAGACCTCCGCCCCGCCTCCCCCGCGGCACAGGTTCAGATGGCGAGGAAGCCTTCCCCAGCCCGTGGAGCCGATGTTGAGCAAGATGAACGGAGGTGAGGACAGGTACCAGTTCAGGATAGCTCCACAGGCTGGGGAATGCCTCAACAATCTGTTCCGCGCTATCCCACACCTGCAGTTTCTCCTCGGGACTGTGGGTGAGCGAAATGTCCGAGTCAACGTCCTCCAACAGTCCGGCTGCCCAACACTCCTCCTTGTCCATCCCGAGACTCCCGTAGTCCAAACGGCCAGCCATGCTGAAATAACTGAACAAAAAAGGGGAGAACAGAAAAAAGGGAAAAAGAAAACAGCAGAAATGCACAGTGGCTGGTGTCCACACCCTGGTCGTGTCCTTCTGTCATGAATCGCCCTTTTCAAGGGCTACTAAAGGACACCAAACGCACACTGTGGTTTCTGCACATTTATTAACATAAAGACAGACAGGAACACGAACATACAAATACAAAATAATAAAGCGCTGGAGGAGAGTGGGGCTCAATGTCACAGGGGTATGGAAGCCAGGGAACGCCAGGCCAGGGGTAGAATCCAGCTGGAGCACACCCGAAGGCAGCGGGGCTCACAGCTGGAAATGAAAGGGAAGAACTAACCTGGAGGGAGCTCTCTTCTCTCCTCGACAGCGATACCCAAAAACAGTGATAACGGTTCAGCTCCTGAGGACGGGTAACAGCAATAGAAGGACAACGACAACCCACAGAGGTTTGTCGTGCCCTTACATACCGCTCCTAATGAGTAACAGGTGTGGGTGCATGAGTGAAGAAAATAATACAATTAATGACAGCTGCGCAGCCCGGCCTGTTTGACAGCCAGGAGATGCGCAGCCCTGTCAAAATAAAACACAAACCACAAAATGTACACAATAATACCACAAGAACAGAATGACACAATTAAACAGGATAAACAAAGAAACAGACAGAGAAGACTAAAACTAAACAGGAGACTGGGCATGGCGCCCACCCGTGCCCCGGATCATGACAGTCTCTAAGAGTTTTATTCCAACAATCTGTCAGCTTTGAAGCCAAAGGTTACATGGGAAGAGTCTGGTTCAGATATGTGGGAGCAATAAGGTAGGAAAGGAAACAAATGATGCAGTAAATGTTTATAAATTTCAGATAAAACTATGAAGTGTTAAAAGTAGTAAAGCTGGCGGCCAAGAAGGATCCAGATATAAAATATAGTAAATGAAAAACATGATAAATTCAAAAATAGTTGATGGAAACCTTTTAAGGTGGTAGCTAGTGTTACGTCTGGAAATGAGGAGGCGAGGTGCCAGTTCTCAGCGTTTATTAATAACAATAAGAGTAACAGGAGGCTCTCCACTCAGGTTGAAGGTCCACAGCGAAGAGGCTGAATGTCTCCCACTGTGGCCTCTTATATCCCAGGAGGTGGGGCATCACCTCCCCCTACACCCAGGGCACCGCCATACTGGTACACCCAGAGATAATACAGTATATACTACGTACACTATGCAACAGCTAGCTAGCTAACTATTTGCTATAAATGAACAACTTTAACCAGAGTTAACTTTTCAGAAAAGCTTGGAGTGAGATTTAGAGGGAATTGTGCATGGGGGATACTGGGGTGGGGTGGAGTGAGCTGTGCATGTGCACAATACACAAAAACAGCTGTTTTTTTAATGCATACACGTTACCTCAGAATAAGTTTTACAACATTTTCAGTCTACCTGCCATGGCAATCATGACCATAAGAGTGCTTACTGTGTAAAAATCTGAAACACTGTATTGGCAGTATTTTCCTTATTTTGGAGGGAGAAATGAGGTTTGTGATAATGAGACAGAGGTAAAAAGAGTGAGACTCACTCTTAGAGTGAGAATTGGCAATACTGCTTTAACTCTTATTTAGAAGTAGTTTTGAATTGTGAAGATGATTATCCACCTTATTCCTGGGGATGCCGCTGTAGGAAAAATTATGGGCATAACTTCCGGTTTCGGCTGCAGTAGTGTTAAATCAGTCAGTAAGAGTGGAGTAGCAGGGGCATTATTTTAAATGCCCCTGCTACTCTATTAGCTGCCACTTGAGTGGCAGCTAATTTCAGCACTTGTAGTTTTAGTATTTTTTGAATGTTTTGGCATAGTTCTGGTACTTATTGCTGGTGTTTGTGGTTGTGCCATAGACTGTATAAATGAGGGCTTCTCACCGGCAATGCGTAGATGATGCTCTGAAAGCAAAAAAGGACCGTTGGTGTGATCGGTGGTACAGACACAATAGCACCAGGTATGTTTTCACTTATGTGAATGTCACAGATTTGACGTTTGTGTGTTATATAGGCTGCATGAAGTAAAATAATAAATAAAAAATAGTAGCAGTTTGCCTCCTAAGGCTTAACGATTTAAGAAAGATATCAAATAGTTGGGGTTTTTTTTGCATTCGTTGCACTGCCTTGGAACAATATTGTAACGTCGGGGCTGTGATAAGGGGGCGGGAGTCTCCTGGCATGCTTGTGCTGTGGAGGATTCAAATACTGTATCTGTGTGTTCTAGGCGTTATTCGTGTGTGCCATTATAAGTGTCTAATAAGACCAGTCGTGATAGCGTTGTTTCCCTATATGTGCCAAATCATGTGCCTGTGTCACCGTGAGCTTAATGAGGGTCTGTGTAAATGACCTTCCCTCCATTCTGTGTTGTGAGTGTGTGTTGAATAAAGCCTGTTGTGTCACAGCCATCTCTCCTTATTGTGTGAACCCACATGAAACATCACACTGGTGTCAGGAGTGGGATCTTGGAGAGATGGAAGTGAGGATCGATGTAGAGATTCGGCGACTCCAGCGGCTCATCGGCCAGATAGACACGGAGATGGACGAATGGAGCAGCGGACCCGACAGGGGCAGCATACCCCACCTTCTGCCTTTCTCAAGGCAGGGTGGGACGAACAGAGAAAACCTGCCCCGATTCCTGCTGTTTTCAGGGCAGGATGGGCTGGTGATTTCACTGCAACCGGGGGTGGCGATCGACCAAGAGGCGACCGTCCCACCGACCCCCCAACGGGCCAAACTCCCCTGTTTTGGTGGCAAAACCCCGCTGGATGACTACCTGGGCCAAGTCGAACTGGCTGAATGGCTGGACGCCCAAAGAGACCACCGTGCAGGTCTCGCTGGCCCTGGAGGGCAGGGCTCTCTGCATGCTGTCTGACCTCCAGCCTGATGAACGTCGCAGCTGGCCAGTGCTACAAGGAGCACTCCGGAGGCAGTTTGGGAGAGTGATCAACACTGAGCACACCTGGGAACAGCTGGCCAACTGCCGGCAGGGCAACCGAGATGGCCTGGGAGCCTACGCAGCGGACATATGGCTACTGACACAGTGTGGCTACCCGGATTTCAAGCTGGGGCAGTGGAAAAGCTCGCCCTCCAGCACTTCATCCATGGGCTCCACCCGGCCCGGCTCCAAAAACACATCCGGATTCACGCAGTGAGCAGCTGGGAGACGGCCGTGGCAGAAGCAAAGCGGGTGGAGCCGATGATGGATCATGCAGCTGATGTGTCCTCACCGATGCAGAGAGTTTTCCAGGCCACAGCTGAGAGCGAAGAGGAGGAGGAATTACAACGGACCACAGCAGTGCGGTCGGCGAGAGTACAACAGTGGTGTGAGGGACACATCACGCATTACTGGCCGGCACCCACCCCGCAACAAACCGCCCTTTCACCGGCTTTAACACGAGAGCGAGGTGGCACAGATGGGGACCTGCCACCTCCCACAGACATTTTCCCAGATGGATGGCTGGGCCGACTTGGACAATCACCAGGGCTGTATCTACAGTGCAGCCTGGACAGCACACCAATCCAGGCCCTGATCGACACCGGTTCCACCATTTCCCTGGTCCGACCCGGGGTGCTGCCTGGCACAGATTGACTTGGAATGCAAGGGTGGGAACCTACCCGGTGCTGCGTCCTCACAGGCACCGGTGAGCATGCCAGGCTGGGAGTATGAGGGGTACTTGGAGTGGAAGTGGCTGGTCAGAACATGAACCACCTGTTCTGGCTGGCTGACATCCAGGACCCGTGTTATCATTGGACTAGATCTGCTTGCAGCATGGGGCGCGAGGATCAACACCGCCAGCTCTTCTCTCCTGCTGGGGGCTCAAACCATCCTGCTCTGTGGCAATAGCCAGACGAGGAACCAGGGGGCCCGCGTGATAGGAGAGCCGGTGCTGTCAGCGCAGGCCGAGGATCGTGACCCAGCAGTCTCACAGGCTCTCCAGACTGCTAAGGCCCAGGATAGCACAGTGGGTCACAGCTCTTCTTCAGATCACCGGACAGCTCTCCCCAGCGATGACATCACGGAGGCCCTTGGCGTGCAGCAGCTTTTGAGCAAGAAGGATAGAGATCCTGTCATCTCCCGGGTCCAGCAGTGGCTGGACACGGACCAGCGGCCCACCCGGAAGGCTGTGGCTGCGCTGGACCCAGAGACCAAAGTCCTGCATTCCCAGTGGTCCAACCTCTGCTGTCACAGACAACACCTCAGCTGAGGGTGTTGTTTATCGGTGGTGCCAGTCTCCAGCTGGGCAGCGTCACGTCTGGCAGCAGCTGATCCCCCGACGGCTCCGCCCCAAGGTGCTCCGGTTGGTCCACGGGCCAGTGGGGGCGGGCCACTTCGGAGTGAGGAGGACTCTGCAGCGGCTTTGGGGTCAGTTCTACTGGCCAGGGTGCTGTCGGGGCGTGAAGAGCCATGTCCACGGCTGTCCCATCTGCATGGCTCAGAGGGGACAGACGCAGCAATCCCATGCCCCCCTGCAGCAGTATGAGATGGACAGCAAACCGGAGTTGAATTATTCATTCCGCTCAAGAGGACGCCTGCACATGGTACCCGAACTGGCTCGGAAGACCCTGGTAGTGGCGAAGAGTTGACAGAAACGAGCGTATGACTCCCGTTGCCAGAGGAGGGACTTTGCTGGACTGTTTCTGCCTGGAGCAGAAAGAGGGACTGTCACCAAAGCTGGCAAGCCACTGGTCGGGACCATGCATGTTGGTCGTCGACAACGGCGGTTGCCCCGACGCCTGGACGGATTTGTGTTGGAATTTTGAGTTGGACTTTATTATTCTGGGGACAGAAACCAGTCCGGGGGGGACAGTGTAATGTCGGGGCTGTGATAAGGGGGCAGGAGTCTCCCGGCATGCTTGCACCGCGGAGGATTCAAGTACTGTATCTGTGTGTTCTAAGTGTTATTCGTTTGTGCCATTATAACTGTGTAATAAGACCAGTTGTAACAGCGTTGTTTCCCTATATGTGCCAAATCATGTGTCTGTGTCACCATGAGCTTAATGAGGGTCTGTGTAAATGACCTCCCCTGTGTTCTGTGTTGTGAGTGTGTGTTGAATAAAGCCTGTTGCGTCTCAGCCATCTCTCCTTATTGCGTGAACCCGCATGAAACGTCACAATATGGACTTCAGCATGCATTCATTTTTAAATTATCACAAAATATAGATCAATAACATTCTGAACAATTGTCAGAAAAGGTCTGTATGTGTTAAGTTAAATAACAAGCATTCACGGCATGACAGCAGCATGACCATTTTAATTTTGGGGTAGAACAAACAGCTGCAGCCGTCTGTATTTACCCCGACATTAAAACACCCAAGCACAGTGTTGTGGTTCTTTGTGGCTCTGACTAGATTCTACGTCTGCTCTGAGGAAAATCTGATGCTGTCAAACACCTTTTAACAAAATGCAGCCGACTTTATTGCAGTGGAGACATTGATATATTCAGAGCTTTTATCTGTTTACAGTGTTAGCATCTTAGCAGTGGTGCTAACAAACGGACCTACTGTCTGCCAGGCCACCTTTTAAGGTTATCTTCTTATCCCTAGATAGTCGCGGCAAGTGGTGTGATTATATTACTGTTTTTGAGGTGCAAAAGGCCATGTTCCCGCATTTATGATGCTGAAGTCATTGTTTTTTAATAAGGAAAAGTGTCCCGTTTCAGTGACAACCATACGTTCTAAACTAGTACCGGAAGTTGCTACCATAATTCACACAAGGCATCACGGGGCCTTGGAATAAGGTGGATACTCTAAATATATGATTTTCAAATTAGCTAAATGTCATTAAGTTTTTATAGTAAACTGAACACTACTATCATCCAGAGCCTCACAATCTGGTCCTATAAGAGGTTTCAAGATTTTCTCTTATTCAGTGGCGTATCCAGAAAATCTTTACTGGGGTGGCCAAGGTCCGACTCAGAACTTATATGCGGTGGCCAAGTCAGGAAGAGGTTTAAGGTTTAATAGTTTATTGCCATGTGACTATGTTTAAAGACCCAGGGACTTGATATTCTGTTTTCTGTGATGGAGGACTGAATAAAGTTCGTGTGTCGTCCAGCTCGCTGTCTCGTCTGATTTCATCCTCTACACTAGTGACCCTTAGCGATGAAAAGCAGCTTGTTCCTGTCGTCAACGGTCGCAGCTACCACTGACTGCTCGCTGTCTTGTTTACCGGCTTTCTTGAAGTGGCACGGCGGCAGACAACATTGTGCTTTCTTGCCAAAACGGCGGTTAAAAAAAACAACAACAACCCGTTCCTGCGTCTCCTGATGCCTGTCCCAGCCACTATTGTCGGCTCTTCGACCCTGCTGGATTCCTCTGTGGTTTCCAGTTCTGCTGCATGCAGGATGATGCGGTCTGCTTCTTGTGCCAGCACGCGGTAGTTCCTGGTCGCCAGCAGCGGTGAGCTAACGAGGATCGCTCTTGCTGTAGCTGGTAGGTTTCTGAGGAAGAGGTGAGTGAACAGGAAGTATCTGTCTTCCTTTCCCATCAGCGCTAACATGCTCTCCATCAGGTCCACAGCTGATCTGTCACCCAACTCTGAGCGCGTGAGGAGTTTTTCTGCTCTGTCCCCATCCGAAAGGGTGTATCCTTGAAGCGGCATCTGCTTGAGCACGTGGCATTTCCCTTGGGCTGGCGTTTCTTGGAGCAGGCACGTTACTTGCTGTGTGGCGCGCACATTCAGCGCAGCGACCACATGATGATATTTCGTGTCGTCCGTAGAGATCCTGTGGAGTGCAAATTGGGCTTCCACATGTAAAAACCATGGGGGGCAGCGTGGTGGCGGAGTGGTTAACACTGCGGCAGAACAGCAACTCACCCTTGGCCGGGGGATCCTGGGTTCGATCCCAGCCCCCGACCAACAGTGATCTGTGTGGAGTTTGCATGTTCTCCCCGTTTCTGCGTGGGTTTACTCCGGGATGTCTCCGGTTTCCTCCCACATGCCAAAAACATGCAAGCTAGGTTAACTGGCATCAACTGGGGATTCTAAATTGTCCTTAGGTATGACTGTGAGTGAATGGTTGTCTGTCTCTCTGTGTTGGCCCTGTGATGGACTGGCGATCTGTCCAGGGTGTACCCTGCCTCTCGCACAAAAGATGCTGGGATAGGCTCCAGCCCCCCCGCGACCCGAAAAGAATTAAGCGGAAGAAGATGGATGGATGGATGTAAAAACCAAGCGGTCGGATTGTGGAGCCAAAAGTCCGGGAGCCTGACTGTGACATCTCAGGCCGCACTGGTATGCTCCCTCTGGGGTGTGTGTCTCTGTGGAGGTGCTCGGCTCGTTCTCCATTGCACGTCTTAAGGTCACTAGTGTGGAGGATGAAATCAGACGAGACAGTGAGTTGGATGACACACAAACTTTATTCAATCCTCCATCACAGAAAACAGAATATCAAGTCCCTGGGTCTGTGGGCGCTCACCTTTATACCTCTTTTTTCCACCTTGCAGACCCGGGGATAAAAGACATTACACACAGTACACAAAGCATGTCTGGCACATCAACATACAGAACACAGAGTGCTACTTATTATCATCTATTGCTCCCCTGCAAACTCCGGTGTGACTCCTGTCACTGCAGGGGTCGACGGCTCCCTTTTGTTACATCTAAAACCCTTCTGTCCTTGTATCCATCTCTTCTCCCCCCGACCCCCGGCTCTGGGTGGAGAACTCCTTACTCTGTGCCCCCACAACACTGCTTTTCTTCAACATATTTATAACTATTAATTTAATTCATAAACCCATGTTTACATTCAACAAATGTTTTACTGAATTCTTGATGTTTGTCACTTTTAGAACTGAAACATTCCATGCAATGAACAATCTTACTTTACTCTTGCACAAACCAGATTACTTCTCCTGTCAATCATTAACAATCAACAATACATACAGCAGGATTAAATTTAACTTTGGTAGTGGTCCGTGTGTGAAATACAGGGATTCTTGGGTGCCTGAAAACCCTTAAATAACAGATTTAAGCCCAGTTTAATGATAAAAAAGCTCATTTTTACACAGATTTGGTTTGCATAAGTTTTGGTAGCTTCAATAACAGCCTTGATCATTTTTTAACATAGCATAATAAAAAGGGAAAAATATTGCAGTCACACCATCTGGTATTTAAATCAAAAATTGTAAAACAAAGAATTTTGTTACACAATCTTTTAAAATACCCTCTTGCCACTGCAGAACTAATTGGTATTACAAAGAAAAACCAATCAACACAACTGCTGTTGTTCTTTGCTGTAGCAATTTGAATCTATTGGCTAAAGTTCTGAAGTGAATATTAATTAGTTAGATTTACTTAAGTACATAATACTCAACATTTGTACTTTGGTTAAATTCAATTGTAGGATACTTTTTACTTTTGCTTGATTACATTTATGAAGAAAAACTATACTTCTACTTAAGTACATTGTGATACTCTGAGTAACTTAATTTCACTGATTTGTAAACAGGTTAGACATTCATTCATTCATTCATCTTCTTCCGCTTAATCCTTTTTGGGTCACGGGGGGGCTGAAGCCTATCCCAGCATCTTTGGGCGAGAGGCAGGATACACCCTGCACAGATCACCAGTCCATCACAGGGCCAACACAGAGAGACAGACAACCATTCACTCTCACAGTCATACCTAAGGACAATTTAGAATCCCCAGTTTGATGCCAATTAACCTAACTTGCATGTTTTTGGCATGTGGGAGGAAACTGGAGAAATCCTGGAGTAAACCCACACAGACATGGGGAGAACATGCAAACTCCACACAGATCACTGTTGGTCGGGGGCTGGGATCGAACCCAGGATCCCCCGGCCAAGGGTGAATTGCTGTGCTGCCGCAGTGCTAACCACTCCGCCACCGTGCTGCCCTGTATCGGTATTGTGGTTTATTAAAAGTCAGTTCAAATAAATTTTGATTGTTCTATAGTGAGGAATAGTAGTCCATATGTACAGCTCCATAAAAAAAACTGAGAGGCAACTACCCTCATTAACTCATTAAAATATAATTTTGCTTTGACTACCAATCCCATCTGGTTATTTGCTACTCCCCTCTCACCCTTAGACAGAGGGGCTATAACACACCAGTCCACATCACCAGTCTACGACACGGTGGTGGCATCAGCCATCACTTTTGGAGTGGTCTGCTGGGGCAGTGGCATTACAGCAGCTGATAGGAAGAGACTGAACAAACTGATCAAGAAAGCTAGCTCTGTACTGGGGCAGCGCCCTGACCCAGTGGAGGAGATGGGAGAGAGAAGGATGGTGGCTAAACTGTCATCTCTGCTGGAGTCCGAGTCTCACCCTATGCAGGACATACTGAACACACTGAGGAGCTCATTTAGCAGCAGACTACATCATCCTAGGTGCGCAACCGAGTGGTTTCGCAGGTCCTTCCTACCTACGGCTGTCAGACTGTATAACCTAAGCAGGGCTGCTCGCAGAGATAGCAAAAAAAACGTGACGACCTAATAGTACTGAATGCAAAAGACGCAATAGACTTACACAATGGTCCCCTCCAGTATATACAACAAGGACAGTATCGGTCGCTACGGAAGGTGACAATATGTATGGGTACATATTCATACTATGTAGGATAACTAAGTAGACGGTTATGCTGTTTATTCCATCTTGCCACAATGCTCCACACTTTGTATATATATTTATGGGTATGTATGTATATCCACTGTTCTTATTTATATCTGCCGTATCTTTTTAATTATTGCTCTGAGTGTTGCTATCCCTGTGCTGTTACAATCCTGGAATTTCCCCATTGTGGGACTAATAAAGGCTTATCTTATCTTATCTTATCTTTCTTAAATCATCATCTCTATCCGCCTTACTCCTGGGGGTGCCGCTGTAGGAACGACTATGGGTGGAGCTTCCAGTTTCGGCTGACCTAGCGTTAAATCAGTCAGTAAGAGTGGAGTAGCAGGGGCATTTAAAATAACGTTTTTAAAAGTTTTTCAAATTCATTTTAATGTATAGCCCACATACGTGTTTTGCACTCAAGTGGCAGCTAATTTCAGCACTTGTAGTTTTTGTATTTCTTAACGTTTTTGCGAAGTTCTGGTACTTGCTGCTGTTTGTGGTGTGAGGCTCCTCACAGATAAGCACAGCTAAATCTGTGGCTTCAACAGCAATGAGTAGGATTGTTCGTGTGATTGGTGGTACAGACACAGGACAGACACCAAGACAAGAGACAGGTATGTTTTCACTTGTATAAATGTCACAGATCTGACGTTTTACCCCAAATTTAAAACGCCCAAGCACGGTGTTGTGATTCTTTGTGGCTCTGACTGGACTTCACGTCTGCTCTGAGGTAAATTTGATTATGTCGAACATATTTTAACAAAATGCAGCCGACTTTATTGCAGTGGAAACATTGATATATCTCAGAGCTTTTATTTGTTTACAGCGTTAGCATGTTAGCAGTGGAGCTAACGGAGCTACTGTCCACAGAGCTACTGGCCACTTTTTAAGGTCATCTTCTCATCCCTCCATAGTCATGGGATGTGGTATGATTATATTACTGTTTTTGAGGTGCAAAAGGCTGTGTTCCCGCATTTTTGATGCCAAAGTCATTGTTTTTTAACAAGGAAAAGTGTCCTGTTTCAGTGACAACAATACATTCTAAACTAGTTCCGGAAGTTGCTACCATCATTCATGCAAGGCATCATGGGGCCTAGGAATAAGGTGGATAAGGTTATGAAAATATGTAAATTGAAAAGACTACAAACACAGAGGCATATACCTGATGTCACGCGTTCAAAGTGTGCCCAGGGTGAAGTAACTAACAATCCTCTGGATCAGTTGCAGCTCTCAAAATAGAAAACAATACCTTTGTGTTGTTTTTCTCCTCTTTGGATCCTTCTTTTATCGGTCAGGAAACAGGAAGTGAGGTTTTAGTAATCTCCCACCATGACAGTGTTTGGTGATGTGGGATGATGGGACTTGTTGTCCACTAATTGTTTTCACAAAAACTAAATATTACTCTGTTATTAGATGACAACCGACAACTTTAATTACGTTTAATTACACTCAGCAGCCATAGCGACTTGCCGGCTTCTCACAGACCAGCATGTCTACAGCTGTCCCATGTCTACCGTGTCCCGAAAGTCCGCCCAGTGCATCAATCAAGCGTAAAACATTTGCAAAAGTACTGACGTGAGTGGGGAGAACTCAGTGATTGGCTTGACAGCTTCAAAGACAATGAGTACGAAGCAAACTGCAAAACACTCTCGACTTTACAGAGTCCTGTTCAGAGTTCTACTGCAATGTTTTGAAAGACAAACATCTACTCATGGCTGCAAGACGTGACAAGAAATACACGTGGAAAAAGAAGTAACACAGTTAGGAAACAAGAAGGCTGTGGACTGTTTTACCATGGTTGTATGCTACACAAATAGAAAAAAAAAATTGATGAGCAAGTTGTACAGTTCTAATGTTAAATACATTTTATACAACAGTTCTGTAAGCACAATTTATTAAAAGACAGCAATACCGGACAAAATATTATGATTTGTTTGTTTAACCAGTTATTTTGTGCAGCTGAGAAAAAAAGTGTCACGATCTGAGCACGGGGGGATTCCGCCGTGCTCTGCCTCTGTCTTTTTCCTATATTTGTTTTGGATTGCATTTTTGAGTTCTTTTCCTGTTATTTTATTTTTGGTTTATTTTCACATATTCTGTATTGTTTCTTAGTATGATTTATTTTCCTGGTTGCGTTCATTGTAGTGTTATTATTTATATGTTTGGGTTTTCTTGTCTTTATTTTTTATTATTATATTTTTGCTGTGTCTCCTCTCTTCTCGGGGCTGCAGCTGTCAGTGGCACTTTTGGGTTTTTGCTCTGTTGTGGGCGGTGCTCCTGTCAGCTGTCAGTCCCGTCTCTCCTTCTCATTGTTCCCTGCTGATCCGAGTTTAAAATCATTGTTTCCTCCTGCCCGCTCATGGTACCCACACCTGCCATCTTTGTGTTCATTTGTTTCTTGTTCTATTAAAGGGTTGTTATTTTCTTCACTCATTGCCGGAGTCTCTTCCCTCGTCTCCACCGGAACCCTGCCCTTGTTCTGGTGTGTTTTATCCGTAAGTTTGCTTTGCATGTCTGTTTGGATTTTGTGTTGGAGCACTGTTTGGACTTTGTGTTTTGTTTTTTCAATAAATTTCACAAACTGCAGTCCAGCACGTGGGTCTCTCCTCTCTGCCCCGAGGGGCAATTCATGACAAAAAGTCCCTTCTGAATGTAGCCACTAATTGCTGCTAAACCTCTCAATCAAGACATCTATTTTCATTTCACACACACATGTAAACAAATTAAATATTGTCAAGTTCAAAAGTAATAAATGTTTATAAAACATACCTGTTAAGTCAATACTTCAGAAAATTCCAGATCAAAACGTATCTAATACCGGTTGCCAGAAGCTAGTAGTTAGCATGCTAGTGATTTAGCATATGCTCGTGATTTAGCATATTTTTCTTGCTTTTCTTCGCATTTTCAGATGAAACAAAGAGTCCATCACCACAAAGGTATTGTGGTTTATTAATCGAGACAATAAATCAAACTCTAGCACTGCCTATTCTTTTAAACAGATGTGAAATCGTTTCATGATCTTAAAATGACTGGGTAGACAGAAATAGACCTTTGCAAAAGGGTGGGACTTCCGGGTCACGGCTGTATAAATTCTTGTCAAACAGTGCTTCACTGTGGAAATTAAGGTATCCAAAACAGTACTGCGACTGTCAGAGTTGATAAAAAAATACAGTTAGTAATTAATGTTACTAGAACACCTTTGAAGCGGAGCGATACATATCCAGTGAAATTGGAGTGCACTTATCGCGGATTATAGTAACTCTTAGAATCCCTATTGTCCAATCAAATTACTCGGTCGGAACTAACTGTTGTATAATGTTATTTTGCACACCCAGATTTTTTGAAGGGGTTCTTTCATTTGTAGTAAACAGGAACATTTTGACCATCAAACTTGAAAGTTATTAACATTGTCAAAGAAGCACTTCAAACTTTGGCCTATGGATACTATGTTAATACTTTATTTAAACAATGATTAAATTATGATAAACCACAACTTGCGCCCCACACATCACTGCGTGAAGGGGTGGGGTGGTGTCCTTTATTTTTCTTCATTGAAGGTGGCAACCCTAGACACACCTCACTTGATCTGAACCCCTAATATAACCAGATAAACTGATAGTTTTGCAGTAGTCTCTTATTTTTTTCCAGAGCTGTATAGAGAACAGGGCGAGAGGTCAAATTTAGTGACTCCATTTTACTAGCTGGAAGGTCAAACAGGCATGGCCCATTCACAAATGCAAAGGGATGGGGTAAAAATCACCTCCAGTAAAGTTAGGAGAGTGTTTTGGTTTTTTTTGCATCAAACCCCATAAGCATCATAACCATCGCAAGCATTTCATTGCATCATAACCCCTTCACATTTATGTGAAGGAGAAGCACTGCAGCCAGGACATTGAACTGCTGGCTGTGAGTATGCAACCTTATTATATGCCACGAGAAATGATGTGTGCCTTAGTAATTATTGTCTATGTCTCTCCGTCAGCTGACACAGTAGTTGCCTGTGACATCATCAGCTCCACTACAGCCACATTACTGGAGAAGCACCTGGACGCATTTATGGCCATCACGGGTGATTTTAATCATGTCTGACTGGGAAAAACATTACCATACTTTCACCAGTTTGTTGACTGTCCCAATAGAGAAAATAAAACACTGGATTTACTGTATGCCAATATCAGAGATGCATATAGTGCAACAGCTCTACCCCCCATTGACAAATCGGATCACTGCATGGTCATGTTATCACCCAAGTATGTTCCCCTTGCGCAAAGGCAGCCTGCTTATACACGGACTGTGAGGAGGTGGACACAGGAGGCTGCTGATGCACTGCAGGACTGCTTCGAGACGACGGACTGCGGCGTACTCTGTCACGAACCTCCCCGTATGCTTTTCCACAGCGCACGGAAGAGGAGAAGGAAGAATGGACTTACGTGCAGGTCACACCAAACGCACATTTATTGACACAAAAGAGACAGACCCAAAATAGCATAGACTGCTCGGGTAAAACTTGAGTCCTTCAGGACGCTCGGCTGGCATGGGAGTAGAAGCTGGGCAACAGTGCCTAACCTTAGGAGTTGTGCTGCAAGGGGAAACGCTACCAACAAGCGTAGCAGCACAACTGCAAATAGAAACGCTAACAGCTCTACTCACCGTGCAGGAACAGTCCAAGTCATCCATGTCTGCCAGCGAACACACACACAAACAGTCCTTCACCGACGTGACTATCACACGGCGAATAACGACCATGTGAACTCGTACAATGGTCCAGCGGTGTTTGACTGGCAAAGAGCTGCCTAAGTACAAACACCGCTAGCGTGACAAATTGGAAACACCTGGGCGAGGCGTGGGACAGATAATTACCTGGGCGAACAGCTGACTGTCAGAGAGAGAGGGGGCGTGGTCGGACCGACGAATGTTAGGCAGCGTCCACCAGGAAGTGGGTCAAACAGCTGCCCAACAACTGCCGTCCAGAGCGGCAGCTACAGGCATGGAAAAGAAACAGCACACAGACATGAAAACAACAAGTAGTCAAAAGATAACAAAACATAATAAACCCAATGCCTGAGCCACCAAGAACGGTCAGAACTGAGCCTACAGGAAACACGGGCTTGGTTCGTGACAGTACTCTGTGAACCACATGGGGTGGACATAGACAATATGACCGACTGCATCACAGAATACATCAGATTCTGTGAAAACACAACCATGCCAGCTCAGACTGTACACTGCTTCTCCAACAACAGACCATGGGTCATGAGTGACCTGAAAGCACTCTTTGAACAAAAAGAAGACAGCTTTTAGGTCCGGAGACAAGGAGAAGCTGAGGGGAGTGCAGCATGAGCTGAGAGAGATGTTGAGGAGGTGCAAGGACAATTATAGAAAGAAGTTGGAGAATAAACTCAGGCAAAACAACGCTAAAGATGTGTGGATGGGAATGAAACAAATAACTGGGTACAAGGGGAGAGTCAGACAGACATCTGAGAGCCAGGAGAGAGCTGATGAACTGAATCTGTTTTTCAATAGGTTCAACTCACAGTCTGTCACCCCAACAACACAGCAAGACCCCCCCCCCCCACACCCCTCCCCCCCACCATCCTGTGCAGCACCTCTCTCCATCTCCCCCCTCACCCCCTCCTCCTCCTCAGGGGACACCAGGCCCCTCCCTCACATCACTGTGACTACAGACCAGGTTAAGAAACAGCTGGAGAGACTCCATCAGTGGAAGGCGGCGGGCCCTGATGGGATCTCCACCAGGATCCTGAGGACCTGTGCCAACCAGCTAGCTCCAGTACTGAAACACCTGTACAACCTGAGCCTGAGTCTGGAGAGAGTACCGGTGCTGTGGAAGACATCCTGCCTGGTTCCTGTCCCCAAAAAGTCATCTCCACCGGACCTAAATGACTATTGACCAGTTGCCTCACATCTCATGTGATGAAGGTCCTGGAGAGACTGGTCTTAGCCCACCTGAGGCCACAGGTGAAGATGTGGCTGGACCCTCTGCAATTTGCATATCAGCCCCATGTAGGAGTTGAAGACGTTGTCATCTATCTGCTGCAACGAGCCCATCTGCACCTGGATGGCAGAGGAGGCACTGAGAATCACATTTTTTGATTTCTCCAGTGCCTTTAACACCATCCAGCCACTGCTGCTGGGTGAGAAGCTGCGGGTGATGGGGGTCGACAGCTCTATGATCTCCTGGATTACTGACTACCTGACAAGCAGGCCACAGTTGGTTCGGCTGGGCAGTGTCTTGTCTGGCGTGGTGGTTAGTGATACGGGAGCTCCACAGGGGACTGTGCTCTCTCCTTTTCTCTTCACCTTATACACAACTGACTTTCAGTACAACACCGAGTCATGCCACCTGCAGAAATTCTCTGACGACTCAGCTGTTGTGGGGTGTATAAGAGTGGGAGAGGAGGGGAAGTAGAGGGCACTGGTAGACAGATTTGTGGAGTGGACAGAGCAGAATCACCTGAGGCTGAATGTCAGCAAGACCAGAGAGATGGTGATTGACTTCAGGAAGAAGTGGGTGCCTTCTCAGCCATTGCAAATTAGATGGGAGGATGTGGGGATGGTTGAGGACTACAAATACCTGGGTGTCAGGATCAGCAATGGGCTGGACTGGAGATCCAACTCTGACGCTGCGCACAAGAAGGAGATGAACAGACTCTACTCCCTGAGGAAGCTGAGATCCTTCAACGTGTGCAACAGGATGCTGGAGCTTTTCTACCAGAGCATTGTCGCCAGCGCCATCTTCTTTGCTGCTGTCTGTTGGGGTAGCAGTATCAGGGCTAGCGACACAAACAGACTTGACAAGCTTATCAAGAGGGCTGGCTCTGTAATTGGTCTCAGGCTGAAGACCTCTGAGACAGTTGTGGAGAAGAGGACACTATATGAACTGCAATCCATCATGAACAGTCCTGATCACCCCCTACACCACACACTGGACAGACAGCGGCGCACTTTCTCCAGCACACTGCTACAGCTTTGCTGTCGAACGGCTAGGTACAGGAAATCTTTCCTGCCGCATGCCATTTCACTGTACAATAACTCACTCTGATGTTGAATTCTGGTCATAACTATGCTGCCATACTGCACCTTACAGTCTAACTGGTACCTCACATTTCACTGCACTCTGTGCAGCGGGTATGATTCATGTGTTTATACAGGTCATCATCTAGTCAGCTATGATGTACAGTATATAGGCTTTTATAGTAGTGTTAGTTTTACTTTCCATGGGTAATCCCTTTGTCTGTCATGCATGTGTTTCTGTTGTTTAGTTGTCTACTGTCATGCTACTGTTACACTGTAATTTCCCACTTTAGGATCAAGAAAGTACATTTATCTATCTATGAGACTGTCTTCTGGAACCTATCTCAAGGACGTTACAAGAACTGTAGTTTCTGTCCTTCTTCACCAGCTTAATTTTCCACTACCTGAAGTTCCTGGTTGGCTACAAAAGCCAGTTTGACCCCATCTGACGCCACCATTTGTTTTCACCCAGATTACAATAACAACAATCCAAAAATAGACATCATTATTTCTTCTCTATCATGGGGATGTTACCACAATGCACTCAGCCAAATGAGGTTTGACTCTGTGCTGTCATCCCCTGCTTGTGTAATCTGATGATGAAAGATCAATATGACCAAACTTTGCCCTTCACCTTGATGCCTACATTAGCAGGTGTCAGATTGCAGCAATAAGACTAATGGGGTCATTTGGCTCACATGCATGTGCAAATGTGTATGCTGTTTTAACAGAGCTTGGGAGAAAACAGCAGGTCTGGCAGAAAATTTATTTTACTGCTAATCATGAAATAGATAAGACAAAAAAAGAACTTTATTGTAGGAACAGGAAGGTTTACAAGACAGTAGTGAGACCTACTGTATGGTTTGGAGATGGTGATGCTGACAAAAAGACAGGAGATAGAGCTGGAGGTGGCAGAGTTGAAAATGCTAATATTCTCATTGGGAGTGACTAGGAGGAACAGAATTAGATACGAGTATGTCAGAGGGATGGCTCAGGCTGAGCAGTTTGGAGACAAAGTAAGAGAGGCAAGACTGAGCTGGTTTGGACATGTGCAGAGGAGGGATAGTGGATATATTTGACAAAGGATGTTGAAGATGGAGCTGCCAGGCAGGAGGAAAAGAGGAAGACCACATATAGTCCAGTCCATCAATTGCATATGACAGCCTAACCCACCGCAAATTGCAAGAGATTTTTTTTTTTTTTTTTTTCAAATTCTATGTCAGAAAGGGCTCTAGCGCAACATACAGTGTTAAAAATGCACCCAAATGTACCTTCAGGAAATGTGGCTTATTTGCATACATCCAATATGGCCACTAAAGTTTCAAGAAAAATACTGTTTGGTCATATTACAAGTCATAAACATGCACAAGCAATCAACAAGATATTTTGGTGATTTAAAGTTTAAGATACAGCTACTGAGCATGGAGGATGCTTTCTCTTCTAATTTGCATAAATCCAATATGGCTACCAAACTATAAGTGAAAGGCGGCTTATGTATTTGGATAATGGTAAAGTTAAAGCTGTTGACCTAACAAACCTTGTAATGTATGTAGTATTATCATGGCAGCTTAATGATTATTGAGCATGAGCAGCATTTGTGAGATATCAAATTTGAATTTTTTTTTTTTCTAATTTGGCTAATACAGCTGCCAAAATGCACTGAAGCTCATATAATTAAGCCTTAGAACGCCAGTTTGTTTGAGCAATCAAAGAACAGATGTTAAATCCAAATAAATGTATTTTATATGTTGGAGGAAATATATGATGAATACTGGAAGTGCTGGAACCTACTTTCTGACAGGCCTAAGACTAACACTATGACTAAGAGAATATTCATGGATGTAGTGAAGGAGGACATGGAGAGGGTTCGTGTGAGAGAAGCGGATGAAAGGAACAGGGTGAGATGGAGGCAGGTGATCTGCAGTGGCGATCCCTAAAGGGTGCAGCTGAAGGAAGAAGAAGAAAATCTAGACAATGATCAAAGTTTTTTTTTTTTTTAAATTTTAAAGGGTTTGAACTCTTCCCCATTTCATAAACATGTGCCCCCAAACACAATCTTGCAAAGGGCCCCCAAAAATGTAGAAACAGCCCTGACACCTATCGTGTTCCAGTCAATATTTCTTCAGAAAAATGTTCTGTTTATTGTCCCCCCCAACAGTGAAATTAAATATCCACCCATGACTCAGGTGTACAAAAGTCTTTATGCACACAGGTCTGTGTGACTGAGGCTCCAGGACCTGTGAATGTGATTCAGGAAAACTGCTACAGTGTGCAACAAGAAGCAGAGACAAGAAGTTGTAAGGGGGTGTGCATATAAGTGTGCATGTGTGCGTACCTGTCTGGGTACGTGTGACTGTAAAAGCGAGACACCCCCGGCCCGTAAAGTGATCCTGACACCATGAATAATAGAGCGTGCCATGGCAGAGGGGATAAGTTCTTTGTGCAAGGCTCCTTTTTCACAGGGCTTTCTCCTGTGGGTCATGTGGGTGCTGAGGTGACAGCAATTTTTCATGAGTAGTGTGGGTGAGTGTTTACGTGTTTGTGTTTGTGTGGTCTGCATGGCCGCACGCTGACGTCCAGGCAGGAGACGTCCGCCCCCTCCCTCCCCCTGCGTGTCCTGAGCGGCCGCGCCGAACCCCACGATTCCAGAACATCACCACAGCCAAGGGGTCAAATGAATTGTCTTACACCATTAGAAACTCAAGGCAGCACTTACGAAACTAAAGGCAGGGGAAGTGGATGAATAAAAGATGCCGTCGAAACAGAAAAAATCCACGGCTTCGGAGGAAACCGAAGAGGTTGATGATGAAGTGAAGGACACTGAGCCAAAGTTAAAGGAGAGGAGCAACGGTGTGACCCGTGTGGACATAACAAAACGGACGAAGAGTCAGAAGAAACACAAGAGCCCTGAGAGCTCAGGTGAAAATCAGGAGACCTCAGAGAAAGTGAGGACTGAAAAAGAAGGGGGAAAGTCCAAAGACAAAAAGAAGAAAAATAAACCGCATAATGATGAGGATGATGATGCTGGTGCTGTGATTGAAAGCAAAGATGATGAGAATGAGCAGAACAACAACGACACCCCGACCGAAAGGGACAAATCCGAGAAGCTCAAAGAGGAACTGACGGAAGGAGTGAAGGAGGAAAAGAAGAAAAAGCCAAAGAAGTTTTCAGCAGAGAACCCACAGGGAGAGGAGGAAGAGGCGGAGATGGGGTCCAAGGATAAAAAGTCAAAAGACGGCAAGAAGAAGAAGAAATCCCACAGTGACGATGACCAGGAGCCTTTGATCGAGGAGCAGGAAGAGGAAGAGGAGTCCAAGAAAAAGAAAAAGAAGAAGGCAAAAAAGGGATCTGCAGACAGTGATGAAGACAAGAAGAAGAAAGGGAAAAAGTCTAAAAACAAACAGGTGGACTATGCTGGGATCTACCAGAACGAGCTGCTGAACTACCACACAGACTCCTCTGATGGGTATGAGGATGAGTACTACAAAAAGAAAGGTAAGGACGCGGGACTGGTCAGCAGACAGGGAGAGCCTGTGTGGTGACTCTGAAGTAAGTAAATATTAGGTACCTGCTATGTAGAGCACACCTGATGGAGCGTGGTCAAACCTTGAATAAAAGTTTCCTCCAGTTCCCCCCTCTCCGCTCTGAGCAGGAGCTCCCATGGGGGAATCCCTCTGTGATTGTTCTGGGTGAAAGCTCAGTTATGTTCCACATGAATGGAGCCAAACAGAGGGCCCCAGGGGCAGACAGGTGCTGGGCGCAGTCCCAGACCCGGGCCTGAGAGCAATGTCAGGGCCGGCGTCAGGGCTGGGAGCCAGAGGAGTTGTCTTAGAACAGTTCAGAGGCTCCTGGGTACAACTGGTGTTGCAGGTTATAGCTACAGTAGAAAGAGCCATGTTGAGCCATTGCAGTGTAAGGCGCTGTAATTACAAAAAACCACAAAAGAAGGAAAGAAAATTCTGACTTTCTTATATATTTGTGAATTTCTCGTATAGTATTTGCAACTTTTCAACAGAATAGAATACAATAGAACAACTTTATTTTCTAACACAACGAAACAGAAATTCTTGTTTTACAGTGCTCTGTTAAAAAAAATAATGAGAAGTTCCACAAACAATGTTTGGCATTCAAAAATTAAACTTAAAATCCACAGCCTATTACATAAAAATGCATTGTTCAGCAATGGCTTAAAGAATTAGGAAGAGGTGACACCTTTTCAAATATTCATAATGACACCTTATCCAAAAATATCCAAGAAAAAAATAGCTTAGGGTGTAAAATATGTTTAAATACCCATTTGCTATCTATGGGGACTCTAACTTTGTACATTTAATTGTAAATTCGAGACTTTTCTTTTAAATTTGCAGCTTTTTCTCTCATTAATCTGTTCTTTGTCACAGTCTTTTGTCACAGCTACAGGGAGCCACTGGTTGTGGGCAAAAGAGATGCATGTGGCTCCAGAGCCATAGCTTGTAGCCCCCTGATCTAGGAATTGATCTTACTGCTCAGTGTTACTTCGACAGTTGTACAGGCCATGTGGTCCACTGGGCCAACAACAGGACACAAAGGACAAAGTTACATAGTCCGGTCCCTTAGGGGAAGGATTGTGCAAATTCTTCTAAAAGCATGAAACTTTCCACACCTATAGATTTTGACCTGCTGATTTCAAATCTGCCGGGCGCCAGAGCCAAATCTCAATGGGGTCGGCCATATTGGACAATTCAAAATGGCCGCCACCCAAAAACCTGTTTTCGCATTTCTCTTGAACAAACAGTCACACAATTACAAATAGACACACTTTTTCAAGGTTTTTGACCTCAAGGAATTCAAATCTGACATCTGTTTTTCAGTAAAATCAATATTGGTCGCCATATTGCAAGATTCAATATGGCCGCCAGTCAAAATTGAACTCTGCATAACTTTCACACTTCTTGACATAAAATGACAAACAAAAACTCTTTTCATAGGTTTTTGCCATCAAAGATTTCAAATTTGAACTTACTTTTGACAAAAAAACAAGGGTAACGGGGCTCAAGTTACCCGGAAGGCCTACAGATCGCACGGGACTGAAATGACACTAGATGAACGATCGGGCTAGGTGTAGGGCAACTGAACCTAGTTGTATCCCATACCAGAATGTGCACTTTACTTGTATTTCATCAAGGTGGTAAAAGGGTAGCCCCTCGGCCTTGATCAGTTTTTTTCACTTTGTTGTATACTGGATCTATTTAGTCATAGCAGGTATATCTAGTGATTACTTGTAGCAAGTATGGAGTCTATAAATTGGAACCTGTGCTGTCTATGTCAGGAGGAAAAAGATGAGCGATTGCAGTCTCCAAAAGAAGAGGGTCTAGCTTCAATTGAGAAAGATCTCAATGGGTTTAAGGCCATTGGCGTTGTACCTTCATGCATGAAAGTGTCATGGGCTCAACTTGATGAGGGCCAAGGCATTGCTGTGACACTCAAAACAAACAAGGCAAAATATCACAAACTCTGTAGAAGCTACTGCAGTTCCTCTCGCTTGAAAAGAATTGCTGAAAAGGGGGATGTGGATGATCAAATTTCACCAAAGAAACTGCGGTCCAGCAATCCAATGCCTTCTGATCTGCAGAAATCCTCCTTCTGCATCATATGTGAGGGACACGAAGGTAAGAACCTTCATAAAGTTGCCACAGACAATGTGGACAAAAACTTGAAAAGCTGGGCTCAGAGCACAAAAAACTTCAAGTTTCTAGGAAAGCTGATTGCCCAAGCAGCAGATGCCCACGCAGGTGACACTTTCTACAACCTGCCATGTTATCTGCACTTAAGGGACTCAGCTCGTGCTAAGGAACACAAGGCATCTGCAGGTCCTTCTGTCCCACAATTCAACCCGGTTGCTATTGCACAAATTGTGGCTTTGGTTGAAGACTCTGAAGATGTCTTCAAGCTGTCTGCATTGAGGCAGTTTTACAGGACACTCATGGAGGAACAAGGAACTCCATGTGCAGATATAAGGGAACCACATGCCACACGGTTCAAAGAGTACCTTCTGCAGCTGCTTCCTGAGTGTACAGACTTCTTTCAGGGCAAGGAGGTGTATATCTCCAGCAACAAGAAGGTTGGTGATCTTCTAGCTGACGCACATAAGAACCAGATAGGGCAGGATGATGCCTTGCTATTGATGCGTGCAGCAGTGAAGCTTAGGAAATTCTGTCTTGAACAGCAAGAACCATTTACTGGTTCTTTTGCTTCTGATGCCCTAACATCTCCTGTTCCTGGACAGCTTAGAAGTTTCATCAACATCCTGCTTCAGGGTCCCTCAGTCTTGCACGAAGGTGACAAAGACTTGCAGGAGCAGGTACATGGCAGGGGAAGGGTCGCAAGTGCTATTGCCCAACAAATCATATACAATGCATGAATTGGGTCACACCATGCCACAAAGACCAGCAACATTCATCACAGCAAAGACCGGGAAACGCCATTCCCATTGTACCTGGGTCTCAAGCTACATGGTGAGGGCAGGCAGAAAAAGCAGATAAATAATGCCAATGCCTTTGGCATGTCTGTGTCTTACAAGCGTGTGTTGGAAGTGAAGCGATCCATGGCACGAGCAGCAGTCAAACAGTTTGTTCAGGATTGGGTTGTACTGCCTACAAATATCCGAAAAGGTGTCTTTGTGACTTTTGATGTTGACAACTTGGATAGCAACAACCAGGGTAACTTTTCCCAGGATGAGTTCCATGGGACAGCTATCAGTGTGACAAACCATCTTTCTCATGACAATCATGGAGTTGAACGACCTCCCATCCAGCTTGACCCGACGGACAACTCCATCCCCAAACGTCCTGACACTTACGCAGTAGTACAGCCGGCTGTGTTGCCAAACAATGATTTGTATGTACCACGTACACCAGATCTCAGTTGTCGGCCATCTCACAATCTGGTCAGGCTATAACGTTAGTATGCTAGAGTTAAGACCTACACTGTTTTAAACTGTTCACTTATAAGATTACTTTAAAGGTTTTATGATCATGCTACAGTTCTATACATTGTGTCAGAGTTTATGAGATATTCACAGTGTCACATTTTATGATACTGTGACACTGGCGTGACAGAGCACATATAGGCATGTCAATATTTCACATTTCTGACTATCAATCTAGCAATTCCGTGAGACTTTAGGCAAATGCAAGTTGATATTTAATAAGAAAATTTTACCAAGGCCACAAATTTAATTCAATGGTCTCAAAATATATTTTAAAACAGGCAATATTCTGAGGTAATGTGTCATCTATTATCAAAGTTTCGGGTAGTTGAAATTTGACAGTCGGCCATTTTGAATTTTCAAATACAGCGACCCCTGCTCTAAATACTGGAAAAAGGATTCCAGATTTGAAATCCTTGGGCACAAAAACCCCAGAAAAGTGCTTTTGTTTGCAAATGTGTCACTTTTTTTAGCGGAGATATGGATAAATCATTTTCTTGACGGCGGCAATTTTGAATTGTCCAATATGGCGGCCCCATTGAGAATTCGCTCTGGCGCCCGGCAGAATTGGATTCAGCACATCAAAAACTACTAGTGTACCAATTTTCATGCTTTTAGACAAATCTGCACGATCCTTCTTAAAATCCCCCCTAAGGGACCGGACTAACAGTGAAACAACCAGCCATGTAATCTTTGTTCACAATAAAATTAGTTCACATATAGTCATCCTCAAGTGTTTTACATGAGAATGACCAAGTAAAAATCTTGCCTCAGATGAAAAAGTGAGCAATCAAAAATCTGGCATACCTGAATAGTGGATCAGTTTCTGCACTAGGCCTAAAAAAACACTAGGGAAAACGTTGCTGCTGATTATAGATCTAAGCTAAGTTTCTGAATGAATTTGAATTGATTATTGTCATAAATCGCTGTGGCAGGGGTGGATAGAAGACTCCAAACGCACGCTGTGAGTTTGCCAAATTTAATAGTGAAAACACAAAATAACAGAAACACAAAACTTACGAACAGCGGCTGGATACCAAGATTAAGTAGCATGGAGGCTGATTAGTTTGATGGCGAAGGCGTATGGAAACTCTAGGAACAACCGGCAGGATACAAAATAAGAACAAAGCAATGGGGACTCTGTCTGAATACGACAGAGACGTAAAATTAACGTCTAGATACCAGAAGGACACTGCGAGGAGTAGTAAAACCGTTGCTGACCAAAAAGAACACAAAGGCTCATCTCACATTTGTCAAAAAACATCTTGATGATTCAAAGGTTTTTGGGGAAAATAATCTATGGGCTGACGAAACAAAGGTATGCATTACATTACATCTGGCATAAAACTAACAGCATTTCAAAAAAAAAAAAAATCCAAGATGGCGCCGCGGATGGCAGCCACTGGCTTCTGCTCTCTGATGTTTTTGATAATTTTGTGTGTTTTTTTGGACTTCTGCTCTTCTGTCCGAATCACCTATTCAAGGGAGGAACTACTTTCACTCAGACTACCTCCCAATGCAACTTCTCCGCCAGTTGCTGCTGCTGATCTGAAGTTTTTTCAGTCGATCTTAGCTGTGGGAGCAGCGGCTATTGGCGCTGGCCGGAAACGAAGGCGGCGTGGTAAACGTGCCGGTGCGCTAGTCAGGCTGAAGAAACGAGGATTTCGCACGCCGCTCCCATCGATCCATCTGGCAAATACCCGCAGTTTGGCGAACAAAATGGATGAACTGCTGCTCTTGACTCACAAAAACCGGGATTTTAGCAGATCTGGTGCCCTATGTTTCACGGAGTCCTGGCTGAGTGAACACATCCCGGACAGTGCGGTGCGCCTGGACGGATTCCAGCTGTTTCGCGCTGATCGCAGCCGAGAATTCTCTGGAAAGACTAAAGGTGGTGGAATCTGCTTCTACATAAACGAAGGTTGGTGTACTGATGTCACAGTGTTGAAGAAGTTTTGTAGCCCTAACCTAGAGTCACTGTTCATAAACTGTAAACCCTTTTATTCACCGCGAGAGTTCTCCTCATTTATTCTGGTCGGAATTTATATCCCGCCTGCTGCTTCTACAACAGAGGCCCTGCAGCACCTCGCTGACCAGATAGCAGACGTGGAGGAAAAACATCCAGACTCTCTGCTTATCATTCTGGGTGATTTCAATAGAGCTAATCTCACAAATGAGCTTCCTAAATACAGACAGCACATTAAATGTCCCACCAGGGACACAAATACACTCGACCACTGTTACACAGTTTTAAGAAATGCCTATCATGCTGTCCCCCGTGCAGCTCTGGGTTTTTCTGACCACTGTCTGCTCCATCTTATTCCAACATACAGACAGAAACTAAAAACTTCCAAGTCTGTTGTAAGGACTGTGAAGAAATGGACTGAGGAATCAAAGCTGAAGTTACAAGCCTGCTTTGACTGCACAGATTAGAGTGTTTTTGAAGCTGCAGCCATTAACTTAAATGAACTCACTGACACTGTGACGTCATACATCTGTTTCTGCGAGGACATGTGTGTGCAGACCAAGACCTTCTGCACATACAACAACAATAAACCCTGGTTCATTCCTAAACTGAAGCAGCTACGTCAGACCAAGGAGGAGGCCTACAGGACTGGTGACTGGACTCTGTACAAGCGGGCCAGAAACATGCTGACGAAGGAGATCAGGCTTGCTAAGAGGAGCTACAGTGTGAAGTTACAAAAAAACTTCTCAGCCAACAACTCTGCTTCTGTCTGGAGAGGCCTGCAGAATATCACCAACTACAGGAGACCATCCCCCCACCCTGTGGAAAACCTCCAGCTGGCTAACGACCTAAACAGCTTTTACTGCAGGTTTGAAAAGAACCTACAGTTCTCACCTCCCACCCACACAAAAGGATTATCTGCAGCCCCAGGAACTCCATCCCTCCTCCACTCTGACCTCCCACCAGCACTAACGATCTGCGAAGAGGAGGTGCGCTGGGTCTTTCAGAGACAAAAGATCAAGAAGGCTGCAGGACCTGATGGTGTGTCTCTGTCCTGCCTGAGAGTCTGCTCCAACGAGTTGGCCCCCATCTTCACCCGGATCTTTAACAGATCACTGGAGCTGCGTGAAGTGCCTTCCTGCTTCAAACGCTCCATCATCATTCCAGTTCCCAAGAAACCCTCTGTTACAGGATTAAACGACTACAGACCTGTTGCCCTGACCTCTGTGGTCATGAAATCCTTGGAGAGATTGGTGCTGAACCACCTGAAGGTCATCACAGGCCCCCTGATGGACCCACTGCAGTTTGCCTACCGGTCAAACAGGTCAGTGGATGATGCAGTGAATATGGGACTACATTACATCCTGCAACACCTCGACTCCCCAGGGACGTACGCCAGGATCCTGTTTGTCGACTTCAGCTCAGCGTTCAACACCATCATCCCAGGCATTCTTCATCAGAAACTCCTCCAGCTCAAGGTGCCCCCCTCCACCTGCCAGTGGATCTCCAGCTTTCTGACTGACAGGTGGCAACAGGTGAAGCTAGGGAGATTTACATCCAGCTCCCGAAAAATTAGTACTGGCGCCCCCCAAGGGTGTGTCCTATCCCCACTGCTCTTCTCCCTCTACTCCAATGACTGCACCTCAGAGGACCCTTCGGTGAAGCTCGTGAAGTTTGCGGACGACACCACAGTCATCGGTTTGATCCGGGATGATGATGAGTCTGCATACAGGCGGGAGGTGGAGCAGCTGATCCTCTGGTGCAGCCAGAACCATCTTGAACTTAACCCAGCCAAAACGGTGGAGATGACTGTGGATTTCAGGCGACACCCCCCTTCATTCCCCCCACTCACCATCCTCAACAGCACAGTGTCTACTGTGGACTCCTTCAAGTTTCTGGGAACCACAATCTCCCGGAACCTGAAGTGGTCCTCCCATATAGACACTGTCCGGAAAAAGGCCCAGCAGAGGTTGTTTTTTCTGCGTCAGCTCAAGAAGTTTGATTTGCCTCAGGAGCTGCTGGTTGTCTTCTACACCGCCATCATCCAATCTGTCCTCTGCTTTTCCATCACTGTCTGGTTTGGATCTGCCACTAAACAGGACAAGACCAGACTGCAGCGGATCATTAAGTCTGCGGAGAGGATCATTGGTACTGACCTACCCTCCATTGAGAACTTATATCGGTCCATAACCAGGAAACGGGCGGGAAACATCTGTGCTGACCCATCACACCCCGGCCACAAACTGTTTGAACTTCTATCTTCTGGTCGTCGTTACAGATCACTGAAGGTCAAAACCACCCGTCACAGGAACAGTTTCTTTCCTCAAGCCATCACTCTGATGAACTCCTAACATTCACCTAGTCCTACCTGTTGCTGTACTCATGACTTTTCATCCATTATTACATTGCACATAACTCTCACACTGCTTTTTACTTCATTCACATTATATCACTGAATCTGAGTTCACATTGAAATACTGTGTGACTGTATATTTTTTCATATATTTCTGCAAAGTGTGGTTAGTCTGAGTAAATAACTGCATATATTCCTGTATATATTTGCATCCTTTTATAGAAACGTGGACAGACTGTAATTTACTGTACATACTCTGTTGTCATTGAATCCTTATTTAAATCCTCCACCTGAACAATGAGAGCAAGTTTTTAGCCAAAGTCAAATTCCTTGTATGTGTTGTGCATACTTGGCCAATAAAGCTGATTCTGATTCTGATTCTGATTCTGATTCTGATTTCGGTGACCCTTCTGTGTGGAGTTTGCATGTTCTCCCCGTGTCTGTATGGGTTGACCCCAGGTACTCCGGTTTCCTCCCACAGGCCAAAAACATGCAAGTTAGGTTAATTGGAGACTCTAAAGTGGCCCTAGGTGAGAATGTGTATGTGAATGGTAAAGGGATTGGCGCCACACATTGGTTGCCTCATCCATCCAGGTGGATGCCCTGTAATTTCCCTCAAGGATTAATAAAGTATAGTGTAATGATCTGGGGTTGCTTTGCTGCTTGAGGACCTGGACGACTTGCCATAATTGATGGAACCATGAATTCTGCTCTCTAGCAGGAAATCTGAAAGAGAATGTCTGGCCATCAGTTCGTGACCTCAAGCTCAAGGCCTTCAGTGTGGCTGAATTAAAACAATTCTGCAAAGAAGAGTGGGCCAAAATTCCTCAACAGTGATGTAAAAGACTCATTACCATTTATCACAAACACTTGATTGTTGCAGTTATTAGGTTTAGGGGGCAATTACTTTTTTACATAGATCTGAAATACTTAAGTGTGACAAATATGCAAAAATATAAGAAATCAGAAAGGGGAGAAATACTTTTTCACAGCACTGTATATTGCATGATGTAGAAAACATGCTATTTTTCCACATTTTAGTTGAAACTGGCAAAGGTCCACCACAGACCTTGCAACAGATGTGCTTATCTGCCAGGATGTCCAGTCTCACCCCATGTAACTGGGAGTCATCCACCACAGACCTGTGACAGCTATTGTTTTTAGTTCTGCCAGGATGCCCAGTTTTACCCTCCACTCAGAAAGCAACTCATACCAGCTCGGACGTCGCCCGGGTTGACAAGGTCAGGAGTTCCTGGCAGCGGAGGGTGAAGGACAGAGCTGCGTGGAGGAATCTGATCAGACCTAAATGAAACAGTCATTGTCACACCCGACAGACTGCTATGATGATGATGATGAGTTGAAACTGGGCTGGAATTGTATTTCATTAAATTGTTGATCTGCTGAGAGAAGCTTGAGAAAAACATTTGAGAGAAACATTAAGTGTGCACATGCCTTTGTTACTCAATAGGCTCACTCGCATCTGACACCTCGAGTACTTTATTTAGGCTCAGTTTTACCGGGCCACTGTCGGTCTGATTTTATCAGGTGTCTCGCTTTCTCTTTTATCAGGTCTTAATAGCTTACCTCACTGTTTTACAGGTATCAGTGGCTCTGCGGGACTGACTTTGGTTAAAATGTTCTTTATCAGATTTGAAAGTCTCCTTTCTTCTTCTGAATGTTTTTAGGTCATTCTTATAACATCTATCCCTAATTTCCTTGTTTGTTGTCATACTAGTTTATGATTTTTGGCTAAAATAGGAAAATACATTGCCTCAGTTCATCCTCTGTGATTTTCATGAAATTCATCAAGAAGAATTGACTCTCTGACTCTCTACTAAGACCCACGTGAACCTAGATTGAAAAACAGTCTCGCTCTTAGTAGACTGACTAAACTTTTTCATTTTAAAAACAAGATAAATTTTACATAAAGGAAAGTGGTCAAGTACAGTATATACATTTTACCTCGTTTGTACATAGGATTGTTGTTTTCATCTTTATTCCTTTTTCTATTTTTATATGTCTTAATACTAAGAGAGAAATGGCATTTTGATTCTCCTGTATGTCCTGTACATAGAGTATTGACAATAAAAATCTTTGAATTTTTGAATGCTGAATCTTTACAAATTAGACAATAAGCATTTGCTTGTACAACTTCTATTCTACTTATTTTGTCACCAAGGTAATCAGTTTGCATGCGTTTTCTAAGTAAGATTAAGTAATTGGATTTTACAGTGCAGTATGTTACTCTGCACCAAATTTAGGTGACTTCCCACCTCAGGAACCTTTTCAGTACCCTGAAATGTTAGCGGCAGTTCGTCTTTATTTTTGTGCTCCCTGTGAGAGTACCGGTGACCATTTTAAACTGTTCCACTGCAATAATGTTCTAAGTATCATGGACTCTCTGGCAGTAGCTCCTGTTTTTTTGTATAAGTGATGCATTGCGTAATCACGCCGTTCTTGTGTGATTAAGAACAAAGGCCCCCAAATTAATGTAGTTCCTAAAAAAGTTCCTCTGCCAAAAACAGTGTTTCACTGTTGGCAGTCTCCCTAATATACAGTAGTTCCAGTACTTTTTGATGGAAAACACCTATTCATTATGCTTCTTCACACAAAGGTTCTTATACAGTGGATATACAGTAAAAAGTCTACACACCCTTGTTCAAATGCCAGGTTTTTGTGATGTAAAAAATAAGACCAAGATAAATCATTTCAAAACATTTTCCACCATTAATGTATAACCTGTACAACCCAACTGAAAAACAAAGTGAAATCTTTTAGGGGGGAAAATAAAAAATAAAAAAAACTTACAATAACCTGGTTGCATAAATATGCACATCCTGTTATAACTGGGGATGTGGCTGTGTTCAGAATTAACCAATCACATTCAAACTCATGTTAAATGGGAGTCAGCACACACCTGCCACCATTTAAAGTGCCTCCGATTAACCCCAAATAAAGTTCAGCTGTTCTAGTAGGCTTTTCCTGCCATTTTTGTAGTCACATCTTATAGCACAAGCCATGGTCCGCAGAGAGCTTCCAAAGCATCAGAGGGATCTCATTGTTCAAAAGTATCAGTCAGGAGAAGAGTACAGAAGAATTTCAAAGGCATTAAATATACCATGGAACACAATGAAGACAGTCATCAAGTGGAGAAAATATGTTCACAACAGTGACATTACCAAGAACTGGTCCCTCCAAAACTGATGAACAGACAAGAAGAAAACTGGTCAGGAAGGCTGCCAAGAGGCCACCAGCAACATTGAAGGAGCTGCAGGAATTTCTGGCAAGTATTGGCTGTTTAGTACATGTGACAACAATCTCCCGTCTAGGGTGGCAAGATGGAAGCCTTATCTTGCGAAGAAAACATCCAAACCCGGCTACATTTTGCAAAAACACATTTGAAAACTCCCAGACACATGTGGGAAAATGTCTTATGGTCCAGTCAAACCAAGAATGAACATTTTGGCCATAATTCCAAAAGGTACATTTGGTGAAAACACAGCACTGCTCATCACCAAAAGAAAACCATGCCTACAGTGAAGCATGGTGGTGGCAGCATCATACTTTGGGGTTGTTTTTCTTCAGCTGGAACTGGGACCTTAGTCAAGGTGGAGGGAATTATGAATAGTTCCAAGTACCAGTCAGTGTTGGCACAAAACCTTCAGGCTTCTGCTAGAAAGCTGAAGATGAAGAGGAATTTCATCTTTCAGCATGACAATGACCCAAAGCACACATCCAAATCAACAAAAGAATGGCTTTACCAGAAGAAGATTAAGGTTTTGGAATGGCCCAGCCAGAGTCCAGACCTGAATCCGATCAAACATCTGTGGGGTGATCTGAAGAGGGCTGTGCACAGGAGATACCTCACAATCTGACAGATTTGGAGCATTGCTGCAAAGAAGAGTGGGCAAATATTGCCACATCAAGATGTGCCACGCTGATAGACACCTACCCAAAAAGACTGAGTGCTGTAATAAAAGCCAAAGGTGCTGCAACAAAGTATTAGTTTAAGGGTGTGCATATTTATGCAACCAGGTTATTGTAAGTTTTTTATTTTTTATTTTTCCCCTTAAAAGATTTCAGTCTGTTTTTCAATTGGATTGCACAGTTTATAGGTCACATTAATGGTGAAAAAAAGTTTTGACATGATTTATCTTGGCCTCATTTTTTACTTTACAAAAACCTGGCATTTGAACATGGGTGTGTAGACTTTTATAGCCACTGTTTTTGGAGGGTTTCTGCTTTAGAGGAGCTAGAAACTGGATCATGTAAACTAAAGGTGTCAGTAAGCCGGGGGCCAGATATGGTCTGCTTGTCAAATTGAGACTGGTCAATTTTCAACTTTTCTCAGTCACTCATGAATTTGCAGTTTTTCCTGCCCTTGTATATTTGCAGCTTTTCAAACCCTTTTGTAATTTTGAAACTTTTCTTATCCAATCATAAATTTGCAAGTCTTCCTGTTGTTTCATAAATTTGCAATTTTTGCCATCCACTTGTGAATTTGCAACTTTTCCTGCTCACTTGTCAACTTTGCAATTTTTCCCACCCCTTTGTAAATTTGCAATTTTTCCCACCCACTCATAAATTTGGAACATTTCCTCATCTACTTGTCAAGCTGCACGTTTTTCTGCTCTTTCGTAAAAGTGCAACTTTTCCTCCCCATTCATAAATTTTAAACTTCTACCACTCACTCATAAATTTATTTATTAACTTTTGCTGTCATGAATTGCCCCTCTGGGCAGAGAGGAAGACCCACGCGCTGAACTGTGAGTTTGTGATAATTTATTATGAACATAAGTGAACAAAATAACTAAAAAGCCAGAGAGGGATAAACCTGGTAACAAAGAGAAAACAGAACGTCAAACTTAATTCTGGGAGTTGAATACATCAGTCAAGATCGCCACGAGGAATATAAAAAGCAGCAGTCTTAAATAAGGCATAAAACAATAGAACACAGGTGTGGATACGAGAGCGGGCGGGAGAAAACAATGATTAATAATCTGGATCAGCTGAGGGCAATGAGAGGGGAGCGACCAGCTGACAGCTGACAGGGGCTATGCCCACACGGAGCACAAACCAGGAAATGCCACTGTCAGTTGTCAACCCAGAGAGGGAACCCAACAGTAAGGATATAAAGAATAAAATACCAACAAATGCAGACTGAGATCTAAATACAAATTAATAGCAATAGTAGTAATAAGAGCAAAACAAAACTAAGACATCGACAGGAAAACGGAAAACAGTGCGAGAATAACAGAAACCAAAAAAAGCGCAAAATACAACTATATAAATATAGAGAAAAAGCCATTAGACTGAGCATGGCAGAAACCTCCTGTGCTCAGCTCATGACATTTGCAATCCACTAATACAGTACATTTGCAAGTTTTCCCATCCTTTTGTAAATTTGCAACTTTTCTCACCCATTCAAATTTCCAACTTTTGCCATCCATTTGTCAATATGTAGCTTCCCCCACCCTTTCATAAATTTACAACTTTTCCCACCCTCTCTTATATTTTACAGATTTGTCAATTTACAACTTTTCCTACCCTACTTCTCATAAATTTGAAGCTTTCTTTACCTATCACCTTTTCCTGTCACAAATTTCCAACTTTTCCCACCCATTTGCAAATTTACAACTTTTTCTGCCCACTCCTACATTTGCATACTTCCTCACCCACTTGTAAATTTGTGACTTTTCTGCTCACTAATATGTTTATGCCTTTCCGGTAAATTTGTAACTTTTACCTCTTGAAAATTTGCAACAAGCATGTTAGATAATTTTTTATCTGCGTTACAATACTCTTTCAATTAAAAAGAAGGCAAAAATGAATACATGCCCCTTGGCTTTATTCATTATCGTCCTGTTGGCCCTCAATGACATTGAATTTTACATCCCTAAAGGATTTTGAAAAGCTAGTACTCTGCCAGAACATTGGGGGAAAAAAGAATGTAAGCTAAAGCCAAATGGAACAAAAAATGTTCCTGTAGTTTTGTTGGCAAAGCACCTGTGCATGTTAAAAAACAAAAAGCACGAAGATATAAAAAAAGGATTTTTATGATAGTATTATAATAATTTATATAATAATTTATTATTATAATACTTCTCATCAGTTCTCCTCCTCCACTTTGACACCAAGACAGACTCCACAGATGGCTGAGTTTTCATCCTGTTTATTTGCTCATGCGGTTTGTGGGTTGATCAGACAACGGGACACATTTGTGAAATCTGAGAGAGGTTTGGCTGGTACATCACTCCAGACATGGATTCCTGGTAGATTCGCCTCATTGAATTCCCTGGCAGCTGCGTATGGAAAGAAACATAATGCCCCCTTATGTTTATAGATTATTGGACGTTATCTGATGTGACTTTGTGTTTGTCCTATTGAAAAAAAAAAAAATTAGGCCAGAGTAGACATTTCAAAAGTGTTTCCATCTCTACTTCTATTTCTAATCCTTGTTCTCCTTTTTTTTTCAGTCTATGAGGTAGTCACTATCACCGGTGATGTGAAGGGAGCCGGGACAGATGCTAATGTGTTTGTTACCCTTTTTGGAGACTTTGGCATCACACCCAAGGTCCACCTAGCAAGCAAGTGAGTTTAAAAAGGTTCAATGTGATGCTATTGGATTTCTTTTATTGAAATGGTTCAGATATGGTCAGAGGTGTGGGATGCGTTTATGGGCATTTCTAAGTTAATTTTGCTATTACAGCTGTGCAAAACCAAATTTTTTGCCCGGTACAAAGTTGAAAAAGGCCGTCCTAATGTTCGTAATTATTCAGAGGTGTGTTTGGGGCATAAAGTGAAATCAACCAATCACTGCCTTTGCTCTCATTCCCTTTAATAAACAGGGGTATAAGATCAAAAGCGTAATACTAATATGAGTTTAAATGAGGGGACAAATTCGTTTTACACTGAGGACAATGTGCGCTCATGCACAAAGTGAAAATGCATTAAAGGAGCCAAGGAGCTATTAAGGAGCTTTCTAACTCCACAACTTTGCTTGCGTATGGATGAGAGATACAAATCAGAGATTACGCCAGTCTTTCTCTTTGTTCATGATTTTGACAGAGTTGTAAAATTTCCTTCAGTTATATCATCATTCATCCAAACTTCCCTTTTAAACTGAGAAAGCGCAAACCGTTCATCTCGGCCTGAGCTCTATTAATCTGCTCTCTTGAATGCAAAATTGTTTTAATTGAAAACAACTGTCGGGATATTTTCATTTTGAAACATTGTTTTAAAAGAATGACAGTGAATGAGGTTTTGATAATAATGAATATCAGTTTTCTGCGCACCTTATCTCTCTTTTTCCGGTATAGGGCAAACTAGTAGTTTAAAATCTTTACACTGACAATATCCTTACCCTCCCCTCAATCTATAGACTCCAATTGTAAGTCTGCTATTAAAATGAGAATGTGGATGAAATAAAATACTAGTACGTTTATCATCATATTACAATTAAAATGATGGGTGATTAGATTATAACTGTTCCAACTCTCTCCATTAAAATAACTGAAAATCCCAGCTGCGCAATTTCAAAATACGCTGCTGAAATAGCATTAAACAATGCACTTCTGATAACAGACCTCCTTTTTCCTGATCAAAAGTGCATTGCCAAAAAATGCACCATAATACTGATGTGCTGACACTGTACTGTTGTCACACCTCTTTGAAATGAGTCTCCTCTCAGTACATAGCCAGCGCACTGTCTATTGGTAATTAGACGCTGTGACACAAAATGTACAAAACAGACAATGTGCTGACAGAAACATAAAAAAGCGCAAACACAAGGCAGGGAACACGATGCAAAAACACACTGTTGATCCTCCTAATCGGACCAAGGTATTCCTGTGCCATCATTGGTATAACATGTTTGACATGTTATTTTTTCAGCAATCAGTTTAGCACATTTTCAGTGCCGGTTGTTAATGGTTTTTCCTTTTCTGTTCTTCTCCGGTCCTTCAGCACAGAAAAGAGGTATTTTCTAATCAGTCTGCAAAAGGATGGCTATGATTCTGTCTGTGTTGAGTTGTTTGCGTATAAAAATGCTGTATGTGAGACAATTCCTGCTCAACTTCAACCTTGTCTGAAGGGTCTTTTAATTAAGAGATATTTATTTTCACTCAAGGAAGTCTCCTTGTTCTGTTGACTCAGGTTGTATAAACCTGAAAAAGAGAATCTTATCACTAAATGTTTGGTTTTAAAGCAGGAATTTCTCATTTATACAGCGGCGGACACAGAATATCTGGAGTAAGGAGGAACTATCTGACATGGCAGGTCTTCTTTTTCATTTAGAGACAAATGAAAGAAGACCACGATGTCATTTCTGAGGAAGATCAAATGGCTCCCTGGGGATCTTATCAGCAGCAGGGTTCCTTTATCTCTGCACACATTGATTGACAGATAGAGTTACTCGTGCAGCGTATAGGATATACCATGTTATTGTTAGCCACTCTGGACAATGTCACCCACACCTTGTGGTGGTCTCATTCATCCACTTGAGACAGTAGCAACATGTCTTTTATTCAGTATCACCATGTTATGTAACTGAGGTGCTGCTCAGCTGACAAAATACCATACAAAGATGATGTATGAGGTTTTTTCCCCTCTTGCTCCTTTTTTTTTTTTTGGCGCAAAATGAACATTGCATATAGCAAGGAGTTTCACCTTACTCCGATATGTTAGGTCCTGCCTGTATTGTGCCATGATTGATGAAATCTTTAAAACATAATACAGGACGGGTGTCTCCAAGGTTATTTGCCTGGCTGCAAAACTCAGGCAGATTAAGCATGCAAATCTTTGGAAATTCAGTGTAATTATTGAAGATTTGTAAATTGCATGAATTCCAAAGTTTGCAGTGAGTTTGTTTTTGTGTCATCAGTGTCTCCTCATCCCTCTCTTCCAGGTGATATAACACAAAGAGTATTCATATGTCTGTCTGTATTTAGTTTTTGGCAAGTTATAATATCATATGACCAGTGTTGGGCACTTGGTTACCCAGCCACAGGATTACTTCCTGTGCCGGTCCCAAGCCCAGATAAATGGCCAGAGTTGCATCAGGAAGGGTATTCGGCATAAAAATCCTTGCCAAATCAACACGCAAATCACTGCAATATCAAATGATGATACATTGTGGCGACCCCGAAAAGGAGCAGCCAAAAGAGAAAGAAGAAGAAGACTTGGTACACGAAAAAATGATTGCTATTAATGATGATTTCACACTTGGGACCTTGGCCCAGATCAGAGTACAGTTGACCCCAGAAGTCTGTTTTATCAGTGTGAACACATCCATACTGTACTGAGGCGCTGCACCCTTATTTTCTTGAAAAGGTGGTCCTGGGCACAATTCACATGCATTCAAGTTCAGTTCATGGCAGATGTGAATGCAACCATGTTCAAACAAGGAAATGGTCACCTTCAGATAATACTGCCATTAGAATTTGTTGTGGCAACAAAAGGATCTCTATGGAATATTGAAGAAATTAAATGGTTCTAGGATGACATGAATTATACCGTGTTCCAAATTACTATGCAAATAGGATTTTAGTGTCATAAACATTCAATTTTTGGTTTTTCAATGAAAATCATGGATGGTATTGTGTCTCTGGGCTCTTTGGATCACTGATGTCAATCTCAGACACCTGTCATAATTAGTTTGTCAGGTGAGCCCAATTAAAGGAAAACTACTTAAGAAGGATGTTCCACATTATTAAGCATGCCACAGGTTTGAAGCAATATGGGAAAGAAAAAGTATCTCTGCTGCCAAAAAGCGTCAAATAGTGCAATGCCTTGGACAAGGTATGAAAACATTAGCTATTCCACGAAAACTTAAGCGTGGTCATTGTACTGTGAAGAAATTTGTCGCTGATTCAGAGCACAGACGGATTATAATGAGAAAGGTTTCAGTTAGACAAACTCATCAGATTAAGAGAGCAGCTGCGAAAATGCCATTACAATGCAGCAAACAGGTATTTGAAGCAGCTGGTGCCTCTGGAGTCCCACAAACCTCAAGGTGTAGGATCCTCCAGAGGCTTGCAGTTGTGCATAAACCTACTATTTACCCACCCCTAACCAATGCTCAAAAGCAGAAACAGTTGTGTTAGGTCCAGAAATAAATGAAGACTAATTTTCAAACAGTCTTGTTTACCGATGAGTGCTGTGCAACCCTAAATGGTCCAGATGGATGGAGTAGTGGATGCTTGGTGGATGGCCACCATGTCCCAACAAAGCTGCGCCATCAGCAAGGAGGTGGTGGAGTCATGTTTTGGGCCAGAGGGAGAGAGCTGGCAGGCCCCTTTAGGGTCCCTGAAGGTGTGAAAATGACCTTGGCAAAGTATATACAGTGGTGTGAAAAAGTGTTTGCCCCCTTCCTGATTTCTCATTTTTTTGTATGTTGGTCACAATTAAATGTTTCAGATCATCAAACCAATTTAAATATTAGACAAAGATAACACAAGTAAACACAAAATGCAGTTTTTAAATGGAGGTGTTTATTATTTAAGGGAAAAAAATCCAAACCTACATGGCCCTGTGTGAAAAAGTGATTCCCCCTCTGTTAAAACATAAATTAACTGTGGTTTATCACATCTTTGGAAAGCTGAGTTCAATTTCTCTAGCCACACCCAGGCCTGATTACTGCCACACTTGTTCTTAATCAAGAAATCACTTAAATAGGACCTGCCTGACAAAGTGAAGGAGACCAAAAGCTCCTCAAAAGCTAGACATTATGCTGCGATCCAAAGAAATTCAGGAATAAATGAGAAACAAAGTACTTTAGATCTATCAGTCTGGAAAAGGTTATAAAGCCATTTCTAAAGCTTTGGGACCCCAGCGAACCACAGTGAGAACCATTATCCACAAATGGTGAAAGCATGGAACAGTAGTGAACCTTCCCAGGAGTGGCCAGCCGACCAAAATTACCCCAAGAATGTAGTGACAACTCATTCAAGAGGTCACAAAAGACCCCACAACAACATCCAAAGAACTGCAGGCCTCATTTGCCTCAGTTAAGGTCAGTGTTCATGACTCCACCATAAGAAAGAGACTGGGCAAATACAGCGTCTTGATGATCCCCAAGACGATCCCCAAGACTTTTGGGAAAATACTCTGTGAACTGACGAGACAAAAGTTGAACTTTTTGGAAGGTGTGTCCCCCATTACATCTGGCATAAAAGTAACACAGCATTTCAGAAAAGGAATATCATACCAACAATAAAATATGGTGGCGGTAGTGTGGTGGTCTGGAACTGTTTTGCTGCTTCAGGACCTGAAGACTTGCTGTGGTAAATGGAACCATGAATTCTGCTGTCCACCAAAAAATCCTAAAGGAGAATGTCTGGCCATCTGTTCGTGACCTCAAGCTGAAGTGCACTTGGGTTCTGCAGCAGGACAGTGATCCAAACACACCAGCAAGTTCACCTCTGAATGGCTTAAGGAAAACAAAATGAAGACTTTGGAGTGGCCTAGTCAAAGTCTTGACTTGAATCCGATTGAGATGCTGTGGCATGACCTTAAAAAGGCGGTTCATTACCAAAAACCCTCCAGTGTGGCTTGAGTGGACCAAAATTCCTCCACAGCACTGTAAAAAACTCATTGCCAGCTATCGCAAATGCTTGATTGCAGTTGTTGCTGCTAAGGGTGACCCAACCAGTCATTTGGTTTAGGAATTAATCACTTTTTCAAACAGAGCCATGTAGGTTTGGATTTTTTTCCCTTAATAATAAACACCTTCATTTAAAAACTGCATTTTGTGTTTACTTGTGTAATCTTTGTCTAATATTTAAATTTGTTTGATGATCTGAAACATTTAAGTGTGACAAACATTCAAAAAAATGAGAAATCAGGAAGGGGGCAAATACTTTTTCACACCACTCTGTGTGTGTGTGTGTGTGTGTGTGTGTGTGTGTGCGCGCGTGCAGCGGGGAAAATAAGTATTGAACACGTCAACATTTTTCTCAATAAACATATTTCTGATGGAGCCACTGACCCGAGATTTTCACCAGATATCAGCAACAACCCAAGTAATCCATGCATACAAAGAAATCAAGGCAAATGTGTTCATAAAACAAGTTTCATTTAATAAAGTGGAATGACACAGGGAATAAGTATTGAACACACTTGGGAGAAATTCATTTAATATTTAGTAAAAGCCTTTGTTGGTAAAAACAGCTTCGAGACACCTCCTGTATGGAGAAACTAGGTGCAGGCATTGCTCAGGAGTCATTTTAGCCCATTCTTTCACACAAACTGTCTTCAAATCTTGAAGGTTCTGTAGGTGCCTTCTATGAACTCTGATCTTCAGTTCGTTCCAGAGATCTTCAATTGGATTCAGGTCAGGTGACTGACTGGGCCATTCTAGCAGCTTTATTTTCCTTCTCTGGAGCCAGTTGAGAGTTTCCTTGGCTGTGCATTTGGGATTATCGTCTTGCTGAAATGTCCACCCTCGTTTCATCTTCAGCATCTTGGCAGATGGCAACAGGTTCTTATCAAGGATGTCTCTGTACATTTGTCCATTCATCTTTCCTTCAATTATACGAAGTCTGTCTGTACCATGTGCTGAAAAACACCCTCACACCATGATGGTCCTACCTCCAAACTCCACTGTTGGTATTGTGTTTTTGGGCTAATGTGCAGTGCCATTTCTCCTCCAAACATGCTGTGTGTTGTGGCATCCAAAAAGTTCAATTTTGGTCTCATCTGACCAGACTATATCCTCCCAGTATTTTACTGGCTTGCCCAAATGTTGTGCAGCAAACTTTAAATGAGCTTCAACATGCTTTTTCTTCAGCAATGGAGTCTTGCGAGGTGAGCAGGCATAGAGCCCATTTCGGTTGAGTGCATCACTTATTGTTTTCTTTGAAACAGCAGTACCTGCTAACTCCAGGCCTTTCTGGAGCTCTCCATAAGTGGTCTTTTGCTCTTGGTAACTCTTCTGATAATTCTTTTGACTCCTCTGTTAGAAATCTTGCAAGGAGCTCCTGGTCATGGCCAGTTCATGGTAAAATGATGTTCTTTCCCCTTCTGAATGATGTCTCCGACAGTGGTCACTGGAACATTCAGCAGTTTAGAAATACACCTGTAACCTGTAAAAAATGCCATCATGGAACGGAGGAGTGAAATGTGGGCGTCAGTGGCTCAGAAGGTAGAGCGGGTCGTCCAGTAATCAGAGGGTTGGGGGTTTGAATCCTGCTCTCCCCAGCCATCCTGCCGTTATGTCCCTAGGCAAGACACTTTACCCACCTTGCCTCCAGTGTCCATGACACTGGGTATGAATGTGCATAAATGTTTGGTAGTGGTCAGAGAGGTGGTTGGTGCAGATTGGCAGCCACATTTCCGTCAGTCTTCCCCAGGTCATCTGTGGCTACAGTAGTAGCTTACCACTGTCAATGTCTGTCTGGAGTGAATGAACAATGGACTCACTGTAAGCGCTTTGAGATGTCACTTGACATATAAAGCACCATATAAATCTAATCCATCATTATTATTGTTATTATTATTACCCATCAGGAGTTCTTTGTGGTGTGACAATCTGATATTCACAGACCTTTTTAAAGGCTATCACTCAGGAATAAACCAGCTGAAATTAATTTGCACTGATAGGGGATGGAATGGCTTCCTAAATTCTGATGGATTTCAGCAGATTTCTTGGCTTTCTATGCCTTTTTGCACCTCTTTTTCTTCATGTGTTTAATACTTACTCCCTGTGTCATTCCACTTTATTAAATATAACTTGTTTTGTGAACACAGTTGCCATGATTTCTTTTTATGTATGGATTACTTGGGTTGTTACTGATATCTGGTAAAACTCTCAGGTCAATGGCTCCATCAGAAATATGTTTAATGAGAAAAATGTTGATGTGTTCAGTACTTATTTTCCCTGCTGTATATCTATATATCTATATCTATATCCATATAATTTGTTATACATTTTCTTTAATTCAAGACTTGTGAATTATTTGTGTTTCCAAATTTTGATAATTTATATTTGTTCTTAGTTTTATACTATATAGAATCCCTAGACACCGTGTTCCAAATTATTATGCAAATGATAATTGGCTCTGATTTTCCTAAATAGTCGATGCAAATGACAGTCAATACAGTTTTCAAGTCATCAACCATTAGAGCATAATTCAAATTTTATTTAACCTCCCAATGATAACTATTTTTTTTGCAAAAAACAAAACAAAACAAAACAAACAACCTCAAAATGCACTGTTCCAAATTATTGTGCACAATAGAGTTTCAATGCATTTTATTGGTTGTAAAGAACTGAAAATGGTCATTTGTTAAATTTACAGCATTATAAGGTCATATTTACTGAAATCAAAAGCTATTTCAATCAAAAATACTTAACAGGCCAAGTTACATGTTAACATAGGACCCCTTCTTTGACATAACCTTCACAGTTCTTGCATCCATTGAACTTGTGAGTTTTTGGAGAGTTTCTGCTTAAATTTCTTTGCAAGATGTCAGAATAGCCTTCCACAGCTGCTGTTTTGATGTGAACTGCCTCACACCCTCATAGATCTTTTACTTGAGGATGCTCCAGAGATTCTCAATAGGGATGAGGTCAGGGGAGGATGGGGGCCACACCATGTGTTTCTCTCCTTTTATGCCCATAGCAGCCAGTGACACAGAGGAACAGTATTCTTTGCAGCATGAGATGGTGCATTGTCATACATGAAGATAATTTTGCTACGGAAGGCATGGTTCTTCTTTTTGTACCATGGAAGAAAGTGGTCAGTCAGAAATTACATACTTTGCCAAGGTCATTTTCACACCTTCAGGGACCCTAAAGGGGCCTACTAGCTCTCCCCCCATGATTCTGGCCCAAAACATGACTCCACCATCTCCTTGCTGATGTCGCAGTGTTGTTGGGACATGGTGGCCATCCACCAAGCATCCACTACTCCATCCATCTGGACCATCCAGGGTTTCATGGCACTCATCAGTAAACAAGACTGTTTGAAAATTGGTCTTCATGTATTTCTGGGCTCACTGCAACCGTTTCTGCTTTTGAGCATTGGTTAGGGGTGGCCGAATATTAGGTTTATGCACAACTACTAGCCTCTGGAGGATCCTACACCTTGAGGTTTGTGGGACTCCAGAGGCGCCAGCAGCTTCAAATACCTGTTTGCTGGTTTGTAATGGCATTTTAGCAGCTGCTCTCTTAATCTGATGAGTTTGTCTCACAGAAACCTTCCTCATTATCTGCACAAACCCGTCTATGCTCTGAATCAGCGACAAATTTCTTCACAGTACAATGATCACACTTAAGTTTTTGTGAAATATCTAATGTTTTCATACCTTGTCCAAGGCATTGCACTATTTGATGCTTTTCGACAGCAGAGATGTCCTTTTTCTTTCCCATATTGCTTGAAACCTGTAGCATGCTTAATAATGTGGAACATCCTTCTTAAGTAGTTTTACTTTAATTGGGCTCACCTGGCAAACTAATTATGACAGGTGTCTGAGATTGACATCAGTGATCCAAAGAGCCCAGAGACACAATACCATCCATGATTTTCATTGAAAAACCAAAAATTGAATGTTTATGACACTAAAATCCTATTTGCATAGTAATTTGGAACACGGTATAATTCATGTCATCCTAGAACCATTTAATTTCTTCAATATTCCATAGAGATCCTTTTGTTGCCACAACAAATTCTAATGGCAGTATTATCTGAAGGTGACCATTTCCTTGTTTGAACATGGTTGCATTCACATCTGCCATGAACTGAACTTGAATGCATGTGAATTGTGCCCAGGCAAACTAATTATGACAGGTGTCTGAGATTGATATCAGTGATCCAAAGACCCTGGAGACACAATACCATCCATGAGTTTAATTGAAAAACAAAAAATTGAATGCTTATGACACTAAAATCCTATTTGCATAATAATTTGGAACATGGTGTATATACTTTTACAAGAGTAATGGATGGTTTCTTACAAGTTATTTACATTTACTTGAGAGAACTAAACAATAATCTGAGAACTTTCATTCCATAGGCTAATGTTAGCTTATCGGCTACCAAGCAAGTGTAGCTGGTAGCTAGCTGCTGCTGCTGCTAACAAAGCGCTATCTCAAGCTACAATTTGACTTGTAATGAATTGGTAATTTGCTGGCATGACTAGTGGGCTGCACTTCCTAGCTAATGCTAGCTTTGTGGATATGGGAGAAAAAAATTAATTTAGGCAAAAAGAAACTCGCATACCTACATCCTTTTGTGTCCTTAACTCCACACTGTTACAGGCAACCAATAGTCAATGACAGCTGTGTTTTTGGCAATGAACAAAAGATTAGATGAAACATGTTAAACTTTAATTATGTGAGCCTTGGCATTGAAGCCGGATGAATAATGTTGAGACAAGGACAGATGAAAATGTGGGTCACACACAAAAGAAAGTATTCATTGTTAATGAAAAAAAAAAAGGTATCTGATTCACAGTCTTTGGCAAAGGGCTCTGGTGCACTTACAGGCCCAGTTTGACCCTGGGAGGGGTAAATAAGGACTTATCCTCAGGAAGGTTTCAGGTATACTACTGCCATAAGGCCACCAGGTGATGCACCAAGAGTTCTCCCCATATCCCCAACCTGTGTTTTTTCTTCAGTAAGTAGGCCTTAGATATGTTCTGACATTTTATTAACATTTTACAGAAGCCGGACTGCATTTGAGAAGAACAAGACGGATGTTTTCCGCATCAAAACACACAATGTGGGGCCTCTAAAGAAGCTGAGGTACTGTCATAAGTTATACACACAGTATTTTATAGCCCTAATTTATCTTTGTTGGCTGATATGGATCACTGAAAGCATCACACTTTACCCTCCTTTGTTAAGTCTACTAATACAGAGCACAGCATGAGCTTACTAAAGGAATACAGTTGTACTTTTTTATACTTATGCACATCAAAGGATTTTATCCGGTGACAGAAGGTTAAGCCTCATCTGCTGAGAGGAATTTCTGTCTCTTTTTTTGAAGGGACAATATTACAGTACATCACATCCACCAGATATGAATAGTGAAACAAGGCAGTTGAATTTAAAGCTTTCATTGTCTGGGATTGCTAAAAGTAGCAATCCTGCCCTATGACTACTGCAGTCTAAAACTGTCAAATTGCATTAGTTCCTCTATGCTTTTATCCCATGTGCCTTGAAATTTATGCAGTTTAGACAAAGCACCATTAGCACATATTGTTATGTCGGGAAACAAGGGTCAATGACGAGACTGAAGGTGGAACTGAACACGACTTTATTATGAACTAACTGCACAGTATAGACACTCCCGTCAGGCAGAGGTGAGGTCAAAGAGACCGTCCCCCTTCTGCACAACCTTGTTATACTTCAGGTAGCGGCAGAACCAGAAAGGTGGAGCCACCACCCGTGTCACACCATAATATGTCCTAAGAACAACACAACACCCCCCCTCCAAAATGGTCCAAAACACACATACAATCAAGACCCTTCCCAATTTAGAACCCAAATCACGCACTAAATTAAACAGAAATGTATCAGGGCCTACAACAGTCACACAAAACAACTATGGCTAGGGGGGAACAGGTGGACTACCATTCCACCCCCACACGGCCAGACAGATTATTCTGCCGTCTCTGCTAATATAGTCCAATAAACAAAAACTGCCGTGTTCCTAAAATATAACATAAAACACCAAAATAATCCCATGAACAAACCCAACATACAGCTTACTTATTACTCATATCAACACCATGCAATAAACACATCACCCCCAAACATCAGTCTGCCCCAGTAGAGGAACCACCCTCCGGAAAACCATCCGATGGTGCACCTTCTTCTCTTCACGGCCAGGGATGGCTTGAGCCACAGCCCAAACACTTCCTTCTCCTGCTTAGTGTGCTGCAGCTCATTGGGATGCCGCCATGAACCATCAGATAGCTGAAGGTAGCTATCTTCCTGAACAGCCACCACCTGCAGCCACCCCTGATCATCTTGGACACTCTTGATCATTATGTAACAATACCAATGCATGTTCAAACTCAAAGGCTCACTTGTTACCCCCAAACTCTAAAAGGCTGACAGGGTATTGTGGTGGCATCAACACCTACCTTGCGAACGCAATAACTAGAGAATGAAATGATGTAGGCTTTTCAAATCAAAACCATAGCTGTATGTATAAAAAGTCTTGGACGAGTTGGAATTTGTGTGACCTTGACCAGTTTTTCCTAAATCTTGCAAATGTGATAATTTAAGAAGGAAATATGTATGATTTTCATACACATACCATATAGATATATCTATGAAACATCCCAGACAAGTTTGAATTAGTGTGACCTTGACTTGACCTCAAGGTCAGAGGTCACATTTTCTGTAACTCCTGCAAACATGAGAACTCGAGAAAGAAAGGAGGGAGGCTTTTGATATTGATACCATAGTTGTATCTATGAGAAGTCATAGATGAATTCAAATTTAGCTGACCTTGAACTCAAGGTCAAGGTCACAGGTCAGTTTTTCCAACAACATTTTAAACATGGGAATTCTGAAAGGACATGAATTACATGTTATCATATTACATTAATACCATAGTTCTAGCTTAGAAAAATCTGGAATGAGGTTGAATTTTGGCGATCTTGACCTCAGGTCAAGGTCAAAGGTCAGTTCTCTAAAAAAACAAACTTGTAAATGTGATAACTTGTGAATGAAATGATCTAGGCTTTTCATATTAATTCCATAATTGTATCTATGAAAATCTGGGATGATTATGATTTTGAGGGGTACCACAAGCAGCCACCAGTATTTTTTTTTTTTGTAAAATGAAGACCTTGCATTCTTTTAAAGCAAGGTAAATCAACTTTCAGGGTAAATCTGAAGTCAGCGTGTGTGTTAAAAAGAGATAATTAATAGCGCAGGAAAAAAAGACAGCACTATAAGTAGTTATATAATACTGAGTATACATACCTATAAAATGCTTCTGATAAAGTAAACATATTAAGAGAACTATTTAAGTCAATAAATTTACTCAAATCTTTTCACTTCAGTAAAAAATGATACTGAAGAAGACGGCATACAAGGAATTTTGAATATTTATAGCGTGGCACAGACTTCTACAGTCTAGAAGATGATCTTGTAAAACTGAAAGAAGCAGACAGACTTCAGTGTATGAAAAAAATACATTCATTGGAAAAAATTCATCCTGACTGAAAATAACTTTATTTGGTGCATCGGATGTGGTCTAATGTGAGATTTCCCGTGGGCCGAATTCATGTCAGGATTTTGACTCTGCTGATTATTGCCAGGATTGAGCATGACAACACTGGGATGAACGCCAGCTGGTTCTTGGACAGGGTGGTGGTGACCGATATGAACCGACCCCATCTGCGCTTCTATTTTGCCTGTAACAATTGGTTGAGTCGAGAGGAGGGTGACAACCTGTTCGTCAGGGACCTGCTGGGCAGCCTGAACCCCATGGATGTCCCAAAATGTAGGTGAATCATAAGAATAAGACACAAGTGTTCACAAGGGTTAAAACAGAATTATACCACATTAGATTTCAAAATATGTACACCATACTTTAGGGATTAGATGTCCAAATACAAATGCATAATTTTGATTTAAAATTGTTCTGTTTAGTGGGAAAAAAAGAAATGACAGGCTCATTACCATGTCTGGCTAGTTGTACACTAAATAGCTTGGCAGCCTTGTGTTTTAGATTGTGTTTCAGGTTGTAATTGAATTCTATCAAGAGTGTAATCCTCTGATACACCAACCCACGTGCAACCCTACTGCAATGTGATCTAACAGCTCAGCGCCTGTAGTCAATCAAGCAGAGCGCAGTGAACCCAAGGCTCAGATAAAGACGGGACACTGCTGTGAGGACATTCTCACACTGATAGTCCTCCAACTAATATGCAGAATAGATAAGTGCCTAAATTTCAAATACAGCCATGGGTGGATATTTCAATTCACTGTTGGGAGGGACAATAAACAGAATATTTCCTCCAGAGTAAATATTGGGGGGACACTGTAGTTAGGGCCCTCTGCAAGATTGTGTTTAGGAACCCCTGTATTTGTAATAGAGAAGAGTTCAAACCCTTAAAAACAAAAACATAAAAACTTCAGCCATTATCTAGAATGAACAAAGAAAATGTAATCAGTTACACAGAATAAAAATTAAACCAGCATTCATATGAATGTTGCACATTTAGAATAAAAAAGTCACAACTTTGCAAGAAAAAAGTTGCAGATTTATGACAAAAAAGTAGTGAATTTATGAGAAAAACGGTGTGACTTTTTAAATAAATTTACTCCCCTTTTCTTATAAATTTACTACTTTTTGTGATTAATTTGTTACATTTTTCCATCTACAGTAAATTCACAGCTATACGGGAGGCGGGGGAGGAGGGGGCTGAAAAGTTCATAATGGTCAAATTTGACCAAATATGGTTTATTTTTCAACTTAGTCTTCCTTTCGGTCCACACACTTGTTGCAGCGCTTGGATCCCTGCGGTTGAAAAATAAACCGCATTTGGTCAAATTTGACCACTATGAACTTTTCAGGCCCCCCTTGTATACTCCAAATTTGATTTTTTTTCTCATTCATTTTCTATATTTTCGTCGTTTTTTGTGTTTTCTCTCCTTTTGTTATTCTTTTTTCTCTCTCCCTCACCACCCCCTACCCCCACCCCTTCCGATCACTTCATATCCCTTCAGTTCTTTCCCCATTCCCCCTGTCAGGTCCAGCATAAGTAAGACAATTTAAAAAAGTATTAAAGTTATTATACAGCAAGAGGAGTCCATAAATACTATTTATATACAACATATATCAAATATGAGCAGAGCTCCTTTTGGCAAAGTAAATGTGTTTGGCACAATCATGCAAGCAGATATTTGTTCTACTTGCTAAGCTGCTAAACAGAACAAAAAATAAATAAATCAAAAAAAATTCAGCATTTTTGTTGTATTTTGTAACTGTACTCTCATTGACATTCAGTTGTATAAACTATCCTTGCACTCTTTATGGGGATGTCAGATTAACTAGCGGGTTGGTTTTGGGTCATTTTGTTAACAAGGCGGATGGCATGCCTCCTGATCCTCCCTCATATCGCCTACTGCCTGTAGATTGAAACTTCTCCATCTTCTTCTTGCTGCTTCTTTTAGGGATCGCCGCAGCGGATCATCTGCCTCCATCTCACCCTACCTCTTCCCTCTTGCTCTGTAACACCAACCCTCTCCATGTCCTCCTTCACTACATCCTGTTAAGATAGTTAAAGTGAAAGATGGACACTCACCGCCAGGGGGCACCCTGCCCCATGTTATATAAAGCCGGGTTGGCCATCTTACGGCCTCTTATCTTGCCTGGAGTCTAGTGGTCAAGCTGTCAGTAGCTGTCAGTGTGAGCTATATAACAAAGCTATGTTTTCCTACTCATCTTGCCTCGTCTGTCCGGCAGGTAATTCCAGATATAACATTTGGCGATGTCGGATTTAACCATGGAAACTTGCGTGGCCCCCATTCGCTCTTTCCTTGAAGTGCCGGGAGAACCGCCGGTAGCAGATGGTACGAGGCCTACCAAACTTATGTTGTTGCACGGGGTCTCGGGGAGCTCGACAAGCTGAGAGCCTGGGCACTATTGGTGCACAACTTGGGCATGGAGGGCCAGCGTATCCTGCGGACACCTGCGAGGAGATAGCAGAGCTACTAGCTAGCCACTTCGATACCCCAGATAACGTGACAGCCTGGAGGATTCGTTTTCGGCAGCGGCGTCAATGGGTAGGTGAGTCCGTTCGACAGTTTGTCACTGACTTAAGACAGCTGGCTAGTGAGTGCCGTTTCGGAACACTGGAGGATGAAATGGTGCGGAACCAGCTGGCGGAGCACTGCTGTAGCGCCACATTGCGGGCTAGGCTAATTACGGCACCAAGCAAGCTTATGCTAGCCGAAGCCATTAAGCTAGCTGTCCAGATAGAAACCGCGGAAAAGCTAGCTCTGGAGCAAGCCGGCCGCCAGCCACAGCAGCCGTTAGAGCCTTTTACCGGGGCAAATGCCATGGACCTGGACAGCGACGACAGCTCAGACCAAGAGGAGACAGAAGTCAATGTTGCTGGCTTTGGGTCGGTCCCGGGAAAGCCCTTTTGCATGGGCTGTGGGTCTGCTAAGCACCGTAAAAAGGCTAAGGACTGTCCGGTGAGAGGAGCACGGTGTAACAGATGCGGTCGCTTGAACCATTTTGCCAGGATGTGCCGTGGAGTCGATACGGAGAACTCACGGGAGAAATCGCCCCTACCAACCCCAGACAATCATCCAGATGGTGTCTCCAGACATGAACGGGTGCACGTTTTGCATGGTGAGGCTGGACGATGTGGAGGTGCTGCTGTTGATCGACACGGGAGCGGAGGGTTCACTGCTGAATCGGGCCACGGTGAACAGGTTTTTTCCCCACCACAGAGTTGAAGGCAACCCAGCATCATTAATTAAATTAAATTAAATCACCCTTATTATTATTCAACCGTACAACCAATCATGTACAGAAGAACGAGATTGTGCTTTACCTATCTACAGTGTATATCACACACACCCCAAGTGCAGAATCAGAGGGCCGCTCCCATGCAAGGAGCCACCACAGAGTTCCCTCCTCCATTCCATTTATTGCTGAGCACCAAGCTGGATGGCAGGAAGTTCCACTTTTATATGGTCTTTGGCATGACCCGGCTGGGATTTGAACCCCTGCCTCCCGGGTGTGGGGCGAATGCTCTACCAACTGAGCCACCACTATGGCTATGGAGGTGGAAGGCTGGACACAGTCGGGTCTTTGGAGCTGACTGTTCGGTACAAGTCTAAGACGATGCTCGACTTCACATTCCACATAACAGCACCGGGCGATAACATCATGGGCTGTGATTTATTTTACGGACTGGGTTTAGCCATCAAAGACGATGCTGGAGAAGAGTGGTCGGGCTGTGGCCACTGGAACCCCCCAATTCCGGTGACTGATGAGGTGTGGGATGAAGGATTACCGGATGCCACGGCGGTCAGGCGGGACAAATTTTGCTCAGGGCCAGCGCAGGAGGGTCTCAGTGCCAGCGCTCAGGAAACGGTCGAGGGGAGCACTGAGCGTGACAGCGAGGCACCTGCGCCAGCGAGTGGTGCCGATGGGTTGGCTCCGGGTGCCTTCGGAGTTTGGCCACAAGGAGCTGGAGGGTCTGCGGCTTCGAGGGCACATGTTACACCAGCACCAAGAGAGGTTGGGACGAGATCGATGAGCACGAGAGATCAGCGTGCTCGTCAGCATCGCCTCAAGCCGAGCCGGGCCCTGTTAAAGGTCCTGGATTGGGTCCGGGTTCAAGGGGAGAAGCGCCCGCAGTGAAGGTGAGCCAGACGTCAGCATCAGAAGTATCAGGAGTGTCGGGAACGTCTGCGCATAGTGGCCAGATTGGACGTGGTGCACTTCAAGCTCTCTGACGGCTCAGTGTGACACGCGAATCAGCTTCGGCGTGTCCGAGAGGAATCTCCGGGAAACAAGCCTGGACGAAGTCGATGATGGGGAGGAGTGGCTTCAGCATCCGGAGAGTCGACCATCACCATGACAACCAGTTGTCTTCAGGGGCGCATCGGCCGAGAGGGTGCCCTGGGCCCCCATACCAGTTATGCCCTTTCTATTGGAACACTTGGGTTGTAAATGGTATATATTGACATTCAGTGTTTTGTGTTGGTGTTGTTGTATTAAAAAAAAAATGTTAATGTTTCTGTATATATTGAAAGTTAATGTTTCACAAGGGATTATTTTGGTTTTCTGTTTTAGTTTAGGAACACAGCATACACTTTTTAGTTATAAATGGACTTTAATTCACTTTAGCAGGAGGCAGAATAATCCTCCTTGCCGTGTGGGCAGGACAACAGTCCACCCATCCTCCCTATTTTAGCTTCTGTGGTGTGAATGTGTTAGGCCATTTAGAGACATTAATTTTCATTTGTTAGTGTGTGATTCGGGTCTCAGACTGGGGAGGGCCTTGATTGAGTGAGTGGTTTTGGACCTTCTAAGGGGGAGGGGAAATGTTAGATCCTTAAAGTGTAAGAAGGACATGTACCGCCAGGGGGAGCCCTGCCCCACGTTATATAAAGCTGGGTCGCCATCTTACGGCCTCTTATCTCACCTGGAGTCTAGTGGTCAGGTTGTCAGTAGCTGTCATACAAGCTGTCAGTGTGAGCTATATAATAAAGCTGTGTTTTCCTACTCACCTCTCCTTGTCTGTCCAGCAGGTAATTCCAGATATAACACATCCATGAATCTTTTCTGTGGTCTTTCTCTTTTCCTCCTCCCTGGCAGCTCCATCTTCAACATCCTTTGTCCAATATATCCATTATCCCTCCTCTGCACATGTCCAAACCATCTCAGCCTTGCCTCTCTTACTTTGTCTTCATACCACTCAACCTGAGCGGTCCCTCTGATATGCTAATTTCTAATCCTGTCCTTCCTAGTCACTCCAAGTGAGAATCTTAGCATCTTCATCTCTGGCACCTTCAGCTCTGCCTCCTGTCTTTTTGTCAGTGCAACCATCTCCAAGCCATACATCACAGCAGGTCTCACTACCGTCTTGCAAATCTTTCCTTTCATTCTAGCTGCTGTCCTTATGTCACAAATCACCACTATAGGTTGAAATCTCTGTTGTAAAAAAATATAGGGCATTTTTTGTTAGAGGACGTTCTCTTCATACAAAATAAACACAATACATTGTTATGAAAATTTAACCTGCAGCCATGGTGGACTGGTTTAGCGAGTAACATGTTAACTCAAAAAGAAAAGTGTAAGATAATATTTACAATGCATCACTGCAATCTTGATTTCATGCTTTATATCTCATGTTTTGTAGCGAATAAATATATAGTGAGTGTTTTCACGGCCGATATGAAAGGAAGTGGGACTGATGCTGATGTCTTTCTAAATATCTTTGGAGAGAATGGCGACACAGGTATGGTTGCAAAGGTTTTTTAATTTTGTTTTTTTTATTGTTGGCATACAGAACAATAGACATGTTACTAAAGAGGCTAGAATCATTTCCCCCCAGTTAGCCACATACTGTATACTCAACTCATGTCCTTATTCTAATATCAATATGTGCTTCTCAACTAAAATTCTTAATCATAAAAGGAGAGCGAAGACTAGACAGTGACAAAGACAACTTTGAGCGTGGCTCAGAAGACAAATTTACAATAGAAGCTCCAAACCTGGGAAGGCTGAGGAAAATCACAATCGGTCACAATAACCGAGGCTCATCGGCCGGATGGTTTCTGGATAAGGTCTGTACGACCAGCACATACATTCATCACCCATACCATGGTGCTCCTGTGCATGAATTCACCGAAGTTTGTGCAAATGTTTCTCTGAAGGTGACTATTGATGACATGGGGAATAAAGAAGTATATGAGTTCCCTGTTAATCGCTGGTTTGCCATGGATGAAGATGATGGCAAAATACAGAGAGACATATTGGTTGGATCCCTGCAGCCAACAGGTGGGAACAACTCTTCCATGTTCCATGTCTAGTTTTCAATTACTCTAAAAAGAAAAAAAAAAACATTTCCAGGATATAAATGCATGTGTTAAAACTCTGGACACTGTTATGCCTACTTTGCAGGAATCATATACAATGTACAGGTGATGACCGGAGATGTGAGGGGTGCTGGCACCGACTCAAAGATCCACATGGTCATGCACGGTTCCAAGAGTTTAAAAAACAGTGGCAAAATTTTCCTTGAGGGTGGCGCTTTTGAGCGCGGCCTCATCGACATTTTCAACGTGGAGATCTGTGAACTGATCAGCCCGCTCAGCAGGGTCACCATTGGACACGACAACGGTGCAGTTGGGGCTGGGTGGTACTGTGAAAAGGTACAGTGTGTTTCTTACTGGCTATGAAGTGAATCTAAAAGGGTTTATTGATCCAGCATGCACCTACTTCCCTTCCAGGTAGTGATATACTGCCCGTTCACAGGCATCGAACAGACATTTCCCTGTGGGATGTGGCTGGATGAAGATGAGGGGGATGGACTGATTGAGAGGGAGCTCTATGAGATGGTCTCTCTCAGGCAGAAAAAACAGAAGAGTAAGTAAGAGCTTCGTTTAACTTACTCACTGAATGTGTGTTTGTATTGAAAATGCAGTCTATCGTAGTGGATTGTATGCTCATTTCCTTCAAGGCAGTTCCCTCCAGGACATTCTCCTGAGGAATATTCCCCAACAGTTTATTTCTCCATGGAACCAGACTAAAAGTGAAATGTATTATCTAATAGTGTACTCTCATTTAGAGCCTAATGACACAATATTGTAATTATACTGTGGACAGCGAACTTGTGGAGGGTATAATATTTTTCATCTGTCCGTACGTTCATTTGTTTGCCAACATGTTGCCATTATAGGTTCCACATTTCTGATCAGATTTACTCACATTTATACAGAAGCTTTAACTCATCAGTACCTTGGACATATTTGATTTTCAGACACATCTAATTAGGAGTTCCATGGATTTTGTGGGGGGGGGGGGTTCTTTTATGTTGTCACCACTAAAGCTTCTACATTTCTGATCGGACTGACTTCCTGTTTACAGTGTGCAGAAGTTTTGACTGAAACGAGGGATTCCATTTTTGGGGAGGAGGGCTTATTTTTTTCCCCATCCATGTTGATCACAGTTCTCATTAGGGGCCCATGATATGCATGATATGTGTCTGGTATCTGAGCTTGCCCCCTCAAGTTCTTTCATTCTGTCTTTATTGTATTCTTGATAGAGGAAGTCAAAAAACACAGAAAAATATAGAAAGTTGAAATCACAAGTAATCCACAAGCCATGAATTGGACATGTAGAACACATAATTAAAATTTTATATTATGAGCAATGTCCCTGAAAAAGTTCCAGAGAGATCTGTTGTTGAAGACTTTGATTATTATTTGGATCCTCCTACTGTGATTGTTTTTGTGATGGCGGGTACATGGCTAACATTCATCTATACTCAGAATAACAGTGTTCTTCCATATTGGGTGTGTGAATTAAGAACAATGTACCGGCAATAGTCAGGAGGGAATTGTGCAATGGGGAAACTGGAGGGTAGGGATGGAGTGACCATGCAGGTTCACAATACACAGTTTTTTTTTTTTTTTGTTTTTTTTAAACACATACACTTCTTTGGCTTAGAAGAAGTTTTAGAGCATGGTCAGTCTGTTTGCCATGGCAATCAGCCTTGACAGCACTGCCTTGAGAGTTCTTATTGTGTAAAAATCTAAAGGAAGTCAACATGATATTGGCAGTATTTTCCTTATTTTGGAGTGACAAATGGGGTTTGTGGTGTGAAACAGAGGGTAAAAGAGTGAGACTCACTCCCATAGAGTGAGACTTGGCAACGTGAACAAGTCATGAACTACAAAATTTGCAGTTCCTGAAGAAAATTCAGTACACTATAAATGTTTTTTTTTTTAATGCTAAAAAAAGGAAGAAGAAGAAACCGCATGGCTGAAAAGCCAAAACATCTTAAAGCTGAATAAAACTTGAAGGATAAAAATAGCAAAATTAACACTCAGCCCACATGCCGCAAAGAATGACTGCCCTTTTGTCACCAAAGGGCCGTCATTCTTTGCGGCATGTGGGGTGAGTATAAGTGCATTGTGTGGACCAGAACTGGGCCGGTACCTGGCCAGTCCAATTTTGCTATGTGGGATAAATGCTAAAAAGGCATAAAGTTGACGAAAATTAGTTTAAAAATGTGAAGTTTAAGCCAGAAAAAATGTTGGCATCAAAGCTCAAATAGCATAAATTTGCTTGCAAAGGCAAAATACCTTAAAGTTAAATGTTAAGGCTAACTTAAAAATGATAAATAACAGCTCAAAGATTTTAACTTAGAAGCTAAAATTGTCTAATTTTAGTAATATTAGCATCCATCCATCATCTACTGCTTATCCGGGGTCTGCCCCGGGGCATCCTCCCAGTGGGATGTGCCCAAAACACCTCAAAGTGTAGAGGTGTACAGGAGGCATCCTGATCAGATGCCCAAACCACCTCAACTGGCTCCTTTTGATGTGGAGGAGCAGCAGCTCTACTCTGAGCCTCTTCGGGATAATTGAGCTCCTCACCCTATCTCCAAGTGTGAGCCTAGCTACCCTACAGAGAAATATCATTTCAGCCACTTGTATCTGTGACTCCGTTCTTTTGATCATTACCATAGGCGATGGTTCATGATCATAGACAAGGGTGGAATCGAACTGACAGCTTTGCTTTAGAGCTCAGCTCCCTCTTCACCATGACAGACCGGTACAACGTCCACATCACTGCAGATGCTGCTTCAGTCCATCTGTCAATCTCCCACTCTGTTCTCCCCTCACTTGTGAATAAGACCCCAAGATACTCGAACCTCTCCACTTGGGGTAGGAGCTCATCCCTAACACGGAGAGGACAATCCACCCTTTTCTGGGTGAGGACCATGGACTTGGATTTGGAGGTGCTGATTCGCATCCTAGCCACTTCACACTCAGTAACAAACTGTCCCAGTAAGACCTGTAGGTCAAGTGTTCAATGAAGCCAACAGAACAACATCATCTGCAAACAGCAGAGACGAGATCCTGTGACCACCTAAGATGAAAATGAAAACTCCCACAAACCCTCTTGAGAGGGTAAAGAGTTGGTCCAGTGTGCCACAACCAGGATAAAAACCACATTGCTCCTTCCGAATCCGAGGTATGGCCAACATCCAAACTCTCCTCTCCAGTACCTTGGCATAGACCTTCCCAGGGAGGCTGAGGAGTGTGATCCCTCTAAAGTTGGAGCACACCCTCCAGTCCCACTTCTTAAAGAGGGGACCCATAACATTAACATAAAAGCAGAAATATCTTTTAGTTGAAGATAGCATAAATATACCCAATCTCCAAAAAGAAAAGTAATACCTGAAAAGTCCAAGCTTATAGAAGTATAATAAACGATTAAAGGTTTCTCTAGTTTGTTGAACTACTTAGCTACTTAGCCTTAAAAGCAGGAGCTGAAAGAGGATTTGAAAAAATTCCCCACTGAAATCTAATTCCGTTGTACTGTACAACTGTACAATGATAAGAAAGCCTATTCTATTCTAAACTGAAGAAGTGAAAGATGTATTCTCATGGAGAGGGAAAGACTAATGCAAATGGACTTCTCTTATTAGAGAAATGTTGTCAGCACAGTAGTGGCAGGACAAGGTCTCTAATGTTGAGGTTCTAGAGCATTGCCATGTCCCCAGTGTGGAAAGTCAGATTGTCAAGGTGCAGCTTCATTAGGTTGGACACCTCATTAGAATGCTCAGGTGGGTGCAACATGGTGTAACACCTGCTGTGAGAGTGTCTGAGTTTTTGAAGAATGCAGGACAAGACTTTCTATCAACAGGATGGCTAGATGGAAAGTCACCACCAGCAACACTTAAGCAAACTCCGTATTCACATGTCGATCCTGCAATTGAGCCTGTCGTTCAAGAATAGGTTTAATCTCCCACCAAAAGACTCATCATTAATGGTGTCATTGGATGCTCATACCTTGTTGCCCAACGTGAGAATCCATACTTGAAAATTGAAAAATGTAAATATTAAAATAAATGAAACTATACCGACAGCAAAAGTAATAACACATATTGTCTCAGTAAGCTTACAATTTTTAAATGAACAGACTTTCTAACTGAAAGTATGTGGAAGGACTTAAGGTCTAAAACAACATACGGAATGAGAAAAAAAAATGTGTGATTGCTTAACAACATTTAGAATATGAAGCAGGCTGCATAAATACACATCCAAGGTTATTTTTGTCTTGTTCCAGGAGAAATTGCTTGGGGTGAAAAGCCCAGGTGAAATGGGCTTGAAACTATCTTACTGTCACTTATTTCCCACTCCAGAGTACCCATGGTCCTTGTCCATCTATACATCAGATGTGAAGGGAGCAGGGACAGACGCCCAGGTGTTTCTGCAGATCTACGGAGAGAAGGGAAAGTCCGATGAGATCAAACTGGAAAACAACTCAGACAGTTTTGAACAGGGGCAGGTTGATAAATTCATGGTAAACCTGGAGCCATCTGTTAAACTTAATGCATAACACTCCCTCCTATTGCTTATTTATCTCACTGGCTTATGAGGATTATTTCTTCAAGGACCTATTTTGTATTTTTTGGGTTCACTGTAGATTGAAATGCCAGACATTGGAAAACTGCTGAAATTGCGGATCTGGCATGAGAAGAGAAATCCATTCGCTGGCTGGCACTTAGCAAAGGTAAGAATTTCTGTGATACAGTCTAATTTGACAACTCTGTTGTGCAATGCCAGCTCTGAGCAATGGTTTAGATACTGAACAGGTTTTATTTTGTGCCTGAGACTACTGATGTCATGATTCAGTGCAAGTGAGGCTCAAATGCAGAGCTGCCAGAACGAACACTTAGACTCAATTGTAAAAGTTGACCAGTTTATTGTAAAAATAAAACTACACACAGTTCTAAATAAAGAGCACAACTGAGGAAAACGCAACACAAAAATGCACACTTAAATGGACACAAAACTGGGACCCGCTGGAGCTCACATAGTCTACGGGAAAAGAGCAGACAGAGATAATTAGGGACAGAATCTCCCAAATGGGAGAATAATAATGGGAAAACACTCTTACTCTGTGAGCAGAGGAGTCCGGCAGGGAACTCCTGCGTGGACCAGGGGAACAGGGGGAAGACGGTGACCTGGGTGGACATCTGGCGTTCTTCTTGGTCAGGCAAGTGTGATCAGCTCTGAAGGACACACCGACGGGTGGCAGCAACCTGAGGGACAGAAGGACAATGGGGAGAAAACACAGGTCAACCAAAGATAATAGCGTATCAGGCTTAGATGTTCTTTCATGGTAGCAAACCTAACGATCTAGCGATGGGTTCTCCACACGCTGACTCTTAAATATGCTGGGTCATCAGGACACAGCAGGTGTGTAATCACACAGGTGTATCTGGTCCTCTGGAGCCGAGAAGACAGGAACAGGAGGGGAGGGGGAGCATGCTTGCCTGATCATCACAACTGATTATGGAGACTAGTTCGCCTTTTCTTGTCTAGACTTGAATTTCTCAAATCTAAATGACTCATTGCACAATATAACGTATTATCAACTTTAGGAGGAAAACTGTGTACACAATTACTTCCGGTCCAAGCATTTTGTCCTGGTAAAACAGTTTTTGGAGCTAAAATGTGGTTAGATATGAATTGATTTAAAAAAATTTAAAAATTACTGGCATTCCACCAGGCTAAAAAGTCAGCCATATATTTTTCATACCCCTTTGTAGCAAATCTTCAAGCTTTAGTTCTGAAAGTAGCTTCCACAAATTTTGCATTCATCCTGCACTGTGAGCTCAGTGGCTAATTAAGATCCATAGGGACAACTTCACCCCTACAAGATCATTCATGTGTGCAGCAGACATTCTCAGCTGCAAGAGAGCAAAAACATAAATCATGTTACGCTAGTGTAACAAATTGACTGCAGCCTGATGTAAAAGCGAATGTCCTCATCTGAAGTTGCAATGCGTCTTATCCCAGGAAGAAATTGTAGCTGTAGCATTTCCACCTGGCACTGGAGCTCCTTGATCTTCTGCCACAAGTGTTAGCCAGGTTGTTTTCACTGCGGTAATGGTCTTGGACTCAGACCCTGTAGTCATGTTTGAGGTAGCATTCTCTTCCCTCAGCTGCCGCTCACACATGCTTGGTCTTTGCTGGGAGGAGTGAATGCATTCCAAGAAAAGTTAAAAGGTGTAACTTCCTCCTATAAAAATGCCTGCTACACAGACGGTGATTTTTGTAGGGGCGATCAATGGAAAATGTGTGGAAGCTAATTTCAGAATTATAATGGGAAGAATTGCTACAAATGAGCATGCGACAGTGTAAGGCCGACTCTTTATCCTGCTGGAGAGCCAGTTGTCTTTTTCTTACATTTGAATTCAGACATATTTTTAGCCCCCTGTGCTGCTCCCGAAATTGTGTTATCGGTATGAATTACTTTGGACCAGAAGTAATTGTGCACACTGTTTTACCAACCCTGTCTCAGTAAAAAACGTATCTAAAAAATGTTTTCCACCCCTCTAATATTGTACATTTGCATGTTAAATCAAAAAAATAACGTGCCTCGGCACGTATTTACAAGCCAAGTCCCCAAGTCCATGCCTTCACTCACCGCGCATGTGCAGAACAACGCCTCTTACTTTGTGTGGGTTGTGGTTAGGTAGATGTGGGTTAGGTGCTCGATGGTGAAAAACAATAAAAGTGACAGAAACACAAACTGGAAGACGTTAAGCTGCCGTTAGACACCATTTTTAGAGCTGTAAACGCCACGTATCCACTGCATGTGAAAAATCTTTTTAACGTGTCTGTGTACAATTTCGCTGAGTGACAAAACGTGCAATTTGATGGGGGGTTTTTTGGTGAAACTGAGCTGGTTTTACATAGGGAAGGTGATAACCACCAGATTTTGCATTGAACCTGTTAAGACTGGCCTTTTAATTTGGTTTTCGGGATGAATCATAACTACTTTGACCATTTTCGTTATGTTCCCATTTTTAAACAAAAATCTCAGGTACTCTAGGAGGGATTACCCTAATTTTTCATTTTTAGCTTATTCCGGTAAATTCAGTTCAATTCACCTTTATTTATATAGTGCCATTTCACAACACCAGTCATCTCATAGCACTTTCAATTGTAGGGGAACCCCCCACAATTGCAGAAAGGCCCCAGCAATCAGGCAATCCCCTGTGAGCAAGCACTTGGCAACAGTGGAGAGGAAAAACTCCCTTTTAGCAGGAAGAAATCTCCAGCAGAACCAGGCTCAGGGAGGGGCAGTCATCTGCTGCGACAGGCTGGGGGGTGAGGGGATAGAGAAGAACAAGAATAGAACAGACATGTAGGGAGCAAACTGTGGTCTATGAATTTGTGTGTCTGGGATGCCGTGCCCACCCACAGGGAGACGTCAGGCGGACACGGCCCACTCTGTATATAAACCCCAAGTTCTGTGTAATAAAGTTAGTTGGTTGCTGCATAAAGACTCGCCTCCTTCTCCGTCATTTATCAGACATAACACAAACAGCACGATGGGGACTCAATCTATGGGAGAGAACAAGCATGTTAATGACCAGCAAAAATATTTCATTAAGAGTGAAGAAAAGAGTGAAGCCCAGTGCATTGTTGGAGATCCCCCAGCTGTCTAAACCTATTATCAGCATAACTAAGGGAGGTTTCAGGGTCACCTGATCTCACCCTGACTATAGGCTATGTCAAAAAGGAAGGTTTTAACCCTATTCTTAAAAACAGAGATCGAGTCTGACTCCCGAATCCACATTGGCAGCTGGTTCCAAAGGAGAGGAGCTTGATAACTGAAAGCTCTGCCTCCCACTGTAAAGCCTAAAGGAGTTAATGCGACGATGTTGCGTCCGTTTGTCTGTCCACATTTCATAGAATCAGTACTCCTCTTTGGCAGTTTCCCCGATGCTCACCAAACTCACACACAAGGACCCTCAGGTGGGTCTCCACCTAGGTTGTGCTCAAGGTCAAGATCAATGGTCAGGAGATATGAGCAGTCCTGGGGTGATTTCATCAGGATGGAATGAGCTACTCCATCACTGATGGTCTGGTTTTAGTTTACAATCATTAGTATGTTCTAGCTTACATATAAAATTGTTACTGAATATATATAATGCATGCTAACCACAAAATTTTGGCATGCTATCACATTAAACTAAGATATTAAACATGGTAAAGACATCTAAAAATAAGCACTAATATTAGCATCTAAGTTATAACAAGTTTTACTTAGCTGCCTGCATGGCTGCAGACTTTAGTTGTAAAGTAATATCATGAACCAGACAAGCACTAAAAGACGTGAGTAATGACACAATAATTTATCTCTCTAAGGTTACTTTGCTCAAGACACTCACCATGGAGGAATATACTTTTGAATGTGGCCGCTGGCTGGACATCAACGAAGATGACAATGAGATTGTCAGAGAGCTTCCAGCTACAGGACCGGTTATCGATGAGCCTCTGCCCTGTAACAAACACATACAAAAGTTTGCACATTTACAACTAAATGTCCTTGGGATTTTAACTGCTTTATGTAATATGTGTATGTAATTTTTTTTCCTGTGTCAGTAATAAAGTACCGTGTTACCATCTGCACCGGAAATGTCGGTGGCAGTGGCACCGACGCCAGCGTTTTCCTCAATGTTATCGGTGATCTGGGTGACACAGGGGAGCGGCTCATGATCACGAGCCAAAACAACGTCAACAAATTTGAGAAGGGAAATGTGAGTGCATTACTGATTACAACTGAGCACATAGAAATATGCAAATACGGTTTGGAAAGTGCACTGCAAGCATCTTTACCCTGCTGTCTGCCTGTCTTCCCTCAGCATGACGAGTTTATCATAGAGGCGGTTTCTTTGGGTCAGGTGCACAGGGTCCGAGTAGGCCATGACGGCCGCGGTGGAGGCTGTGGTTGGTTCCTCGATAAGGTGATGGTGAGGGAGGATGGCCAGCCAGAGAGTGCAGCTGTCGAGTTCCCTTGTTACAGGCAAGACCCTACGCTTACATAATACAGGACTAAAGGTAGTTGACTGATATTTGTGGCAGTAGATAGGAAAGCCAGTGGCACTTTATAGATACTGTATGCTATATTCCTGTTCAACCCACAATTTCTGAAATAAGTACTGAATGTGTCAACTTTTTGTAAACTACATGTTTTCAATGAAGCTACCCACCTGAAATGTTCAAGAGTTTGGTATTAACTCAGTAAATCCACACACTGAAGAAGAAAACACAACATTTAAGTTCATAAATAAAGTTGTATATAATAAAGTGGAATGAAAGAGGTAAAAAGTATTGAACATTTAGAAAAAGCAGTACACTAAGATATAGTAAGACAAGGAATCACCTGAAGTGCATAAGTTGTTAGAAAGTAAATATACCTCCCATCTGTGGAAATTAATATCAGCAGGGTAGGTACTTCATGGGTGGATATAAAGAGGCTTTTGTTACCGAGGTTTCATACATGAAACATCTCTTGATGGATAAAAGACAAGAGCTCTCCCAAGACCTTTGCAACCTGATTGCTGCAAAACACATTGATGGATTTGGTTACAGACAGTATATCAAAACTTCTGAATTTTCCATTAAGCACCATTGGGGACATTATAAATGGATATGGATAGAACGTTACTCTTCATCAATAGGAGCCCCTCATAGAATACAGTGGTGTGAAAAAGTGTTTGTTCCCTTACTGATTTCTCATTTTTTTGTATGTTTGTCACAATTAAATGTTTCAGATCCTCAAACAAATTTAAATATTAGACAAAGATAACAAGTAAACACAAAATGCAGTTTTTAAATGAAAGTGTTTATTATTAAGGGTAAAAAAATTCCAAACCTACATGGCCCTATGTGAAAAAGTGATTGCCCTTCTGTTAAAACATAAATTCACTGTAGTTTATCACATCTTTGGAAAGCTGAGTTCAATTTCTCTAGCCACACCCAGGCATGATTACTGCCACACCTGTTCTCAAGAAATCATTTAAATAGGACCTGCCTGACAAAGTGAAGTAGACCAAAAGATCCTCAAAAGCTAGACATCATGCTGCAATCCAAAGAAATTCAGGAACAAATGAGAAACAAAGTAATTGAGATCTGTCAGTCTGGAAAAGGTTATAAAGAGATTTCTAAAGCTTTGGGACTCCAGTGAACCACAGTGAGAGCCACTATCCACTGGAACAGTGGTTAACCTTCCAAGGAGTGGCCGGCTGACCAAAATTGCCCCAAGAACACAGCGTTGACTCATCCAAGAGGTCACAAAAGACCCCATAACAACATCCAAAGAACTGCAGGCCTCACTTGCCTCAGTTAAGGTCAGTGTTCATGACTCCACCATAAGAAAGAGACTGGGCAAAAATGGCCTGCATGGCAGAGTTCCAAGATGAAAACCACTGCTGAGTGAAAAGAACATAAAGGCTTGTCTCAGTTTTGCCAGAAAACATCTTGATGATCCCCAAGACTTTTGGGAAAACACTCTGTGAACTGGCAAGACAAAAGTTGAGCATTTTAGAAGGTATGTGTCCCATTACATACGGCATAAAAGTAGCACAGCATTTCAGAAAAGGAACATCAACCAACAGTAAAATATGGTGGTGGTAGAGTGATGGTCTGGGGCTGTTTTGCTGCTTCAGGACCTGTAAGACTTGCTGTGGTAAATGGAACCATGAATTCTGCTGTCCACCAAAAAATTCTGAAGGAGAATGTCCGGCCATCTGTTTGTGACCTCAAGCTGAAGCACACTTGAGTTCTGCAGCAGGACAATGATCCAAACCACACCAGCAAGTCCTCCTCTGAATGGCTTAAGAAAAACAAAATGAAGACTTTGGAGTTTCCTAGTCAAAGTCCTGACCTGAATCCGATTGAGATGCTGTGGCATGACCTTAAAAAGGCGGTTCATGCTTGAAAACCTTCCAATGTGACTGAATTACAACAATTCTGCAAAGATGAGTGGGCCAAAATTCCTCAACAGCGCTGTAAAAGACTCATTGCCAGTTATTGCAAACACTTGATTGCAGTTGTTGCTGCTAAGGGTGGCCCAACCAGTTATAAGGTTTGGGGGCAATCACTTTTTCACACAGGACCATGTAGGCTTGGAGCCCCCCCCCCCTCCCCCCAGTAATAAACACCTTCATTTAAAAACTGCATTTTGTGTTTACTTGTGTTATCTTTGTCTAATATTTAAATTTGTTTGATGAGCAGAAAAATTTAAGTGTGACAAATATACAAAAAAATGAGAAATCAGGAAGTGGGCAAACACTTTTTTAAACCACTGTATCTGACCAGGAAATCAGAAGGATAGTCAGAAGAGTAACACGAGAGCCAAGGATAACTCTGAAAAAACTCCAGAAAGATGTGGAGGCAGCAGGTTCAACTGTGACAGAAAAAACAATAGGCAGTGCACTCCACCGTCATGGGCTTCATTGACACTCACATCACCAGACTCCATTATTAAAGAAAAGGTACAATGAAGCTCCTTTAAAGTATGCTAAACAACATTTCAGCAAGTCTATGAAATACTTTGAGAATACTGCAGTGTAGTCAGATTAGATGAAAATAGAACATTTTGGCTGTCATACTGCACAACATGGCACTGCACATCATCCAGAAAACACTAGTCCAACAGTGAAGTTTGGAGGTGGAAGCATCAGTGGAAGACTTTACATAACTGGATGAACAATGAATGGACATGTACAAGAGTATTCCTGAAAAAAAACCTGCTGCTATCAATCAGAATGATGAGGATGAGGTGGGGGTGGACCTACCAACAGGACAAAGGAAACTCTGAACACGTTTACAATGAAGAAATTGAAGTTGTTAGATATGGTCCAGTCAATCAACCGTAAATGCATGGTTTCATTATTGATATCCTCAGATTTTGCCCTTCAGTTTAGGTTAAGTACGGTACGTAAAATCTTTTTTGTAAAATTGTATTGAGTGGACAGATTAATTGTTTCTATCTTAATTCTGGTTTTTAGTAAACTAACCATAAGCAGTGTATGCTTTAGCTATCACTAAATATGTTTTCTTTCAAAATATTAGACTAGTTACATTTTGTTAACTTGTGTTTAATTGCCCTCTTAGGCCAAAATGGTGCCAACAGCTCTAAAACGCTGTAAATTGGATACACTCACATTCACCAGCTCTCCAGTGGCATGCGTTTAAGTAGTTAGGCAGCTGATGGATCAGTTTGTGATTACAAATGGACACTGAATGCATGTGGCCAGCCAGCTCTGTCCATCTGTAACTGGAGCCAAACCGCAAGCCTGAGGCCCAGTGTTACTTCAGAGGCACTTCCTGTCTGCCCAGTAGGGAAACGTTTGTTGGCATCATGAAGAAACAGCAGAATTGACTGGGGCTTACTGCTTATTCCTCATGTTGTTGCTGTTATTGTTGTTGTTGTGGGTTTTTAGTGCAAATTGGACAGAGGCAGGTAGAGTTGTCAGAAATTAGATGTTACCTTATGAAAAAAAAACAGCTTGTGTAAGAGTAAAAAACTTTCTATTAAAATGGTTGAGCTGGGAATAACAACTTTACTCTTGCCAGTTTGTGAGGTTTTTCTATTAAATCTGTGAGTCTTCTCTCATAATTTGCATTTTTTCCTCATAAATATATGACCTTGTTCTTGTAAATTAAAAAAAAACAGTTCCATGATTTTCAACTTTTTTTCACATAAATTTTTGTTTATTCCCTTGTAAATCTGACTTTTTCTTCCACATTCTCATAAATTTGAGGCACTTTACATGTAAATTTTAGATTTTTTGTGATACTTTGCAACTTTTAATGTGTTAATTTATAATTTTACTGCTACATATTTGTGAGGATTTTGTCTTAAATTTGTGACTCTTCTCTCATCATTTTTTTCTTAAATTGGTGATTTTCCAGCACAGTTTGCGAGGCATTTGGTATCAATTTGTGACATTTTCCTTATACATTTGTAACTTTTTTCCTGATGAATTTAGTACGTACTTCTACTTATTTCTTTGAAACACTGTGTGACAAACTTATGACTTCTTTTTGATGCACAACTGCAAATTTGTAACTTTTTTCTTATGAATTTATAATTTCACTCTCGCTGCTTCACACATTAATACATTAAATATTGCCTGAGTCATAATCAATGAACAATGATTTAAATTTTTTATTTCAAAGTGATAACACATGCAATGATGGTGTAAACAAGCACATTTGTAGATTTTTTTTTTTAAATTGGTGAAGTCAAAAGTAACTCAGAGTATGACTAAATATACCTGAGTAAAACTAAAAATCTTTGATAGTTTAATATGAGCAAAGAAAAATCTACTACTATAAGATTTGTTCAGTTTTCCCTGTTTTTCTTCAGATGGCTGGACCGCAATGAGGATGATGGACAGATCGTCCGTGAGTTAGTTCCCGCTGGAGATGGCTTGCGTCTTTTCAGTGAGTGCACAAACCAGAGGCGTTTCTGCCTTTAAGCAGAGCAGAGTATGCAAATGCAAATGCCCCTCAGCCACTTGGGGCCCCTCAAGACACAAGTTTACCTTCAACAATTTTTAAAGGGAGAATTAACGTTATCTTCAATTTTTTTTAATTTAAATTTGCAACTTCTTTCTTGTGAATTTGCAACTTTTTAATTGTAAACTTGCTATTTTTTTTCATTGTAAATTTGCAGCATTTTTGCTCATGAACTTGAAACTTTTTCCTCATAAATTTGCTATTTTTTCTTAAATAAAGGTTAAAAAATTATAAATTTTTCAATTTTTTCTCATAAATTTGTGATTTTTTTTCTTCTAAATTTGAAACTTTTTAATAATAAATTCACTATTTTTTTTTTTTGTAAATTTGCAACATTGATATGGATGCTGGTTAAGTTTTTATTCTACTTTTTCCCCATTCATCAATGGCCCAAGTTTACTTTTTTATATGTTAGTTGGGAGGGAAGAGACTTTAATTTTCATTTTAAAGGGTCTGAACTGTTCCCAATTACAAAAAATAGGAGCCCCCAAACCAGAGGTTGTGCTACACTTTTTCGTTATCTGACATTTTGACAGACATTGTTGTAAAAATTATGTCATTATCTATTAGTACTTTTTATTTTAATTACAGGTAGAGTGGTCAGTGCCATCTGCAGCCAGCCAGCTGGCTATCTTGCTATGCTTGTGCTCTAACTCATGGCTACAGCCACCAAACTTGGTACATAGATTGACCTTGGGACTAACACCTATGACTAGACTTTTAAGGTTAAAAAGTAAAACATCAAGGTGGCAGGGTGATAAAAGGTCAAAATTAATTTTGGCCCATCGTGACTTGAATAAAAAAAAGAAAAAGACAATAGAAATTTTTTTCACATCCAAAGGAAGTAGTACAAGTAGATTTAGGCATTGATTCCAATGACCCTTTTGAATATTCTATACATTCTGTAAATCTAGGGCTACAAAAGGTGTGGGTCTGCATCTTGGTTGAGTGCATTCTAGCTTTCATATAATAAGGCGCCTGTCATGACCAGGTGAGCGCGTCTCCCCCCTCCCGTCCTGTCTCTGTTTTCCTGGCTCCGGAGCTCTTTAAGCGCACCTGCGTGACTACACACCTGCTGCCTGATTCATCAGCTTATTTAAGGGCCAGAGTGTGAGGAGCTCTCCGCTGGATCTTTGGGTTTGTGCCACCATTCAACAGCAGCTCTTGTTGTTCGGCAAAATTATTATTTCCTTTCCATTGTCTTACCTTTTTGTCCTCCTCTTCCCTCAGGTTTGCTTCTGCCTCCAGTGGTGCGTCTCCATGGCTGTGTTTGCTAGCTCGCCTGAATCATCCTCCTCCTTGACAACGGCTTCTCCACCCAAGTCCTCCAGTCACTCCTCCTCCTCACCGGCCATCATCAACTCTACCTCTCTTCTCCCTGGCTGGAGTCACGACGGCCTTTCTGCCAGAACCATAAGACCCATTCCCTCAGCAGTATTTACCCTGTATTCCTTCTCCATTATTAATCTTTCCTCTCCTCTCCTTTTCCCTAGATTGCATGTGGCTCCAGCGTGCAATTATTTTCTTGTATATAGGGTGGCGTTTTGGTTGTGGGTTTCTTTAATTGTGGTGTGTGTGTGTTTATTATTTAAGTTAGCGTGTTTTGTATAGGGTTTGGGTTTTTCATTAAAGTGGTGTAAACCTTTCATCTGTGTCTGAGTGGTCTTCTGAAGTGGTTGCCCTGCACTTAAGCCTCCTCAAATTATCCAAAATCATGACAGAATGATCCAGCCAGGATCGAGGCTTAGCGGGCGCTGCCTCGGGAGAACAGTCAGTGCTCTCACTTTTGGAAGCCACGGAGCACCAGGTCATGTTCTTGTCTGAACAGCTCCAAACCATAACCCAACAATTAACCACGGTTACAGAGCATTTGTGTCAGCTTCCTGGTGCGGCCACTCCCCCTTATGCACCTGTTGCCCCCGCAGCACCTGTTTTCCACAGGACCATTTCTGTTCCCACTCCTGCCCCTTATGGGGGTGAGTTGGGGGGTGTAAAGGGTTCCTGCTGCACTGCTGGATGTATTTTCAGCAGGTGGAGGGAGAATATAGGGATGACTCGGCCAAAATTCAATTCCTGACCCTTTTACTCCATGACTGGGCACTCAAGTGGGCCCAGTCCATCTTGAGTGGTCCGGCCGGAGCCCAATAGACCTTTGAATGTTTAGTTCAGGAATTCTCCCAGGCATTTAATCACACAGAGAGCGAGGGCAACATCACTTGCCAGTTGCTGGGGCTCCGGCAGGGGAGTCGGTCTGTTGCCAATTACTCTGTCGAGTTTCGAGTCACCGCAGCAGACTCTGAGTGGAATGATGCTGAACTACGCAGCGTCTGGAGTTTGAACACCAGTCTCCATGATGAACTGGCTATTTGGGCGAATTCTTCCTCTCTGGATGAATTGATCACCCAGGCAGTGGCTCCAGACAACCGGTTCCGGGAGCACGCAAGGGAGCAAAGGACCGCTGCTTCCTCGCCTGCTCCACGGTCGGTTCCCCCGCCCCCTTGCACTGCCTCCACGGTGCCCCCTCCGGAGCCGATGGTCCTGGCTAGTACTCATCTGACTTCGGAGGAGTGCCGGTACTGGGAAAAGGCGGGGGCGTACGTACATGTACTGCGGGAATACTGATCATGTCATCTCCAAATGCCCAATTCGGCCAAAAGAGTTGGCCCGTTAGAAACCGTGGGGGGTCTGGCGGGAGGCCCTTCTCGAAATCCTCCTGGCTGTTTTACACTCCCGACTCTCATCCAGTTACCCGGAGCCGAGTGTAAAACCTCCGCTCTGGTGGATTCCGGAGCAGAGCAAAATTTCATCCATCAGGAGTTGATTAAAAAAATTTCAGTTTCCCACCAGGAAACCTCCCGACACCGGTTAACCTCTCCCACTCTGTGATTCTGCGGATGGGCATGTCTCTGCGTCTCAGGGCGCACTGAAGAAAAAAAAAAGCTGTATTACCTGGAAAAAGCATTTTGTGTTAGACTTGTGGGGGGGGGGGGCATAAGGAAACGGTCTGCATTGACAGGCTTAAGCCCACTTATGTGTTGGCTCAAGCTCCCCAGCGCGGATGGCCACCTACAGTGGCTCCGCAAGTTGGTGTTCCCCCCTGCAGAGAACTGTAGGCAGCAGACTAGGTCTTTTCCCTCCCCACTTTTCCCCCTCCTCAGGACTGCGCGCCAGAGGCTGAGTCTGTCTCCTGCTCACCCCAACAGCAAGACACTTCAGCTGTTCCAGTGACTCCACATTACAGCCGTTACGGGCGCCGGCTCAAGCCCAAGGTGCCGGAGGGTTAGAGCCCTTCTGGGTCTTCGGGGAAGTGGGGGGGGGGGTGCTGTGTGGTGGACACAATGCACATGGCACTCCACCCAGGACAGCGGGGTTGGTGGGGGAGAAGATAGTTTGGGATGTTAATGGAGAAAGGTGAGAGACGCTGAACAAACAAAGATGTGCCTTTCGCCCCCCGCCATGCCAAGTTCACATCTGAGGATGCAGGGGTGCGAATGTATGGTAGCAAGACCTGCTCTGTGACGTGTGGGTCAGTGTCATGTTAATGTGTGTACATGTCTTTCATGTCTGTATGCTAATGTGTTTTCCCTGTGTGTTTTATGTTGGAAGAGGAATAAAGTTCGTGTGTCGTTCAGCTTGCTGCCTCGTCTGCTTTCATCTTCCACAGTGTAAACTTTTCATCTGTGTCTGAGTGTTGCCCTGCACTTAAGCCTCCTCAATTTATCCAAAATCATGACAGCGCCAAATAGCTTTTTAATTATATATAATTACGCTTAAATAGTTTTAATTATGAACCTATAGAATACAGCATGCAGAGGATGCATTTATTTGTTAAATGAACTGATGAACAGAGACTACTCAATAATCTTTGTTTAATATGCACTATAAAGTAGTAAGGTGGAAATTAGAAACTGAAGTTATAATAAGTCACGCTCAGTGTAATCTGTCAAATGATAGACAGCCTTCAGATTTTTCTGTCGTTGCTAAATAAAAAAGTCTGTCAATGACAGACAATATTCAGTTACCATGACCTCTGCTCCAAACACAATCATGGATAGTGCCCCCGCTCCCCCCCCCAAAAAAAGATCTAAATGGCCCAGGCAAAAAACCCTCTGAACCTTAAATTGTTCACTCATACAGTACATGAATTACAGTCCAAGATTTCCCCCCACAGACATCAGCTACCACATAGCCATTAAGACGGGTAGTGTGAACGGCGCCAGCTCAGACTCAAAGGTGTTTGTGAAGCTGTATGGGGAGAAGAGCGACACTGTCAAGACGATACTGGCAGTCTCCGACAACGACCTCAGGAACTATTTCGAAACGGGCCGCACAGACATCTTCACCATAGAAACATCTGATATCGGACAGGTGAGTTGTTCTGATACATAATGTACAGTATACACTAGGAGTCTGCAACCTGCGGCTCTGGAGTAATATGTGGCTCTTTTGACCGTAGCCAGTGGCTCCCTGAAACCTTGAGAAATGAAAAACAAAGCTCACATAATTCCAAGAAAAGAGGCAACACATTTTTAAGAAAAAATGGTTGCACACCCATGAGAAAAATAGCAAGAAAATGAAGCAAAAAATGAGAAAACCTGAAAATTTACTAAAAAAAACCCCCACACAAATTCAGAGAAAATGTTGCAATTTTCTGAGTAAAACACCCGTAATTTTCAAGAAACACAACAAAATTTCTGGGGAGTATCATGAATTTACTGGAAAAAGTTGTTTTATGAGAAAATTTTAACAAATTTATCTAAAAAAAAATACTGCGGTTTTGCTCGTGAAAGGTAATAAATTTACAAATAAAAATGTGATAAATTTATGAGAATAGCAGAAAATTTATGCCCCCCAAAAATTCAAAATTTATGGAAAAAGCTACAATTTCCTGAGGAGAAAAAAAATCCACAAATTTGCAAGAAAAAAGTCAAAAAAGATCTGCTGAAAAAAGACAAATTTACCAGAAAAAGCTGCAGTTTTGTTAGAAAACTGTAGCACATTTATATGACAGACTGCATTTTTTTCCTGAAGAAGTAACAAATTTACCCCCCCCCCCAAAAAAAGCCATTTTTTATGAGAATAAAGTCTATGAAAAAAGTTATCATTTTACTGTAAAAAATGAGACAAATTTACATTAAAAAGTCTTCAGTTATGTCAAATTTATGAAAAAAGCATTCCAAAAATATAACAAATTTTGCAAAAACATAATTTAATGAGGAAAACACCCACACAAACGTACAAAAAAAATCAAAATTTTTTGCAAATAATCAAAAAACTTACCGGAAAATATAATTTTGTGAGAAAAAAAAAAACTCTTAATACTGATGTCAGGCCAGATTGTAGTTCTGACTCTGCTGTTTTACCTTAGTTTGTAGGCTCAGATATTTTTATACACTAAACCACAATCACAGAAAGGTAGTATTGAGTCACATTTACCTAAAGCTGGGTTCACACTATAACGTTTGAACTGACTATTACTGACGTTTTGAAGAATCAGAGAAATCAGTCCAAACGTTGGTGAAATTACATTCATGAGCACACACCAACTTTTACGAACTTTTGCTAGCATTTGCCAGCGTTGCATTCTGCATTGTCAAACTTTCGCTAACTTAGGCTAGCGTATGTATATCAGTTGCCAACTTAGGTTAGCTTAAGCTAAGAATACGCTGCGCAATTTAGCTGACATCAGTGTCAGGTGATGCTGATATAAAGATCAGCGTTTGTGGAGGCTTCCTGCCATCCTGGACCTGCTTTTTTGGGTGGATTCACACTACAATGTTTGGGCCAACTTTTACTAAGATTTTGGCAAATGTCTTGCTCTGCTGGCAAAGGTTGATAAAAGTTAATGATAGCTGGTGTTTGTTTTCAAACGCTAGCAAAAGTATTCGTTGAGAATTTTGAGTATGCAGCATATATAACGAACATTTGATTAGTTTTGGTTGTTTGTGGGTTTGTTTGCAGGTGAAGGGTGTGGGTGGTGGGTGGTTTCGTGTCTTTGCAGTGTTATTTTTCTACCACTAGGCTGTGCTGTTGCACAAACGTGTCTTTGCCAGTATGGATTACTGGTTGCCTTGGAAACAACAGCCATTTTTCTTTTTTTTGTTGTCTGAAACAACATTTTCTTGGTCCGTGGAATAAAGGTTTTTCGTGAAATTTTCAGTCAGAGTCTGTCTACTCTCTGCTTGCAACATATATATACACAGGATTTTATGTTATTTTAATGGAGAGAGGTGTAACAGTCAAAATATAATCACCTGTCATTTTATTTATATGATGATTCACTAAATAGTTTTTTTTTATTCCATCCACATTCACATTTTAATTGCGGACTTAGTGTTGGAGTCTATAGCATTATTTTATTAATTTTTTAGATGAATGAATGAATGAACAGGGAAAAGGGTATGCAGAAGTAACTACATAGGACTATCAAACTAAAAGTAAATACTGAAACTTATGCCCAAGGGAGATGTCTTCACTCCAGAAGCAGGTCCAGAATGGCAGGAAGCTTCCACAAACACTGATATGAGCGTCACTTGACACTGATGTCAGCTGCTCTGCGCTGAGTATTTCTCTGATTTTTCAAAACGTCTATAAAAGTCGGTCCAAACACTATAGTGTAAACCCAGCTTTAACTTAGGCTGACTTAGGTGGACTCTGCATAACTTAGTCCAGCGCTCAGTAACTTTTACAAACTGAGCGCAGCCTTCACCAACATGTATTTCCAAACGTCAGTAAATTTTCAGCAGACTGAAAATTTTCAAAGAACACAACTTTCGCCAGCGTTTGCCAACAAACACTAGCAATCGTTAACTTTTGCCAGCAGAGCCGGGCGTTTGCCAAAACGTCAGTAAAAGTCGGTCCAAACGTTGTAGTGTGAATCCATCTTAAGTATACAGTATACACATGTTTCACAAAAAGTGTAGATGCATCCACACATTTTTTATTTATTGTGGAGGTAATAGATCAGGCGAGATGCGACAAGCTGGAAGGGTGCAAGGTTTTATTTCCTCCAACATAATGAGACACACTTTGTAGCTTGCTGAGCTACTGTGCTGCTGATACATGTGTCACAAGCTCTTTTAACCAGTGATACAGACAGAGAGAAAGCATGGCACATTAGCATAGCTATTGTCATCTAATACACATCGATCAATACACATGATTAGCATGACATTGGTTGGCTCGAGGACCCATGCATACGGTCCCGTCTGACTGCCTCCTGTGGTTCTCTGTCCGTCTGTGAATTGTCCTCTGTATGTAAATTGTCCTCTGCTTCCTCCAGACCTGCTGAGTGTGAGAAGTGTCCATGCAGAGTGTGTTGGGTCACCACAGGGCTCCCCCCAGAACACTCAGAAGGGGCTGTGACACCCCCCTTCCCGTCGTTTAGGCTCCAGGGGTGGAAAAGACAGTGTGCTCAGCTCCAAGTTCCAGCACATTGAACGGCCGTGGATCGTGGGTGCATGGGGCCAGTGCGTGTCATGCATAATGGAACAAACTGGCGATTGGCCGCCTTTAGAGAGTGAGGTGCGGGAAGAGCGCTGTGGAGGAGGAGGAGGAGGGGGGTGGGAGTAAGTGAGTGCCGGCCCGGGACGTCAAAGGTGTCTGGGCCGTGCAAAAATTGCGTGTGGCTCTGTGATGGTGAGGGACTTTCCTGGTAAACCTGGCGGTGATCCGCAGCGGCTTTGAAAAAATTAAGTCTCTGACTCCACTTGCGGCTCAGTCCTGAGAGGATGTGGGGAAGGCAAATGGCTAAATTCCCCGAGGATGCGTAGCGGCTGTGAAAAAAAAACTGAAGCTGTGTGAGGGACTTGGTGGTTTGGCTTTAGGTGCGGAAGCAGCCCTAAAGTCATTGGGGAAAGCCCATCCATCCATCCATCCATCTTCTACCGCTTTTCCGGAGGTCCGGGTCGCGGAGGCAGCAGTTCAAGCAGAGAAGCCCAGACTTCCCTCTCCCCAGCCACCTGCTCCAGCTCTTCAGAGGGGATACCAAGGCGTTCCCAGACTAGCTGGGAGACATAGTCTCTCCACCGAGTCCTGGGTCTGCCCCGGGGTCTCCTCCCAGTGGGACGTGCCTGAAACACCTCAAGTGGGAGACGTCCAGGAGGCATCCTAATCAGATGCCCATACCACCTCAACTGACTCCTTTCAATGTGGAGGAGCAGCGGTTCTACTCTGAGCCTCTCCCGGATGACTGAGCTCCTCACCCTATCTCTGAGGGTGAGTCCAGCAATCCTACGGAGAAAGCTCATTTCAGCCGCTTGTATCCGCGATCTCGTTCTTTCGGTCATTACCCAAAGCTCGTGACCATAGGTGAGAGTAGGAACGTAGATTGACTGGTAAATCGACAGCTTTGCCTTAGAACTAAGCTCCCTCTTCACCACAACAGACCGGTACAACGTCCGCATCACTGCAGATGCTGCTCCAATCCGTCTGTCGATCTCTCGCTCCATTTACCCCTCACTCGTGAACAAGACCCCAAGATACTTAAACTCCTCCACTTGGGGCAGGAGCCTGTCCCCAACCCGGAGAGGACAATCCACCTTTTTCCGGCTGAGGACCATGGACTCGGACTTGAAGGTGCTGATTCTCATCCCAGCCGCTTCACACTCAGCGGCAAACCGTCCCAGCAAGAGCTGTAGGTCATTGCTGGATGAAGCCAACAGGACAACATCATCTGCAAACAACAGAGATGAGATCCTGTGGTCACCAAGCATGACACCCTCCATTCCCTGGCTGCGCCTAGAAATCCTGTCCATAAAAATTATGAACAGGACCGGGGAAAGCAATCGGCTAAATTCCTGTTGTGCGCCGTGGCTGAGAAATGCATACAAAGTCCCGTGTGCGGGCTGCATGTCTGCTTCAGGTGCGTGAGCAGCCCTAAAGGTTCCGAGGATGGCGATTGGCCGTGTTTCTCAGGCATGTGCAACGGCGGAGGACGATGTATAAGTCTGGAGCCGGTTTGTCCCTGGTGTGTGGCGCACGCTTGGCGCAGTGACCACATAGCTGGAAGTTGCGCTGTCCTCGTAATCCTGCGGTGTGCGCACGGGGCTTCTGTGTGCAGAAAGTCCACTGTCAGGAGGTGAGTCAGAGTCGGGGAGCTTGGTGGAAATCAACGCAGACGGCGCCAATGATCTTCCCCCTTCAGGCTGCTTCTTTTGGTTCGCTCGTGTCACCGTTCGTGGTGGGTGTCGGTCCCAGCGCTGCCCGCTCCAGAGAGCGCGCTCCAGTGTGGATGAAGAGGGTGCAGGCGTTCTCTGGTCCTCTGGAATCCACAGCGCGGAGAGGGAGTAGACGGTCATTCTCTCTCGTCAGGTCACCAGTGTGGAGAAAATGGCATAGTTGAGAGATGCACCATGCACGTCCAGGGTCACCACTGTGGAGGTAATAGATCAGGCGAGATGCGACGAGCTGGAAGGGTGCAAGGTTTTATTTCCTCCAACATAATGAGACACACTTTGTAGCTCGCTGAGCTACTGTGCTGCTGAGACATGTGTCACAAGCTCTTTTAACCAGTGATACAGACAGAGAGAATGCATGGCACATTAACATAGCTATTGTCATCTAATACACATCGGTCAATACACATGATTAGCATGACATTGGTTGGCTCGAGGACGCATGCATACGGTCCCGTCTGACTGCCTCCTGTGGCTCTCTGTCCATTTGTGAATTGTCCTCTGTATGTAAATTGTCCTCTGCTTCCTCCAGACCTGCTGAGTGTGAGAAGTGTCCATGCAGAGTGTGGTGGGTCACCACATTATTAGAAAAAAGTCAATTTTATGGGGAAAAAACAGTAAATTTATTAAAAAAAAGTAATAGGTTTACAAGAAAAATGTCACCAATTTTATACAGAAACTACCACATACTGTGTTATTGTATTGTAGCATTGCTAACAAGCGCTAAACAGGGAATCAGGGTTTTCTGTTTTGATGGAAGTCTGTCAACATGGACGTGATGCCATTCCAAATCTTCAACTTTCACCCCCAACACACCTGGAACACAGCATTATGTCATATTACTATTGACATTTTATATTTTATCCCAGTTGTCCCCATCTTACGTTATTAATTTGTTTTGCTTTTGCAGATCAACCGTCTTCTGATCGGTCACACCAACGAGGGCCTGCGGGCAGGATGGTTTCTGGACAGTGTCCAGATCTCAGTGCCGGTTCAGGGGAAGGAGTACATGTTCCCGAGCCACCGCTGGCTCTGCAAAGATGAGGCTGATGGGAAGGTGGAGGTGGAGATCTATCCCAGTGAGATCCTGGACATTGAACAGTGTAAGTGTTAAAAAATTGGGGGCGGGGGGGTTGATTTTAAGTAACGTCTGCAAAGATGAAATGAACTAATACTATGAAGATGCATCGGTGCACAATTCACAACAATCACTACTCCTCCTGGACCACAGGTGTCAATATCAAGGCTCGGCGGCCAGATATAGCCCTCTGGTATATTTTGATCAGAGGTGGGTAGGACATCCAGAAATTGTACTCAAGTAAAGTAGCATTCCCTTATGAAATTATTACTCAAGTATAAGTAAGAGCAGTCCTCAAAAAAGTTACTTGAGTAGTTAGTAATGATTTTATTCTCATTCATTTGTGTGATTTTTCTTTCGTCTTGAAATTATGACGTTTTGCACATAAATTTGTACATTTTTTTCCAGGTAACCTGTAAACTTTTTTTTGCAGAAATGTGCAAATAACGATTTTGAGTTAATTTTTTAAAATTTAATTAGTAATTCAACATTTTTATTATCCCCCACCGGCCGAAGCGGACTTCGTCCGGTGGAGGATTATATTATGGGTCGGTCAGTCTGTCCGTCCATCTGTCCCACTTTTGTGAAATCAACTCCTACAGTTTTATTCCGATTGTTTTCAAACTTGGTACCATGGTTTGATATATACTGATGATGTGCATATTGCGATTTCACTCTCATCAGATGACCTTGAGGTTAAAAGTCAAAGGTCAAATTTTCCCTAAATCTTCTAAACACAATAACTACTGCAAGAAATGATGTAGGCTTTTCAAATCGATACAGTAGTTGTATCTAATACACATCTTGGACGATTTACACCCTGACCTAACTATGGGTTTGGGGTCAAAGGTCAAAGTTCAAAGTTAACATTGCAGTTGCACTATGGTAAGATAAGACGAGCCTTTATTAATCCCACAATGGGGTAAATGCTACATTTAGTATTACTTTAAAGCAAGTAAACCTAGGGCCACCAAAACATATATACATGTATACAGGTTCACCTTGAGATCATGATCTCTGACTATGGGTTTGGGGTCAAAAGGTCAGAGGTTAATGTTAACATACCCTATGTCTTATTACTGTACGAGTAAAGCTAGGGTCACCATACTTGGTACACAGGTTCACCCTGTGACCCTGAAGTGTGACTGTGGTTTTGGGATTGCAAGGTCAAAGGTCAACATTATAATGGCTTAAAACTATAGCTCAACAACAAAGAAAGCTAGGGTCACCAAACTTGCTACACAGGTTCACCTTGGCATCCTGACCTCAGACTATGGGTTTGGGGTCAAAGGTCAAAGTTAACAGTCCTTATGCCTTATTACTATACAACAAAGAAAGCTAGGGCCACCAAACCTGATACACAGGTTCACCTTGGGATCCTGACCGCTGACTATGGTTTTGGGTTCAAAAGGTCAAGGTTAGAATTCCATTTGCACTATTACTATAAAACGAGTAACGCCTAGGGTCACCAAACCTGGTACACAGGTTCACTCTGAGACCATAACCTCTGACTACAGGTTTGGGATCAAAAGGTCAAAGGTCAAGGTTGACATTCTCTATGCTGTCTTACTACAGAATGTGTAAAGCTCTCTAGGGTCACCAAACTTGCTACACAGGTTCACCTCAGAATCCTGCCCTACAGCTATGGGTCGTATACTTTGCTGTATTAGTGGATGATGGGCTTATAATTTGGTTCTGCCACAATAATTATACTGTAAAGTTGAAGGCTGCTCTCCATCAGTAAGTATTGGGATCTTCAAAGAAAACAGAGGTGTGGGATATTGCACTCACCTCAGAGTGCTCTTGCTACTAATAAATTTTAACTATTTTATCATAAATTTTAAACTTTTTTGTATTGTAAATTTGTGATTTTTTTTCTCTTGTTTATTTGAGACAATTCTTATCATAAAATTGAGATTTTTTTTTTTTTTTTTACAAATGTAACACTTTTCTTTTATAATGTGAGTTTTTTTGTGGTAAAATTGTAATTTTTTCACATAAATTTGCAACTTTTTCCTTGTTCTTTTGGTACTGAGCTCAAAATAAAATGATAAAATTACAAAAATTAATAAAGATGGAGTAATTTCTGATTTTTTAAAAATATTACAGTACTAACAAGCAAATTTCTAAGCAATTTTCAAATTCATAAAATAAAAAGTAACTCAAAGTGTACAACCAAATTTATGATTTTTTCTCAGTAAATGTTCTCAACTATGAGTTAAAGTATCCTGCAACAAAACTACTCAGTAAAGTGCAATTTTGTGAATAAGTACTTATTTGAGTCCATGTACTTGAGTAAATGTGACGAGTTACTGCAACCCACCACTGATTTTGATCAGCTAGCTAATAAATGTGCATTTTTTTTCCTTCTTATGATTTTGTGAGTTTTTCAGCCAGTATTTTAAATTCACAACTTTTTTCCTACTTACTTACATTTATGACTTGTTACCCCATTCTCGTAAATGTGCGAGTTTTCCCATTTTGTAAATTAGCAATTTTGTTACTTCCTCTTGTAAACTTGTGACTTTTACCCCTCATGAATTTTGCAGCTTCTTTTCCCGTCTTGTAACTTTGTGACTTCTTATCTTTATCAAAAATTTGTGATTTTTTTTCACTCAGTCATGTAAATTTGTCACTTTTTTCCCCCTCTAGTGCAAATTTTTACTCCCTCCCATAAATTTGAAACTTTTTCTCCCTGGTCTTGTAAATTTGTGACTTTTCTGCTGAATCTCATAAACTTGCAACCGTTTAGCCCCCCCTTGAATTTGCAGTTTTCTTCCTCAGTCATGTAAGTTTGTGAATTTTTACTCCCTCTTGTAAGTTTGTGATTTTTTAGTTCATTCAAAGTGAGCTAATGCAACGATGTGGTGTCCGTCTGGTTTGCCATCCACATTCCTCCTAAGCATTTATTTGCCCAGACAATCACCACACTTGCACACACTGATCCTCAGGTGGGTCTGCATCCGGGTCTAGTTAGCTCATACTGGTAAGACTGAAAGGAGCTAATGCAATGATGCGGTGTCCGTCCGTCAGTCCGTTTGTCTATCCGTCCACATTTCACAGGAATTGCTACTCCTTCTCGGACAGGGGTCAGCAACCTCAACTATGAAAACAGCCATTTGAAGATATTTTGTCCCATAAAATCTGCGCGGAGCCACAAAACTTATTTGAGCCTTAAAAAGAGTTAAAACAGCCAAATAAAACTGCAACATTTTTATTCCAAATATGAAACAGATGTGCGTCCCATTTCCTGACAACCGACAATTTTTTCCAACATTTTTCTTTTAAATGTGCAACTTTTTCTTCCATATGTGTGGCTTTTTTCCTCATAAATTTGCAACTGTTTTCTTAAAAATACACAACTTATTTCACAGAAATTTGCAAAGTTTTTTTTCCATTAATTTGCAACTTTTTCTTGAAAATGTACAGAATTTTTCCGTCAGATTTGTGATCTTGTCCTCTTCAATTTGCAGATTTTTAACTGTAAATTTGCGACATTTTTCCACACAAATCTGTGACCTTTTAAAAACATTTGCAACTTTTTCATAAATCTGGTGCGTTTTTCTTGTAAACGTATAGCTTTATTCTCATATTTTTTTTTTAAAGTTTGCAACTCTTCTTGTAAATTTGCATTTTTCTCTCCTTAATTTATAACTTTTTTTTGTAAATTCACAATTTTATTCTTATAAATAAGCAGCATTTTCCTCATAAATTTTTGTTAGTTTTCCCTCATATTTTAGAGCTTTTCTTCTTTAATTTGCAGCTTTTTCTTGTAAATTAGTGAATTTATGCTATCATAAATTTGATAAAATTTTTCTGTAAATTTGTGAGTTATTCAAAAGCACAGGGAGCCACTGAATTTGGGCAAAAGGGCCACATGTGGGTCTAGAGCCTCAGGTTGCAGACCCCTGTCCTAGGCATTTTCCCCAGTGGTCACCACGCTCATTCACAACGATCCTCGGGTTTGGTCTGCATCTAGGCTGCGCTCAGCGTCAACAGTCAGGAGATCTGAGCACTCCGGGAGATTTCATCAGGCTGGAACGAGCTATTACATCACTAACGCTCTGGTTTTCCTACCACTGTCATTTGCTATTATTTGTTTCCCTCCTGCATGCATGCTAGATTTTGTTTCTAATTAGAATACTTTTAAGATTTCAAAAAGGAGAAAATTAAAATGACTTCACAGTTCTCCCTTCTACCTCAAAGTGTGCTCATCTGGTTGGAATGGTCTCCTCTATCATTGCCAGTCTGGTTTAAATGTAGAATTTATTCTCTCCTCATCGTCTGTTTTTATTTGTTGCTTTAATACTGTCACAATTTCGACAACAGTGATCAACTATGAGGTAACCGTGGTGACGGGGGATGTGCGGGCAGGTGGAACCAATGCCAACGTCTTCTGTCAGATCTACGGAGATGAAGGAAAGACCGAAGTCCTCACGCTAAAAAATCGCTCCAACAACTTTGAGCGTGGAACTACCGAGATTTTCAAGGTCTGTATTAAGGCTTTGCATATAAAAATAAACTTTTAATTGCTAGTATTTTTTTTTTCCATTTAACTCCATTCCCTCTCAATGATTCAGATTGAAGCTCTGGATGTTGGTAAAATCTATAAGATTCGCATCTACCATGATGGGAAGGGTATTGGAGACGGCTGGTTCTTGGAGACGGTGGACATCAAACGCCTGACGATGGCTATGGTGCAGGTCGAGGTGAAGAAAGAGGAGATGACCAAGAAAGACAAGAAAAAGGACAAGAAGAAGAAAAAGAAGGAAGAAGAGGAGGAGGTGGAGATCATCGAGCAGCTGCAGGAAGTGGTGGAGATGTTTGCGTTCTCGTGTAACCGCTGGCTGGCCAGAGACGAGGAGGACGGGGAGATTGTGGTCGAGCTGCTCACAGAAGATAATGAAGAGTTGGAGTGTAAGTAGAGATTGAAGGAAAGGCGTCAGCCAGCGTTTCAGCAGTGACATTTCTGAATCACTGTTAACATCGGCAAACATTGTGTTGTTACAGTGTCACGGATAATTTAATGTTTTCTCCTGACAGTGAACTCCTATGACATTCATGTGTTCACTGGGACGATGTGGGGGGCGGGGACCGACGCCAAAGTGTACATTAACATCTACGGCGAAGTGGGCGACACGGGGGAACGTCGGCTCAGGAAGTCCAACAACTTAAATAAGTTTGAGAAAGGCCAGGTAAAGTCTGTCTGCTGAAAATGTACAAATAAAACTGATATGAACTGATCATTTTTCACTCATAAGGTTTTCTCCCCATCAGTTTTGATATCACCATTGTTCAGTTCTGGCAGGAAAGAGTTGATTTACCACTATCTACTACTTCTTTACACAATATAATTAGAACTTACATTTGAATAGTTGGTTTGATTTTCCTCAGATTTGAGGAAAAAAAACACATTCTTCAGTAAAGGTGCAAATTTACAAAGATGCAAAAACTGTCACAAATTTATCACAAAAAGTTGCAAATTTATAGAAAGCAGTTCAGAATTTATGGGAAAAATATCAGAAAATGATCAGAAAAAGAAATCACTGATTTACAAGAAAATTTTCACAAATGTTTTAAAAAAATGGTAAAATCAGAAATTTCTGAGGAAAGAAACTGAATATATTGATCAGAATACAGTAGCAAATTTAGTTGAAGCGAATCAAAATTTGAAGAGAAAAACCTCACAAGCTGCAAAGAATAAAGTCATTACTCACTAGTAACTTAACTCAACTTTTTATGTGCAGATGTGGATAAATTCATTAGCACCCTTCCACAAAAACCAAAAAACACAACTATCTCTGGAATAACATGAAACTGAGGAAAGTTTAATGGCATATCTCATTGTTTATATCATATTTAACACAAACCAGACTTTGCTTTTGATTACTGATTCAGTTTAATATTTTCTATAAATAAATTAAAATGGCATGGACAAAAACAAAACAAATGTCTGAAAGCTGAAAAAATCCCCAGCTCCTACCGCTCCTTCTCTCTTCCCTCTCTTAAACCACTGCCCATTCTAAGTGCACATCTTTGAGGAGCCTCAGCTTTTGAGGAGCAGCTATTAGCAAAACCTCTGCCAGACAAGACATATGATTGGGCAAAGAAACCATTACTGGCGTGAAACTTTCTGTGGGCTGAACAGAGCCCAGAGGAGATGCTGTGGTGTAGTCCTCCTGCCAGGCCACTTGCATTACCAATCACCATAGGATTATAACTATTTATTTTCATATCCAAACTAAAATATTCTCCATACTCCAGCTTTAACAAAATGGGTAGATGAGAGTTTATGGGGGCCTACTTGCCTTTAGGGTGGAGTGGGTGGAGACGAGTGTCAGGGGTGATTTGTGACAGAAAGACAGCAGCTAGAGTGAAAGGGAAGATTTACAAGACGGTAGTGAGACCTGCTATGATGTATGGTTTGGAGACAGTGGTGCTGACAAAAAGACAGGAGGTGGAGCTGGAGGTGGCAGAATTGAAGATGCTAAGATTCTCATTAGGAGTGACTAGGAGGGACAGGATTAGAAATGAATATATCAGAGGGACAGTTCATGTTGAGCGGTTTGGAGACAAAGTAAGAGTCAAGGCTGAGATGGTTTGGACATGTGCAGAGGAGGGATAGTGGATATACTGGATAAAGGATGTTGAAGATGGAGCTGCCAGGCAAGAGGAAAAGAGGAAGACCACAGAGAAGATTCGTGGATGTAGTGAAGGAGGACATGGAGAGGGTTGGTGTTACTTAGGAAGATGCAAAGGACAGGGTGAGATGGAGGCAGTTAATCTGCTGTGGCGACCCCTAAAGGGAGCAGCCGAAAGAACAAGACGACTTGCCTTTATATATCCGGAACAACACAAGCTATTTAGCCCATGAAATGGTGTGTTGTTTTCCACTGACTTCTATGAAATGTTTGCCAATAATGAAGCTGCAGTTCACTTTGCAGCCACATGGTGTCACTATAATTTGAGTGTCCAAAAACACCATACAGCACTTTTAACTTTTCAAATAAAGTGCTACCTATCTTGTGTAGAGAGTTTATGTTTTGGAGCAAGGCTAAAATGTTATTTGAAGTGCATTTTCTAATAAATGTTGACTTTGATGAGCTTTTTTTTTTTTTTCTTGGTTAAACATCGTGGGCCACTAACCTGTGGTACTTTCTAAAACCTTTGTCATGGGTTTGTTGCTCTGTGACCCAGGAGGACATTTTCAGCATCACAGCTGTTGATCTGGGGGTCCTGAAGAAGCTGAGGATCCGACATGACAACAGCCAATCCAGCCCAGGCTGGTTTTTAGACAGGGTGGAGATTGTAGACAACAAAGACGACACTACGTAAGTCATTTAGAGATGTTAGAGAAAGATCAATAATCAGTGAGTACTTTATTTCTGATATATAAATCTCCTGCAGACATTGTCAGAGTAGTAACACTAGAAAATCTTTTTTTTTTAAATGTTTTTAGAAATAGATATTATTGATCCCAAACTGGGAAATTACAGTTGATAATGATTTGCAGACATTTACTGAGTCATACTAGGCTCTACCATTCCCACTGTACCTTAGCACTTACAATGTCTGCAGAGCTCCACAGTGTGGCGTGAGATGGTACTCTGGCAATCCCAGATGGAGAGCTTGTATGAATCATTTTTTAGGTATTTTTTCCCTTGTAAACGCTGGCTGGCTGTTGATGAGGATGACGGACAGCTCGCCCGGGAGCTGGTTCCCGTGGACGAGGCCTTCATGAAGAAGGGGGATGATGATGAAGAAGACTCCGAGGCCACACTTGGTTTGGAACAGAAAGGTGAGAAAAAAATATAGCAATTGCAGCAAAGAATATAAACAATCTCTGTCAGTTAATGAACAAGGATAATAATCAGAAAAATAATCTTAATTTCAGCCATGTCGACAACCTACACAGTGAGGATTAAAACTGGCGATAAGAAGTACGCAGGAACTGATGCTAACGTCTTTATGACCTTGTACGGCACCAAGGATGACACAGGTAACACTTCAGATCAGCTTTGTTTGTCAACAGGAGTATTTGAATATTCAAGTAAGCCCTCGGTATTTATAGGAATAATCAACCTGAAGTCTTCAAAGACTCATAAGAACAAATTTGAGAGGGGGATGATTGATGAGTTCACCGTTGAAGCTGTCGATCTCGGACCTCTGAAAAAGCTCCGTATTGGACACGACAACAAGGGTACACTAGAAAAAAACTGCTCTTGTGTGCACCGAATAATGCAAGTTACTCTGAATGCATTTACACATGTGATCACCGTTGTGTGTGAATGTTTAAGGCAATGGATCGGCCGGCTGGTTCCTTGACTGGGTGGAGATTGATGCGCAGTCTGTGGGGCAGAAGCTACACTTCCCCTGCGGTCGGTGGCTGGACAGAGGCGAGGATGACGGGGCCGTCGTCAGGGATCTGTTCCCTAATTCTCTTCAAACAGAGTTTTACACTCCATGTAAATCACACGCATGCTCACTGTGTTACCATGGCAGGAGATTTCATTTCATTGTTGGGGGGGACAATAAACAGAACATTTTCTTCAGAGTAAAAATTGAGCGGGCTGTAGTGTCCGAATAAGTGAGGAGGCGAGGTGATGTTTTATAAAGTTTATTACAAGAACTTTATACACGTGGGGAGACCCTACCGCGAGTACGGGAGTAACAGCAAGGAGACAATATGTCTCCTGCTCCAGGCTTATATATCCCAGGTAACGCCACCCCCCTGAAGGCGGGGCATCACCCCTCCCAGCCTAGGGCACTGCCATACTAATATATTATAACTACATTACGATCCTACATCCCCCCCCCCCTTTGAAAAATGCAAGCATACAAATTACCCAACCAATTAATTTACACCCGAATTGTACACTAATACAGAGGAGAATAGGCCTACACATTCACACAACATACTGGCCCAGCGGAACTCTCCGCTATGTAATCATATAGTCCCTAAAGAAAAATGGGCCACACACCAAACTAAATTAATCCCTCCTAAGCTAAACACATAACAAATATGGACATATACAATTTTGGTACCTGATCCCATAAATTCACAGGGTACATAAAAGTACATACAGAGAACTCCCCAAACAAAACAGAATTCTCACAGTATAGGGCAGTAAACCTATTCATTCACACCCAGGTGTTACCACACTCAACAACAGTCACACAACAACGGTGGTCTTGTGCTTTCAATCTCTTAATCACCCTGTTACAGTGGCAAACGTATCCCATTACTAACAATAATGTAAAGAGCCATAAAGGCCCCACCACAGGCAGGGAAATAAACACAGCAGCTCATGTTGGAAATACAAATAAAATACAACATATCAAAATATTGTAGACAGCTACACTGACCAAGAGGTGGCACACACACAAACAGGTCAATTTGTAATAAAACAATTCTATAAACACACTTTTTTATAACTGCAGAACAAACTAAATAATCACATACAGTAAGTTGTACCATTAAAAGGGTAAAAGTCCGTGGGAACCAACTTATACACGTTAGCCATCACTCACATGGTTCTCTTCAACCCCATTCCCATACAACTTCAACATGTGAGTATATTCAGAACCCATTAACTATAATAACTGTAAACAAAACACATCTACTAATAAATGCACATTTCAGACACACCGTAAGCCCTCATACTTTCAACCCGGGTCTCCCGAAGGCCCCCCCGCCCCGGAGTGTCCGTCACGTGGCCCACTTCCAGAGTGTCTCCGTTTCTTAGTGACAGGAGACGGACTGCATAGACGCCCTTTTCTGCTCTGACGTCACAGCTCGTTGGGATGCCGTCTTGACCCATCAGTCAAACTCAGGTAGCCGTCACCGCCAGACTAGACCACCCGCAGATTAAGCTGTCCCGCTGTCAGTTTTCTGGAACTGCGCACTCGACCAAGCTGAGGCTCGACCCTGGCTGCACCCACATTGGACCCCGACTGGGCCAGGACAGCTCCTGCGGTGGACCCCAATTGGGCCTCGGCCGCGCCCACGTCGGACCCTGATTGGGCCACAGCAGCACCCAAGAGGGACCCCGACAGGGTCGGCGCAGCTCCGCTAACGACCTCCACCCCCGAACCTGGAACCTCCAACTCAGCGACCCCGACTGGCTCCGTGCAGGTGACACTGCAAGGAAGCTCAGAACACACAGAAGAACCGGGATCAGTATCACCAGCAACAACAGAACCCAGCGAGACGAGCCCGGGCGCAGCAGGCGGATGCCCCTCACTCGCCTCCCTGAGAGGCAGGCAAAAATGCTCCAAAACAGGGGACAAAGACACAAGAGGCAGCACTTGCCTGCACTTGGGTTCTGTTGCCGTCCAGGACTCCGTCGATCCAGGCTCAGGGCGAAGAAGTTCGTGCGCAGGCTCCAACTCAGCTGCGTCGGGCTCCGCAGCTGGCGAGATTGTTTCCGCAGCCCGAGGTTCCTCTCGCACTGATGTCCACGCCGATGACCCGTATGGCATGGAGGCAGGAGACCCTCGACCCACTGGTTCGGACCGCTCCGGCGAGGAGACCCGGGGACGCTTCATCGTCGGCACAGGTTCGGGGCCGCAGTCTGCTCTTCTCCTCCGTCCACGATGTGGCTGCAGTGCCTGATCCAGGCTTTCCAGCACTGCAGGCCCCCTCCTCCTCCGGCGACGTAGAACTGGCGTCGCGGATCACTCGGCAGAAGAAGGCACAGAGGAAGCGGGTTTAGGAATTACAGTTACAGCAGGTGGCGGGAGCTCAGGGGGCTGCGAACCCCGAACTCCACCCCCAGAGGTCAGACAAGGCAGATCATAATTATGGTGGAATGAATGAACTTGCACTTGCCTGCCTCCTGGGGAGAAGATGGTGCCTGCTGCAGCGGATGGGGCCCCTCGGGGCGACGAAGAGGAGCCGCTCGGGAAGGATTGCTGACGGGCCTCGCCGAAGCACGACTCACAGCACTCCCAGCCACAGGGGATGACGTCGAAGAGGAGGACATGACAGCCGGGGCGATATGGGCACGAGGAGCTGACAGCGCAGCTAGAACAGATGACCCGGGGGCGGCGACTGCGGGGGTTCCCTCCTGTCGTGACGTGAGAGATGCGGCCAACTGGGAGGCTGGGTTCCTCCGATGACCCGGAGCTGGATCCGGATGGGATTCTCGTTGGGACTTGGTAGGAGCATGGCGATGAGGCCTACTGGCCAACGGCGTGGCGAGGGACCCAGGAACACATGGCGCTGGGACTGGACAGGCGACAGGAGCTGGATTCCGATCCGCTGGTCTCCTGCCGGGTTTTCCCTCCAGCCTATGGATCTCCACTCTCGCCAGGGACGCTGTCCTCGCGGGAGGTGGAGGAGTTTCCTGGAGCGCTTTTGCCATCAATTCGCGCTGTGCCACAATCCATGATAACCTCTCGCTTCCTTCCGGAGTAGAGGTAAGGTGGTAACTGCGTAGGGCCCGCTGGGAGAGGCATAAGTGGTAATCGTCCGCTTCGGTGGGCATGAGACGGGCGGCTTCCGCAAGATAGCTGTCAATCTCCTCCAGCCTCTCCGGGCAAAAACCACACTCGCGGGCGGGCATCTCTCTACCAAGTCCAACTAACGGGGAAAAACTCCACCCTACGGCAAAAACTCACGGTGAAAGGTGTCTCGGTGTGGCGTTTCTGTTTAGACGTTCTTGGCTGGAGTATACTGTCATGCGGTGACCCTCGCGGGCCACCATAAGACGCCAAAAGTCTCCAGTGAGTTTTGCAAAGGTGTTTTATTAACGAGACATGAACACAAAACTAAGAGACACTGTGGCAAAAAAATACACTGAACATAGAGCATGGGATCGTAACGCTACCCCCAGCCACTTACGATCTAAAACATGAACAAAGACGAGAATAAATACACGAACCTGAGCATGACAATAATACACCAGGGAAGTTCGACAGAATGTCTCACAAAGGTCTGACGAGGTTTGTTCGACGATACTCCAGCAACCAACTGCTGCCAGCACCCGCTAATAAAGCCGGTCGCTAATGAGCAGTGATGCCAAACAGCTGATCGACCTTGAGAGCCGGAAACCCCACCGAGCGCTGTCACAATAAGAGCCCCGTGGAGCCAGAATGTAATCCACAGCTGTCAAGGCCGGCAGAGATGATACATGGCCCGAGCGCGGACAAGATTGACCCTCAGGTCGTAACATTATTAAGAATAAAAATTTAAGCAGCACCCATATAAATGTTGCAAATTTACAAGAATAATAGTTAAAAATTTACAAGAAGAATGTCACAAATTTACAAGAAATAAAACACAACATTTATGACAAAAAACACCAAATTAATGAGAAAAAAAAATTCAAATTCACAAGAAAAAGGTCATTAATTTATGAGAAAAAACACTGCAAATTTATGAGAAAATGTAAAGGTTTACAAGAAAAAAGTCTCAAATTTGCACAAATAAAGCCACACATTTTTTTAAAAAAAAATGACCAAATTTATGAGGAAAAAGGGTTCAAATTTACAAGAAAAAAGTTGGAAATTCATAAGAAAGTCACAAATTACAGTAAAAGATGTAAATTTACAGCTCAGGAGGTAGAGCAGGTCGTCCAATAACCGGATGGTTGGCGGTTCGAATCCCTCTCTCCCCACATATCCTTCCGTTGTGTCCCTGGGCAAGACACTTCACCCACCTTGCCTCCAGTGTCCATAACACTGGGTCTGAATGTGTATAAATGTTCGGTGGGGGCCAGAGAGGCCGTTGGCGCGGATTGGTAGCCATGTTTCCATCAGCCTGCCCCAGGGCAGCTGTGGCTACAGTAGTAGCTTACCACTACCATGGTCTGTCTGGAGTGAATGAATAATGTATCTATTTGTAAAGTGTCTATGATAAAGCGCTATATAAATCTGATGCATTATTATTATAAAAGAGTCACAAACTTGAGAAAATGGTTTTTTTTAGAAAAACTTTCAAATTTACAAGATAAAATTATGATAAACAGCAAATTCATGAGAAAAAAATTCAAACTTTACAAGAAAAAAATTGCAAATTCACACAAAAGGGACAAATTACAAAAAAGTTGCAAACTTACAAGAAAAGTCACAAACTTGAGAATTTTTTTTTAGAAAAACTTGCAAATTTACAAGAAAAAACCCCACAAAATTTATGACAAAAAAACACCAAATTTATGAGAAAAAAGTTCCAAGTTTATAAGAAAAAAGTTTTTATATTTACAAGAAAAAAGCAACACATTTTCGACCAAAAAAATACCAAATTTATTTGAAAAAAAAAAACAAAAAAACAGAAAAACAAATTTAAAAGAAAAGCTACACATTTACAAAAAAAATGGTTTTGCATTTATGGTGAGGTTAGAGTTAGGTTTTGTGCTTCAAAGGCATTTTATTCAGTTATATAACATGATAAAAAAAAGGTTTATTAGGATATTAGTGGGACAATTCTCTCCTTTTGGGGGAGCACGCCCCCCTTGATTTATGCCTATGTACCGTATACTACACACCTACCTGCCATTTACCACATAACATATTGTCATATATACAGTACATTTTGTTTTGCAGTTGTTCCCTATGAGATTAAAACCTTCACGAGTGATGTGTTTGGAGCTGGCACAGATGCAGACGTGTTCATCGTGCTGTACGGGAGAGACGCAGTGTGCACGCAGCAGAAGTCTCTCTGTGTCAACAAGAGGGAAAGGAGAATGTACTTTGAACGAGGAGCTGAAGACATGTTTATTGTCGAGGTACGACAGTGATATGAAACTATACGAAGGGACGGCTGATTTTATCATTCAGTATGTTTACATGCACAGTGAAGTTGAACTACAGTTCCGAAGATATTGCTATTTGTGATGCCATTTTGACTATTTAAGTGGGGTTTTTTTTTTGATTAAACAGATAAACTAATCATTTTTAAATGTTTATTTCTCAACTCAAATGTTCAGTTGCATAAAAATACAAAAATGTACTGTTGACAAAATAATGTTTACATTGATTAAATCAAAATTGCGCCATTTTGTGTGATTATATAATTGCAGAGACTGGCATTGCCATTCGATTAATTGTGCAGCCCTGGTTAACTAGTTTAGTTAGACCATTTAAAGCAGCCCTAAATAACGTTCATGTTCTGGGTAGAAACACTGAAAAGACTACAACTCAGTCCCAACAGCCAATCACAGGGTGCTTAGTTGCTGGTGGCTACAGTTGTGCCCTGTGATTGGCTGTTGGGACTAAGGTCATAGTTGCCATAGTTGTAGTCTTTTCAGTGTTCCTACCAAAAACAGTTGTTGGCAGCAATCCAGACACACTCATGCTATGGTAGAAGAGACATTCACTCGGTCAAAGGTCGATGTGCCATCAAAATTATTTTGGAAACATTATTTTTAAGGTGAAAATTTTACATAGAGTTGTTTTATTTGGACACCTGTCCTTGCTCCGGTCATAGAATGTATATGAATATGGACAACGTGCCACCATATACTTCCATTGTCGTAAGTGAAGCTCTACTTCCTGGATTTAGGGTGGTTCCATCTTGTGCTGTTACCATTAATTGCAGCCAGCGTTTCTGCAGCAGCCCAAAGGCAGCTCCCTCAATCCTGACCAGTCACGACCACAGTCTCAATCACATCCCTAATTTTATAGCATTAAATCACTAATTAAACAGAACTGATTCAAAAATTGAACCCTTGAACATGCATCAGCACACTAAGAACTATCTACAACAAGGACGTCCAGTCATGTGGCATGGAGGGCCAAGACCTTCAGGTTTTACTACCAACCAGGTGTTTTCACTAATCAGCAATCAGTGGGGAGAGATTCAGTGAAATTACCTGTTGTTGTCTGGCTGGAGGTAAAACCCGCAGCGTCTTGGCCCTCCATGGCACATGAATCTACAAGGACAGAAATGAGATCTTGTAAGAAGAAATGATTTCAGGATCATTTTTAGTTTCCGTTTAACAAAGTACTACACACAAAAACGGGGAGAAGTGAGGCTTATTGTCTTACTGCAACCAGCAACCAGGGGGCGATCAACATGCAGCCCTCACTTTTCAGAAGCTCTCATATCATCTGTCTTTAATTACAGTCTATATGGTCCCAGTTGGACAATCATTTAACATAGCATGTACAATATAATAACTATAATAACTGGAAATATGTCCACTTTTAGCTTGCTACTATTGAACTGTTTTTCTGGTTGGCATCTTAGGCCAAAGACCAACCAAACAACAAGCAAGTTAACTAGCGGCCAAATGGCAGCTCTGTACCTGAACTGGACCACCTCGTCTGTATAAAAAAAAAATGCAAGGATGCTCTAGCACTCACCAGCTTCATCTTTATGTTATGCTGTTCAACCTCTGGGTCAAAGAAAGTGGCAGGAAACTTGGGAGCTGCACGCCTGCGTCAAGCTGGGTCTGCTGGAGGTGTTAACATGCACAGCTAATTTGACTCCCAGCTTCCATGTCGTGCAGCATTCCACTGGCCTTGGGATGGGGAGTAATATCATGTCCTGTAATATCATGTTAAAGTCAGAAAACCCTGTCTCGTTAGCCATTGTTAGCAACAATGCAGAACATGATAGTGACATGTTTGTAGATAGATATAGGGCATTACTGCATGTACGGCTGACTAGAAAAGACATAAAACAAGTAAATAGTACATTTTGCACAGCTTTAACTACTGTTGAGATGCGGGCATCAGTGCAGCTTTTCAGTTTGGGGATGGTGAGCTTTCCAAGTTAGAAATCTGACGTTTTAAAACTTGTGGCTGGGAATTTTCTCCTTCAAATGGAATGTACCATTAATCTGATTTTGAGAAATTTGACTTATAAGACTACAGTCTACTAAGTAATTTATGGGTATTTTAGAATTCCAGTTTAACTCAGAATAACACAATAAGTTGATTTTCTTTTTAACTGTCATATAACTCTAGACTGTTTGAGGAACTGAAGGACATTGTTGGCTTTACAGTATCAGGGAAAACTTTTTTCTTATATATTTCTGTATAGCTAGAAGATGTGGGGGATGTGATTGAGAAGCTCCGTATTGGCCATGACAACCGTGGGGTTAATCCAGGCTGGCATCTGGACAGAGTGGAGATCAGACGTCTGCTCAGGAAGGGAAAGGTACAGTCTGTGAAAGAAATACGCATGAGGTGATCATCTTAACAGGCCAGTTCGGAAAAAATGTCAAGTGTTCTCTTAAAGAGCTTCACTGATGAAATCTCATTGGTGACAAAGTAAATTCAAAGGCGCGTTGTGCTGCATGCTGAGATGCAGCTAATTTTACCTGCTTTATATTTTACACATACTAATACTTACATATTGATGCATGAGGCACTAGGGGTCTGGAAGCTGTGGCCTTTTTGCCCAGTGGCTGTCTGTGACTTAAAAAATATATAAAATATATAACTACTGTGACAAGGAAAACCTTTACTGTATTTGAAAAAAAGTTTCAAATTTACAGAAAAATCTCTCAAGTTTGCAAGACAACTTATGAAAAAAATAATATACTTATATAAAAAAGTTATACATTTCTCAGAAAAAATGTAAAAAAAAAATGGTGAATAGAAACATCAGATTGCTAGGAAAAAAATCAATGCAAATTGTTGAGGAAAAGGTGCAAATTTGCAAGAAAAGTTGTAAGTCAATCACTTATTACAAAGTTTGAGAGGCCAATTTATACTTATATTTCAGTTGTCTTGCCTTCATTTTAAGGCTCTGATGTGTTTTGAGTCTTCTTCTTTTTCTTCTTCTTTCGGCTGATCCCTTTAGGGGTCGCCATAGCTTAATAATGGCAGAAGAAACGGGAAGACAACACAGATGCTGGCGGGAAAATGGCCTAAAATGAACTTATATATCCTAAATCACGCCACCCAGGACAGAGATTTGCGGAAAGACATCTCCCATGTTGGTGCGCAATCTGCCGCAGGCGAACATGGCATTACATGATGATAGCGGATCGTCTGCCTCCATCTCACCCTATCTCTTGCATCCTCTTCTCTCACACCAACCCTCTCCACGTCCTCCTTCACTACATCCGTGAATCTTCTCTGTGGTCTTCGTCTTTTCCTCCTGCCTGGCAGCTCCATCGTCAACATCCTTTGTCCAGTATTGCAACTATCCCTTATCTGCACGTCCCCCCCAAAAAAATGACTATTTGGAGTCAAAAGCACATGTATTATTATGATGAAATTATTAAGTTTAAGGTTTGAAATTGAGCAAAGAATTTATTTGATTTTTTGTTTAAAAAATACAGAACTAAAAGCAGCTAAAACAGCTTAATAAAATAATGTGTAAAAGCAAATGACATTGGCCTGCTGGAGACAGCTGTGGTCTTCTTAAAGAACATCCATGAAGAGATGACAGTTCTTAAAAGCATGTTTTCAGATAAATTTGTCCATGTGACTTGTCACATTTCTCTTCCGTTTCTTTTATTAAAAGATGTTTGAAGTAAATTCATGGGTCAGTGCAAACACTTGGCTTTAAAAGTACCAAGCTGTCACACAGAGAGGAAAAAAATCCTGAAAAAAACAATAAATGCATTGAGAATCGTTTTAGAATCAAATCGGAGTCCCTGAATCATAATTGTATCGTGAGGTGCCTAAAGATCCCCAGCCCTAATTCGGACCTCAGCTGGGGGGGGGAGGACTGACTTAATGGACCTCTTGCACTTTTAGTTGGTGACCCCTGCTCTAGATTCACAAAGACACAGTGCAACTCCTTCTGGCCTTCTCTACACTTCAACAACACTCTTAAAGCAAACATTGCATCTGTAGTACTCTTTCTTGGCATGAAACCATTCTGCTGCTCGCTGATTGTCACCTCTCCTCTTAACCTGGCTTCAACAACTCTTTCCCATATCTTCGTAGTGTGGCTGATCAACTTTATTCCTCTGTAGTTACTACAGCTCTGAGTATCACCTTTGTTCTTGAAAATTGGTACCAAAACACTTCTTCTCCACTCCTCAGGCATTCTCTCACTCTCCAAGATTGTGTTAAGGAATCTGTTTAAAAAATGCAGTCCCATCTCTCTTAAGCATCTCCATACCACCACAGATATGTCATCTTGACCAGCCACCTTTTCATTCTTCATCCTCTTCAAAGCTGCCCTCATTTCCGCCTTGCTAATCCTCTTAACTTCCTGGTTCACCATCTTTCCTTCATCCATTCTATTCTCTCTCTCATTTTCTTGATTTTGTGATATGTTTTGAGTGCTATCAAGATTTTATGCTATTTTATTGTAATTTATTTTATTCTGTTATTGGCCAAAAATTGCTCAAAATGGCTCTTTCCACAAAGTTCTGAATTCTTATATTAAGCTGTGTCGTTAACTAGCCATTTTTTAATTTTTCACCTATAAATACAGATTTTCTAGGGATAAAAATTAAATTATGTGTGATTTCAATATGCATTCCAGAATGATTCAGCATTTATCATTATTCACATTGCAGTGGAGTCTCATTCACAGTTTCTAGCTGCAGATGAAGTAATATTTTTGGTCAGTAGGTGGAGATGTTCTCCTCGTACTGGACAGATGCCAGCGCGTCATGCTGTGGTTTAATTTTGGCTCTGACCAAATCGCTAACATTATGTTCTCTGATTGCCCTCTCGGATGCAAACACTTAATATATTAAATGATGGGATTAAGTCATCTCTCTCGCTCTTTTCAGGGTTCAGAGACTGTCATCTTCCCATGTGAGCGCTGGCTCGCCAAGTCGGAGGATGATGGAGAAACTGTCAGAGAGCTGGTGCCATCTGATATCATAACAGAGAAACTTTCCAGAGATGGAAGCCTGAAAGTGACTGAAGTGGAAGTGGAAGATGCTTTAGAGAGTATGCTACCTTTATGCAAACAAACAAAAACTCTGCTTTACCTTTCCGAAGCAATTTTCCCTTTTAATATTCGAAAGAGTCTGTTTTGACAGCATCACACTGTGCAGGAAAATTGCTTTCTTTTTGTGCTGTCCTCTGCCTATTGCCTCAAATTGACCCCCTGCCCCCTCCTCTGCTACAGCTCACACATATAAAGTCTCCGTGATGACAGGTGATGTCTATGGCGCCGGCACTGACGCCAATGTCTTCCTCACCATTTACGGAGACCTTGGGGACACTGGGGAGAGGAAGTTGAGCAAGTCAGAGACAAACGGCAACAAATTTGAGCGAGGATCTGTAAGAAAGTGTATTTCATAACCTTTTCTACAGATATCAGTTTACCGGTTTTATAACAGCCTAAATACATATAAACAGTCTTAAGAAAGTACACACAATACAGTACAATACATACAGTATGATAAGACTTAATCCCAAACTGGGGAAATTTCATATTACAGCAGCATAACCTAACATGAACTACAGAATCTGCTTATGCTGCATAATATTATTTCTTGCAGGTGGATAAGTTCACCATAGAGGCAGTCGACCTTGGTCAGGTGTTCAAGATAAAAATCCGCCATGATAACAGCATGATGAATGCTGACTGGTACCTGGACCAGGTGGAGGTGGTCGACGTTGACACGGAGGAGGTCTTCCTGTTTTTGTGTGAACGGTGGCTGTCCAGGAAGAGAGAAGATAGACTCATCAGCAGAGTCTTCTACGTCAAGGTAGTACGGGCAGGCTTAAATGCTGTCAACAGGAAAGTAAAAAATGGATCATTATTCCATTGTTTTTACATTTATACAGTGCTTTTCAGAGACATAAGTCACAAAACATTTTTCAGTTTGAAAAGGCACATGTGCAAATATGTACCCTTAGTAGTACCCTCCCCCCCCAAAAAAATTGCACTTTACATCCTATAGATGCAGAACAGTAACAGTCTGTTACTGCATTTGGTGACCATAACATTGTGTTTTTGTTAAGGTGCCGATGACCTTGACCTTTGCCTTTTGATTCCAAAAAGTCCCAAGGTCAACTTGTGTACCAAGTCGATGACCATAGCGCTTTTCTCAAGCAGGTCTCCCTCAAGAACTTCTCTGTACAGTGATCCCTCACTTATCGCGGTTAATGGGTTCCAGAACCGACCGCGAAAAGTGAAAAACCGTGAAGTAGCGTCACCCCTAATGACGCCATCCATAAATAATACGTACGTTCATTCTCCCACTCTCTCTCTCTCATATGATACGTGTGTGTGTGTACGTGTACATACATACGTAGATGTAAACAAAGTGTACATAAATATGTTTTTAGAACTCTTTTATTCTTATAACAAGATACGTAACTCAAGATGAAAATGATTTACTGCACAGGTTAATGAGAGCTTTACTGCTCCTCAGGTGACGCCTCATCGTGAGGTGCTGGAGGCTCAGGATCATCGAGGGCAGCTTCCGATAGAGCTGAAGCTGCAGGAGGCGGCGTAGTGGCTCGACGGGAAGACTATTTCGCACAAAATGGCACAAGAGAACAGCAAAAAGTTCCACGCGGCGAGACTAAGTAACACGAGCGATAAAAAGCAATGAATGCGGTCTTCCTTCCCTTCATGGGTGCTCGGCAGGGAGAGGAGGTGGGTGAAACGTCTTGGCCAATCAGCTTGCGGGGTGAAACGTCTCGGCCAATCAGCTTGCGAGATTTCCGAGCCGAGCCAACACGATAACAGCGAACAGAGAGTTGTGCGGCTCTCCGTGTTGACACCTGATGGTCTAATGTAGTCTCCCTGCCTTCTGCTAGCGCCCGCCCATTATTTCTCAATTTTGAATTTTTGATGAATATTTTTGAAAAATCCGCGATGCACTGAGGGCGCGAAAGGTGAAGCGCGAAGTAGCGAGGGATCACTGTATTTAGTACCATCCATTTTTACTTCAGTTCTCACCAGTTTCTCAGTCTCTGCAGATGAAAAACATCCCCACAGCAAGATGGTACCACCACCATGCTTCACTGTAGGGATGGTGTCCTATGTCTGGTGCAAACCGAACACCATCCATCTTTACTTTAATTCTGACCAGTTTCTCAGTCTCTGCAGATGAAAAAACATCCTCAGCATGATGCTGCCACCACTGTATTTTCACAAGGCACTGTAATCCAAATGATATCATATAAAGAAACAGTAGACAGTGATAAATTAAATGTTTCCCAATCCAAATAGAAGAACAGCGATTTCATGTCTGAAGAGAAAAAACATGATGCCTTCTGCCAAAATTATAAAAATCAAAAGTAACTCAAAGAGTACAATCAAAGGTACTTCAGTACCAATGCAGGTTTTTCTTCAAAAAGCTACTCAAGTAACAGTAAAAAGCATCCTGCAATAAAGCTAATTATGAAAGTAAAATTCTGTGTGCTTGATTAAATGTAACCCTGTTTATGGCAGATTTTGGTATGCATCTTATTGATGACAAAATATGTCTGCGTCAGGGATGGGCACGGACATTTTGAGGAGTTGTTGCTCTAACTGGAAATAAGGGCAAAATTACAACAAAAAAATGTGTATTTATAAACCAGAAGTCACAAATTCATAAGAAAAACTGCAAATTTACAAGGAAAAGTCACATATATACAATTACAATCACTAAAAAAAACCTATAAGAAAACAAGATATGTATTTAAAATACATTAAATTTATTAGAAAAAAGTTTAAAAAATAATTTTTGGAGAAAGTGTCACAAAATTAAAAGAGAAAAGTAACACATTCAGAAGATAAAATCTGTTTGGTTTTTTTTTTTTAAATGAAAACAAAATCAACAGAAAGATGAAAATGTTGATGACAAGTTACAAAGATGGAAGAAAAACAATGTGAATTTAAGTCACAAATTAAGCAAAATTCATGAGTGAAAAAGGCCTCAAACTTTTACAAAGTCTCAAAATTTTGGATCACAAGAAATGAAGAAAGAATAAAAGAAATTTCAAATGTGACAGAAAATGTAGCCAATTGCTGAGAATGTATAAACTTAACTTAAAGCACACATACAGTACATACGCACATACAAACACCTGGCATAGCATTATTGATTAGGGCTGCTCGCTCAAAAATATGAAGAGGGAGAGTTTCTGCCAGTGTGAGTGGAGAAAAACACACGCCACTATAAAGTGAACAAAAGCTTCTAACTCACTATTAATATCAGGAGCTCTGGGAATCAGTTAAGAAGTGCTCCGTTTATACTTTCATGAGTCGAGATAATCAGGAATCTTCTTCTTCTTTTAGATTTGGTTGGCGGTTGGCAACCAGCTTACAGGTGCATTACCGCCACGTACTTCACTCTATATCATCACTCTATCTGGTCAGGAGCTGCAGTCCTTCTCAATCAGGAATATTAGCTTAAGTAGAAGCACTGACTTTCTCTTTGATCGTTTCCAAATAAAATAGTAAATGTGACAACAATATTAAAATTGTAGTTTTGCAGACAAATCGACACCCTCTTTTTAATGAACCGATAAAGAATATTACAAATTACTATCATAAATTTTTTTTAACTTAATATACATTCATAATTATAAAGTGTTTTATGTTGCTCCAGCAGTATTTTTTGCTGAATATGAGAGTCACAAGTATCTTAAATGATTGAAAATGCAACTAAAGGTTGCTACAGTATACTTTTTCATTCATTCTTTTATGAAAATTTAGCAACTAATTGGTATTAATTATAGAAAAATGTGCAACTAAATAGTTACAATCTTTAATCAATGGACAGCTCTAGAAAAAAAAAATGCAACAACAGTTCTTGTTTGGTTTTTTTCCTCTGGAGCTACAGCTCAGACAGCAAATGGGCTGTTGCCTGGGCAACAATAGTCGTGCACCTGTGATATCCTTGGTCTGCATCACTAAACGTGTGTCTTTTTTTTTCCTGTCAGGGTTATGAAGGTGTTAGAGAGAGCCTAAACAGTAAAAACAAAAACTTGGCCCTGACACAGAAGAGCGTCGACAGTAACATGAACAAAAAGAGCAAGAAGAAAAAAGAGGAAGAAGTTGAGCTTCCGAGTAAGAAAAATCAAAAATCCTTCTTAATGCACGGACACAGTCCCAGGACCAAATGAGCGAATAAGTGCCGTGCCCTTTCTGTGCAGTTATACCGTACCACATGACCATCTGCACTGGACTGGAGCGTGATGCGAGCACCACCAGCCGGGCTTATGTGATCATCATCGGCGTTAATCACACGGAGACGGCAAGACTGTGGCTCGACCTGCCAGACGGCAGAAGAGGCTTCGAGGCCGGGTCCCTGGAGAGCTTCGAGTGCCACGGTTCAGATGTGGGGGAAATCAGAAAGGTGGAGGTGAGTGAGGGCTGAAGGTTTTAGGGAGTGCATAGAGGGCCGTGTGCTGGCATAAATCCATAAAGACACACACACATAAGTAAACACATTACTCCTCGAGATTGTTTCACTCCCTCCCGGCAGCTCGGCCATGATGGGGCCACTCCGGAGAGCTGCTGGCTGGTTGATGAGCTGTCTGTTGCTGTGCCAACCAAAGGGGTCAAATATATATTCGCCTGCAAGTGCTGGCTGGCCAAAGATCGAGGAGATGGGCTGACTGCTAGAGTGTTCAACGTGCTGGATGCAGAAGCCATTTCTATCTCCCAGAAGGTATTGCCTTAACTGAGCACAGTCTGTGTTACATATCACTGAAACCTCTGGAGTAAGTTTTTATACACATGCAACAGGAATTGATTAATCTTAATAAAAACATTATTAATAACTGGTACGCCACATGATGCGATCATTTAATTAAGTTGGAATAAAAATGGGCTCAAAAGCCAACAGTGATGTAAACATATGTTGCTTTATTGTCTTTTAAGACCTGGCATGCTAATAGAAATGCTAATATTACTTCACCTTTGGAGGGGATGGTGAAGCATTGTGATCACCCTGTTCTTGTATCTGTTCATGTTGTGTTTCTGCACACTGTAAAAAAAAAAGTGTTTGTTTTTGTGTTTGCGCAGCCCACACTGGGGGAAAAAGGATTTTTATAGTGGGGGCCATTACTTAATATACCTATTAGCTTGTGGTCTAGGGATAACGGGAGAGTGTTATTTTAAAGGTCCAGTTCACTGCACTTTTTCCACATGTTGACAGTTCCCACACATCTTATTAATGAAATGTTTGTGACATTCTTCAGCCAGTTTGCCCTTAATTATTTAATTATTGCAGCATTATTGCGAATTATCATCACCATCACTGGCGTGTGCCTTCAGTGGTCAACAGGATATGACGGGTCCCTGGAGTATAATAAGCACAGAAACATTCACAAATGAGTGAATGGTGGCCCAAGGTGGCTCGCTGATGCTAGCTGTGTTAGGTCAAATATTGGTAGATGAACAAGTACTCCAGTAGGGGTGAATAGAATTTATAGAAAATGGTGATCAAAACCGGCACCGACTGACAGCTAAGCTAACAGCAGGCAGCCTGTCTATCAGCCGCTCCCCGCTGAGGTGAGCTCTAATGTCGTTTGACTGACCAACTTCGACCGCCTAGCCAAGCTAATACTAACGGTTTGATGTAGCATCATGGCGGAGATACAACAAAATAAGCCAGAATGACACAAGATATAACATCGACTGCGGATTAGTGAACCAAGTGGAAACACAGCTGTCTATAGGGCGACTGAAATTTAAAGAAAATAACAATACTGTATAAACCACGATTGTTAACCTAATGCTGTAGTAGCACTATTAGCTCAAGCGTACAGCACCTCAGCAACATGTTTACAACCAGCTCCGCCCGTCAGCGGGGCTGGATTGGATCACTTATGATGGCCAATAATAGAACACTGGGTGGATATCAGTGCTGGCTTTATTTTTTTTTTGTACAGGATCAAACCTGGAAGAGTTATATCAGCTCAAAGCTGACAGAATCGATATAAAGGCTGTTTTTTTTGAAGAAGAAGAAGAAGAAGTGAGGTTCTGATGTTTTTTGTTTTTTTTCGATAATCATGTAACCAAAATATGCATTTCAGAAGGTTAAAACCTACAAAAACACTATTTTTCAGTGAATTGGACCTTAAAGGAACTCGACAAACCCAGCTTGTTGTCACTGCAGCCAATCAGAACTTCCCAAAAGCAAAAGTTTCTACTCATATCATGTGTTAGCCATAACCAAATTAAATGTGGACGAGTATAAGCATGACAGTAGCATCAGCAGTTAAGTACTGCATAGCCAACTTGCACTTAAGTAAAAGTAGTGTTACCTTATGGTATTAATGACTACTTTAGTATTGGTAAGAGTAGCTACCAAAAAAACTGACTTGAGCAAAAAAGTATCTACCAAAAAAGTTACTTGAGTAATGGCAGGTGTGAGTTTGCAAACGTGAATGTACATTTTTTTCCCTTGTAAACTCAATTCATCAATGATCTCAAGTGCAATTTTGTGAAAAAGTTGCTTAAGTACATGTAACTGAGTAAATACTGTAAATAACTAGTTTTGGTTTTTTTTTACCAACCTCTTATGTTGATTTTAGTTTGGTACATAAAAACGTGCAACTTGAGTCAGCAACAAGCTTGATGACATGTCAACAACCCCTTGACGCCTATTGTCGCGAATACGCATCAATCAAAAAAAAAACAAAAAAAAACACAACGATTTTCAATTATGAAAAAAATAAAATAATAAAAAAAAATTTTTGTTAACAGTTGGAAATAAATTCAGGCGTCAAGGGGTTAATCCAGTTTCAGAGCTGCAGCATGAGCAAATTTACTCAATGATGAAAATGACGACAATAACGCAAACTGCTGCACACAGCTAGCAGGATAAAAGACAGCTGAAAATACATTTTTCTTGAGCAATCTTTAAGACTAGATTTTAACTATCTCTAAATTATTACTTTGCTTATTTGTGTTCCCAGCATTACAATTACTGTTAATTCTTTGATACATGGTTAAGAAAATTATTGTGAAAGTACAGTTGTGTGTTTCCTAAAAGAGTAATTCACATAATAACTAGTATATTTTTAGAAGCTGTACTACTGGTGTGAGAGTGAAATGTAACCTCTGATTATTTCCAGGTTATTTATGAGGTGACAGTTGTAACGGGGGACGTCCAGAACGCAGGAACCGACACGCTGATCTTTATGTCTGTGTTTGGGGTCAACGGCAGCACGGAGGAGATGCTGCTGCAGAAGAACGAGGACAGGTGGCCGAACTGTGATCTTCCTCTTATTTTTGTTGGCGTTTTTATTCCATATCATAAATTATACTCAATGCTCTTAACAGGTATGAGCGTGGTCAGGAAGACACTTTCAGCATGGAGATTGATGACATTGCTCCGCTGAGGAAAATGAGGCTTCGCATCGACGGCTCCGGCAGTCGGCCTGACTGGTTCCTCGACAAGGTCAGTTCAGGTTGCCCCTCCTGGTATTAGGGCACACAGCTAGGACCTGATACTAGACAAATACTAGCTGGATTCAGCTGTGGCTTGTAGTTCAGTCCAAAGCCATTTCTGGCTGTAAAGCAGAGTACGCAAAAGCTACATACTCCCTCAGCTACTAGAGGGCTCCTAAGCAACAAGTTCACTCTCATTATTTTTTCTTACTTTTTTCTTGTTAATTCTTGACTTTTTTTTTTTAATCAAGACTCTGCAATCTTTTTTTTCTCATAAATTTGCAACTTTTCTTCCCCAGTATTTTTTTTTTCATTTTTCTTGCAAATCTTAAATTTGTGACATTTTTCTTGAAATTTGTGACTTTTTTCTTTTAAATTTGCTAGATTTTTTTTCTCTTAAATTAGTGACTTTTTTCTTGTAAATCTGCAGTTTTTTTTCTCATAAATGTATGATTTTTTTGCCTTGTAAATTTGCGGCTTTTTCTCATAAATTTGTGACTTTTTCCTTGTAAATTTGCAATTTTTTGCATAAAGTTGCTGATTGTTTTTGTCTTGTAAATCTCAAATTAATAAGAAAAATGCATAAATTTATGAAAATAAAGTCTCAATGTACAACAAAAAAACCCTCAAATTATGAGAAAAAAAACACACATACACTACTCACAAAAAGTTAGGGATATTCAGCTTTCGGGTGAAATTTCAGGATGCACCTAAAATGCACTAGAACCTTTCCAGGTGAACTTAATTTGACCTTCTCTAACTTTTTGAATGCACATGTCCAACTGTTCAATGTTTCAGTACTTTTTGCATAACTTGCTGTTCTCTAACAAGGTGCTTAACGGCAAAATTCACAACAGGTGCTTGATCCATGAATCGACCAATAAATTTTCTGGTTCAGTTAGAATTGGTATTTAAACAGTCCTCTTCATCATGCTTTTCACGTTTTGACATCATAAAACCAAGACAACACCTAACAACTGATAAACAGTACCTTGCCACTGCGAGGCTTCAAACAGGATGTTCTCAGAGGGAAGTGGCCACTGAGCTTAGAGTGTTACAGAGTGTCATCAGCAGGTTGCAACAGAGAGACTGGAAGAGTCAAAGAAAGGCATAGAAGTGGACGTCCTCTGGCCACATCCCACGCTGATGACCGCATCATTGTGAACAGTGTCCTGCAGAACCGGATGATGAATGCCACTCAACTCCAGACATATTTAAGGGAGGTGAGAGGCACCCAAGTGTCACGTCAGACCATTCGAAACCGTTAACATCAGCGTGGTCTGCGTGCTAGACGACTTGCAAGGGTACCTGACCACACCACCAGGCACAGGCGTCATCGTCTTGCATGGGCCAGGGAGCATTTATGCTGGACAAGGGACCAGTGGGCCTCAGTGCTGTTCTCTGATGAAAGTCGATTCACGTTGAGCAGAAATGATGGCCGCCAATGATGTTGGAGACGTCAAGGAGCGCACTATGCATCAGCCACTGTTGCCACCAGACGAGCCTTTGGTGGTGGTGGTGGTGTTACAGTCCGGGCAGGTGTCTCTAGTCAATACAGAACTGCCCTACACCTTGTGAATGATACAGTGACAAGCTGATACTACCTGAATAACATCATTAATCCAGTCATTGTGCCCCTGCATGGACAACACAGGCCTAATTTCATCATCATGGATGACAGTGCTCCAGCTCATCAAGGACACATCATTAGGGAATGGCTGCTGGAGGCTGGGGTACCTCAAATGAAGTTGCCTGCACTTTCTCCAGACCTGAATCCCATAGAAAACCTATGGGATCAGCTGAGATACCGTGTAGAGGCTCGTAACCCTGCACCCCATAACCTCAATGACCTGAGGGCCGCCCTTCAAGAAGAGTGGCATGCCTTGTCTCAGCAGACAATAAGTCGACTTGTGAACAGCATGAGACGTCATTGTCAAACTGTAATTGATGCTCAAGGACACATGACAAGTTATTGAGACACTGACATTTTTTGTTGTGGTATACCCACCACTGTCGTTGGCTTTTGTTTCAATAATTTGTTTGAGATGAGGAAATCACCATTGCATGCTTCTACTTAAATGCCCTACTTTCACGATATAATATCTCTGTAGCATGAACTTTTTACATTTTCCATACATTTCACTCGAAAGCCAAATATCCCTAACTTTTTGTGAGTAGTGTATATAATGAAGAAAAAGATTTGATATTTATGTGAAAAAAGTTATAATTTATTTGAAAACATTTCAAACCTACAAGTAAATATTAGTAATTCATCAAAAAAGTTACATATTTCAGAGAAAAATACCTCACATTTTGACAAAAAATTTGAAACAAATTAAAGAGAAAAAAAACAGTCTGCCAAAACTAAACTTATTACTTGCTACTCAATACACCTTTTTTGTAGATATTTTCTGATTGTTACTCAAGTCATTTTTTGGCAACTGCTAATTAATACAATCAGGTAACAGTACTTTTAACCGAGTACTGTTTCTGGCTACTCTACCAACCTCTGCAACAAACTCTGGCAAACTAACAGCCACAGTGGCTGATTAGCACAAAAATCAATGTCAAGCCTGCATACACCTATTTTAATATGTGAAAAAATGATCACAGATTTACAAAAAAGCAGCATTGAGCAGATTTAGGTCTTACAATTAGCCACAAAACCAAAGATTTCTTTCTTCTTCCTGAAAGTGAATTAATTATAAAGGAGAAACCTCTGATCCCATCCATAAAACATAAAACCAGCAGCATAAAAGGAGGAAGAGTAATTGGTATCTCCTTCCAACATCAATAGTACAAAGCAGTCACAGGCTTGTGTTTCTTTATCCTGGCACTGTATGCTGTAGGTCAATCCACTGCACTACACACAACTGCACACACTCGCATATCTATTCCTGCCTGCAGGAGAACGGTCAATGATTCACCCGCCCACAAAGACACAGAGACACAAACACAGACAGCAGGGCCCGGGACTCCTGGAGTGATCATATTGACCCATTTTACTCACCACACTGCTGTTGTTTGAATCAGATGTGCTCTCTCATGCCTTTCATCTTATATTTAAAGTGGCACTATGTAGGATTTTTTAGCCTTTAAATAATGTTTCCAAAATTATTTTGATGGCACATCAACCATGGACCCACATTGTTTACAACAGCTCTGCTCTTGGTAGGAACACTACAAGGACTACAACTATGGCGACAATGATCTGAGTCCCAGCAGCCAATCACAGGGCACAACTTTAGCCGCCAACAATAAAGCACCCTGTGACTGGCTATTGGGACTTTTTTTTTTCATAATTTTGTGACTTCTCTTGTAAATTTGTGACCTTTTACACACACTGACATATCCCTGCTCTAACTCGACAGGTAATGAGGCTATGGCCACCAAACTTGATACACAGGTTGACCTTGGGACTAGCACCTATGGCTTTATTTTTGGGCTCAAAAGGTCGAGGTCAAAACGCCATATACTGTAAACTATATCTAACCAGCAGTGAAAACTAGGCTCATCAAACTCGGTACACGGGTTCACCCTGACCGCTAACTATGGGTTTGGGTCAAAAGTTCAAAGATCAACGTTTTAACTCTATTGGGCTGCAAAAGGCATGGGTCTGCATCTTGATTGAGTGCATTCTAGTTTTCTCATAAGTTTGCAATGTTTTTCTCATAAATTTGGAACTAGCTAGCACTCAATTGATATCTCTGCATATGCTTACACTCTTTTTCTTCTTATTGGCATTTTCAAATAAAGAGTCAGAAACATGCATTATGTTGTGAGACTTGGGTAGATAATGTGAGACTTTCATTTAAACTTTGGAGTAACTATTTTTTTTTTTTTTTAAGCTAACCAGGCTGACTATTAGCATGAACGCAGAACACCACAATACAGTTCACGGGTTGTGAAGGCTGTCTCTTTTCAAACAGTAACTCACTCTGGAAAATATGGAAAACAAAACACTGCATTACAGTCCTCATATACAACCTCAATTATTACCACGTGGGCTCAAAAACACTTCAGAAAACCATTGTCAGTTAACACAGTCTGTAGCTACATCTACAAGTACAAGTTAAAACTCTACCATGAAAAGCAAAAGCTATATATCAAAAACACCCAGCAACACCGCCGGTTTCTCTGAGCCCAAGCTCATCTGAGCTGAACTGACACAAAGTGGAAAAGTGTGCTATGGTCTGACACGTCCACATTTCACATTTTTTGGAGGGAAATCACAGACATTGTGTCCGCCGGACTAAAGAGGAAAAAGACCATCCAGATTGTTATCTGCATTAAGTTAAAAAAAAACAGCATCTGTGATGGTATGGGGGTGTGTTAGTGCCCATGGCATGGGTAGCTTTCACATTTGTGAAGGCACCATTAGTGTTGAATGGTACATACAGGTTTTGGAGCAACATATGCTGCCATCCAAGCATCGTCTTTTTCAGGGACGTCCCTGCTTACTTCAGCAAACAATGCCAAGCTACACTCTGCACGTGTTACAACAGCGTGGCTTCGTTGTAAGAGAGTGCCGGTACAAGACTGGCCTTCCTGCAGTCCAGACATGTCTCCCATTGAAAATGTGTGGTGCATCGTGAGGCACAAAATATGCCAAGAGACCCCAGATTGTTGAGCAGCTGAATGGGAAGGACCAAGAACATTGTTAAAAGGAAAGGTGATGTAACCCAGTGGTTAACATGCCCCTGTCCTAGCATTTTTTGGAATGTGTTATAAGCATCAAAATCAAAATGAGTGAATATTTACAAACACACACACACACACACACACACACACACACACACACATACACACACACACACACACATACATACATTTGAACATTAGTGTATTTAATTAAATACAGGCTGAAAAGGATTTTTAAATCATTGTATTTAGTTTTTATTTATGATTTACACAACGTCCCAACTTCCTTGGAGTTGGGGTTGTATTATAGAAGTCACCAACAGTTACTTTATTTAGCTGCTACTAGAACACCACTTAAGCTGAGTGATACTACACATATATAAGTGCAGTTTTCAGGGAATATAGTAACTCTCGGATTGCCTGTTGTTCAGACACTTTGCTTGGTTGGAACTAACCGTCATATAATTATTAGTATTCATACAACTGTATACAAGGAAAGGCAAACAAGTGTTCTATCTTAAAATGACCCTTCAGGGACAGTGTCACCTCCCCCTGTAAATTTAGTCTGAAGTCTTAATTTAAGAGCTTTGATGAAATGGAACATATTTCCTATGCAGATGACCCCTCTAGTAAAGGCACCTTGTCTGTTGAGCAGCAGAGCAGTCAGGAACAATACTGAGCCCTGTCCATTCATGCCTGGGACTCAGCTTCTGTGAACATCCCCTTGACTTGACCCTGCATGGAGCATTGTGTGTTCCGCATCACAAGCAGACTTGCCTCTTTTATGGACTGCTGTGCCTGTATATTAGAATGGACAGAACAGTGCCCTAAGTGGGCGGTCAGCACAGTAATGCCCAAATAATTATGCAGAATGGAGAGATAATGTAAGTGCAAATGAACAAGCCGACACCTATACAGGGACAGAATTTTGGGTCATAACAAATTAGCTATGATAGAATACGGAAGAGGAGAGTGATCATTAGTTGAACCTCAGATTCCCATTTGCGTCTTATAATGTAAATTATTGCTTTTTTTTCCACAATATCTTTATTGAACCTTTTTTTTTTAACAAACATGATACAAACAATCAAACACTAACGCTAAAGTACTACAAAAAAAAAAAAAATGCACTAAAAACACCAACAACCACCAACAAAATCAAGTCTTCAACAATGCTCCTCTGTTTAGTCTAGACAATCCAATACATTAGTATACATATTATGTTCACCAGTTTGGAATTTACAAGGTCCACACACATCATTCACCTTCTTCTTCAAGAGTTATGTTTAAATTTTTTACATAATCAATAAAAGGTCTCCATATATTCTCAAACACAATTTCCTTTGATTTCAGTATATATGTTATTCTTTCTAATGGAAGGTTTGTTAACATCTGTCTTAACCACTGAGTCACATCTGGTCTATGAGTCTTTTTCCATAATAGTGCAATACATTTTTTGGCATTAAGCAAACTGAGGTCTATGAATGTTCTTTCACTTTTATTAAAATTATGCTTTTCTGGGTACAGACCCAACAAAAACAGTTTAGGATTCAGTATGATTTGTTTTGAGATTATTTTTTCAATTGTTACCCTCACCTCTTCCCAAAACATTCTTATTAATCTACATTCCCATAAACAATGAAATAGGGTTCCTTTACTTTCCATGCATTTTGTGCATGTATCTGGTATATTTTTGTTATATCTATTTAACTCCTCCGGTGTAACATACATCCGCATTAACCATTTGAAATGTATCAATTTAAGGCGTGCATTTATTGATTTGGTTTGAGCTTCTGTACAAGCCAATTCCCATTGTTCCTCCGAAATTTCAATTTGCAGATCTTCTTTCCAGTAGTTTAATCTTTTCAGTGAATTTTCACTTGAAGATAGTGTCAATGAGTTATAAAACTCTGAAATAATACCCTTTCTTTTACTATCTTTCATCATCATTTTTTCCAAGGATGAATAAATAGGTCGAGTGAGAGCTTTATTTTGATTTGATCGAATAAAGTTTCTAAGTTGAAGATATTTAAAAAAATGTGTTCTATTGAGATTAAATTTGATCCTCAGCTCTTCAAAAGACATTATGTTGTCTGCACATGGCAAATATAAATCCTGAATCTTTTGTATCCCTTTTAAATTCCATACTTTAAATACAGCGTCCGCTCTCCCTGGTTTAAAATATTGATTACCCCATATTGGACTAAATTGTGACAATAACTGTGGTTCTTTTAAATAGTTTTTAGCTTCACACCATATTTTGATCATATGCTTTACAAATGGATTTTTAACTTGTTTTTGTAATTTTTTTGCCGAATCTGAGTATATGAATATGGGAAGAGGTAAAGGTAAATTGTATGATTCCATTTCAGTCCAGTGAGGGAGATCATTTGATGAAAAATAGTATGTCATAGACCTCAGTTGTGCCGACCAATAATACAACATAAAATTTGGACATTTCAGACCTCCACGATCAAATGGTAAATATAATAAAGACAGACGTAATCTAGCCCTCCTGTTGTTCCATATAAATTCCACTAACTTTTTTTTTTATTCTTGAGAATAGATCTAAAGGTGGTGATAAGGGAATGTATTGAAATAAATAAAGTATTTTAGGTAAAATATTACTTTTAAGTATATTGATTCTCCCGATCATCGACATTGGTAGTGACATCCATCTCTGAGTTAACTCATTGATATCTGACATTAAGGCTTCATAGTTGACGCTGGCGACTGATTCTAGCTTAGGCATAATTTGGATTCCTAAATATTTAAACTGATTTACAACATTGAATTGATTTGCCTCAGGGGCTGGGTAATTTCTCTGGGTCTCATTTAGCATTAATATTGAAGATTTAGTTTTATTTATTTTATATCCTGATATTTCCCCAAAATTCTTTATTAAATTCAACAAGGTTGGAATTGATTTTTTTAGATTCGACATAAACAAAATTATATCATCGGCGTACAGGGAGATTTTATGTTCTGTTGGTCCAACTTTAATTCCATATATTTGTGAATGTAAACGTATCGCTATCGCTTAAGGTTCAATTGCCATAGTAAACAGTAAAGGTGAAAGTGGACAGCCTTGTCGACATCCTCTATTGATTTTTATTGGTTTTGAAATATTGTTATTTGTTAGGATTTCTGCTGTAGCATTATTGTATATTATTTGAACCCATTTTATGAAATTATTTCCAAGTCCAAACCTTTGTAGGACTTCAAAAAGAAAGGGCCATTCAACTCTATCAAAGGCCTTTTCGGCGTCCAGTGATAGGAGAGCTGTATCCGGTGCTTCTTTATTAAAATAAATAATATTAAATAGTCTTCTTACATTATGGAAGCCTTGTCTACCCTTTATAAAGCCATTCTGATCTCGATTAATAATATTTGGTAAAATTTCTTGTATTCGTCTTGCTAAAATTTTACAGATTATCTTAAGGTCGGCGTTTAATAGGCTTATTGGTCTCATATTTTCACATTTATTAGAGGGCTTACCTGGTTTTGGCAGCAGTATAATTAAGGCATTATTTATGTATGATGGTAAATTATTATTTTGAAATGCTTCTAAAACCATTTCCAAAAAAGGTTTTATTAATTTATTCTTAAATTTTTTATAAAGGTCAACTGGAAGACCATCTGGTCCTGCACTTTTTCCTGATTTCATATTATCAATGGCTAGCCCAACTTCTTCTTGACTAATTTTAGACTCCAATATCTCCCTGTTTTCATTTGGTATACACGGTATAGATAGTTCGTTCAAAAACCCATTTAGTTTTGTTAAATCAGGTTCATTTTTGGTATCATATAATTTTTCATAGTAATCTCTAAAGGCTCTATTAATTTCTAAAGGATCTATAACTACCTGTCCGTTACTTATAATACTGGTAATTGGTGTTTTAATTTCCAATTGTTTAATCTGCCATGCTAATAATTTTCCTGATTTTTCACCTTGTTCATAAAAAGATTGTTTCAATCTTAGAAGACTCGAGGCAGCTCTATTCGCTGATTTTTTGTCGTATTCAGCTCTCAAAATCAGTAATTCATTCTCCAACCTTGGGTCACTTCCTGCATACACTTTTTCCTGAAGACTTTTTATTTTATGTTCCAATTTAGCTCTCTCCTCTCGAGTCTTCTTAGATTTTGATCCTGTATAACTAATAATATGTCCCCTAATAAAAGCTTTGAAAGCCTCCCACTTTACACATGCTGATGTTTGTGTAGTATTGATGTCAAAGAACTCGTCTATCTGTTTTTCTATATACTTGACAAATTCCTCATCCTGAAGCCATTTATGCTGAAATTGCCATCTACCTGATTCCTTTGTCAATTTTTTATCTACATATATTAGACAACAGGGTGCATGATCAGAGATCACGATGTTATCATAAAAGCAGTTTTGAATCTTGGACCTTAATTCTGTGGAAATCAAAAAATAATCAATACGTGAGAATGTCTTGTAGGTACTGGAATAACAAGAATAGGCTTTAACTTGTGGTTTCATTTCTCTCCATATATCTAACAATCTCAATTCTTTCATAAAATGATTAATAGTCATCCTACATCCAATGTGCGTACAATCCAGTCCTGTTGATCTATCCACACCTGGATTCAATGTACAATTAAAATCCCCTGCTATTATATGTTGCCCTGTAAGTGATGATAAGATGAGAAATAAATTAGCAAAGAACTTCTGATCATCTATATTGGGACCATATAAGTTCACAAGATTTATATTTTCTAATAGCAAAGAACCTTGAATGATTACATATCTTCCAAATTTGTCTCCAATTACATTTTTCACTTGAAAAGGAACTGATTTATGTATGAGAGTCATAACTCCCCTGGCTCGGGATGAAAATGAAGAGGTGAATACACTTCCCTGCCATCTACTCCTAATTCTTTTAACATCCTCCTCTATCAGATGAGTTTCTTGTAAAAACACAATTCTTGAACCCATGTCCTTTATTTTATTCATAACTTGTTTAAGTTTTTTTAAATTTTGTAGACCTCTGCAATTCCATGAAGTTAAATTAAGATTAACACTTTGGTCCATGATCAATAGAGAGTTTGGGATTACCTTGCAGTGTAAACATGCTCATACAGAGAAGCAAAAACATGAGTGGTTGAACATTCATCCTACAAACTACACACAAACAAATTTCCCCTTCCCACACTTGTGGCAAACCCCCCAAAATCAAAAGAAAAATTCTGTCTCCCGATATAGCCATCGACCGTTCCACACCCACGGGGAACAGCCTAAGCCACTCCTTCTTCATCCTCCCAATCACCCTAACTCTACTGCTTTTAATGACGTAACATTAACTCTCCTCTGTAGTTTTCCAACTTAACTCCAAAATTTTTAACAACTTTGTACATCATAGTTTTTTTTGTTTGTTTGTTTTGTTTTTGTTTTGTTTTTTTAATATATAATACAATCTATATTTTGTAAACTTACTATTTACTTCAAGTCAGTCAGATGCCTGTGCAAATGCTTAATTATTCTACCTTATATTTTGCTCATGCTTAGCTCCCACCAGTCTCTTCTTCTTCTTTGATCTTCTTGATGAACTCCTGCGCCTCCTCTGGGGTCTTGAAGATGTGGGTTCTGCCCTCATACGTGGTCAGCAGTCTCGCAGGATAGATTACACCATGACGAATCCCAAGGTTGCGCAGCTCCTTACGTACGGGATCAAACTGCTTCCTCAATTGCTGGATTCCTGTGGCCAAATCTGGGTAGAACCGCACCTACTGGTCCTGGTGTTTAATCTCTCCTTTTTTAGCTCGTGCAGCGTTGAAGATCTTCATCCTGTCTCTGTTGCTAAGAAACTTCATAATTAAGGTCCTCGGCGGTCCCTTATCTCTCCGTGGGCCAATACGATGTGCTTTTTCCAGAACCACTGCTGATTGCAACTCCTCGCTGCCCAGCACCTCCGGAATCCACTTTTCCAGAAAGGAACATACGTCCCGACCTTCTGATTCCTCTGGAAGACCCACCAGCCTCAAATTATTCTGTCTCGACCGAGATTCCAAATCCAAAATATTATCTTCCAGAGATTTATTTTTTTTTTCCAAAGTGCGCACCTTTAATTGAAGACGGGTGACGTCATCTTCAGCACTAGCGAGACGGAGCTCCATCTGCGCCGTTCGTTCTACACAGTCACCCAATTCCTTTCTTATTCCTTCCAACGCTGTCATAATCCCATCAAATCTAGAGGAAAAGTCCGCTCTCATTGAACTCATGGCAGCCATCAGCGCATCTGCGCCATTCCCCGCAGATATCGCAGCGTTGCCAGCCTCCTCCGCCATATATGGAGTTTTGTTTACTGCGTCACAGACCTGAAAGTCCGTTAATTTGGACTGTTTCGGCGGCTCGCTTTTTCCTTTTCCTGGTTTTCCAGCCTTAGGCTTCGCCGACATATCTTCGCCCAAATGCTGGGATACGTTCTGTCCCAAATGAGAGAGTTATTTGCCGATTTTTTTTTTTCCAGGAGCAGAGCAGAGCGAGACACGTCCGTCCTACGTGGCAGCCATAACCGGAAGTCAAATTATTGCTTTTTAGTCTTTTCTGACATATTAAAGCACAATGAGCCAAAGCTTCACTCTTTTTCAAAGTTCTTTTCAACAGAGGCATACAGTACATCAACAATTCAGAAGAATCTATTAACCTAGTCGTTTAATGTAATAAGCACCTAAAGAAAACCCAGGCAGACATACAGAGAACATTCACTCCATACAGAAAGGCTGTTGCTGACAGTGGATTCAAACCAAGAGCCTCCTACCCATGAGGCAACAGTGCTAACCACTCCACCACGGTTCATTATCTTCTCAGATTATTTGAAGTACAGTGGTGTGAAAAAGTGTTTGCTCCCTTCCTGATTTCTCATTTTTTTTTGTATGTTTGTCACACTTGAATGTTTCAGATCATCAACCAAATTTAAATATTAGACAAAGATAACACAAGTGAACACAAAATGCAGTTTTTAAGTGAAGGCATTTATTATTAAGGGTTAAAAAAAAATCCAAACCTACATGGCCCTGTGTGAAAAAGTGATTGCCCCCACCCGTTAAAACATAAATTAACTGTGGTTTATCACATCTTTAGAAAGCTGAGTTCAGTTTCTATAGCCACACCCAGGCCTGATTACTGCCACACCTGTTCTCAATCAAGAAATCACTTAAATAGAACCCGCCTGACAAAAGATCCTCAAAAGCTAGACATCATGCTGCAATCCAAAGAAATTCAGGAATAAATGAGAAACAAAGTAATTGACATTTATCAGTCTGGAAAAGGTTTTAAAGAAATTTCTAAAGCTTTGGGACTCCAGCGAAGCACAGTGAGAGCCATTATCCACAAATGGCGAAAACATGGAACAGTGGTGAACCTTCCCAGGAGTGGCCGGCTGACCAAAATTACCTCAAGAACGTAGCAACAATGCATCCAAGAGGTCACAAAAGACCCCACAACAACATCCAAAGAACTGCAGGCCTCACTTGCCTCAGTTAAGGTCAGTGTTTATGACTCTACTATAAGAAAGAGACTGGGCAAAATAGCCTGCATGGCAGAGTTCCGAGACGAAAACCACTGCTGAGCAAAAAGAACATAAAGGTTCATTTCAGTTTTGCCAGAAAACATCTTGATGATCCCCAGGACCTTTGGAAAAATACTCCGTGGACTGACGAGACAAAAGTTGAACTTTTTGGAAGGTGTGTGTCCCATTACATCCAGCATAAAAGTACCATCATACCAACAGTAAAATATGGTGGTGGTAGTGTGATGGTCTGGGGCTGTTTTGCTGCTTCAGGACCTGGAAGACTTGCTGTGGTAAATGGAACCATGAATTCTGCTGTCTACCAAAAAATTCTGAAGGAGAATGTCCGGCCATCTCTTCATGACCTCAAGCTGAAGCACACTTGGGTTCTGCAGCAGGACAATGATCCAAACACACGAGCAAGTCCACCTCTGAATGGCTTATGAAAAACAAAATGAAGACTTTGGAGTGGCCTAGTCACAGTCCTGACCTGAATCTGATTGAGATGCTGTGGCATGACCTTAAAAAGGCGGTTCATGCTTGAAAACCCTCCAGTGTGGCTGAATTACAACAATTCTGCAAAGATGAGTTGGCCAATATTCCTCCACAGTGCTGTAAAAGATTCAGTGCCAGTTATTGCAAATGCTTGATTGCAGTTGCTGCTGCTAAGGGTGGCCCAACCAGTTATTAGGTTTAGAGGGCAATCACTTTTTCACACAGGGCCATGTAGGTTTGGATTTTTTTCCCCTTAATAATAAACACCTTCATTTAAAAACTGCATTTTGTGTTCATTTGTGTCATCTTTGTCTAATATTTAAATTTGTTTGATGATCTGTAACATTTAAGTGTGACAAACATACAAAAAAAAAGAGAAATCAGGAAGGGGGCAAACACTTTTTCACACCACTGTGTGTGATATCAGGCCCACTGTAACAGGATATTTGGTCTTTTGGAATTGTATAACCTGGTTTAAACATGGAACCTAGCATCCATTTCCAAATAAACCTGATAGGCAATGAGCAAAAGGAGCCCTTCCTTTCCCTTCCAGGTTTAATAACGTCACATAAAATTAAACCTTTGAGTTGATGAGAAAGTTCCCCTGACTTACTGTACCAGCAGCAGGCTGAAATATGTTTTTGAGTGAAACATGACAACATTTGGATGTTTTTGCAGTGCAAGCATTAAGTCCCTATTAGCTCCGTAATACACAAATATTTATTAGTTCACTCACAATCTATCCTAAATTCAACATAATAGTAACTAGCATTAAATGATTTTTATTCAAAGAGCCCCTATTATGCTCTTTTTCTGTATATACAGTATAGACAAAAATAGATATCAAGTCACAGCTAAGCTGGCGGAAGGCTAGTAGACTCCTCTCTATATATATACAGTACGTACATATATAATATATCGATCTCTGTTTTTAAGAATAGGGTTAAAATCTTCCTTTTTGATATAGCCTACAATTAGGGAGGGATCATGTGTTTCTGAACCCTCCCTTAGTTATGCTGCTAATAGGTTGAGTCAGCCGGGGGACCTCCAATAATGCACTGGGCCTCACTCCTTTCTTCACTCTCAATGAAATATTTTTTCTTTTGCTGGTCATTAACATCTGTTTGTTCTCTCCCATAGATTGAATCCCCATCGTGCTGTTTGCTCTCTACATGTCTGTTCTTTTCTTCTTCTCTGTCCCCTCACCCCCAGCCAGTCGCAGCAGATGACTGCTCCTCCCTGAGCCTGGTTCTGCTGGAGGTTTCTTCCTGTTAAAAGGGAGTTTTTCCTCTCCATCGTCGCCAAGTGCTTGCTCACAGGGGATCGCCTGAATGCTGGGGTCTTTCTGCAACTGTGGGGTTCCCCCTACAGTTGAAAGTGCTATGAGATGACTGTTGTTGTGAAATGGCGCTATATAAATAAAGCTGAATTGAATTGAATTGAATATATCCGAGACATCGACCTGAAGTCGGTCAGAAATCCCTGCTGTGGCTGCTCAGACCAGCTAACATTAGCAGGCAAATCTACCGTTATTACAGCCTAAATATACCAAAATAAACCAGAATGGCACGATATATAATTAACTGTGGATCACTGAACTGCTTTACTGCACTGACTACAATTGACAAAAAAAAAAAAAAAAATACAGCGATTACAATCCCAGATTCACTGATTTGCATCGCTAAGATAGCTTTGCAACAGCCCCAGTACCTGCTATGCCGGGAAAAAAATTACAAAACACGCCAGCATGACATGAGAAGATGTATTATCGACTGTGGATTAATGAACAAGCTGGGATCACAGAAGTCTGGTGAGAGGACTAGAATTTACAGAGAAGAGCTCTAAAAATCTGGGTATGGGTGCTAGCTAGCTCACCAGCTAAGCAACCTGCACTGTAGCTATGGGAGCTTTGAGTATGCCACAAGCAGGTTTAAATCAGTTTTGTTAGGTAATGATGTAATAGTTTTTTGTGGAAAACAAGAACTTTCAGACCATATAATGTCACAAAAATGCTATACAGTAAAATAAAGGGAAAAACCCAAAATCATAATAGTGGCTCTTTAAGTTTGATGCTCTGTTTCAAAAGCTAACTCTCATTATCCAGGTGATCATGCGCAACCTGACAACAGAGGAGGTGGCTGTGTTCACCTATGAGGAGTGGCTGTCCAGGACCCACGGACCCAAGAGGACCATGATCTGTGAGATGGCTGCTGAGGTGGACGAGGAAGTGATGGTGGAGCTCACTACTTACACCATCCAGGTCAAAACCAGTGATATCTCAGGTAAGTCATTTAACTGCCTCCTTCACTACTCACTACTGGTTTCCCAATTAAGTTCCTTAATGCATTAAATACACATTTTTGTTTGGTAAAGGTTAGGAAAAGGTGATTGTCTACTTTACACACATTGCAATCATAACCCTCCGCCATATTGCTTCTGTCAATATTTGCATGACCACTGGAGGTCACTTAATTTCAAATTGTGGTACAACAGCCTTTGTTTTCCATATATTGTATGTTTTACATTTCTGCATTATCACAGGGTTTTGTGTGTGTGTGTGTGTGTGTGTGTGTGTGTGTGTGTGTGTGTGTGTGTGTGTGTGTGTGTCTTTTTTAACAAACAATTTCCACAAAAGATGATCATATTATTCATATGCAAGAAGGAAATCAGGAAGCAACACATTATTTTATTGTAATGTTGATGTAGAATTTTACTTCAGGCTGAAAGACCATGTTCATTAAAACATGGTGTGTTTGTGGGGTTTAACCTTCTAAAATGCTGTGTTGGGTCATCATTTGGTGCAAATTAAGCCAGTTAGAAGTAACCAGTGCATGGCCATGGAAAGTAAATATTCTTGTGTGAAAACAGGAAATCCAGTCAGACTTTACAGGCCCAAATGTGGGCTGTGTTTGAAAGTGGAATACAAAGAGGTGTAGCCTATATGTAGGCAATCCCACATGTTAGACTTTGACAAATATAAAAGGGACTGAACACGAAGATTTATTTGATTGTGTGAATATTAATTACAGAATTATTGAAAATGAATGGGACATCCAATATTAGCAACTGTTAAAGAACCCTTGTTTCTTTGTTTGTCAGACTTATTTGTGTGATCTTTTATGTCTTATATTCATAAGTGTTGTATCTTGCACTTTGGCGAATGGGAGTTGTTCAGTCACAATTATAATTGTTTTAGTTTGTATGTGTAGTTTATAGTCTATTGTCAATGAACTCATGCAGTACTATAACAGGACACGTTTACAAATATTTGAGACCCATTGTAGTGCATCTTTTTATATTTTAGCAATATTATAAGTACAAAACACCAAACATTATTATACTTCCGAGTTTTTTTTCCCTTCCTCTCTCTTTTGATCACTTTTTTTTTTTTTTTTTTTCACCCCACTTATATCACGGACACACAGATCATCCCAAATGTCTCCTGAGCCGGTGGACGGAGCCACTGTTTATAGCAGGATACGATATAACAGGGAAGAGCTGCTAGCATTTAACCGCCACTCGGTCCCACTGGAAAAACTCGACATACCGAGAGAACTGAGGCGAAAACGCCGCGGCTGCCGGGCTGGAGTAAGGCGGAGGACAAAAAATATAAGGTACAGACCCTCCCTTCCATCTGTTGTCATGGGAAATGTACGGTCGATACTGGGAAAGTTAGATGAGCTAGCGGCTATCTCCCGTTATGATAGCACTTACCGGGAGTGCTCTCTCCTTTTGTTTACTGAGACGTGGCTAACTGAACTAGCAGCAGATGCTAACATTGAGCTGGAGGGTTTTCACACGATACGAGCTGACCGAACACCAGAGAGTGGCAAAACTAGGGGCGGTGGAGTGATCATGTATGTTAACAACAACTGGTGCAGACCGGGACATATCACTGTTAAACAACGACACTGCAGCAAAGACATTGAGTTGCTAGCTGTTAGCATGAGGCCTACATATCTCCCGAGAGAACACTCACACGTGATCTGCATTGTTGTTTATGCAAATCCGACGGCGAACGCTGGGACAGCGCGTGACGTCATCCATTCAGTAACCAGCAGGCTGCAGACAGAACACCCAGATGCTCTTCTCCTCATCTCAGGCGATTTCAACCACGTTTCACTGTCTCCCATTCTGCCCACTTTCACCCAGTATGTCACATGCCACACTAGAGACAATAAAACATTGGATTTGTTCTACGCAAACACTAAGGAGGCGTACACCTCATCACAACTCCCCCCACTTGGGAGATCGGATCACAACTTGGTTCATCTCCGACCGGTGTACAAACCCCTAGTGCACAGACAACCTCCGGCCATGCACACTGTGGAGTTATGGTCTGAGGAGACAATGGACACTCTAAAGGACTGTTTTGAAGCCACTGCCTGGAAGCAGCTCTGCGATCCACATGGTGAGGACATCGATGGCCTCATCCACACCTTCACGGGCTACCTCAGCTTCTGTGTGGACAAATCCGTTCCCACCAAGACCATACGGCGTCACTCAAACAACAAACCCTGGATCAACCCTGAGATAAAAACACTTCTGAGAGAGAAGAAGAGGATCTTCAGGTCGGGGAACAGGGAGATGCTGAAGTCCGTACAGAGGGAGCTGAGGAGAAAGATCAGAGAAGGCAAGGACAGCTTCAGGAAGAAGATGGAGGACAAGCTGCAACAGAGCGACATCAGCGGGGTCTGGAGAAACCTCAAAACCATCTCGGGGCTCCAGAATACCTCCCCCCAGGCCACGGGGGGCAGGGAGTGGGCGAACAACCTGAATCTGTTTTTCAATAGATTTGACCAACCGCCCTCCCCCCTGTCTGCACAACAACCACTGCTGCCTCTAAGAAATCAAGTCCTGCTACCCACTCCCCACTCCACCGACACCCCCCCCCCACTCCCAACACACAGCCCCCCATCCTGACCCTGACCAAGACCCAGGTGAGGACGGAGCTGAGGAAGATCAAGGCGAGGAAGGCGTTGGGACCGGACGGCATCAGCGCAAAGCTCCTCAAGTCCTGTGCAGACCAGCTGTGTGGGATTGTGACGTATATCTTCAACATGAGCCTGAAACTGGGGAGGGTACCACAGCTGTGGAAAACATCTTGTGTGGTACCTGTACCAAAAACTTCCCACCCCAAAGACCTGAACAGCTTCAGACCGGTGGCCTTGATGTCCCACTTGATGAAGACCCTGGAGAGACTGCTCCTTGCTCATCTCTGCCCCCTGGTGGAACCAGCGATGGATCCACTCCAGTTCGCCTACCAGCATGGCATTGGGGTGGAGGATGCGGTGATCTTCCTCCTTCACCGTTCTCTGTCCCACCTGGAGAAGCCCGGGAATATGGTGAGGATCATGTTCTTTGACTTCTCCAGTGCTTTCAACACCATCCAACCGATGATCCTGAAGGACAAGCTGCTGCGCGCAGGGGTGGACCAGCACCTGTCATCATGGATCCTGGACTACCTCACGAACCGGCCTCAGTTTGTAAGAACCCGGGACTGTGTTTCCGACACGATCATCAGTAGCACGGGGGCCCCCCAGGGAACGGTGCTGGCTCCCTTCTTGTTCACTCTTTATACTGCGGACTTCTCACACAACACAACACATTGCCATCTACAGAAGTTCTCTGATGACTCTGCGATCGTTGGTCTCATCTCCAGCGGAGATGAAGCTGAGTACAGAGGGCTTATCCAGGACTTTGTGGACTGGTGCCATCGGAACTGCCTCCAGATCAACGCGAGGAAAACTAAGGAGCTGGTGGTGGACTGCCGCAGGCATGGGCAGCCCCTCACAGCACCAGTAAATATACAGGGAACAGACATCGAGATGGTGACATCCTACAAGTACCTGGGTATTCATCTGAACAATAAACTAGACTGGTCACACAATACTGACGCACTCTACAAGAAGGGACAGCGCAGGCTGTTCCTGCTGAGGAGACTCAGGTCTTTTGGTGTACAAGGGGCGCTGCTGAAGTCATTCTATGACACGGTGGTGGCATCAGCCATCACTTTTGGAGTGGTCTGCTGGGGCAGTGGCATTACTGCAGCCGATAGGAAGAGACTGAACAAACTGATTAAGAAAGCTAGCTCTGTCCTGGGGCAACGCCTTGATCCGATGGAGGAGATAGGAGAGAGAAGGACGGTGGCTAAACTGTCATCTCTGCTGGAGTCCGAGTTCCACCCTATGCAGGACATACTGGATGCACTGAGGAGCTCATTTAGCAGCAGACTACATCATCCCAGGTGCACAACCGAGAGGTTTCGTAGGTCCTTCCTACCAACGGCTGTCAGACTGTACAACCTAAGCAGGGCTGCTCGCAGAGATAGCAAAAAGACGTAACAAACTAATAGTTTGTTTTTTTTTTTTTTTTGAATGCAAAAGATGCAATAGACTTACACAATGGTCCTCTCCGGCATACAACTAGGAACATACCGGTCGCTATGGAGGGTGAGAATATGTATGGGCACATAATCATACCATGTAGGATAACTAAATAGACGGTTATGCTGTTTCATCCCACCTAGCAACAATGCTCTGCACTGTGTGTGTTTATATATTTACATATTTATTCCATCTAGCTACAATGCTCTGCACTGGGTGTGTTTATATTTATATATCTATATATTTATTCCATCTAGCTACAATGCTCCGCACTGTGTTTTTATATATCTACATATTATTCCATCTAGCTACATTGCTCCGCACTGTGTGTGTTTATATACTTGCATATTTATTCCACCTAGCTGCAATGCTCCATACTGTGGGTGTTTATATATTTACATATTTATTCCATCTAGCTACAATGCTCTGCACTGTGTGTTCATATATTCATATATTTATTCCATCCAGCTACAATGCTCTGCACTGTGTGTCTGTGTGTGTGTGTGTGTGTATATATATATTTTATAGTAATATGTACATATGTATATTAGCTGCTCTTGCTTGCTTGTTTTTTCTTGCCTTCTGATTGTTGCTCTGAGTGTTGCTATCCCTGTGCTGTTGCAATCCTGGAATTTCCCCGTTGTGGGACTAACAAAGGCTTATCTTATCTTATCTTATCTTATCTTACTCAGTAGAATGACCCGTTTGGCTGCAACTGTTGCATCAGTGTTGCCCATTTGTCAGAAAAATAAAAATGATTTATTTCATTATTTGGGCATTTTTTGTCACGTCGTCATTTAGTCAAAGTGTGCATATACTGTATGTCCGCATATGATATGCAATTGATCTGGCTATTCCGTTCCAAAATCATGGTGGTATTATTATTAACTTTTAATTTTTAGATAGCCGTGCACCGGGAGGAGTGCCATGTTGAACCCACGGTGCCGCAAAGGACAGCGGTGGCACACGGGTGAAGCAGGGCAGGCCGGGCAGGCTGGGCTTGGCTCCCTGGGAAGGACTGCGGTAAAGCGATCCGGTTGCCCCACCCCACCCCCCCAGTGCATCCGCACACATAGTGTTCTCCCCATATGCCGAATTTTCCTTTAGAGCTACGCAATCACGGCACTATCATAGTATAATTTTTTAAGCATTAAATCTTCAGTATTCTCTTTTTTGGGTCAAATTTGCACTATTCCTTTCCTTGTTTTGTTTGCGGAGCACTCTGGTGACTCGTCATGATGCCGCATATTATCCAGTCAGAACGGAGTCAATCCGAAACCCCTCCCACACTTCTAGAAGCCAGAGCATGAGGAAACGGAACGGTGGCTAAACTTCTATTGATAAAAATTACATATTTTCACTGAGCAACTCCATACTTGGGGATGCACACCCTCGTAACCTCAGCAAAGCACTTATGAAATCTGAGGCCAGTCTGACAAACAGTTTGGGAGATATCTGAGGAACACACAGACAGACAGACAGAGATCTGTTGCATTTATAGATAGATTACAGCAGAGTGGAAAAACATTTAAAAAAATATCTTCTTCCGCTGAGCTAAATATTGGTTATATATATTTTTTTAAATGCATGGCACTAATAGACAATCTGCACATACGAGGGGGGTAAGGGCTGAAAAGTCTATAGGCTGACTAAGGAGTTATGCTACAGCAGCGAAACTAGTCATGCATTAAATTCAATCTTTTCTGATACTAACTGCATGGTTTCTTTTCAGATACACTGACATTGGAGACTATGCTGAAAAATAAACCACATTTGGTCAAATTTGACCACTGCATCATGGTCAGCCTATGAACTTTTCAGTTCCCCCTTGTATAATTCACTGTTCAGAATTCCACAGATAACAAACTAGCAGTTATCCTGCAGAGAAAAAGCTGAAAACGTCCTTAAAATAAAAGGCTAACCTCTACATCACCATCACAGAATCTTCTCTCCTCTTTTTTCACTCATTTGAACTTGTTTTACTATTTTTTTTCTTGTTTATTTAGACTGAGGAAAAAACTGTCGGCTATAAGTTACTGATTTCAGACAAGTATATCCAGTTTGTGGCATTTCATAATAAAAGCACATAACAGACACAACCATTCTGAAAACTGAATCATGTAGAGGCTTTTATTTTTACATCATTTAGGAAGTATTGAGCTGTGATGGTGAAAATAATTTTACACTAATTCAGACTTTGGTCACATCTGGTGAATCCAGCATTTATAGCGCAGGTGGCAAGATTATTGAGCAAAAATTTAAGGATTGTTTCTCCCTTTTAAGGATAATTAAGGTGTTGATTTTAGATAGTCACATTTCAGACTTTTTATGGACCTGCAGACACTAATGAGGCGGCTGTTTTTCGTTGTTTATGTTCTCGTTGTTTGTGTTCTCGTTGTTTGTGTTCTCGTGGAGAAATTCTCTCCTCAACAACATACATGAACACAAATGAATCTGTCCACACAGAATTAGACTCTTTATAGTTTCCTCTGTGATTGTACTATCTCTGGATTTGTTCATGTCTTACCGAGAGTGGTAGGAACCTGCTGCTGTCTGTGCTCTCTCTCCACATGCACTGAGGAAAAGCTGAGCGGCTCTCTGTGCAGCCGACGTCAGGTGTGACACAGTCACGCATAGTTGACAACATAATAAATAATTTAGAAAATATATATTTTACAGTCATAAAAGTATGCGTTTCCATTGAGAAATGTATCCAATTGTTATAAACAATAATTTAAAAAAAAATAATTAAAATGAGCTTCATTAATTTCCATGTGTTTTGAGATGTAACTGCAGTGAGCCACAGCATGGGGGCTGAAGGGCCGTGGGTTGCCGACCCCTGATCTAGGCATTTATGATTTCACGAAAAACATTACTCCTGGTAGGCCACTGACATTGACTTTAAGCACATCCTAGATGGGTCTGTATCTAGACTGTGCTTAAGCTCAAGGTCAACGGTCAGGATATCTAATCATTCCTGCGGTGATTTTGTCAGGCTGGAATGAGCTACTCCATCATTGATGGTCTGGTTATTCTCTGACTGGAACCAATGGTTAGCTGCTGTTAGCAGTTGACCATTCACAATTGAATTGAACAATTGTTTCTGTGCTTATTGTACTTAGGGACTGGTCATATCATCATCCGTCATCCTGGCCATATCCTGTCATATCCTGTTTACCACTGAAACCACACCCCTGTCCACTAGTGATGTTTTTTTTTTTTAATTCTTTCCCATCATTTTACATTAGTTAGTTAGTTAGTTCAGGCTGTTTTTGCTACTGGATCTACGTAGGTGCTAGCCAGCTAATGTTTTCAATGGTGTCAATAACTGGCATCTTACTTGAGGAAGGAGGGAGTGTGGGGGTGAACTGATGATCATTTAAAGAGACAAGCACTGCAATACTGATGGAAGAAGTGTGTGGACCTAGAGACTATGTTGAAAAATAAACCACATTTGGTCAAATTTGACTACTACGAACTTTTCAGCCCCCTGTAGGTAATGATCAGCTTTTGTTTTCTGATACTATAATACCATTTTGTGTTTGATCACCAGGGGCCTCATGTATAAACAGTGCACACGCACAAAAACATGGCATATGCTGATTTTGAAAATTGACATGTGACATGAGAATCTGCGGGCCGAGCCGCAAAGTTTTCATCTGCCGTCAGAAATTGTGGCTGTCCACATAATTCTGCTTGGCTCTATCAGGTTGGTCTGTTAAACAACAAAACAGCTGAAACTCACAGAATATATTAAAATAGCTTTTCCACTTCAGTTAAAATGATTTGTCTATGAATTAGTCTTTGGAAAAACATGATTATTATTACGTGATTTATCTCCATAACTTGGATTTCACTGAGTCCAGTGAAATCCCAATAATATCCGATTTCCCTCATATAATCTGCCCCACTCTGGACCAGCCAGCACCGCTGAAAACTGGATCCCATTTTTGTAAATTGACATTTAAGATAATAAAATTTGGCGGAGACTATACAGTTTACTCACGAGGCAACGCACACAGATCCATCCCTTGTGGGAGGAACTGTAGTTGGCAAAATGCACCGACTCCAGTGCAATATGTGCCGTGAGGCAGAGGACGGGGATCCCTGCAGGTGAACCACAGGGATCCGCTGCAGCAGAGATATTTTGCACACACACAGCTGTCTCACAGTGACGAGATGTTTCCATGGTCTAATATCTCTGTTTGGAGATTGCAGTCTGGAAATAAAAGGCTTCTATATTGTGCAGCTGTGTGTGTTCCACCTTGTTATCTTGCATAATTTGGATTCTGACACTGACAGACTGGGGCAGCACGGTGGAGCAGCGGTTAGCACTGTGGCAGCACAGCAAGAAGGTCATGGGATCGATTCCACCCCTGGCCATCATGGGTTTGATCCCACCCCCAGACCATTGGTGACCCTTCTGTGTGGAGTTTGCATGTTCTCCCCGTGTTTGCGTGGGTTTACTCTGGGTGCTCCGGTTTCCTCCCACAGGCCAAAGACATGCAGGTTAGATTAATTGGCATCAACTGGGGATTCTAAACTGTCCTTAGGTATGAATGTGAGAGTGAATGGTTGTCTTGTCTCTCTGGTTGTCTGTTGACTGGCAATCTGTCCAGAGTGTACCCTACCTCTCACCCAAAGATGCTGGGATAGGCTCCAGTCCCCCCGCAACCCAGAAAGGATTAAGCGGTAGAAGATGGATGGATGGACACTGACAGAGTTGCTTCGTAACTAGTATAAATTCAGCTTATTATTTTATTTATTGCTTTATTTCAGTCTGAGCCAGCTGCATTAACTGCCACTGTAACACGGTCCACTCGGTAAACTTACATTTGTTGCTGATTCCAAAGGGTCAGAAGAAATTAAAAAATTTTTTTTTTCTGACCTTCACCTCCGTTATCAACACCTTAGTATCACATGCCATTGTAATTTTTTTTATGTTGCACTTTCCCACAGGATTGCAGATCACTGTTTGACAGAAGAGTGACAGAAGGGGCGTTTTTAGTCATTTGTGGGAAGAACAGAGGCAGAGGAAAGGGATCGTGCATGTGTGCTGGTTTTCACAGTGAAGTGGGATGTATAAAGAAAAGGAGCGGAGAATCTGGCATGCAAAGTTTTATACATCTGAAAATTTCTGTGTGCACATTCTCTTCAGATTCTGTGAGTATGACATCTTTCAGTATGAAAGCTGTGCAATCCTTTATACATGAGGCCCCCGGATAGGATTTTTATACAAGGGAAACCTCTGATCAGTAAATGGCTTACTACTTATACTGCCTTTTTAATTACTATGTGCCTTCATTTGTGATGGTTTCAGCCCCTGTCCAAACATCAGTGCCAGGTTATAGTAAATGTTCATCTTTTATAGACCTTCATTAAACCCGCTTTTCTGCAGAGGTGTAATAATTCATGCTTGCCTCCCACTTGCTAATAAAAGAAATCCTCCTTCGAGGCCCTTCACACCCTTGCTCCGTCCTTTCTTCACGCAGCATTTTCTGTAGCTGCAGATCAATACGATAGCGTGGCAAGAACTCTGAGCTGATTTCAAAGGGACCGCTCTCCGCCACTGGCAGTGGGAGCTGAGACGTAGCCCTGCACCACCACCGAGGCTCTGGCAGGAATAACGAGCCCAACTGATAGACATATTGAGAAACACCACCGTGTTGGCACACATAAGATAATGCCTGCAGGATAAACTGTGTTTATACCTGAAGAGATAATGAATATCAATTATGTAAAAGAGATGTATGTGGGTCATTTAATAATAACTAAAACATCAAATACAAATCCTGAAAGCAATTTTTTTTTATTAGATTTCATTGTCATAATTACTCATTTTAACTGAAATTCTGTCTTCCTTAGAAACAGGAACAGTGAAAAAATGCTGCATGCTCATCAATTCGTTCTGGATCTAGCCGACTGTAATGAAATAATAAAGCACAGGGGGATTATAGATGTGTCTGAGGCAGAAATCAGCTCTGGCTCTCGTCCTTGGTTTACTCTTCTGCTGGTGTAGTTTGATTCGCGGGCTTTACAGTCAATTTAGCACAGTTGGAATTCTGGTTTACAGAAAAGAACAAGTGGATGCATTGCTTTACAATAGAGGAGAGGATTGACTAAACTTACACTCAGTTATAGTATGTGATTATATTATGCGTTAATATACATTTTTACAGACACATCCAGAGGGCACCCAGAGAATGCATTCCTCCTTCCCTCTCTCCCTTCATCCGTCCATCCATCCATTCCTCTTTCAGTCCATACCTCTGTGTGTACAGGTGCATCTCAATAAATTAGAATGTCAACAAAAAGTTGATTTATTTACGTAATTCAAAAAAATTAAACTTCTATATTATATAGAGTCTTTGCACAGAGAGTGATATATTTCAAGTGTTATTGTAATTTTGGTGATTATGGCTTACAGCCCATGAAAACTCCAAATTCAGTTTCTCAAAAAATTAGAATATTACATAAAATTAATTATAGAAAAAATAGTTTTTTAATAGAAATGTTGGCTGACTGGACAGTATGTCCATGTACACACTCAATACTTGGTCGGGGCTCCTTTTGGATTAATTACTGTATCAATGTGGCGTGGCATAGAGGTGATCAGCCTGTGGCACTGCTGAGGTGTTATGAAGGACCAGGTTGTGATGCCATGGTCATTAAACCAGGTTTTGATACTTTTGGCAGTGTGTGTGTGTGTGGGGGGGGGGGGTGCCAAGTCCTGCTGGAAAATGAAAATCAGCTTCTCCATAAAGCGTGTCAGCAGAGGGAAGCATGACAAACACCAGCAGATGACGTCTGTTCAGATAAAAGTAAATTTTGCATTTCATTTCAAAATCAAAGTCCCAGAGTCTGGAGAGTGGAGAAGCACAGAATCTAAGCTGCTTGAGGTTTAGTGTGAAGTTTCCACAGTCAGTGATGATTTGAGGAACCATGTCATCTGCTGGTGTTTGTCCACTGTGTTTTTTCAAGACCAAAGTCAGTGCAGTCGTCTACCAGGAAATTTTAGAGCACTTCATGCTTCCCTCTGTTGACAAGCTTTATGAAGAAGCTGATTTCGTTTTTCAGCAGGACTTGGCACCCCCACACACTGCCAAAAGTATCAAAACCTGGTTTAATGTCCATGGCATCACTGTGTTTGAGTGTCCAGCAAACCCTCCTGACCTAAACTCCATAGAGAATCTATGGAGTATTGTCAAGAGGAAGATGAAAGACACCAGATCGAACAATGCAGACGAGCTGAAGGTCACTATCAAAGCAACCTGGACCTTCATAACACCTCAGCAGTGCCACAGGCTGATCACCTCCATGCCACGCCACTTTGATACAGTAATTAATCCAAAAGGAGCCCCGACCAAGTATTGAGTGTGTACATGGACATACTGTTCAGTCTGCCAACATTTTTATTAAAAAAAACTATTTTTTATAATTAATTTTATGTAATATTCTAATTTTTTGAGAAACTGAATTTGGGGTTTTCATGGGCTGTAAAGCCATAATCATCAAAATTAAAATAAACAAACACTTGAAATATAGCACTCTCTGTGTAATGACTATATAATATAGAAGTTTAATTTTTTTGGATTGAATTACCTAAATAAATCAACTTTTTATTGACATTCTAATTTATTGAGATGCACCTGTATATTCTAAGAATGGACCTTGGCGGAGGTATATGCTCATGGATCACCTCCAAAATCAAACTGGTTCATCCATAGCCCACAGGTTACCTCGGGTGAAAATTTCATCAAAATTCTTTCAACACTGGCAGATGGATAACTTTGCTTCATTTTGATACAGCCACTCCCACATGTTTGTTTACATAAGACACACACCAGTACTTGCTAGAGTGAGAGGTGTGTGTGTGTGTGGGGGGGGGGGGGTTGTGTCATTCTGCCACTGTCACTGCAAACTCTCCACATTATCATTGCTGTAGTGATTCAAAGTTGGTCAGCCCTCCGGGGGGGGGGGGGGGGGGGAGGATGCTCAGAGGCATATGCCATTAAAAAGAGAGCCCAGAAACCAGCAGGCAGAATTTTTGATCATGTATTCTAACAATGGTGCTCTCTTGTGTTTCCTCAGGGGCAGGTACGGATGCCAAAGTGTGGATCATCATTTTCGGAGAGAGTGGAGACACCGGAATGCTGGCTTTGAAGGAGGGTAACAAGTCCAACAAGTTTGAACGTAAGCAGGTGGACACTTTTCGCTTCTCAGACATCCTCAGCCTGGGAGACCTCTCCAAAGTCAGAGTGTGGCACGACAACTCAGGTCAGCTGGTCACATTCTGCCATCCTATGTCTTATCATTAGTGAGCTTATTACCTCGTCAAGGAGGTTATTTTTTATTGCCAAAATTTAGTGGAAGAATGGGACTTGCTGCCCTCATTTGTTAAAACCTATCAAGTCCATTTTTTTTTTTTTTTTATCAGATCAGAGGTTGACCCATTTTTACACTTTCTAGGTGTTACCCTATTAGAAACCCCAGTAAAAATGCAGAAAAGTCATCAGATTGATTAGATTTTGGTCTGGTAAAACCTGGCATGTCAGAAAATTAGAGGCTCATCTCAGTGGTTGATTGGAATACCCTTGATATAGTTCAGTGGTTGCTGCTCTTAGTCCTCCCTTTTAATGGATTCACTGCACTTTTTTTCGGTGGGGCTGTGTGTTTGTGTGGCGTGTTTTGTGTCCAACGCTACACAAAGCAGGATATGATTTGATTTTTTTTTGTGGGGGGGGGGCGGTGAGGGGGTTCGGAGGGGGCTGTCACGGGAAAAGAAAGAGGAGCAGAGGATCATAGGGGGTATGTTAATGTGAGATGAACCAAATGAACGAGCACCGAGCAGAGATGAACAGGGAGACTGCCCTGCACCGAACAAGGACAGGCTAGTGTCGGCTCCACAGCAGCCGGTCAGAGCTGCTGCAGGCTCCACGGGAGTAACTGAATATGCTCTTAAAAGAAACTTCTCAGTCTCAGCCTCTGTGATATTTGTGTAAGAGTAGTATCTCACTGGGCTCAGACAATTTGCTACTAGTTGGAGATAAAAAATGTGAGACAAATCAGGGAATTTGTGACAATTTTCACTTGGACTCACGCTGTCTCATGAATGTTGCAATAATGTTGCACAAACTCCCAGCAAGTTTTTGGCCAAAGTTCCCCGGGTGTTTGCATACATGTCATGCAGATGTTGCAGGACATTCTCGCAATATGCATGAGACTTGTCATGACTAATAAAACTTGACAGCACACGTGCATGATGCCAAAGCACAGGAGGAACCACACAGAGGGGCACGTTTGAGAGTTTTATTAAATATCAGAAAACCAAAGCGCACAGCTGCAGAAACTGTCATGATGTATTAAGTTTGACAGCTCACGTGCACGATGCCACACACAGGAAGGAACCACACAGAGGGGCACGTTTTTTGTTTTTTTTGTTTTTTTTGTTACTTATTTGTACCCGTAGGTAGATTTGGTTTGCAGTCTGGTGACAAGCCACCGGCTGCCGGTCGCTGCGTGCGCGAGCGCCCTAAACCTACATGTTTTTGGTATGCGGGAGGAAACCGGAGAAATCCCGGAGTAAACCCACGCAACACGGGGAGAACATGCAAACTCCACACAGCTCACTGTTGGTCGGGGGCTGGGATCGAACCCACGATCCCCGCGATCCCCCGGCCGAGGGTAAACTGTGCTGCCGCAGTGCTAAAACCACTGCGCCACCGTGCAGCCCAACCCCACGTTTGACAATTTTATTAATAGCAAAACACCAAAGCGCACAGCTACAGAAACAGTCACTCACCAGAGGAAAGGACCTGTGGAGAGAAGACGAGAGCCGTGAGCTGAGGAGTGGAGTAATGGGAAATGGGTGAGCTAAATTGCCACTTACTTGAGAAATCCAGAGAGGGCCAGCAGGACCCAGCAGGAAACAGATGAACCAGTAGGGTAAGGAGGGAAGATGAGCTGATGATGCCTGACCGGGTGGAGTAGATTGCTGAAGGGACAGTGTGGTGAGGCAGGAGAGTGCACACAGTCCCAGGGACACACCTACATGGTAGCAGCAACCTGAAAAAGAGGGAAAAGAGAGTAAAGGTTAACGACGTGTTAATGTTTACGGCTTGTTTTTCTTGCCTGAGAACGGGTAGTATACCCAGATGAGCCAGCCTTGACTGCATGGAGAAAGCCTCCTTATGTACGCTGGCTGATGAGTGGCTGCAGGTGTGTCTTCTGCCTCAGGTGCAGTGATGAATTCCTGAAAGTGAGACCGGGGGGGGGGGGGCGCACTCCCGCTGCCCATGACATAGGGCCATTCCTCGCTAGAGGAGACAAGACAAGAGCTGTGAGCAGAGGAATGAAGTGCAGCTGTGCGCTTTGGTTTTTTGATATTTAATACTGCATGGTGTGTCTCTTGGGACCGAAGCCTCTCTCTTGGCCATCGGAAGGAGAGACGGCGTGTACCCTAACGATGCCTCAAACTGGGTGAGTCCGGTCGCTGAGGATACCGCAGAGTTCATGGAGTACTCCACCCAGGTCAGATGTGTGCTCCAGGATGAAGGATTATAGGCTGCTACACACCGCAAGGCGGCCTCCAAGGTCTGATTGGTGCGCTCCGCCTGCCCATTGCTCTGAGGATGATTTCCTGAAGAAAAACTCACAGTAGTTCCCAGGGTCCAGCAAAAGACCCTCCAGACCTGGGACGTGAATTGTGGACCCCAGTCAGACACAATGTCTATAGGGATACAGTGGACCTAGATGACATGATCAGTGAGGAGGACCGCTGTCTCCAAGGCCGATGGAAGTTTAGGGAGGGCCACCAGGTGGACCGCGTTGGAGAAGCGATCCACGATGGTCAGTATCACAGTCTTGCTGTGGGAGGAGGGCAGTCCGGTCACGAAATCCACGGCGATATGGGACCACGGACGACCATGGATAGGGAGGGGATGGAGGAGACCCGATGGGGGGGAGGAGTCTGATTTCCCCCGGACGCAGGTCTGACAGGCCTTCACATATTCTTGTACATCCCGCCACAGCGTGGGCCACCAGAACGCTCGCCGGATGAAGTCCACAGTTCGAGCGATACCCGGATGGCATGCGAAGTGACTGGTGTGACCCCACTGGATGACATCGCTGCGGAGGGTGGTCGGGACGTACAGGCGGTTCTGGAGGCACCCTACTGGCACAAGCTCCTGGGAGTGGGCCTGATGGACCCTCCGCTTGATATCCCAAATAAGGGCTCCAAGGATACATGAAGGCGGTATGATGGTTTGGGGGGGAGAAGGGGGGGGCTACCTCCCCGGAATCAAACTGGCACGATAGCGCGTCCGGTTTGGTGTTCCGGGCGCCAGGCCGGTAAGTGATGGTAAAACTAAATCCAAATGCCCAAAACATGCAGGTTAGGGATAAGGGGCACTTGCGCACGCAGCGACCGGCAGCTGGTGGCTTGTCACCAGACTGCAAAACAAATCTACCTACGGGTACAAAATAAGTAATAATTTAAAAAAAAAAAATTAAATTAAATCGCTGGAAAAATAGCGCCCAGCGAGCCTTCCTGGCGTTCAGTCGGCGGGCCAACCCAAAGTACTCAAGGTTCTTGTGGTCAGTCCACACGGCGATGGGGTGAATGGCCCCCTCTAACCAGTGCCTCCACTCCTCTAATGCCAACTTAATGGCCAGCAGCTCTCTGTCCCCTACATCATAGTTCCTCTTGGCCGGCGTAAGCCGACGAGAGAAATATGCGCACGGGGAAAGCCTCTGATCAGAGGGCGTGCGCTGCGACAGCACAGCGCCAACCCCCGAATCAGACACATCCACCTTGAGGACAAACTGGTGCTGCGTGTCGACCTGGGCCAAGATAGGTGTTTCTGTGAACAGGCCCTTTAATTTGGCAAACACCTGTTCAGCTGCCTCAGTCCACCGAAAGGGGACTTTAACGGAGGTCAGCTGCATTGAGGGCAGTGCCACCCCACTGTAGTTCCTGATGAACATGCGGTAAAAGTTTGCGAACCCGAGGAAGAGTTGAAGCTCCTTACGGGAGTGGGGAGTTGGCCAATCTAGCACGGCCCTCACCTTGGCCGGGTCGGCAATCAGCTCGCCCTCAGCCACGATGAAGCCCAAGAAGGTGGAAGATGTTGTGGAGAACTCACACTTCTCAGCCTTAACACAAAGCCGGTTCTCCAGGAGCCGTTGTAAAATGGCTGTGACGTGGACCTTATGTTCCTCTGGCGAGCAGGAGAAAATCAGAATATCATCAAGGTAGACAAAGACGAATTGGTAAAGCGTATCGTGGAGGACGTCATTTATTAACCGCTGGAAGACGGCGGGGTGTTAGTGAGCCCGAATGGCATCACTAAGAACTCGAATTGGCCCTGGTGTGTTTTAAAAGCCATCTTCCATTCATCACCCTTGTGAATGCAGACCAGATGATATGCGTTTCTAAGGTCTAACTTGGTGAAAACCCGTGAGCACTGAAGAAGCTCGAATACAGAATTGATCAAAGGCAAAGAGTACGTGTCTTTAATGGTAATAGCGTTGAGCTCCTGGCAGTCGATGCACGGACGCAGCGAGCTATCCTTCTTCCCGACAAAGAAGAATCCGGCTCCGAGCGGAGCCGAAGCTGGCTGAATAAGGCCGGCGTTCAGCGACTCCTTAATAAACTGCTCCATTGCCTCCCTCTCAGGGCCAGAAATGCTATATAGCTGGCTGGACGGCAGCCTCGCCCCCAGGATGAGGTCAATAGTACAATCATAAGAGCGGTGAGGTGGCAGCGACAATGCTCTTGATTTGCTAAAGACCTCAGTTAGATCGTGATATGCCCGGGGAAGGAGGCTGAGGTCCGGCAGCTCGGCCGGGCAGAGGGAAACAGACAGAGATGGGAAACACTCCTCTGAACACATACAGTGGGCCAAACAAAACGGGCTGGTGTTTTTGCCCCAATTGATCATGGGGTTATGCCTGTGGAGCCACGGGTAACCAAGAACCACTGGGGAAGATGATATAGGGAGAACCAGGAACGACAGTTCCTCCCGGTGGTTCCTGGAAAGGAGGATGCATATAGGCACCATGCTGCGAGCGACCACCGCAACCTCACGGCCAGATATAGTGATCCTCTGACCACGGGGTAATTTAAGTGTGGGAATGCCCACCCGCTTCACGACCTCAGCAGACATGAAATTACCCTCTGACCCCGAGTCAACCAGCGCCTCAGTCCTCCTCTCGACCCCCAGCAATTCCACGAGGGCCAAAATTGAAGAGAAGAAGATTTGGAACCGCCTGCCAGACCCCCCATGGTTACTGACGGGCCGTGTCTTTTAGCCACTGGTGGCATTTGTCCAGACTGTGGTTTGTTAAGCCACCATACGTGCACATGCCAGCCCTTCGCCTTCACTCATCATTGGTCAAGTGCTGAGAGAGCTCCATTGGTTCGGGCGAAGAGCTGGCGCCACCAGTGCCAATAACCACGGCAGACACATGCTCGGCGCGCGGATGACAGGAGGACTCATGCTCCTTCACGCGCTCACAGTAACGGTTATCCAATCCAACAGCCTGATGTATGAAACCGTTGAGAGTCTCCGGGACAGGGTGAACCGCCAGATCATCACGGAGTTGATTGCTCAACCCGTGGAGGAACACACTGTGTAACACAATATCGTTCCACCCCGAATCAGACGCAACAACCTGGAACTCCACCAAGTACTCGGCCACAGACCGGGTGCCCTGGCAGAGCGTCATCAGGCAGCTCATTACGTTGCCCTGACTCTTGGTCCGGCCAAACGCGCTGGAGAATGAGGCCACAAATTGCTCAAATGTATACCGACGCCCCTCGGGGTTGTCTAACGTGGACCGTGCCCAATCGAGGGCTCAATCCCTGAGCAACAGAGTAAAAAATTGGATCTTGGCCACGTCATTCAGGTACTCCTCCCGACCTGCTCCAGCTACATTTGAACTTGAATTAGAAAACCCTTACATTTCCCCACCTCCCCCGCATACAGGAAAGGTGTGGGAATGGAGGTAATACGGCGCACCATAGTGCGCAGTTCAGGCTGGGGGGGAACAGCCGGAGGAGGCGCTGTAGCCCAAAGTTTCATCATATTGGATACCTGTTGCGTCAACACAGCGAGCTGGTGCTCGGTCGCTGCTAAGCGATCCATAGCTGACAGCTCATGTGGTGAGGCACTGGCTGCGCTATCTTCCTGGCTGGCTCATTTTGTCATGACTAATAAAACTTGACAGCACACATGCACGATGCCAAAGCACAGGAGGAACCACACAGAGGGGCACGTTTGAGAGTTTTATTAAATATCAAAAAACCAAAGCGCACAGCTGCAGAAACAGTCACTCGCCAGAGGAATGGCCCTGTGGAGAGAAGACAAGAGCTGTGAGCAGAGGAATGGAATAAGGGGAAATGGGCGAGCCAAATTGCCACTTACTTGGGAAATCCAGGGATGACCGGCAGGACCCAGCGGTGAATAGACGAACCAGAGTATTTTTGCACTCATGACAATGCCCAACTCAAGACGAGGTCGAAACGGGTTTGAGACAGCTGTAATGACTCAGACTAGTTTGAGAGAAAGCTGTCACACAACTTTTTTGAACATGTTTGAAATTCCTGGAAGATGAGTGTGAGACCCTGCAACTCAGGAGAGGAAAATGAGAACCGCCAAGAATGTTTGAAGACATTTTGGAAACATTATTACACTAATAAGCAGTCATGCCAACATAGCTTTTGGTACAAACAATAGGCCTGTACCAATTAAGACGGATAAAAGGTGAAAACTTTCAGTTTTCTCAAAAGTAGGAAAAACATTCTTGCTAGATTTTCACAAATGAGGGCAGCTTGCCCCACAAAAGAACCCATTTTCATTAACATTCCACAGAGTTGTGTTTTCTCTAAGCACAAATGTGTCTCTCTTAGCTTATTAAAAGAAACATTTGTACACTTTTCTTGAGTGGAAGAGCATACGATATTAGGTGATTATAAACTTGTAAAGATGTTGACAAGTCCTCCAACTAATATGTAAAAAAATGATAAGTTCCTCATCTTGTTTGGTATTCTCAATGTATTCTCAATGTCAAAACATACATATAGGATGTGAGACACGCTGGCAAAAATGATCATGTAAGGTGCTTTCCGTTGGAGGACTTGGAAATTTAGCTTTTTTTTTGTCTCGTCAAGTGGTGCAAAACATTCCCTACACCATGTATCTCTTCCTATTGTTTCCTGATCCCATTACACCCAGGTCCTGCTGCGGGCTGGCACTTGGAGTATATTGATGTGAAGGACGAATTAATGGACAAAACATTTCGTTTCCCCTGTGACCGCTGGCTTGCAAAGAATGACGATGATGGACAGATCATGAGAGAGCTGGCTTGTGCCAATAATGACTACTTGGATCTCAACGAGAAGACCAGTAAGCCTTGTACTTTACAGCATTAAATCAAGTAGCACTTGGTAACAGCTCATGAAGAACTGGTGTGAAACAGTGTAAGCATGGTGTAAGTTCAGGGTAAAAAAAAAACAAAAAACCCTGTTTTTAACCATTAAAAGTAGCTTGTTACTATTTAAGTACCATATACTTATCAGGTACTGTACCATGTAGGTACCTTGTAGTAACCATTTGAGAACCTGTTAGTTTTTATGATTCAGTCAAGTTTAATTTTTCAAGTAATTTAGCTTAGTTCATTTTGCACAATTTAAAAATTACATAAAATTCAAACAAATATGTACAGGGAGACTCAAAAAATCCTCATGAGCTTATGGGAAGCTTCTACTGAAAAAGAAAAAAAGATATATCACTGAGAAAAATAAACATGCAACCATAAAATCATGTGTAAGTACCCCCAAATTACCTGGTCCATCCATCCATCCATCCATCCATCATAGCTCAGACTGCTGCCTGGTTCACATAGCACCATGATCCCTCCAGCAGGTGGTGAACCCACTGGATGGCGAACCCATGCGGCTCCTTTGGGTACCCTGGGTCACAACTGGAGCTGTTGGCAGGACTTACTGTTGGCGTATTAGTCCCATTCCCCAGATACCACCAGTATGTCGGTCCCACAACTGGTGTTTGGTCCTCACCACAAAGAGGTGTTGCTGGTAGGACTCACTGGTGGTGATTAGTGTTAAGATAAGATAAGATAAGATAACCCTTTATTAGTCCCACAATGGGGAAATTCCAGGATTGCAACAGCACAGGGATAGCAACACTCAGAGCAACAATCAGAAGGCAAGAAAAAAAACAAAAAAAAGCAAGAGCAGCTAATATACATATGTACATATTACTATAAATATATATATATACACAGACACACAGTGCAGAGCATTGTAGCTGGATGGAATAAATATATGAGTATATAAACACACAGTGCGGAGCATTGTAGCTAGATGGAATAAATATGTAGATATATAAACACCCACAGTATGGAGCATTGCAACTAGGTGGAATAAATATGTAAATATATAAACACACACAGTGCGGAGCATTGTAGCTAGATGGAATAATATGTAGATATATAAACACACAGTGCGGAGCATTGTAACTAGATGGAATAAATATATAGATATATAAACACACACAGTGCGGAGCATTGTAGCTAGATGGAATAATATGTAGATATATAAACACACAGTGCGGAGCATTGTAGCTAGGTGGAATAAATATGTAAATATATAAACACACACAGTGCAGAGCATTGTTGCTAGATGGAATGAAACAGCACAACCGTCTACTTAGTTATCCTACATGGTATGATTATGTGCCCATACATATTCTCACCCTCCATAGCGACTGGTATTTTCCTAGTTGTATGCCGGAGGGGACCATTGTGTAAGTCTATTGCATCCTTTGCATTCAAAACTATTAGGTTGTTACGTCTTTTTGCTATCTCTGTGAGCAGCCCTGCTTAGGTTGTACAGTCTGACAGCCCTTGGTAGGAAGGACCTGCGAAGCCTCTCGGTTGTGCACCTGGGATGATGTAGTCTGCTGCTAAATGAGCTCCTCAGTGCATTCAGTATGTCCTGTATAGGGTGGAACTCGGACTCCAGCAGAGATGACAGTTTAGCCACCGTCCTTCTCTCTCCTATCTCCTCCACCGGGTCAAGGCGCTGCCCCAGGACAGAGCTAGCTTTCTTGATCAGTTTGTTCAGTCTCTTCCTATCGGCTGCGGTAATGCCACTGCCCCAGCAGACCACTCCAAAAGTGATGGCTGATGCCACCACCGTGTCATAGAATGTGTTCAGCAGCGCCCCTTGTACACCAAAAGACCTGAGTCTCCTCAGTAGGAACAGCCTGCGCTGTCCCTTCTTGTAGAGTGCGTCAGTATTGTGTTACCAGTCTAGTTTATTGTTCAGATGAGCACCCAGGTACTTGTAGGATGTCACCATCTCGATGTCTGTTCCCTGTATATTTACTGGTGCTGTGAGGGGTTGTCCTTGCCTGCGGCAGTCCACCACCAGCTCCTTAGTTTTCCTCGCGTTGATCTGGAGGCAGTTCCGATGGCACCAGTCCACGAAGTCCTGGATAAGCCCTCTGTACTCAGCTTCATCTCCATTGGAGATGAGGCCAATGATCGCAGAGTCATCAGAGAACTTCTGTAGATGGCAGTGTGTTGTGTTGTGTGAGAAGTCCGCAGTATAAAGGGTGAACAGGAAGGGAGCCAAGACCGTTCCCAGGGGGTCCCCGTGCTACAGATGATCGTGTCGGACACACAGTCCCGGGTTCTCACAAACTGAGGCCGGTTCGTGAGGTAGTCCAGGATCCATGATGACAGGTGCTGGTCCACCCCTGCGTGCAGCAGCTTGTCCTTCAGGATCATCGGTTGGATGGTGTTGAAAGCACTGGAGAAGTCAAAGAACATGATCCTCACCGCATTCCCGGGCTTCTCCAGGTGGGACAGAGAACGGTGAAGGAGGAAGATCACCGCATCCTCCACCCCAATGCCACGCTGGTAGGCAAACTGGAGTGGATCCATCGCTGGTCCCACCAGGGGGCGGAGGTGAGCAAGGAGCAGTCTCTCCAGGGTCTTCATCAAGTGGGACGTCAAGGCCACCGGTCTGTAGCTGTTCAGGTCTTTGGGGTGGGAAGTTTTTGGTACAGGTACCACACAAGATGTTTTCCACAGCTGTGGTACCCTCCCCAGCTTCAGGCTCAGTTGCGCAAGTTATTAAAAAATAGTAACTAATTACAGTTACAAGTTACTTCTTTTCAAAAGTAATTGAGTTACTTTACCAATTACTGCATGATTAAAGTAACTAATTACTTGGAAAAGTAACTTTCATATTACTTTTAAATGCATACTTAAATCATCTTGCACACATAGCAAGATAATTTAATTAATGGGTTACATTACGGGCTTATTAATGTCAGGCTGAAAACAGACTGTTTCAGACAGCTTTTAGAACATGTTCAGTCTGCTTTATCCTGCCTTGAGAGCTCTTATTGTGGGGAAAAATCTGAAGAAAATCAACATGATATTGCCAGTTATTTCCTCATTTTGGAGTGAATGCTGGCAATACTGCATAAAGCTGTCCATGTGCATCTTACCTTTATGATATGGATTTAATCCAATGTGCAGTGATCAAAAGAAAATGTTCATTATCCACAGTCCAAATGTCTGCTATGACAGAGACATGATCCAGTCCCTCAAATTCCTTTTGGAGATCAAAATCCATTTTTCAATAATCTTTATCCAGGAAGCAAGTAAATGTGTTTTAACTTCAGTGGCTAACACCACTGACACCATCACACACCATCACAACCCGTCAGTGCTTTGCTGGTGAGGTTACGAGGGTGTGCATCCCCGAGTATGGAGTTGCTCAATCAAAATATAAAGAGGGGTTGTACGTGACATCAGTGGTCATGTGCCACATTGTTTATCTGCCATTTTGGACGGCAAATAGCTGTAGACCCTGTGTTGAGAATAATAATAATTCCACTAGCACCTACTCAGCCCTACTTGTCACAGTGTTGTTCATTCTCCATTACGACTGAATACCATTTTAAGTGGGTGAGATCTTTATAGCAAGGCGGCCCAACACTCTTACGACATCATTTGTATGTGACAAGCAAAACACAAGATGGATATGGAGGCAACCTGCTGCTCACTGGCTTTTTGTCAGAGTAAAGGCAAAAAAGGAGAGCGAGAGAAGGCTACAGGCGGCAAGACTTAACTCTGGAAAAGTACTGGAGAGTATAGGAAGCCACGGGGCAGTGGAAGATGTGAGGATATGAACTAGATCACATATGAAGGTAAGCTAATGATTGCTAATGCTAGTTAAACACTAATAAGTCCTCAATACTACACTGTAATCATGGCAAGTTATCGCTATTAGGTACTAAAATATGTATGCTGTGTGTGTGTGTGTGTGTGTGTTTCAGATGGCTCTCTTGTGGCAAAATTATTGCTTCAAACCGTTGATCTGGCCGTTCAACCAAGCCTCTCAGTGGTGGGATGTCATCCCAGCTTCACGAACCATAGTGATTGCAGAGCTTCAGAATGTCTTAAGAAATGTTTAGCTTCCTGTGCTACAAATTGCTCTGATCTGTGTGAAAATCATGAAGAGACTGTTGAGACATCATGGGATGTAGCTGCTCCAGCCGGTGGTGTCGTGGCAAAAAGTGATGAGCTGCCAAAAATTGATCGCCAGGTGCCATATTATAGTTATGGGGTTATATTAGCAGTAAAATATATATTTCAACAGGTAAACAGTACTGAGTTTGGTATAATAAAATATATTTAACAATTATGATGCATTTTTAAAGCAAAACAAACTTTATCTAGGATTAAAAACAATTAAAATAATGCAGTCACAAGGTTACATGGAAAATACATGGATTTACTGGATATATGTATACATGTAGATACTGTATAAATATATATTCTGTGTGCGAATAATGTACTATATACTCCTTTTGTTGCCCGGCCACCAAGGAGATTTTTAACCACCTTGGCGACCTCAGCCCCTGTGATAGGCGAGTCATCCCCCTCGTCCCCAAACCCTGCTTCCTCTGTGGAAGGCGTATCAGTGGGATTGAGGAGATCCTCGAAGTATTCCTTCCACCGCCCGACGATATCCCCAGTTGAAGTCAACAGTGTCCCATCCGCACCATACACAGTGTGGACGGGGAGCTGCTTTCCCTTCCTGAGCCGCCGAACAGTTTGCCAGAATCTCTTTGAAGCCGACCGAAAGTCTTGTTCCATGGCCTCACCGAACTCCTCCCATACCCGCGTTTTTGCTTCAGCAACCACCCGAGCTGCACTCTGCTTGGCCTGCCGGTACACCTCAGCTGCTTCGGGAGTCCCACAAGCCAACCAAGCTTGATAGGACTCCTTCTTCAGCTTAATGGCCCCCCTCACCACTGGTGTCCACCACTTGGTTCGGGGGTTGCCACCATGAGATGCACTGACCACCTTGCGGCCGCAGCTCTGGGCCGCCGCTTCAACAACAGAGGTGGAGAACATGGCCCATTCAGACTCCATGTCTCCAGACTCCCTCGGAATGTGGTTGAAGTTCTTCCGGAGGTGGGAGTTGAAGACCTCCCGGACAGGGGCCTCAGCCAGACGCTCCCAGCACACCCTCACTATACGTTTGGGTCTACCAGGTCTGAATGGCTTCCTCCCCTGCCATCCTCCTCCCCCTGCCTCCCTGGGAAGGTCTATGCCAAGGTACTGGAGAGGAGAGTCCGGCCGTTGGTCGAACCTCGGATTCAGGAGGAGCAATGTGGTTTTCGTCCTGGCCGTGGCACATCGGACCAGCTCTTTACCCTCTCGAGAATTCTTGAGGGTTCGTGGGAGTTTGCCCAACCAGTTTACATGTGTTTTGTGGACTTGGAGAAGGCATTTGACCGCGTCCCTCGTGGATTTTTGTGGGGGGTGCTTCGGGAGTATGGGGTATCAGGCTTGTTGTTACGAGCTATTCGGTCTCTGTACGACTGTTGTGAGAGTTTGGTTCGTATTGCCAACACTCGGTCGGAGTCATTCCCAGTGAGAGTTGGACTCCGCCAGGGCTGCCCTTTGTCACCGATCCTGTTCATAATTTTTATGGACAGGATTTCTAGGCGCAGCCAGGGAATGGAGGGTATCATGCTTGGTGACCACAGGATCTCATCTCTGTTGTTTGCAGATGATGTTGTCCTGTTGGCTTCATCCAGCAATGACCTACAGCTCTTGCTGGGACGGTTTGCCGCTGAGTGTGAAGCGGCTGGGATGAGAATCAGCACCTCCAAGTCCGAGTCCATGGTCCTCAGCCGGAAAAAGGTGGATTGTCCTCTCCGGGTTGGGGACAGGCTCCTGCCCCAAGTGGAGGAGTTTAAGTATCTTGGGGTCTTGTTCATGAGTGAGGGGAAAATGGAGCGAGAGATCGACAGACGGATTGGAGCAGCATCTGCAGTGATGCAGACGTTGTACCGGTCTGTTGTGATGAAGAGGGAGCTTAGTTCTAAGGCAAAGCTGTCGATTTACCAGTCAATCTACAGTACGTTCCTACTCTCACCTATGGTCACGAGCTTTGGGTAATGACCGAAAGAATGAGATCGCGGATACATGCGGCTGAAATGAGCTTTCTCCGTAGGATTGCTGGACTCACCCTCAGAGATAGGGTGAGGAGCTCAGTCATCCGGGAGAGGCTCAGAGTAGAACCGCTGCTCCTCCACATTGAAAGGAGTCAGTTGAGGTGGTATGGGCATCTGATTAGGATGCCTCCTGGACGCCTCCCACTTGAGGTGTTTCAGGTACGTCCCACTGGGAGGAGACCCCGGGGCAGACCCAGGACTCGGTGGAGAGACTATGTCTCCAGCTGGTCTGGGAACGCCTTGGTATCCCCTCTGAAGAGCTGGAGCAGGTGGCTGGGGAGAGGGAAGTCTGGGCTTCTCTGCTTGAACTGCTGCCTCCGTGACCTGGACCTCCGGAAAAGTGGTAGAAGAAGGATGGATGGATGGATGGATACTCCTTTTGTATTGCACTAGGAATTTTTACAATAAACTTTTGTGCCTTTTGCAGATATGTCTCCACGTTTGTTTGTTTGATTTGTGACGGTTACAAAGATTTAGTGACATAAATTAATGCTAAAAGATTGGAAAAGCTGTCTAAATAATCCTGCAGTTTGAGAAATCACTTTTGGTTTGGTGTAAGTCCGTCAACAGAATTATGAACCATAAAGTAGTCTGTGTTAAAACATGTTAAATCCCATTAAAAGGTAACTCATTATTAAGAAATACAGATGCCAGTGTGGCCCAGAATTCCTCCATATACTGGTACTATCACTAAAGTGTGCAGTGTCTTCTGCACTCGCACATCCAACAATACAGTCTTCAGGAAATAAAATAATTGTTTTTGGTTACTTTTTCTTAAAAAATAAGCCATTATTTTCAACATCATTGATAAATGTTTGGTTTGTACTGCTGACTCTTCTGTCTTCTGTCTTCATTAGGTGTCTTAATAGTAAATCACGATGCAAACACAAAAGTCACTAAATTGTTTATTACAATCACCAGCAAAATCCAGATTATTTAGAATGTGCAAAATTCAAACTTTAAACTGTAAAAAACTCAGAATGGGTCACAGACGCTGACTCCTCACCTTCACAAAATGGCCCAGCATACCAAGGAACGCTTGATTGAAGGCAGCATTTGGAGCCATCTCCTCCCTTTACAAGGTAGTTTCATGGGATACAGGTCAAGTGGACCCCTGACCAAATGGCACCCCAAGTGGACCTCAGGATCCAATCTGTACATGTACATTCTCAATCCAATGATTTGTAAACACGAAGGAGAACAACAACAAGAATTTGTGTAAAACTGTTGGAAAGACTTTTCCCGGTCACCATCCATCCATTTCCTTCCACTTAATCTTTTTTGGGTCGCGGGGGGGGGGGGGGGGGGGGGTTGGAGCCTTTCCCAGCATCTTTGGGTGAGAGGCAGGATACACCCTGGACAGATCGCCAGTCCATCGCAGGGCCAACACAGAGAGACAGACAACCATTCACTCTCACATCCATATCTAAGTGTCATGAATCTGGGTTTGATGGTTTCAAACCCAGCTCTGACTTATGGTTATTTTGTTCTGTTTTCCACCAGACGCTTCAGGGAGCTTTTGGCCTTCACTCCCTGACAGCTCGGGCACGCCCCCTCCTCCTGTCAAGTGCCATCAGCTGTCATCAACTCATGCACACCAGGGTTCAATTATGTTCAGCCTATGCTTCCTCTCACCGGCAAGCTCTTCCCTCGTTAGCATTATGATTACAAACACGTTGCGGTTGTGGGAAGAGATTGTCGGAGCATTCACCCTCACTCGTGGCAGCGTGTTCCTCCATGAATGTTGTATTACTACCGTCGTGTATTCAGCCTGACATTTCAAGATGGAGGATTCCTTGGTGTTAGCGTCTGACTCTGCCTTACTTCCCCATTCACCAGACGACACGGACAGCCTTGGATCGTTCCAGCCGTAAGTACATTTGCCTTTCTCTGTGTGCCCAGCGGATGTCGGCACTAGGCATCTCTCCAGGCTGTGGAACATCCGGGTGGCTTCCCTGTATGTCTGGTGGCCGTTAATTCATCATTACAACTCTTTGTATTTTTGTGGTCAACTAGACTGGTTATTTCATTGTGGTTTAAGTTAATAAATGGCACATTCTACTCCAGCACTTGGGTTTTTCACTCCCTCTTTCGTGTGCCGTGTTATGGCGCACGAGGAATCATAACACCTAAGGACAATTTAGAATCTACAGTTGATGCCAATTAACCTAACTTGCATGTTTTTGGCAAGTGGGAGGAAACTGGAGAAATCCCGGAGTAAACCCACGCAGACACGGGGAGAACATGCAAACTCCACACAGATCACTGTTGGTCGGGGGCTGGGATCGAACCCAGGATCCCCCGGCCAAGGGTGAGTTGCTGTGCTGCCACAGTGCTAACCACTCTGCCACCGCGCTGCCCTTTTCCAGGTCACCAAGAAGTGTAAAAAATATATATATGTAAGATGACAATTTCTGCTTTCAAATGGCATTTCTTCTCCACCGCTGCTGCTTGTCATGGTTGGCTGCCCCCACATGAAAATCTACAGAATAGCTATGTGGGACTATAATGTTCTGAATGAGGTTTTAGAAAGCTCTGAATCAGTTTGTAAATCACTGGATTGAAAATGTATTTGTACATGTACAGATTGGACCCCGGGGTCCACTTGGGGTGCTCACATGGGGTACTCACTTGGTCAGGGGTCCACTTGACCTGTTCCCGTTTCATGCTCTCTTGCCTCACTGAGAAGCAACTGGATGTGCTGCTGGTCCCAGTTCAGCAGGTCTTCAGCCTGCGGTGGGACTCTAGAATGAAAATACACACACAACTTAAGTACATGCACAGCATGAAAGTGCAACATGTAAAAAACTTCTTTTTAACCAGGATTGACACTAGCTTATTTCATCAGATGCTGTCGACACAAGCACAAAATACAAGCAGAGCATGGAGTTAGCATTGATGGCTAACTAGCTAGCTCATTGTCTGCATACAGGAGACAACGGTGTTGTTTGTTCAAAGTGAGCTTTCCACCACTGGGATAAATAATGGCAAAGATGCATAATATCACATCACTCACCATCCTCTATCGCTGTTTTCAACAATGATGATGCCGTGGTCAGGTCGACGCCACTCTGTCTCCCATCTGCCTTCGCCGGTGGGTGGCCGTGAATTCTTTTCAGGTCGCTCCATCCAGCTCCTTCTGGATTTCTTTAGTCAGCTACCAAGCACAGAAAAGTCTGCACCTCGTCGTTGGACCACAGTGTTGATTTATGTGTAGCTATTTATCTTGTTGATTACACTCACTCATGCTTGCTGTTGGTGATTTGACTGTTCGTTGCTGTCCAAAATGGCGCAGTAAACAAAAGACACGTGACCCATGTGATGTCGGTGCAATCCCTCGATACCATAAAGTTGCTGTGATTGATAATTCGGCATGGAGAACACGGGGGTGGGGGGGGGGGGACCCGTGCCGCCATAAAGGATATCACTGGCACACGGGGAAAGCAGCAGGTGAGACTCCCGTTAACCGGGCATCACTGGTGTCCGACGGGGCGCTCCACGATCATTCGCGGGGAGGCACACTCAGCCTGCCTGGTCAGTGGTAGACGACAGTCCCGACTGCTGCTTCATTGTGGAGCGGAATGGCCAGATCAACTGCATATTACATGCAGACACACATGCACGCTTTGACTAAATGACAACAAAACGCAAAAATGTCCAAATAACAAAATAAATCATTTTTATTTAAATATTTACAGACAAATGGGCAACACTGATGCAAAACTTGCAGCCAAACGGTTCATTCTCCTGCGTGTGCGTGCGCATGTGTGAATAGTGACAGGATTGGTGCCGTACGTGGATGCCCTGAATTTCCCTCTGGGACTCAATAAAGTATACAAGATACAAATATTTTGTACTTATACTATCGCTAAAATATAAAAGGATGCACTGCAGTGGGTCGCAAATATTTGTAAACGTGTCCAGTTGTAGTACTGCATGAGTTTATTGATGATAGACTATAAACTACACATATAAACTAAATTATGATGGCTGAACAACTCCTATTCCCCAAAGTGCAAGATATCACATTTATGAATATGTCGTAAAAGATCACAAATAAGTGATGTGACAAAAAAAATAAACAAGCGGTTCTTAAACAGTGGCTAATATTGCATGTCCCATTTATTTTCAATTATTCTGTAATTAATATTCACACAATCAAATCTCAGTTCAGTCCCTTTCATATTTGTCAAAGTCTAACCTGTGATTGCCTACATACAGGCTACACCTCTGTATTCCACCTTCAAACACAGCCTACATTTGGGCTTGTAAAGCCTGATTGGGCTACCTGTTTCAGACAGGAATACTTGCTTTCTACGGGCATGCGCTAGTATTAATGAAACGAGTAACACATCTGATCAAATTTCAGTAACCAACACATAACTGAATTTTTAAACAGTAATTTCGTTACACAGCACATTACAGCAAAAGAAGTGGCGTTACAGTAACACATTACTCCCAATACTGGTGGTGATGTAGTCAGAAAGCGGACATCCTTAAAGCTTCAATGCACCTCTGATATTGGGACGATGTCAAAATCTGGAGGGGAAATATGTAATAGAATCAATACAAGCATTCTTACTTGGCTTGCCAAATGAGTCGCCCTCTTGGTGACACAAGTAGAGTGCTGGAGTCTGGTGTGGGAGGTTGCAAGTTCAAACCCCCCTTTGGACGTTACCAGTTGGACTTCTCTGCCCGTCCCCTTGGTTACCTGGTACTTACTGGGTTTTGATTTTATAATTACCCTGAAATTACCAGGTACTTTGGGCTGTATTCTTGAGTTACACTACCACTACACTGGGTGTGTCCAAACTTTTGACTGGTAGTGTATGTTACTTTTTTGTAGTTTCCTGAATAAATTAATTTTGGGGTCATTACAAAATTCGAACGTTGGGTAGGGATAATTTTTGGGTCGATCAAGCAGTGTAATAAAAGAATACAGCCTAGAACCCAGGTAAGTACTGGTTAATTTTGGGGAAGTTAAGACATTAAAACCCAGTAATAAGTACTGGTTAATTTTGTTGTAATTGCTAAAGTAGAAATTAGAATCCAGTAAGTACTTAATAATTTCAGGGTAATTTCTTAATTAGAACGTAGCGAGTACTGCATAATTTCACGGTACTTGCACATAAGATTAGCTGAGCTGCTAAACTTGTCTAAAGCATGGAAACTACAGCATTCTTAAATAACAGAGTACTTTTTTTTTATAAAAACGGGGCCTCTAATCATGTTGTTACCCTGAACTTTCCATGCACTTACACTGTTTTTGCACCAGTACTTTTGTATTTCTGCACCAAAAGTTCACATTAATTTCATTGTACTTAATGGGCTATGTTATGAAGTGTTACCCCAAAATGATCTCATCTAATTTATTGCAAATTATCTTTCTGTTCTATTGTTTACTGTCATTTTTCGTCTCTTTAACAGAGTATGAAATTTGTGTCACAACTGGAGAGGTGGAGACAAAAGAGAATGCATGGATCGTACTTGAAGGGAGGAAAGGCCGATCAAAAGAATTTGTAATGGAGAACTCCTCTAAGAAAAAGAGGTTCTTGCGGTACGTACTTGCTGCAAGATTAACTTGGCAAGCTGCAGCCTTTTTGCATATAAAAGCTCAGAAAATCGTGCTTCCTCGTTTTAATTTTCCCTTTACTCTCATGATAATCCTTCCTACACCAAGTAATGAATCCAGACCAGCACTGTTTTCCACTATCACCACGTCACTCAGACACAAAATAAACTGGCTATGAATTTCAGTTACGGGAGCTAGTTGACAAGAGTCACTCCAGCATGTTTCTTCTTTTCTCTTTTTAGAGGAAATGTCGACAGGTTTGAGTTTTCGTCCAAAAACCTGGGAGATATTGCTGGTATCTGCCTGGGCCACACACCCAAGGATGGAAAGAAAGTAAAGGGGGAGGTTTATTGGCATGTAGAGGAGGTCGTTGTAACTGAAAGAGAGCTGGGAAACAAGTAAGATACCAGTTAGTCCTTCACATCAGTTACGTTTCATCTACTTTGACCGCTTCCACATAAACCAGAATATAATATCCCACCTCTGTTTCATCAAACCAGATACATCTTCAGCTGCAACGTTCACGTCCCTCTTTCTCCGAAAAGGGATGATTTCTTGACTGTTGAGTGCACCAAGTCCATTGAGAGCTTTGCCAGTAAAGCTCGAAGCCTGGTGCCCGTCAAATACGAGATCATCGTCATTACAGGTGATGAGAAGGGAGCGGGAACAGATGCCAATGTTTTTATCACTGTGTACGGCACCAATGGTGATTCGGGCTGCAGGCAGCTCCGGCAGAAGTTTCGTAACCTTTTTGAGCGCGAACAAACAGATCGCTTCATACTGGAAATGCTGGACATGGGAGAGCTGCAGAAAGTTCGGGTGGAGCACGACAACACTGGTATCAACCCTGGCTGGCTGCTGGATCGTGTGGAAGTCACCAACACGGCCAATGGCGTCACCACCATTTTTCTGTGTGGGAAGTGGCTGGACACCAAGAGAGCCGACGGGAAGATCTCTAGGGTCCTCTACCCAAAATACTAAAAACTGCCATAGATGTTTTTAGTATTTTTCTCTCTACAAAGAGAATCTGCTTCTAGCCGTTTGATGTCTCAGGAAATTATCATTATTTATCATAAATAATGTGGTCAGGAAGAAGGAATGTGCCATTTTTTTAATGTCATGTCACAGGGATGGCTTGTTCTGATGTTTGTCATAATGAAGGGGTTTTTTTTGTAAGTTATTAAACTCTTTTATAATGCAAAATGTTAACATGTTTGTCTTTATGGTGTACAAACTTCAAAACCTTTAGACTGTGAGTCCACAGAAATATGTTTTTTTTCTGCTGGTGTCTGTTTTCTGTTCATTTTCTATGTAGTCGAGCATTAAATGCATTCAACCTTGGCGCATAAACTGAAAGCTGAAAAACTTGAACTTTTGGAACGCCACCTCGGTCGTCATCGTCACACCTCTGTAACCGGCCAATCAGGATTAGCCTAAAAGGACACCATAAGAAAAAGAAAGCCCAGTTTGTCATTCAATCCATACAGCCAAGCACATACAGTAGAACGAAATGATGTTTCTCCCATCAGAAGGGCTGCTGCCATGCAAGGCATCACCACAACTGTTTTCCCTTCCCCCATTCTATTATGCCAAGCACCAAGCTAGTAGATGGGAAGAACCATTTTTATATGGTCTGGTATGATCGGCCAGGGCGTGAACCCACAACCTCCCAGCTGTGGGGTGGATGCTCTTCTGCTAGGATACCACTCCAATATACTGTATTTAAAAGCAGAAGCTTGGGAGGATGCGTGCTGTCTTACCAGTTTGTTGGAATATAGTGTAGTTTTGTTATGAAACATCCGTGCCAAGCTGTAAGCAACAGGGGTGTGTCTGATTGCCAAATAGTACCCTATGAAGTAGACTGCGTCGGCTATTCAGCCATGTTAAGTGAGTTTCCAAACTGTAAGGAGCGGGTGTTCAGTTCAAAAGGAAATGAGAAGTGAACAATTGTACATCACTTGACAGGAAGTTGACCAGAAGATTACCCATAAGACTATTTCCAATCTTTCTGCTTTGTCAGAAGACAATATGAACCTGTTTGAGATATTACCCATAAGACATTGCACCTCAAATTCAACAAACCACTGTTAACGTTACTGATCAGATAAACTAATGTTGGCTGACATATCATTTTATATTAATAAAAATACATTTGTTTTAATATGTTATTTTAGTAGTATAAAATCACTGTAGTAGCAGCAACACGTATCCATGGTTACTGTGGTAATGCTCTGAGAAGGGAGGTGTCATTGCAGGGTGTTTCAGATGGAGAAATTTTGTTGAGAGAAGTTCACTTAACCAGTATTCCCTGGGAAGGGAGTAGGGAGTAGTGCTGAAGTACACTGTGGATGGGATCGGGTCAAACTGTTGCTAGGATACCAGGTGTAGTGCCGTTTTGAAGAGTGCCTGTAAAGTGCTCTGAAAAATAAGTCCAGAGTATTTCCAGTGAGAAAACAAATACTTTCTGTGAACAGGCAGCCTTAATCTGCTTGACAAATGGCGTGTTCCTTCTGTTATTTATCAAGCCAATTTTTAAATATGTATAACATTGTTTATACTAAAATGAGCAGCCTTCATGTTCACCCTCCTCACTTAATGATTCTGGGTCTTCAGATCACTTTGGTGGCACACAGATAAACGTTGTGGATCTGGGTGAGCACAGCACCATCTTGTTTTGTGTTACTCTTTGTGTTGCGTAACCCCCCTCATCAGGAGCAAGGAGGATGATTGCTGGCAGCTGGCTGATTACCCTCACCTGTGGGTAATCACTGGTCCCAGGCTATTTAAGAATCAATCAGAGAGCGGTTCACTGTGGAATCGTAATGTGGTAAACCCTGTCCTCGTGGTAGCCAACAGAAGTGGAAACTCTTGGTCTCAATTCTCTGACACACACTCACCCAAAGTCTGCTTCCTAGATTAAACCCCACCTGCCTGCTGCCTTGTCTTCTGCTCCTGTACACTCACCCTGCAACCTGCCCAGTCCTGGCCATCTCACCTCCTGTCTCAGGATAACTGTACCCAGACTCATTCACTCTCTTGAAAGGAAAAAGGGTAAGAAACAATACTCACCAATTCTTTATAAATAACATACTCTCACTACTGACCCTAATCGACTGGCGCCGTACTGGTTGGAAAATCATCACCTGGAAAATGGCATCTTACCGCAAGAAACTTACTGCACCATTCTGCAAAATCTCAAACCTTCTCACCTCTGCTGAACCCCGACCACTCACGCCCTCCTTTCTCCTCTCCCAACAGGAGTTAATCTTTTCACTCAGCGGGCCTAGCACTGTTTTAACCGTTGTCTGCTCAATCCATACCTTCACTTGCTTCAACTCTTGCCACTGAGTGTTTGCACTCTGTTTTTGAGTCCTCACCTTGCAAAATTATGACAATAACATTATTTTGTGATGCACTGCAGCCCCAGCAACCATACAATAATTCTATGGATAAATAAATATTCTCAAAAATATATAGAATTATCATTAATTAACTATGCATTTAATTAATCAATGAGACATTTAATTATGTAAGAAATTATATTTTTAATCCCTTTTATATTTCCAGTTTTAAATAATTCATGACATAATTCATTAGTTACATTTTTGAAAATAATGATGTTTACATTTCCAATTTTAAACAATTTATTATTTATGATGTATATATATATATATATTAGGGCTGGGATGATAATCCCATTAACTTTTTGATTAATGTGGACCAATTAAGGCATTTAAAAATAAAATTGATGCTGAGGTGGTGTCGGCAGTGATAACCGGTTTGTCTCAGCAGCTGGCTCAGCTTAAAATGGGTGAAGGTCTTGCTTTTCAGGGTACAATTTTACACCACACTAAACTGATCTTCCGGTACTCGGGACAACCTCATTCTGTGTACACACCCCACTTAAAACATGCGCGCACACACACACACACACACACACACACACACACCTGACTCAGTGACCCCGTTTACATGGTCATGAATAACACATTATAATCAGCTTTCTAGAGTTACCCAATTATTCAAACTGTCATGTAAACAGAGTAATCCGATTACCTTTATCAGTAATATGTCATTATTGGTTTATGAGAAAACGGATTAACACACCTAGTTTATTTGCCCAATAAACCATTTACTCAGTGCATGTAAACACCATAAGCCGTTTATTACCTTGATCAGTTTACTCCAGTATTCGGTTTACTCGTGACCATGTAAACAGGATCAGTGTTATTGATTAGGACCAGGGGTGGATTTAGTCCATTTGGGGCCCAAAGCAAAGACAGAAATTGGGCGCTGCTATTTCTTTATTCTACACTTTCTTTTCAGGCTTTATTGAAATCCTTCCTGAAAATTATTGTCCTCAGAAGTCTTCAAATGATGATATCATTCAGGCATCAGGAATTACATCTGTAGAAAAACAAAGAAGTTTAACAAACTGAATGTAGACTCTTGTCTTGCCTTGATCCAATGGAGGAGATAGGAGAGAGAAGGACGGTGGCTAAACTGTCATCTCTGCTGGAGTCCGAGTTCCACCCTATGCAGGACATACTGGATGCACTGAGGAGCTCATTTAGCAGCAGACTACATCATCCCAGGTGCACAACCGAGAGGTTTCGTAGGTCCTTCCTACCAACGGCTGTCAGACTGTACAACCTAAGCAGGGCTGCTCGCAGAGATAGCAAAAAGACGTAACAAACTAATAGTTTTTTTTGAATGCAAAAGATGCAATAGACTTACACAATGGTCCTCTCCGGCATACAACTAGGAACATACCAGTCGCTATGGAGGGTGAGAATATGTATGGGCACATAATCATACCATGTAGGATAACTAAATAGACGGTTATGCTGTTTCATCCCACCTAGCAACAATGCTCTGCACTGTGTGTGTTTATATATTTACATATTTATTCCATCTAGCTACAATGCTCAGCACTGGGTGTGTTTATATTTATATATCTATATATTTATTCCATCTAGCTCCAATGCTCCGCACTGTGTTTTTATATATCTACATATTATTCCATCTAGCTACATTGCTCCGCACTGTGTGTTTATATACTTGCATATTTATTCCACCTAGCTGCAATGCTCCGTACTGTGGGTGTTTATATATTTACATATTTATTCCATCTAGCTACAATGCTCTGCACTGTGTGTTTATATACTTGCATATTTATTCCACCTAGCTGCAATGCTCCGTACTGTGGGTGTTTATATATTTACATATTTATTCCATCTAGCTACAATGCTCTGCACTGTGTTCATATATTCATATATTTATTCCATCCAGCTACAATGCTCTGCACTGTGTGTCTGTGTGTGTGTGTGTGTGTATATATATATTTTATAGTAATATGTACATATGTATATTAGCTGCTCTTGCTTGCTTGTTTTTTTTTGTTTTTTTTGTTTTTTTTTTTGTTTTTGTTTTTTTTTTTTCTTGCCTTCTGATTGTTGCTCTGAGTGTTGCTATCCCTGTGCTGTTGCAATCCTGGAATTTCCCCGTTGTGGACTAAATAAAGGCTTATCTTATCTTATCTTATCTTGTCTATTATAAAATAAAAACAACAATTTACATGGAAGATTTGTTGTTTGTTCACACTTACTAGTCCCTCCAGGATTTCATGATACTGCGATTGCGCTAATTTACACGAAATCAGGCCATCGCCGCATATTTTGAGTGACCTTGCAACTTTGTCCAATCACCGCAACTTTCCTGCAGTTTTGGCCTGCAGCAATGCATTGCTGCACCACGCTCACTTCCGTGTTTACAGTGAGTATTAATGGAACACATCAGCAAAAAACTGTGTGCGATTGAAAAAAACCCCAAAACACTCACCTGCGAGTTTTCCCACACCATCCCTTCCGCCGTCTCCCACGCCCCGCTGGTGAATGTCTCCCCACGTCTCTGTCTTGACCACTTGACCACGTGTACGAAGTGCCGGGTTTGTGTTGAAAAAAGTCTGCCTGCCTAAAAAGCACCCCAATGCGAAAGCGAGCGTGAGGAGAGACGCCGTAAAACCACAAACGAGCAAATACCGTGGTGTGAAAAAATGTTTGCCCCCTTTTGATTTCTCATTTTTTTTGTATGTTTGTCACACTTAAATGTTTCAGATCAAATAAATTTAAATATTAGACAAAGATAGCACAAGTAAACACAAAATGCAGATTTTAAATGAAAGTGTTTATTATTAAGGGTTAAAAAAAAAAAAAAAATCCAAACCTACTTGGCCCTGTGTGGAAAAAGTGATTGAACCCCTGTTAAAACATAAATTAACTGTGGTTTATCACATCTTTGGAAAGCTGAGTTCAATTTCTGTAGCCACACCCAGGCCTGATTACTGCTACACCTGTTCTCAGTCAAGAAATCACTTAAATAGGACCTGCCTGATAAAGTGAAGTAGACCAAAAGATCCTCAAAAGCTAGACATCATGCTGCGATCCAAAGAAATTCAAGAATAAATGAGAAACAAAGTAATTGACATCTATCAGTCTGGAAAGGGTTATAAAGCCATTTCTAAAGCTTTGGGACTCCAGCGAAGCACAGTGAGAGCCATTATCCACAAATGGCAAAGACATGGAACAGTGGTGAACCTTCCCAGCAGTGGCCGGCCGACCAAAATTACCCCAAGAGTGCAGCGCCGACTCATCCAAGAGGTCACAAGAGACCCCACAACACCACCATAGAACTGCAGGCCTCACTTCCTCAGTTAAGGTCAGTGTTCATGACTCCACTTTAAGAAAATGAATGGGCAAAAATGGCCTGCATGGCTAAGTTCCAAGACGAAAACCACTGCTGAGCAAAAAGAACATAAAGGCTTGTCTCACTTTTGCCAGAAAACATCTTGATGATCCCCAACACTTTTGGGAAAATATTCTGTGGAATGACAAGACAAAGGTTGAACCTTTTGGAAGGTGTGTGTCCCATTACATCCGGCATAAAAGTAACAGCATTTCAGAAAAGGAATATCATATCAACAGTAAAACATGGTGGTGGTGGTGTGATGGTCTGGGGCGGTTTTGCTGCTTCAGGACCTGTAAGACTTGCTGTGGTAAATGGAACGATGAATTCTGCTGTCTACCAAAAAATCCTGAAAGAGAATGTCCAGCTATCTGTCCGTGACCTCAAGCTGAAGCGCACTTGGGTTCTGCAGCAGGACAATGATTCAAAACACACCAGCAAGTCCACCTCTTTAAGAAAAACAAAATGAAGACTTTGGAGTGGCCTAGTCAAAATCCTGACCTGAATCCAATTGAGATGCTGTGGCATGACCTTAAAAAGGCGGTTCATGATTGAAAGCCCTCCAATGTGGCTGAATTACAACAATTCTGGAAAGATGAGTGGGCCAAAATTCCTCCACAGCGCTGTAAAAGACTCATTGCCACAAATGCCTGATTGCAGTTGTTGCTGCTAAGGGTGGCCCAACCAGTTATTAGGTTTCGGGGGCAATCACTTTTTCACACAGGGCCATGTAGGTTTGAATTTTTTTCCCCCTTAATAATAAACACTTTCATTTAAAAACTGCATTTTGTGTTCACTTGTGTTTTCTTTGTCTAATATTTAAATTTGTTTGACTTCCGCCCTCCAAAGAGAACAGACGCCTTTTTCTTCTCTCCTGCTCTGACTTATCTCCTTCCTCCCCTAACTAACTGGATCCCAGCTTGCTATCGTCTGTCTGCGTGTCTTTACTGCTGATTATCGAAAGAAATTATGGAATTAATAAGCTGGGCTTTGAACGCAATTGACACTATTTTTTCAACAAGGAAAAGTGCCCCGGGAGAGGTTGTTTGCCCCGCAGGAACGGCTGCTGCGGGCTATTTGAGGGACACAAGTAATTGGAAACTCTTGTGCCTGTCTGATCTTTCCATCGAAGATGTAGAAGATTTGTACGTCTTCGTAGTAATGGTGATTGGGATCGTTCTGATTGGATCTGGGATTGTCCTGGTGTACCGTAAATTGATGAAGATGGACACAACCTATCAAAATGCTGGCCAAGCGAGGTTCAACCATCAAGTTGAAAAAATGGAGAGGACTCTGACAGAGGCAAATGGAGAACTGTCTAGGAAGGTGGATTACATCATGATTACGCTGAGAGCCGTCCATGAAGGATTCAACGTCCAGCAATGAAGGATTAAATACTGAATCTGTAAGAGAATATAAAGTTTTTTCTCTCTGGGATCAGTACTATTCGACGAATCTGACTCCCCTCACACAAATCCTCCAGATTATCTGCAGTTTTTTGTTTTCAAAACACTGAGCTCACGGCCTTCGGACAGCCAGCTGCATGGCCCAAGGACAATGCCAGCAGCTAGACAAAACATCTCCTGCCAAAGAGACCTTGTTGTTCTTAACTGATACAAACACCTACATTCAACACTACATCCACACTGACTCAAAAAACTGATGAAAAAGATTACTCACTCACTGCTCTCTCTGTGTCCTTGTGAACTTTTTTGTCTGCTAACTGTGCATTGAGGGCTTTTTGTTCTTGTAATCATAATATTGATCATATATGACCAGTATTCTGACAATCAATGGTTTTTTTGCTCCTTCCTATTGTATTATCCTTTCTTCCCTACGCATCCTGTACCCATCTGATGACAGGCGCGTTCACAGATGCTGCCGTGTCACCGGAAATGCAGGTCGTTTTCTGTGTCAAGTCAAATCCCTCGTATGTTATCAGTTATCTGTTAATGTACTTGGCAATAAATCTTTTCTGAGTTCTGAGTTCTGATCTGAAACATTTAAGTGTGACAAACGTACAAAAAAAAGAGAATTCAGGAAGGGGGCAAACACTTTTTCACACCACTGTATAACACTACAGCCAGTGTTGTAACATTTTATACATCTTTAGAGGTAAAATCATTAGTACATCTTGTCAATGAGCTTTAAAGCTGTGAATCTCCAATCTGGACACAGACCAACGTGTGCCCCCGACAAACCCCGAGGAGAGCCCCTCCTCCCTGTAAAACTCCCAGTAAAGGAAAAAATTGGTATCTGAGACAGGTGTGTGTCAAGACGCGCAGCAGATAGAGAGACAGGTAGAAGTCAGGCATAGAAAAACAGAGAATATTCAGTAATTTTTTTCAGAAAAACACAGACTCCGATAGATGATACAGAGCAACAGAATAAATTATTTATTTTTCCACTGTGCTCGGTACCGAGTAGTTGGGCACCACTGCGGTTAGGGAGTTTTCAAATGAAGGTGCTGCCATAATTTCCAAATCTATACTCTTTAACATGCATTCAATGCAATTTAGCTGTTTTAATGGATAATTATTTTATCATCCTTTTTATTCAAGTCCTCAGCAAGAATAGCCTACAGTGTTGGTCATATTTATGACAAATTTATGAGTAGCTACTTCATTCTCACTTGCCTGTGTTAAAGTCTGTATTTGCTGTTGCACAAAGTTTTTCTGTATAGCAGAAGGTTCTGCTTAATTTACAAATCACTGTTTAATAGGAATTTTTTGACAATCCTGTGCTTTTCTTGTGGTGTTATATAGAATATCATTGCAGTAAACTATGGAAAAAAGCATTTGCTTTAAAATTTGTAATTCCACAACTTTTAGTGCAATAAAACCTCCTAAACATCACAACTTTTATCGCAACTTTTTTTAAAAAAGCTGCCACAAATTCAGGCTTTTTGGGCCGCAACAATCTTAAAAATATTCCCTGAAATCCTGGAGGGACTGACTTACCCACATTTGCCAGCAGGATCCTGTTCATGGTCTGCTGACTGGTCCATTTTGCAGAGGCATCTATTGTGTTCCCTCCTCTGTACAACATAGATAGGAGGGAGAATATGCATGTTAGACCCTAGAAAGAATAGCCAATGTTTTATACAAGTGCTAATGGGGATCTTAATAAAATAAACTAACTATTTTTAATGTCATGTAATGTCATCCTCTGTGAGGCTGCAGATATCCTGTGCATGCCTGGGGAGCACAGTTGGTCATAATTAAATTTAACCTTGTGAGCCTTGGCCTCAGCAAATCTTGCAATTAGGAAAAAACAGTTTAAAAAATTGTTGTTTACCTGTACTGTCAGCAACCGGCGTCACCACTGCCTCCCCATTAATAACAGCAGGTGCTCATCATTAGTATCAGGAACGTGTGTGCTCATACAAGCAGCGTTGCTCTCTATCTTAGTGATGGGCAGGCAGGCACCGGTGCTCCGAACGATGAGCTGATCTTTCCAGGAAATATTTGGCGAGGCGTGACTCGTGACGTATGTCTTGACGTCGGACCACGTGACTGGGTCAGGAGAAATAAACTGAGCAGTGTTACCCAATGGAACGCCCCGTCTCTCACGTTTTGTTTTGTCATGTTTGACTGTGTAAGGGATTTGTCACAGCCAATTTTCAGATGGAGCCAGTTCCAAAAACACTTAAGCTCGTTTCTCTTATTGATGTATTTTTGACAAATTGTGGCTTTGTATTGCAACTGAGATGATGGCTTAGTGGTAGTATGTTCTTTTATTTCCATTTTTATTTGCGATGAAGAGCTTGGGCCATTATTACGCATCATTATGCTGAGGCACTGTTGCTGTTGTGCCCTGCATGAGAATCAGGCCACAGTTAAATATACTGGGACGGTATAAGACTGTTGAAAATGTATTATTTCTTAATAAAAATGGATAAGTAGTAAAAGCACACGAAGTAACACAGACACATTCACTGTAGTCACCTCAGGTTTTTTTTATTTTTCTGCCTTTTGATCATTGATATTTCTTAAAAGACAGCATTTATTGAAATTGAAAAAAAATACACATTAAACCAACAATACCCTTGTAAAAATCAGCATGTTGTATACCTTTTGTCCACTAGATGGACTGGTAGAGAAAATGAAGTCTCACATGAGGCCTTGCCTATGTGAACCATTTTGATGAAAGGCCTCAAGTCCTCCAGAAAGCCTCATTTGGCCATCACTACTCTATCTGCTCCTCGTGAGGGTAAGTCTCCTCCCAGGTTGAAGTGAAAAAGGTTGTTTTGATAAAAATTTTCTGTGCCCTTCCCTTTTTCTCCATTTCTCTGCACCGCTCGGATAACTTCGTTTCATTTTGCCGCTATTCTTAATGTGCCAGTTTGTCTCCAACACGCACATGTGCATGTCTCAAAGACAACATGGAAGAGTCCAACAGTCTGAGGAGAAGGGGGGAGGATGTTACTTTCGTGATTTGATTTGCTGTTTATGTAAATACTGGTGTTTCTTTATTTTGTTGGACATCATATTAAATATGCTAAACATTAAAAAAATATATGGGGCTCCCATTAGATTGGGGCCCTTAGCAGATCGGGGCCTAAGGCATTCGCCTACCTTTGCCTAATGGTAAGTCCGCCTCTGATTAGGCCTGCTCACGCAAAAGTATGAAAAGAGGGAGAGTTTCTGTCATGGTGAGCAGAGAAAAACATACACTCTAACATAAAGTTAATAAAAGCTTCTAACTCACCATTAAGGCCAGGACCTCTGGAAATCAATTAAGAATTACTCTGTACTTTAAAGGGTTGAGATAATTAGGAAAGTTACCTTAAATAGAAGAACTGCCTTCCTCTCTGACTGTTTCAAAATAAAACAGGAAATATGACAATATTAAAAATGGTAGTTTTATAGAGAAAATGACTCCCTCTTTATAATGAACTGAAAAAGAATATTACAGATTGCTATCATAAATTGTATTTTTTTAAAATGTGTAAATACATTCATGATTATATAGTAGTATTTTATTCTTGTTGAATGGGAGTCACAAGTAAGTATGTTCAATGAATGAAAATGCAACTAAACGTTGTTAAAGTATCCACCTTATTCCTGGGGGTGCCGCTGTAGGAACAATTAGGGGCGGAGCTTCCGGTTTCAGCTGACCTAGTGTTAAATCAGTCAGTAAGAGTGGAGTAGCAGGGACATTTAAATAGCATTTTTAAAAGTTTTTCAAATTCATTTTAATGTATAGTTCACATACGTGTTTTGCACTCAGGTGGCAGCTAATTTCAGCTCTTCTAGTTTTTGTATTTTTTGTGGTATGATTATATTACTGTTGTGAGGTGCAAGAGGCCGTGTTCCCGCATTTCTGATGCCGAAGTCATTGTTTTTTTTAACAAGGAAAAGTGGCCCGTTTCAGTAACAACCATATGTTCTAAACTAGCACCGGAAGTTGCTACCATAATTCACGCAAGGCATCATGGGGCCTATGAATAAGGTGGATACTTTTTTATTGATTCTTTTATGCAAGTTTAGCAGTCAATCAAAAATGTGCAGTTAATTAGGTGAAAAAACACACATATGCACAACCCTAATATATTTATTTAATTCTGGGACTTCTGGCCCTCTATAATTAAAACCCTTAATTGTGACATAGGCCAGAACCAAAGTGCTGGGGCCATCAATGTTACTTGCATCTTTAATAATCACATTTTAACCAATGGCCAAATATTCTTGGTTGAGGTATGCACTCTGCTACATACCTTCCTTTTTACCCCTCAACCTCTAAAAGGCTGAAGGGATACTGTCGTCACCCCAAAGCGGATGGGCGTCGGAAGCAGTGGCGTCAACACCTACCTTGTGAATGCGATTACTAGAGAGTGAAATCATGTAGGCTTTTCAAATTGATACCATAGTTGTATCTAAGAAAAATCTTGGACGAGTTCGAATTTGGATAACCTCTGACCTTGAAGTCAAGGTTAAAGGTGAAGGTCAATATGCCATATAAACTATATCTCAAGAACATAAAAAGCTAGTTTCACCAAAATTGGTACACAGGTTCACCCTGGGATCCTGATCTGACACTGTGGGTTTGGTGTCAAAAGGTCAAAGGTCAAGCTTAACATTCTCTATGCATTATATTTTTTTTTTCTTTTAAAGTCTTCTTGCCTGCCTCAGGGACTAAGATAAGATAAGCCTTTATTAGTTCCACAGTGGGGGAAATTCCAGTATTGTAGCAACACAGGGATAGCAGCAACTCTGAGCAAAGAATTGGTTAGCCAAAGCAGTAAATGAATATACACATGTACACAGTTATATACACAGTGCAGAAGCATTGCAGCTAGATTGTGTCAACAGCATTACAGTTAGTTAAATTACCTAGCTAAATATAAATATGGACCCAGGCAGTATATTTCACATTTTAATGAATAGTGTTGTTGCCACCCTCGATAATAATTGTTATTGCCTTAGTTGTGTCTTGGAGGGCACGATCTCTATTGTGCAAAGTTGTGACGTTTAATGCAACCTCTATGAGCAGCACCAATTAGTTTATAAAGTCTGACAGCCATAAGTAGGAAGGACCTGCAGAACCTCTCCCTCGAGCACTTGGGATGACACAACCTACCGCTAAATGAGCTCCTCAGTGCATTCAACGTTCTCTACATGGGGTGGGACTTGGACTCCAGCAGAGATGACAGCTTAGCCACCATCCTCCTCTCTCCTAATTCCTCCACTGGGTCAAGGCGTCACCCTAGAACAGAGCTGGCTTTTTTGATCAGCCTGTTCAGTCTCTTCCTGTTGGCTACCATGATGCTGCTGCCCCAACAGACCACTCCAAATATGATGGCTGATGCCACCACAGAATCATAGAAGGTCTTCAGGAGTGCCCCTCGCACTCCAAAAGACCTGAGTCTCCTCAGGAGGTACAGACTGCACTGCCCCTTCTGGTAGAGCGCGTTGGTATTATGTGACCAGTCCAGTTTATTGTTCAGGTGAACACCCAAGTACATGTAGGATGTCACCATCTCAATGTCTGTTCCCTGGATGTTTACCGGTGCTGTGGGGGGTTGTCCTCGCCTGTGGCAGTCCACCACCAGTTCTTTAGTTTTCCTCGCATTGATCTGAAGACAGTTCTGCAGTTCGCAGTCCACAAAGTCCTGGATAAGTCCTCTGTACTCCGCATCAACCCCTTTGGAGATGAGGCCGACGATCGCAAAGTCATCAGAGAACTTCTGTAGATGTCAGTGTGGTGTGTTATGTGAAAAATCAGCAGTGTAGAGGGTGAACAGGAAGGGAGCCAAAACTGTTCCCTGGGGAGCCCCCGTACTGCAGATGATGGTGTCAGACACACAGCCCTGGGTTCTCACAAACTGTGGCCGGTCTATGAGGTAGTCTAGGATCCACAATGACAGGTGCTGGTCCACCCCTGCACACAGCAGCCTGTCCCTCAGGATCACTGGTTGGATGGTGTTGAAAGCACTAGAGAAATCAAAGAACATGATCCTCACAGTGCTCCCAGGCTTCTCCAGGTGGGACAGGGAATGATGTAAGAGGAAGATCACTGCATCCTCATCCCCGATGCCATGCTGGTAGGCAAACTGAAGTGGGTCCATGGCTGGTCCCACTAGGGGGCAAGAGTGGGTGAGGAGCAGCCTCTCCAGGGTCTTCATTAGGTGTGACGTGAGGGCCACTGGTCTGTAGCTGTTCAGGTCCTTGGGGTGCGGAGTCTTCGGCATGGGTACCACACAGGATGTTTTCCACAGCTGTGGTACCCTCCCCAGCTTCAGGCTCAGGCTGGAGATGTGCTCCATGATCCCGCACAGCTGGTCTGCACAGGGCTCGAGGAACCTCAAGCTGATGTCGTCCAGACCTGCAGCCTTCCTCGCCTTGATCTTCTTCAGTTCAGCTCTCACCTAAGTGAGGGACAGAGCGGGATAGGGTGGCTGTGTGCTGGGAGGGGTGTTGGGCCTGTGTGGGGGGAAAAACAGCAGGGGATGTGCATTGAGAGCTGAGGGATGTGGGGGGCGGGTGGAGGGAGGGCAGTGGACAGCGGGACTAGATGAAGGTGGAGGCAGCAGGGGTTGGTGGGCAGGCAGAAGAGGGCAGTTGGTCAAACCTGTTAAAGAACAGGTTCAAGTCATTCACCCACTCTCTACCCCCCATGGTGTGGAAGGAGGTATTCTGGTGCCCAGACATAGCTTTGAGGCCTCTCCAGACACTGCTGACGTCACTCTGCTTCAGCTTGTCCTCCATCTTCTTCCTGTAACTGCCCTTCCCCTCTTATCTCTAATCTTCATCCTTAGCTCCCTCTGTACGGGCTTTTGCTCCTCCTTGTTTCCCGACCCGAAGATCCTTTTCTTCTCCCTCAGCAGTGTCTTTATCTCAGAGTTGATCCAGGGTTTGTTGTTTGAGAAACACTGTATGGTCTTGGCGGGTACTGTGTTCTCCACACAGAAGTTGATGTAATCTGTGATGGCGTGTGTGAGGCCGTCGATCTCCTCACCATGTGGACCACAGAGCTGCTCCCACACTGTGGATTCAAAACAGTCCTTCAGAGGGTCCTCCGCCTCCTCGGGCCATATCTTCCCTGTGCGGGTAACAGAAGGTTGTCTGTGTTCCAGGGGTTTGTACACAGGCAGGAGGTGAAGCAGGTTGTGATCACATTTTCCAAGGGGGTGCGGGGGGTGATGAGGTGTAAGCCTCCTTGATGTTTGCATAAAATAAGTCCAGTGTTTTATTGTCTCTGGTGTGGCACATAACACACTGGGTGAAAGTGGGCTGAGTGGAGGACAGGGAAGCATGGTTGACGACAGATGGAAATTAGTGAGAACGCTATAATCTGGTACAGATCATCTTTACCCTGTGTTTAATGTTTTTTTCTGTACATGGGTCCTGACAAATAAACCAATAAACTATACTATCGTAGAACAAGTAATGTGAGGGTCACCAAACTTTGCACACAGGTTCACCCCGTGCCCCTGAACTGTGACTATGGTTTTGGGATTGCAAGGTCAAAGGTCAAGGTCAAAATGCCATTTAAACTATATCTCTACAACAGTGAATGCTAGGGTCACCAAACTTTGTGCACAGGTTCACCTTGAGATCCTGACCTTAAACTATGGGTCTGGAGTCAAAAGGTCAAAGTTTTTAAATCACAAAGGAAACGACGTACATGTTTCACATTGATACCATTGTTCTATCTTTGAAAAATCTGGGATAAGTTTGAATTTTGGCAACCTTGACCTCAGGTCAAGGTCAGAGGTCAACTCTCAGAAAACCTTCTAAATGTGATAACTTGTGAATGAAATGATCTAAGCTTTTCATATTGATCCCATAGTTGCATCTATGGCGAGTCTCGAATAATTTCGATTTTGCGCGACTTCAAACAAAAATTCACTTAGCCAGCGCTCTTCATGCCAGCAGGCTGTGAGGTACCGCTGGCAGCCCCAGTATTTTTCTGCCTTATTATGGAAAGTATATTTGAGATAAAAAATAGAACAAAAACAAGAACTTTTCCATTTTATTAGATTTATTACAAAAAGAGCACATATAAAAGGATAATATACAAGCCATGAGATAAAGTAAAAATTAACAAAACAGAACGGTTTGGGTTTAGCAATGCGACTTTTCAAATCATCATCATTATTATTATTAGTAATAATAAATACAGTACAAAATTCCACCAAATGTGAATCTAACATTTACCCATAATATGCTCATCCATTTCATCATCAACACGCTCATCACCATTAATGCACTATTGCTTCAATATTAATGATAAATAGTTCCATTTTTCAGATAAAATATCCTATATTGAAAAATATTGCGCAGTCACAGCTAAAACAGCAGGTTCTCACACAAGGATGGCGGCAGCCCTTTCACTGGCAGTTTTTGGGATATTTCCTCTTCACTTTTGTTTTTTTGTTTTTTTTCTGGTTCAAGCAGCAACAAAATGATTTTTTTTTTCTTCTGTTAAATTCTTTGTATATATTTTCACCATATACTATGAAACCATTGTGACTGTATTGAAACCTGAGAAAACATGCATTCTTAGAAAAGGTTGTGCTTTAAACCCTTGCCTTCCTTTTAAGATTAGGAAAGGAAATGGGAACAGATGGAGAGAAATGAGAAGGAGGAACTAAGAAATGAATGAGTGTTGTAAAGCCCTCAGTGAAGCATGCCTCTTTGTGGTCTGAGCTATTTCGTCTTCAGTACTAGAGACCAGGAGCTATTTCTGGACAGCTTGACTTGACTTTTTGAGTATAATGGCTTTTGTCAAATGTCTCAGCCCCTTGCTATCCTGTCCACTCGATTAACTACGCAAGCAGTAAGGCATGGTGGCTTCATGGATTGATTGTTGTCGATGATTTCATTTATATGGAAATATCTCCCAACAATTAAAGCGAGGCACTTGTTATGATTAATTCTACAAACTATTTTGGACAAGAAACTGAAGAGGAAAAAAAAAAAAAACCCACTGGACTGGAGAGATGAAAATCAACGAACAAAAAGAGTTAAAGCGAAGAATACCCATAGTGCATTGTGAGAAGATGAGCATTTAATTAAAAAAAAAATAAAAAAAATAAAAACTTCCTTTTTTGCCAGTGAGAGGGTTCCCATACTTAAACAAGTCAGTGCAAAACAAATAAGAACAAGTCACAAACTAAAAACCAGTTCACGTCTTTGCAGTTTTGTCCACTACATCACAGCATGGGGGATCAGAGAGATTGCATTGAATGGAATGTAACCAAGATCCACAGCACCACATGAGAGAGAGAGACTGAGACAGAGAGAGAGAGACAGAGAGAGAGACATAGGAGCGGGCTCAGGAGCTCAGCCTTGTTCAGTAAACATCGCACAGCCAGCTTGTGGAGATCAAACAGTAGAGCTATTTTTTGTTTCTTTTCTAGTGTTCCGAAAAGTACAACTGCATGCAAAGCATTCACATTTAAAACCACTGAGCACCTTAGGGGACGTTACTGGAAAAAAAATAGTTTGATGCCATATTTTAATAAATTGAGGGGTAAAAAAATGTAGTTTTGTGTGCACATTATGCAAGTTACTCTCATGTTTTAAGGATTGTGTCACCCCATTTTAACCAATTCATTCCTTCTTTTCAGATTTTTGTTCCCATGTTTTAACTAATTTGTTATAACATGTTTGTCTCCATTCAGGGTCGTTTCTAGCTTTCTGGTAGGAAATTTACAAGAAAAGAGTCACAGATTTATGGGGAAAAAAAAAATCACAAATTTACCAGAAAAAGGGCAAAAATTTATGAGGATAAAGATGCAAATCTACAAGAAAGAAAATTGCACATTTACACAAAAAGTTTAAAATTTACTGGGGGAAAATCACAGATTTATGAGAAAAGAGTTGAAAATTTCAGAGAAAAAAAGCAAATTTATGAGGGGGGAAAAAAAGATGCTAATTTAAAAGAAAAACTTGCAAATTTACTCAAAAGTTTGTCTCTTATTTTGCAGAAGTGACGTCATTTGAACCTTTGCCTTTCACCTTCCGAAATACAGGAACACAGCATTAATCCCATACTGAACCACTTAATTCAACAATCTACCAGTATCAGCAGAACAGCAGAGCATTGGATGCGCTAAATTAAAAACTGTCTGGTAACATTAGAACTGTTATTAGTCCTTCATATAATTTAAGTTAATCAAAAGTCCTATTAACTGCAAAGTGGTGTTTTCACGTGATTCAAACTTCAGAAATGTCTCCATAGGTGGCAGGTACACCATTAAAATATTCAAACACTCACTTCACAAAGAAATAGACACCACCTTAATTTAGTTAAGCTCTTAAGCCAGTATCTCACGGAGCGGCGAATGCTGATGAACGTTGTGATTTTTGGATTTGCCAACTTTATTGACAAATGTTTGTGAAAATCAGGGTTTGCCTCTGCCAGTAGCGACATTTAGCGATGTTTAGCAACAGTTAGCAACATTCATGCGAATATTTGTAATGTGGTGGACACAATGTACAGTGTGTGGGGGATTGTCCCTCACACCCAGAAAGCAGAACAATGGACCTAAGGAGAAAGAGCCCTGGAGGGTAATCAGACAGGACTGTTATGTGCGGCGCTGAGGCTGTAGAAGCATCCCCTTTCTTTTCTTGGCGGGCGCATAGCGCTGAGGCCCATGGCTGTACATGTTGTTAGAGGGTTAATAAAGATTCTGTGTCATCCTACGCTCGTGCCTCGCCGCCATATCCTTTCCTTTTACCCGCTACACTGGTGACCTGACGCGAGATGGACCGTCTACTCCCTTTCACCGCACTGTGGACTCCGGAGTACCAGGGATCACCTGCATCCTTTTCATCCACACTGGAGCGCGCTCGCCTGTTCCTCTCTCCACACTGGCGACCTGTAGGGCCGGAGAAAGCGAGCGGTGCGGGGACCGAGACACACCAGGATCAGCGAGACAAGCACACCACTAAAACAGCCTGAAAGGGGAAGGTCAGTGCCGTCTGCGTTGTTTCAGTCAAGCTCCCCGACCCTGGCTTTACGTCCCAACAGCAGAGTTTCGGTGCACAGAAGTCCCATGCGCATGCCGCAGGATTACGAGGATAGCGCATCTTAAAGCTACGTGGCCATGGCGCGCGCCACGCACCAAGGACAAACTGGCTCCAAAAACTTATACACTGTCCTCAGCCGCTGCACATCCCCAGGTAACAGGGCCAATCGCCATCCTCGGATCCTTTAGGCTTGCGCATCACACCTAAAGGAGTCAGGCAGCCTCGCCCACAGGATTTGTATTTGTTTCTCAGCCGCTGTGCACCCACGGGGAATTAGGCCAGTTGCCTTCCCCAGAGCCTTTAGCACTGCCCCGGCACCTAAAGCAGATTTGCCAGTTCCCTGACACAGCTTAAGTTTTTTTCACAGCCGCAACGCACCCTCGGGGAAGTGAGCCGATCACCTTCCCCAGATCCTTGCAGGACAGAGCTCCGTATGAGGAGGAGTCGACAGAGACTTATTTTTTTCACACCCGCTGCGAATCGCTGGAGGGCTTACCAGAAAAGTCCCTCAACCGAGGCTAATCTGCACTCAAATTTTTGCCCAGCCCAGATGCTTTTAACATCCCGGGCCAGCACTCCATTGTTTTCCCCACCGCCCCCTCATCCTCTACATTGTTTTTCCCGCACCTCCGTCCCAAAAAGCCTGCCGATTGCCGGTTTTGTCCCGTCAAGCACGACGCGCACCGGACCCCGTGTGCCCACGAACCACAGCCATTCAACGTGTTGGAACTTGGAGCGGAGCAGAAAATGCTTTTCACCCCTCTCCCCCCACCCCCCCCCACAGACTGACATGCCCTCCAACACACTTCAGCAGCAGGACAGTTCGACCGGAACAGCGACCACCCCCCCTGCAGCCACCATGGGCGCCAACTTGAGCCCAAAGGACCGGGGGGGGAGGTTACAGACCCTTCTGGGTGTTCGGGGGGGAGCTGTGTGGTGGACACAATATACAGTGTGTGGGGGATTGTCCCTCACACCCAGAAAGCAGAACAATGGACCTAAGGAGAAAGAGCCCCAGAGGGTAATCAGACTGGACTGTTAAATTATGTGCCCCCCCAAGGAAAGAAAGGGGAGGCTTCTATAGCCTCAGCGCAGCTGCTCTGAGGCCCATGGCTATACATGTTGTTAGAGGGTTAATAAAGATTCTGTGTCATCCTACGCTCGTGCCTCGCCTCCACATCCTTTCCTTTTACCCTCTACAGTAAAAGTGTTTGTGAAAGACAGTTGGCGAACATTAGCAACTGTTAGCAAATGTTAGTGACAGTATTTGCGATGATTAGCAACTATTTGCTATTCTTTTGCCACTGTTTGGAAACATTTGGGACCTTTTGCCAACAGCAGATGAAATACCATGCGAATGTCTGGTGAATCTTGGACCCAACCCTATAAAAAGGTTGAGCAAAATCTCCCCGGCATTCAGATGCTCGTGTTTACTACTTGGTGAACCCAAAAGAACTTTAAGGTAGTATCTCAGAGTGGTGAATGATGACAAATATAGCGGTTTTTGGATTTGCCAACTTTTCCGACAAATGTTGGTGAAAATCAAGCTAGTATCTCATAGATGAGGAATGCTGAGAACGTTCAATAACATTACAATTTTGGGGTTTCGTCAGGGTTTGTAAAAATGGTTGCCAAACAGTTTGCACACAGTTTTTAAGGTTGCAAAAAGTTTTGTCATAAAGGTTCTTAAAACAGTTGCTAGTGTCCACTACTTGGCAAACCAAAAAAAACTTTGGTGACATGTGTTACAACCATTTGCAAATGTTTGAGGAAAAATACATTTGCAAAAATTTTTTTTAACATGTTCAAAATCGAAACCAGTCTGTTGTGGTGAAGAGGGAGCTGAGCTCTAAGGCAACGCTTTCAATTTACCGGCCAATCTATGTTCCTACCCTCACCTATGGTCACGAGCTTTGGGTAATGACTGAAATAATGAGATCGTGGATACAAGCAGCTGAAATGAGCTTTCTCCGTAGGATTGCTGGACTCACCCTCAGAGATAGGGTGAGGAGCTCAGTCATCCGGGAGAGGCTCAGAGTAGAACCGCTGCTCCTCCACATTGAAAGGAGCCAGTTGAGGTGGTTTGGGCATCTGATCAGAATGCCTCCTGGACGCCTCTCACCTGAGGTGTTTCGGGCACGTCCCACTGGGAGGAGACCCCGGGGCAGACCCAGGACTCGCTAGAGAGACTACGTCTCCCAGCTGGTCTGGAAACACCTTGGTATCCTCTCTGAAGAGCTGGAGTAGGTGGCTGGAGAAAGAGAAGTCTGGGCTTCTCTGCTTGAATTGCTGCCCCTGTGAACCTGGACCTCTGGAAAAATGGTAGAAGATGGATGAATGGATGGATGGGTGGACGGAGGTTCAAAACATTTTGGCAACAAGAAAAACTGTTGTGACCTTAAAAACTGTTGGTGAACTGTTTGGCAACCATTTATGAACCTTGACGAAACCCAAAAAGCGGAACATTCACCTGCATTTCCCACTCCATGACACACGGGGGTAAGCAACACGTGTTATAACCGTTTGCAACACTTACAACTATTTTGCAAATGTTTCCACACTGTTTTGCAACCCTGTACAAACCTCAACGAGACCCAAAAATCGCAGCACTCGTCAGCACTCACCGCTCTGAGATGCTAGCTTTAAATCAGTGAGAGGATTTCGCTTCCTGAGTTTTATGATGTCACAAACCAACATCTTTACGTATGACTGGGTCACTCAAAAAACCTTTAGCCAATCAGATTAGGGGCTCATTAATATTAATGAACAGGCAGCTTTTTTGATGAGCTGTAAAACACAGAAATAGATTTAGTTTTTTTTAACTACTTTTATATGTCCTTCATATTAAACGCTGAAAAATGCACAGCATGGGACATTTACCTAAAACGTGGGAATGAAATAAGTAAAACCTTTTGTGAAACCCGAGCTCAAGATACTCTTTTTTTCTCCAGGAATGTCCTATAAGGGGCTCAGTATAAAACAATGCAAAAATGAGGTAATAGTTTTTTTTCATAGTATTTTTTGTGTTATTTGTAAATAAATAAATTATGATGATTCAGTCATCCCATCCCAGAAAAAAAAAACCTATATAAAATTAAATACATACATACATACATACACACAATATCTACAGTTAGTCATAAATTATGATTGTTAAATACTTAAGGCATCTCAGCTGACAACACTCTGTGTAAACTATGACAACTTCATCACAGGAGGAGGCGGAGTCAACACTGGCAGTGCACAGGGCAGGCAGAAGGAAGCGTTGCCAGCCGAGCGTTAGCCTTTCACCATCACCGTTTCAGACAGTGAGGGCCCTGTTTGCCAATGCACAGCCCCGTAGGGCTGACACAACACTGCTGGCACACACAGAGGGGAGTGAAAGAGTCGACTTGTTTTAACGGGCTGGATGGTCCCCCCCCGCTGTCCTGTGTTCACTGTGAGAGGGAGGCCGCCTCCATCGCACCACCACCACCACCACCACGGTCTACATGTTCTAGCAATACAGCATAGCAACCAGCATAGCAACCACAAGGGGAGGTCTGTCACAGGAATACACAAGATCGATACGCAAGCTCCTCTCCCAGCCGAAACACTGCATGAATCTATACCTAAATATAAATGCAATACCAAGGAAAGAAACTTTTTGTTGCTCTAACTATAGTCACATGTGCTTGTTCTTTAGGCAATAAGGTAAACATCAACAGGAGGCTCCCATCGTTGCCTCCAAAACGGGGGACAGAATGAACGCACGCTACGAGTCAGGGGAGCAGCCACTGACTTTTTTTTTTCTTTTTTTTTTTTTTTTTTTGTCTGTTAGTGTTGAGAAGATAGTCACGGCTGTTCTGAGCTGTGTCTAAGTCATGCACAGGCATCTCTGTACCTTATTAAACTGAAGTAAAGCTACCGAAGCTAACAGCCCTAGTCCACAATGAAACATGCATTTTTAGCACACACTGTTCTACCACTGGCCCTGTGCCAGGTGAAAATGTAGGTACAAGGGCAGTTAAATCCTCCCACTTCACTATGCAGTGCATGATTATTTCATTTATTCATCTTTTTTTTTTTTTTTGGCTTTGTGTTGTATAAGCAATCCTGCAGCCAGGAGTGGACAGTTCATCCCAAAATTAAATTTGCATATTCAAGTTTTGTGCTATATATCCATCTATACTCAGATATAATTGCATAACTTTTTTTTTGGCTCCCAGGTTGAAGTAAAATATGAGACTTTTTCTCTGCATATGAAAGGCATTTTTTAGAAGCTGTGTAGTGAGCACTTGTCTTTTACCAAGATAAACAGCCATATTGTTAAACACGGAGCACACACTTGGTATCGCGTCACAGAAGGCCGCAAAGTAAAATTAAATAATCTATTCTGTTCCTCTTTATTGACTATCGATGTGTTTTATTATTCTCTTCCCACCTGACTTCCGGCCTGTCATGTCTGCACGGTCTTGACACGTCAGTATCGCAGTAGTTTGCGGTGATGCTCGAAAATCAAACCTGCAAGCTAGCTAGCCAAAATGAATCAGAAAGCAGTCATTGTTAGAGGGTTTGAGTGAAGAAGCCAATCCACGACCCTTTTATGAGCATGCCATGTGAGCCAACCCGTTTCCTTGCAGAGGAACAAACTTGCGAAGGTGAGTTTTATTTTAATCACACACGTGGTTTTTATGCCAATGTATTCTGTTCATTTTCACAAAAAAAACCAAACTGTGTTATTGGTTTGTGAGGCAAAAAAGATTGGGGACCACTGTAACTAACCCTAACCTGCTAAAATGTGTAGTTTTATTATAGAAAATAGCACTTTTTACTGTAGGTGCTTGTTGCTCACTGGTTATCAATAGTTTGTTTTGGTTTTTTTCATGTGAAATCCATAGTTTAATGACGATTGTCTTAAATCAAGATGAAAATGCACTTTTTAAGGCTGTTTCACATAAAGTACAGATTTCAATCTAAAAAAAGAATGCACAGAAATTCTTTTGAACACAGTCACTGGGTCTGTACATTGCTGCGGGTGAAAAAAATGTCTGGACGGACTTCAATCCTGGTTCACGTTCAGCTGCGAAAAATTACATTGGACCAATGAGATCCTTTGTTTCAGGTCTCACTTCCTGATCAAAATAGGAAAAACAAGACAAAAATATATATTTTTTTATAAAATAAGCATCATAACAACTGCCTGAATAATCAAGTAAAGGACAACTTATGGCTTGAAATCACCAAGAAGCTGCATAACGATGGTATGGAGCCGATATTCGTTTGGAAATGCTACATGTTGGTACAGAAAAAGAGTAGGGGTGGGAGAAAAAAAATCTACTTTGTGGTGGTGATACTGTATCAATTTAGTGACACCAGTATTGTGATACTTTCTTTAAAATGTTTACGATTGCTGCAAATGCAAATATACTGATTTAGGGGTACCAGGGTAATAAAAACCTAATAGCCTTATCAGTCCACTAGATGGTGCTAAATGCTCACTGTCTGGTTAGGTCAGCACAGCGAAAGAGTGAATCCTGAGATCTAACCAGGAGTTGGACAAGACAAAGATCAGGATGAGAAATCAGAATGTATGATGTCGCAATACCTGGCATATCCTGATTGTATGGTGGGGTCTCTGGTGATTCCCACCCCTAGAAGAGAGCTAGCTTAAGCTGCAATAGCAAGCATTAAGCATCAGTTCTGACATTCACAGGGAACTTAAAAACACTTTGTAAAGTTGTTATTGGGTTCTTTCATGAAGCATAAATGAGCCAAAGGTTAGCATGTCCAAGAAGGGCTTCAAACTGCTCAACTGCCAGCTGAAAATATTACCCAAAACTTCAGAAGTGGGACATAATAGGAACATTTACATTGTACCGGTGCCTGGTTGAGTTCCACACCACATTTTCATATGAAACAGCCTTAAGAGTGGCCCCTTATTACAGATCATTTTGGTTGAAGTTCCGCAGTTTTAAAGATATTAGCAATAGAAGTCTGTATTTCTTTTAATATAATGGGGCTAAATGGCACTCGCCTTAATTTTTATTTCTATAGATCATAATCTTGATATTTAAAAAGTCAAGATTTTGTGTCAGCTGCATCATTTAAGCATCTTAGACGAGTGTTTTTTAAGCTTTTTTAGATCCACGGAACTGTTTTTACATTGGTGGGGTGCCGTGGGATTTTTTTCAATCCAAAATATTATAAAATGACACATTGTAGCTTATTACTGCATATCTAATGACAATTTAGTCTTGTAATTTGTTTATACTCTGAGTGAAACATGGCACGATTACATACAAAGTCAACAGAAAGACGCAAACGCACGCACACCCGCTCTGGGTGACGTGAGCACACGCGAGCCTGCATCCACGCGCTCTGGACTCTGTTCAAACCTGATCCAGGAATTCACCCGATGCCCAGCCACAGCGGCCACCCTCTGCTGTTGGGTGAGTGATTTAGTTTTAAAGCGAGGCAGCCACTCACCGGAGACGTCTCTCGTCAGACATGCGCTCCCACAAAGGGAGTTCTGCTCACGGCAGACATGCTTTTCTCGGCACAACACCGGCAGACCTCCGCGACGACTGTATCAACTGCCTTTTTGGTCCTGGCCAATGTCAGGATGTGGTTTCTCGAGGACACGGCGACATGCTTCTGTCACGACAGCGTATTGAACCCAGGCATGACACTGCTTCTCCTGGACCGATGTAGAGCAGCCGTGTCAGCTGTGAAGGTGACCCCGCCCCTCCGCGAGGTGAACCTTCTGTCGAGAGGAGGAGGAGGGATTGCGTTCGTGCTGCCACCCACTGACATGGAGGAGCCACTGCAGGCACCAATGCACAACAGCAAGCTGTTTGTGATTTTTGGGACCAATTAAGCAGTGAAATTAGACAATTTTGCGTGGCACCTCCAGGGTTCCATAAAAGCACTGCTATAGATCGTAAACTTTGTGTGAGCTGCTGCATTTAACCGTCTCAGACTGTATATAAAAGGAAGCAGAAAACCATTAGTGTATGGAGTCCATTTTGGAAGCTTTAGTTCAATGACCGCTGAAAGAAAAGGAAACACCTAGAATAGGGGTCTGCAACCGCTACTACCAAAAGGGCCATTTTGACAGATTTTTGCCCGGCAAAATCCACATGGAGCCACAAAAATATCTAAGCCTGGAAACTAAGATAAAATCGCAATGTTACCAGTACAAACTGGCCTGACACCATCAATATTAAGAGGTTTTTCCTCATAAAATTATAATTTTTTTCACAAATCTGGTGAGATTTTTGACATAAATTTTCTGGTTTTTGAATAAATTTGTCATATGTGTTTTGTTTTTTTTTGTATTACTCTTTCAGGTAAAATAACAGACTCAGTCTTTTCACATAAATTTATTTGGATTTTTTTTTTTTTTTCAGAAATTTTATTTTTTTCTTGCAAATTTGCAACTTTTCCCCCCTAAATTTGTCATGTTTCTGGCATAAATTTTGTACTTTTCTAATACATTTGTTCTATTCTCCCTTGTAAATTGGTTACCTTTTTCAAGTAAATTTGCAGCACTTTTCACATACTAAATTTGTTACATTATTTTCAAAAAATTGCAACTTTTCCAGTAAATGTGTCTGTGTGTGTGTGGGGGGGGGGGGTCTGAGAAATTTTGTATTTCTTGGAAATATGTTGTTGCATTTTCTTCATGTTTTTCTATATTTTTCCTAAATTTGTTAGAATTTTTGACATAAATTTTCAGCTTTTCTAATAAATGTGTTATTTTTCTAGTAAATTTATAATTTTTTCCATACAAATCTGTGCCCTCTTTTCAGTAAAAGTTTTACTTTTTTTTTTTTTTTTGATCAAGGCCTTAAGGAGCCAGTGGCTATAGGAAAAGAGCCACGTATGGCTCCAGAGCCACAGGTTGCAGACGCCTGACCTAGAAGAACTACAGTACAGGCTATGCAAATTTGATTTTGAGATGGGCTGTACCTTCAGTAGGTCACTCCGAACCTCTAAAAGTCACTCACATTTGCATCCACATATATGAGACACGTTCTTCATGTCACACACAGCAGGGCGGAGCACACGCACGCGAAACCTGTGCAGAGTCAAAAATGCATTTTGGTAAAAAAAACAAAAAACAACACATTTCTGAATTCCAAACACACCACAGCCAGATCACTGAGTTGGCGGCATCTGAGACTCACATCACACCATCACACATGACACCAACCCAATAAATATACAACTGTATTGCAAAATGTCAAAGCTGCATGATAGAAAACACTCGGCTAGCTGGTGCTCACCAGATATCACCTTTTTGTTACTGCTACTCTAGTACGACCACAAATGATCTTTAGGTAAACATGGCATCAGAGCGTTTAAGTTCAGTTAAGCTTTTCTAGCGTGGCAGAATATTCATTTTGATTGTTTGAACAGAGAGAAATATAAGAGAGAGAGAGAGATAAGAGAGAGAGAAGTAGCAAGCTCAGTGTGGGGTTATGCTTTTCCCAACCTCAGGACAATAGATCATGGCTTTGAGGACATGCTACACAGCCCCGGACTACCTATGGTACAACACCACAAGAGCAACAACAACCCCACTTAAGACCAGCAAGCTACGAGTAAACCCTGTGTACATGAGTATGTGTGTTAGCGTGTCTTTTGCTTCCAGAAGGATGTGCTTCTATATAAAGAGTCCGTTGCGGCCTCTCGTACAGTTAGTTTTTCTGGCTTGGCTCAGTAAAGCGTGACTCAGAGAGGTGGTGATGTCACATGAAGTCTGGAGACATTTGGCAAAGCACCCAACAGGAGGGGAGCGGGAGGGCCGGCGAGCCGGGGTGGAAGAAAGCAGGAACCACACGAGGGTGATTTAATTGCCGGAGTGTCGAATCTCATCAGCTGTCAGGGTTCAGCTGTGTTTCAATGTCAACTCGACAGATGGGACACTTCCTGCTGGTGGCCAGCCATTGGTCCACACAGCCCTGGTGGAAGAGGTGCATGCAGGGCAGCCTCCTGGAGGGCAGGGAGACAGAGAGGCATTAAGTCAATGCCAGCTCACACGGACAAGCATGTCAGTGGCAGTGCATACAGTTACATGACTGTAAAGAGCTCCTGAAACAAGCACAGTTAATTTGGTTCATTGAGGCATGTAGAGAAGATTTCTATAGAGCTGCAAGGCCCACGAGATTCTCCGACAGCTGAGGCTTTCCATGCTGTAAAGAAATCCCCTCTTTTTATCCCACAGGACGGTTCCTATTACCTGAAATTCACTCCTCAGCTTGGTTTGAAATGCATACTGTATGTACATGCTTAAAATTATAGAACATTAATCAGAATAATCGTTTATCAAGATAATCGCCAGTATCCTCATATGGATAAGTTCAGAAGGCTGTTCCCCTGGTCTGCTGAATTACAATCCTGATTTCCACCTGTATTCTGATTTGCCACCACCAGGGGGAGCCTGTTTGCAATCAAGTTTTCCAAAGTTCTTAACCCATTACTCAGTCTCTATAATGGCTGAAGAGAATATTTTTACAACTTTTAAATGCACTTTATTTGTTACTTGATGAGGTAAGTATGCTACATTTAGACTGCTAGTTTTCACTTAATTTGAATAGTTTGAATGAAATATAACACAAATGTGGATCAGTTATTTAATTATTGCATCATCATTATGAATCATCTTTTGCAACCTTACTCAGAATGGCTCGTTTCAGTTTCTTTAGCCCATAAGAACCCAGACCCCCATAATTTTCCTTGAAAGAGAAAGGGGTCTGGGTTCTTATGGCTTAAATGACTAAGGGCACATTTGGACGGCCACTGTTTGGTCCAGACCAAAGGACCAAACAGCAGCTTCCGCGGATAGTTCAGTTTGTTTGGTGCAGTCTGAACACGCATTGGAACTCTGGTGCGCACCAAACAAGCAAAGTCTGGTCCCCCTGAAAACGGGGGTCTCGGTTCACTTGCTAACGAAGTTTGGTGTGCTCCGCTTACAGTGTGAATCCAAACGGACTATCCAGCGGACCAAAGGGTGGAAGTGCCCCTCAACGTTTGTGTAACCATAGCAACACGTAGTCTGAGAAGAGGAAGTGGCATTTACCATAGTACATTTTACCAGAGAAAGCGGAGGAGAGAAGTTAAAAAATGTCTTGCTTGTAGCAGACAAACAACCTGGCTGAAGGGAACGGATTTCCGTTTTCGGTCCTGGCCAGTCGATGAGCCTGATTTTTCTTCTTTGCCGAGATTTTTTCTTCCTGGTCAGTGGTGGTTTTGGCTACAGCGCCCCAAATGAGCAGTTGTTGTAACTGTGTGACGTTGTCCAGGCAGTTTGGTCCACTGCAGTGTGAATGCAAACCATATAAAGGTGTAAAAATTTTCTGTATTTCCTGCTCAGTCGAACCGAGACCTCCGGACTCTCCTGGGCTGAATTCAGCCTAAGAGCCTAATCAAACTGAAAAATTCAAAAGTCTGAACCAAATGGGTTAGGTATGAAAGCCCCCTTAGTCTTATCTCCCTTAGCATTTTAAACCGTATTACCCAGCATCATCATCATCATCATCATAGCAGTCTGTCAGGGGCGACAATGACCGTTTCATTTAGGCCGGATTAGATTTCTCCACGCAGCTCTGTCCTTCGCCTTCCACTGCCAGGAACTGCTGACCTTGTTAACCCGGGCGACGTCCGAGCCGGTATGAGTTGCTTTCTGACTGACAATTTCATGAAACTGCTTGCAAAGTATTTGAGTACTGCTAGGTTTTGCTGGACTAGTGGCACATTCTTGGCAGATAGAGGAATTATCAGCGGCAATGACAGGCCAAGAAAACATAGCTAATACCTACCCAGGGGGTTGTGGCCCTTGTCTTACCTTTAAAGATGAAGCTAAAGTGAAAGTAAGCATGACCTGTACTTATATAGCGCTTTTCTAGTCTCAAAGACCACTCAAAGCACTTCACGAGCACTAACCGTCTACTCTAAGGGCCGTTAAGAGACAGATATCTAGGGACAATTTAGAACAACCAATTAACCTAACATGCATGTCTTTGGATTGTAGGAGGAAACCGGAGCCCCCGGTGTAAACCCACGCCGCACAGGGAGAACATGCAAACTCCACACAGAAAGGTTCCTACCCCTGCCAGCCTGGGGTTTCGAACCTGGAACCTTCTAGCTGTAAGGCAACAGTGCTAACCACTGCACCACCGTGCTGTGGTGCAGTGGAGGACTTTACTGTGGTGCAGTAAAGTGTCAAATATGTTCTGTTTGTGGTATTTATTACCTCCACCAAAGATAATGTTCATGTTGGTTTGTTTGTCTCTCTGTTAGCAGGATTATGCAAAAACTGCTGGATGGATTTTGAGGAACTTGTCACCAGAGGTGGCCCTTGGGCTGCGGATCAACCCATTAGATTTTGGAGGTGATCCGGGTCAGGATGCAGATTCTGGATCACTTTTTCACTTTCTTTAACACTGAAAGATAAAGCCTTGATGGAGGTTTGCACTCTCTGACTGCCCTTTAGTTATTTGTTTATATATTTGATTGCTCATCACAAAGTGATCCAGAGAAATACCTAAAGCCATGAGTTCAACACTGATCTCAGACTGATTTCACCCTGCCTTTGATTAAAGAAAAGAGATATTTTAGTTTATTATAAATACTCTTTTCTGTTGTCTAGACCTTTATTTCTGCTTTTTCATTCCTAATTTTAACTGAGTGCAGGTTGTAGCTTTATACTGTCGGAGTGACCTTCATTTCTGTCGTACTACTACAAAAAGATTAAGCACATTTTCTCAACAACAGTTTTGTGACTATTCTACAGAGTATTAATCACCTGACATCCTCTCCGTCCTCTAGCATGGACAAGCATATGGTACACTTCTCATCCACATCCGTTTCCTCCTCCTCCCCAATCTTCAGCTGCAGAGGCTTTCGCTGTTAGCAGATCAGATTACAGAGAGAAACTGAAGGGTAAGGAGAAAAAGCCAAAATGTTCAGCAAGTTGTGTCCATTTCTGCAACTGGCCATACCTTCTTGTATTTGTGTGGAAAGGTGAATCTCTCAATAGTTGTCTGAATAGCTCCTCTACTGACACTCCCCAGCCGGTCCTCCAGCTGCAACAGCTCCTGCAGAAATGAAACAGAATACTAATAAGAGCACAGCTGCTCCGAGCTTCAAGATTTTAATCAATAAGTAGTTAAAGTGCTCTAAAAGAAGTTGTTAAAATATCGACTTCTCAAACCGAATATTCGCCATCTGCTCATGAAGGTGAAGCAATATGATTATAAGCTACAGAGCTGAGGTGAGACTGTCTTTTTGCAACCCTTGGGGAGTTAAACTCAGATGAGATGGTGCAGTGGCACACCAACACAGTTTATCAGCTGGGTGTAAATATGAAAAGTATTTTAAAGAGCCCCTACCTTGTTCTTTTTCCTCTTGTTGACACAGATCCAAGATGTGTTAATGATGTGTGACACGATTTGGTCTAAACAACTCAGGGTTTAATTATTGCAGTACGATTTCATAGATGGCGAAGGAGCTCTCATCAAAATGGACTGTTTTGTACTGTATTGCTTTAAATGCTAATGAACCCCACTTCACCGCATCCTCTATCTTTTATCATTTCTCTGAATATTTTTATGGAAACACCATGTTTAAGGCTAACCTTAGTTTTAGTCTTCAGTTGTTAGACTAGGTCATATACAGTATGTAATGACAGTGGACTTTATAACCAGATTGTTTAATACAATCTTGGCGAAAGAGAGGATGCCTGAGAAGTGTAGAAGAAGTGTTTTGGTACCAATTTTGAAGAACAAAGGTGATGCTCAGAGCTGTAGTAACAACAGAGGAATAATGTTGATCAGCCACACTATGAAGATATGGGAAAGAGTTGTTGAAGCCAAGTTAAGAGGAGAGGTGACAGTCAGTGAGCAGCAGTATGGTTTCATGCCAAGAAAGAGTACTACAGATGCAATATTTGCTCTAAAGGTGCGTTCACACCAAACGCGAACGGGCGGCGCAAATCCGTACAAAGTGAATGGAAAGGGCCAAGTACAGGCAAAATTGCGCAGTTGCACGTTTGCGTCCGAGGCAAGCTAGCTAGCTAGCTGCTAGTTTTGAGATTCTGCTGTCACCGGAGTAAAAGTATTGCCATTGCAGAGTAAACTAGTTTGAAAAAGAGACTGCCACTCATCTGGAAACAGGAGGACCGGGGGTTCTTCACCTGAATTGGGATGTCAGAGTTATTTACCCACGGATTCCTGCCACGGATGTGCTAAACAAGGCTAGCAAGCTAGTAACGGAAACACCCATCATCTTGTGACGTTTTGGAGGCAGGGACATTTTCAGGTGAGCCTTCAGTCGGATAATGTAAACCTAAGCATGACGTTATTTTGGGAATTTCCACAGCAGGTTGAACACAGCTGCAGAATTTTTAAAGGCAACTTTGCCTGTCTGCATCTCACTCAGAAGGGGAATTCATGTCTGTTTGTGTGTTTACGGTGAGTTATAATGTAATCGTGCCATGCAAAAAATTAGCCCGTTTGCATTTAGTGTGAACGCACCTTATGAGTGTTGATGGAGAAGGTCAGAAGGAGTTGCACTGTGTCATTGCAAATCTAGAGAAAGCATATGATAGGGTGCCAAGAGAGGAAGTGTGGTACTGTATGAGAAAATCAGGAATGGCAAAGAAGTATGTGAGGTGGTACAGGACATGCGAAGATGGTGCAGGTCCTCAGTGTATGAGGACAGTGAGACGGTGTTGAGGTGTGATGAAGGAGTGACAGATGGATTCAAGGTGGGGGTGGAGTTACATCAGGGATCAGCTCTGAATCCCTTCTTGTTTGCCATGGTGATGGACAGGCTGACAGATGAGGTCAGGCAGGAGTCTCCGTGGACCATGATGTTTGCAGACGACATTGAGATCTGTAGTGACAGTAGGGAGCAGGTGGAAGAGAACCTGGAGAGGTAAAGGTATGCTCTGGAGAGAAGAGGAATGAAAGTCAGTAGAAGTAAGACAGAATACATGAGTATGAATGAGAGGGAGGCAGGTGTAATGGTGAAGATACAAGGAGTAGAGATAGTGAAGGTAGATGAGTTTAAATACCTGGAGTCAACCATCCAAAGCAATGGAAAATGCACGAGAGAGGTGAAGAAGAGAATACAGGCAGGGTGGAGTGGGTGGAGATGTGTGTCAGGGGTGATCTGTGACAGAAGGATAGCAGCTAGAGTGAAAGGGAAGATTTACAAGATGGTAGTGAGACCTGCTATGATGTATGGTTTGGAGATGGTGGCACTGACAAAAAGACAGACGCTGGAGCTGGGGGTGGCAGGGTTGAAGATACCAAGATTCTCTCTGGGAGTGACTAGGAGGGACAGGATTAGAAATTACTATATCAGAAGGACAGCTCAGGTTGACCAGTTTGGAGATAAAGTAAGAGAGGCAAGGCTGAGATGGTTTGGACATGTGCAGACGAGGGATAGTGGATATATTGGACAAAGGATGGTAAAGATGGAGCTGCCAGGCAGGAGGAAAAGAGGAAGACACAGAGAAGATTCATGGATGTAGCGAAGGAGGACATGGAAAGGGTTGCTGTTACAGAGGAAGTTGCAAGAGATAGAGTGAGATAGAGGCAGATGATCCATTAGTGACCCCTAAAGGGAGCAGCCGAAAGAAGAAGACTGGTTAAATGTTAAGATTTTAAAAGCCCAAATAAAGAATTTTCTGAGTCAGGGGAATATGATTTGAGTGGTGGATAGCATATGACTGGTCCCTGGGGTCTAGTAAGAACAGATACAACAATGAATGAATGGCTAACTCTGCTAACAGCAGCTAACCACTGTTATTAGAGGAGGTGGCCGGTCCAGTGTACAATAAACTATAATAGAATAAAATAAGCAGTGTTGCCAACTCTCACTCTTTTGGAGTCAGTCAAGAAAAAGAAAGGTGTGTGTAGAAAATCCCAGGAGTTCTATATAAAATACGGCTTTATCTGCACAGGTGACGCCCATGCTCCAAATCCACTCTGCATAATATGTGGCAACAAGCTGTCAGATGAGTGCATGATGCCTTCAGAACTGCTTTGACATGTGGAAACCAAGGACTCCACACTGAAAGACGAGCCTTTGGAGTTCTCTGAGCACAAAAGAAACATGAACAAGAAGGACAGAAGCGGTTCTTGAAGGTAACTACATCCACAAATTGTGCAACAGTTTGTTTATGTTGATGTATTCCATTCATTTAAACAACCCCCTTAGTGGGCTCTGAGGCAAAAAAAAAATGGTTGGGGACCACTGATGTATGTACCGTATGTAATCCAAATGAGGTGTTTTAGTTACAAGTTTTTGTGGGAGAGGCAAACTCCTGTGCAGGTGGACTTTAGGCTGTTTGACTTTGTAGGCCATAAAATGTCACAAAAATCCTACATAATGCACCATAAAAGCATAACAGAGGCTCTTTAAATATAATCTAAGAGATTTACCTCGTAACTTTCCCGTACAGCTGTGGCATGCCTCGAAGGATTCAGGCTTTGCAGTGCCAACAGGTGCAACTGGGGATATGGGTAGTTTCTGATTTCATGAACAACCTAGTAAGGTGAAAAAAAATACAGAATTTCTTATCATAGTAGTATAAAAATGCATTCTTAAGCATGATAAGGCATGGCTTTGACCATCATACCACTTGCGTTGAGGATGTGCTCCTGGGAAAGTGGTGCATTCGAGGGGAGGCCAGGTAATGCGGATAGTGCTGCGGAAGCTGCTGGAGTTGGTACTGATGGTGAGGGAGGCCGGCGTCTATGCTGAGATCCCTGCAGTAAAACAGACATGCAACTCAATCGGCAGTCGTCAGCCATGCCAGGCAGTGTGACAGACAAACAGATGGGCGCACACATGAAAGAGTGGTGGTGGAGGTCATTTCTCAAAAACTGTAGGCGTCTCACTAATCCCAGACGGTGACTCACCAGTCGGTGCCTTCAGCCAGGTACCGCGGCTGTTGTGTCATCGGCTGAGGGACATGAAGGGGAGGAGAGTACTCATAGCCCGAACGCAGCCGGTGAGGGTTCAGCGGAATTCGTTCTTGGGCTCTTCTGCAATCAGACAAAAAAATGATTGGACCCTTTTTGCAGGAAGATGTATGGGGAACCCTGACTTCATAAGACTGGGTTTGTTCTCTGTGTGTTTTCTTTATTTATTTGTACAGCCGTTGTATTGCTACCTAGAATGTGGGAGGATCCTGCGATGCTGCACTTCAAGGAGCTGCTGCTGGATGAGGTATTGCTGGTGTAAGGCCTGAGGTAGGAATGAAGGCCCTGGCACGTCCTGGAACTGAGGCGGTGTGGGCAGGGCAGTGAGGGGCGGATGGTGCGCAGGGGGCAGGTGGGTGGGCAGGCCCGTCTGCGGCGGCTGGCTGGCGTGGCCCAAAGGGAACTCTGCTGAGATGGGAGCCTGAGGAGCACCCAGGTGAAAGTGTCGGCAGGAGGTAGCATGGCTGTGTTGATGCCTGGTGAAGTGTGCTCCTATTGGAAATAAGTGCAAAGGATCACGAGTGAGTCTGCAAAACCTACCATTACCTTCATTAAGACACACAGATGTTTCTGCCTATGAAGCAGAGTATGCAAATGCTATGGGGCCCCTCAGCCACAAGGGGGTCTCCCCAAGCTACAAGTTAACCCTCATCATTTTTTGAGGGAGAGTTCACATTAACTTCAACTTAAATCTGCAACATTTTTCTCTTAAACTTGCAACTTTTTTCTCATAAATTTGCGACTGTTTCTCATAAATTTGCAACTTCTTTCTCTTAAACTTGCAGCTTTTTTCTTGTAAATTTACAAGCTTTTTCTCAGAAATTTACAAGTTTTTTTCTCATAAATTTGTAACTTTTTTCTCATAAATTTGTGACTTTTTCCTCATAAATTTGTGACTTTTTTCTCATAAATTAGTTTTCTTTTTTCTGGTAAATTTGCAGCTTTTTCTCATTGCATTGTTTTTTACATAAATTTGCACCTTTTTTCTCATAACATTTTGACGTTTATCTCTTAAAGGGCTAAAGATAGCGTTCTGACCTCCTGGCTGTCATACTTACTCTTGCCCCAACTGCTTGGTAGAGACAGGTGACATCAACTCAATTATGCTATTGGCTGCGACATCTACAGCACTACTTACTGGCCCTATATATATATATATATATATATATATATATATATATATATATATATATATAAATTCATGAAATCTCTGTGTGTGTGTTTGTATGTCTGTCTGTTAAACGCATATCTCTTGAACCGTTCATCAGACTGGCCTAAGATATTAAACGCTTCGCTGAGGTTACGAGGGTGTGGATCCCTGAATATGGAGTCACTCAGTCAAAATATGTAATTTTTATCAATAAAAGTTTAGCCACTGCTCTGTGTCTCTTCATGCCCTTGCTTCAAGTAGTGTGGGCAGGGTTTCGGATTGGCTCCATGCTGATTGGACAATACGCGGCATCACGACCATGCTGATTGGATAACACACAGCATCACGATCTGTCAGTCACCACAACACTTCGCAAACAAAGATTTTATAAGTGCTTTGCTGAGGTTACGAGGGTGTGCATCCTCGAGTATGGAGTCGCTCAGTCAAAATATATACCATAAAGTTGCTGTGGTTGCGTAGGTCTAATGGATAATTTGGCATGGAGAACACGAGGTGCGGGGTGGGGGTCCTGGCGGGGACCCATGGTGCCGCAAAGGACATCACTGGCACACGAGTAAAGCAGCAGCCAAGACTCCTGTTAACCAGGCAGGCTGGGCTTGGCTCCCTGCAAAGGACTGCAATCTGCCGGTTCAGCTGCTGCTTCTCCAACACCGGTGTCCGACCGGGCGCACCACGATCGTTCGCGGGGAGGCACGCTCAGCTTGCCCAGTTAGTGGTAGACAACAGTCCCGACTGCTACTTCATTGTGGAGCGGAATGGTCAGATCAACTGCATATCATATTGGGACACTAAACGACAAGACACAAAAATGCCCAAATAATGAAATAAATCATTTTTATTTAAATATTTACAGACAAATGGGCAACACTGATGCAAAAGTTGCAGCCAAACGGATCATTCTCCTGTGTGTGTGTGTGTGTGTGTGTGTGTGTGTGTGTGTGTGTGTGTGTGTGTGTGTGTGTGTGAGAGACAGAGAGAGAGAGAGAGAGAGAGAGAGAGAGAGAGAGAGATAGAGAGATTTTTTTTTGATTTTTAAAAGATCTTTAATAAACACACTTGTCCATCAGTCAATACAATTTCTATATCATGCTATGTTACACAGAAAATTAATCCCCCAAAAAACGCCCAAAAAAAAGCTGTCCATCATGAACTGAACAGAGGACATTCTCCAGGGACCAGAGGGTCCTGAAACCTTCCACATCCCCATTCCCCATAAAAAACTGAAAGTCCAGCCTGATTCTGGCTTTAAGTAGCCTCACAAATAAAATTTTGACATCAACATCATTCTCAACATTTTCAAGTTTTCTTCTCCGGCTTACATAGATAGCCAACTTTGCCTGTCCTAAAACAAAGTTCAGTAGTTGACACTTCTGCTTAAAACGACGATTGTACATAAAACCACAAATGAAAACCTGCTTAGAGAAAACTTCCTTAAAAATATGAAAAAGTTTTGTGAGAAGTTCAAAGAGGCCACTCAGGCGCTGACATTCAATAAAACAATGAAAAACAGTCTCCCTAGAGGAACAAAAAACACACTGATCACTGACACTGCTGTTAATCACAGAAACAAAAGCATTGACAGCTATAATACCATGCAGGACCCTCCACTGTAAGTCTCCATGTCTCTTAGGGAGAGGGGCTTTGTAAAGAGCCCTCCAGGCAGGCCGATGCCCTTTTCCTAGTTTAAAATAGGCTCTCCAAGGAGTGTCCACACAGGTGTTCAATCGGTCCTTGTTGAGTGCCATCACCACCAGTCTGTAGAGTGCCTTACCACTGGCTCCTCCAAAGTCCACACCAGTGGGAGCACAGAATGCCAGTAAGGAGCAAGGAGCGACGTCAAAGTCCATATAGAGCGTGAGAGAGGGAAAGGGGTCAGTGCTTTCTGGCTGCAGCGTGCCATTGCTAAAGTCCAAGAGTAGGGAGTGCTCAGGTCCATGAAGCTCCTGTTTCCAGTGTGCAAGAAGACCATCGATGAAACGATTTGACCTGACACCAAGATGAGCTGCTAAAGCTGAGGCGTTGTTGAGGCCAGGACCAGCCAGTTCCACCACTTGCTTCAGAGTGAGAATGTTCCTGGAACACAGCCTATCAAGGAAGGTCCTTCCAACTCCCGGCAGGACACCAAGGCGACCACCAAAAACCAGCGGCTCCCTCAACAACCAGTAGAGGGAATCGCATGGCCCTCTTTGTTTTTTAAAAAGAGTCCACACTGAAAAGAGACTGCGGTAAAAACTGGGTAAAGACAGTGCATTAGAGTTCTTAAAATCCATTAAAAACACAGGGAGGTCTAGCCCAAGCCCAAGGACTCTCTGTAAAATAACACAGGCCAAAGGCCTCCATACCAGGTCCTGGGGGCCCGTCAGCAGTCTCTGTATGAAAGTCAGTCTAAAAGCAGCACCTCTACTAGCTAAATGAATCACTCCTTGCCCCCCCTCCTCTTTGGGAAGAAATAACAGGGCTTGAGGAACCCAGTGGAGTCCACCCCCCCCAAAAAAAGTCCACCAAAACAGACTGAATTTTGGACAACAAACCAGCAGAGGGGTCCATGCACATGAGGCGGTGCCACAGGGATGAGGAAACAAGATTATTTAAAATGAGCACTCTTCCTCTAAAAGATATTCTTGGCATTAGCCACTTCCACTTGTTTAGTCTCCCGTTAATCTTCTCTATGACCCCATCCCAATTTTTTTGCTCAAACTGCTGATTTCCAATAAAGACGCCAAGATACTTAAAACCTCCTTTTTTCCAAATCAACCCACCCGGCAGCGTAAGCTGATTTTCTAGTTTCTCCCCCACCATCAGAGCCTCGCTTTTTCCCCAGTTTATCTTTGCAGAGGAAAGTTGGCCAAAAAGATTGACACTCCTAACCAGAACGTCAATGTCACTCTGCTTGTTTAGCAGAATGACTACATCATCTGCATAGGCCGACAGCTTGAACGTGGTGTCACAGCCAGGAAAAGTAACTCCTGATAGATCCCTTCTCAGGCAGTGAAGCAAAGGCTCTATGGCGAGGGAGTACAGCATCCCTGAGAGAGGGCAGCCCTGCCGAACCCCCCTCTGGACTTTTAAAGGGGCAGACAGGCCCCCATTTATCTTCAGCACACTCTCAATGTCACTGTACAAGACCCGTATCCTGGCTATGTAGCCTGGGCTGAACCCAAAAGCTGTTAAAACTGTCCATAAATATTGGTGTTCAACCCGATCAAACGCCTTTTCCTGGTCAATTGAAATCAAACCAGTTTCTACCGCCAATGAACCAGAGACCTCCAAAATATCCCGAATTAAAGTGACGTTGTCACTAATCAGCCTGCCAGGCACACAGTAAGTCTGGTCTACATGAATGAGCTCGCTCATCACCTTTCTCAGTCTTCGGGCCAGAGCTTTTGAGAGAATCTTGTAGTCTGTGCAGAGCAGAGAGACTGGCCTCCAGTTCTTTAGGCTCTGGAGGTCCCCCTTTTTCGGCAACAGTGTGATGATGGCCCTCCTGCAGGTCGTGGGTAGGGTCCCCCTTTCCAAGCTATCTTGGAGAACCTCCAGCAGGTCTGGACCAAGCAGGGGCCAGAATTCCTTAAAAAAGTCCACAGAGAGACCATCTATGCCTGGTGATTTTCCATTCTGGAGGCTCATTAGCGCCGTATGCAGCTCAGACAGAGACAGTGGAGCATCCAAGCCGGCAACAAGGTCCTCTGAGAGCACTGGAAGACCATCAAGGAAAAACCTGGCCCAGTGCCGTGTCCTCCCTCCACTCTGCTCTAAACAATTTACTGTAAAAGCTAGCAGCGTGTTTCCTGATCTCTGCTGCTGTGGAGATTGTTCTCCCGTCATCGCCCAACAAGGAGTGAATGAGCTTTCTCTGTCCATTTTTCCCCTCCAGTCCAAAAAAGTACTGGGAGGGCGAGTCCATCAGAGCTACATCCATGTAGCGTGAGCGGACCAGAGCACCCTGTGCGGTGACCCCTAGCAAGCTAGCCAAGGCTGACCTTTTTGACTTGAGAGCCTCTAAGTGCTCCTGTTTTCCTGTAGAACTGAGCAACTCCTCTAGTTCTACCACCTCAGTCTCCAGAACTTTCAAGGATTGGGTCAAGCTACGAGTGACATTTTGAGTGTACTGTTGGCAGAGTTGTTTTATTTGGGCCTTACCAAAATCCCACCACAATTGGAGAGAACTAAAAGAGGGTTTTTGTTCCCTGTGTGACTTCCAAACATCATGAAAAACCTCTTTAAAAAACACATCATTTAAAAGTGTATTGTTAAAATGCCAAAAAGCACTCTTACACTTTACATTTTCAATAAACACAGAACAAAACAGCAGGCAGTGATCAGTGAAACCAACAGGACAGATACAACTATTTTTAAAAACACTCATTTGATGTTTAAAACCATAAAAACGGTCTAACCTAGCCATAGATAAAAGGTTATCTTTGACATGGCTCCAGGTGTACTGCCTCTGGTCCCCATGATGTGATCTCCACACATCGGCCATTTCATGTGTTTTCACCAGTTCTCTCAGCCTATTGGCAGAAGCAGGGTGAGGCTCCTGATGGTTCCTGTCTAGTCTGTGGTTTAATGTACAGTTAAAATCACCCCCCAGAAATAAAAAACTATTTGGATCACAGGACTTAACCGTATCCGAAAGCACGTCAAAGACCCTGATCCTCTCTGCTCTCTGTGTTGGCACATACACGTTTATAAAAACGAAGTTCACGTTTTCAAACTGTACCTTTAATAAGAGGAAATGACCTCTCACCACCTCTTCTACCTCATAAGAGACAGGCACACAACCCCTAGAGAAAAGTACAGCCACCCCCCCACTGCTACTGGATTTGTGGCTAAAAAAAATGCAGCCATCCCACTCTTTTCTCCAATGGCTCTCAATGTCCACAGTGCTGTGAGTCTCCTGGACCATCAGCACGTCAAGTTTCTTTAAATTAAAAAGCTTGTATAAAGAGGCCCTTTTTACATCATCCCTGGCCCCATTAATATTAAGAGTGCCAATTCTAAGGTGGGGCATTAAAAAGGATAAAAATAGGGTACAGTAAAAAAACACACACATAGCATAAAAGGGAAGAAACAAACTAAGAGTCAACATGACTGTTAGTAATTTGTGATTTCAGTTTGACAACCAGTTTCTTTAAACGAAAAATTTCCTGATCAGTAAAAGTCTCATTCCCATCATTCAGTTTCATCAGCTTGCGAGCTGATGCCACAAATAACTCCAGATCTGGAAAGTAATTTTCCACTTTCACAGCTCTGCTCCCCTTGGTCACCTGGAGAAATTGCCTAATTTTGGAAAAACAATAGGAGCTTTGCTCCTCCTGCGTCTGCGTCTGCATCATTTCAGACTCAGCTCCACTTTCGTCAGAGACGCTCTCATCTAGTAAATCTAACTTCCCAACCCTACTAGATTTAGCAGAGCTCTGTAAGTTTTCAGCACTTTTTCTTTTTTGTGCAGCTTTAAAAGGATCCTCTTCAGCAAAACTACATTCCTGCATTTCTTCATGAACTGCAACGTTTGTCATGCAGTGTTTGCTCTGTGTGTCCCCTACAGCCTCAAACCGCTCCTCCCCCGCCTGCAAAGTCTGTTCATTTACGTTCCTTCGTTTAACTGCACTTTTACTTACACCCTCCACCTGTTTACCCCGGGCGACAGGCTCGTCACAATGATCAGAGCTGCCGCCAGACAGAAATTCCCCACCATCACTGTTTGGGGGGGCAACTTGCAATTCTGGAATTTCCCCGTTGTGGGACTAATAAAGGCTTATCTTATCTTAACTACCGCGCCCGCCGCGGCCACCCCAGCAGAGGCGGCCGCGGCCGCCCCAGCACAAGCGGACGCGGACGCCCCCGCAGAAGTAGAAGCGGACGCGGACGCGGACGCGCCCCAGCAGAAGCGGGCGCCGCAGCGGCATCCGCCGCACCACATGTAGCGCTACCCTCCGGACCACCAGAAACAGCGGCGTCACCTTTCTTACCGCCAGTGCTCTTTGTGTTCGCCTTTTCAGGACATGACCTAATAAGATGGCCTTCTGCGCCACACGCAAAACACTTCATGGTTTCAGATGTTGCAAACACCAAGTAGCTAAAGCCGTCAATCCTGAAATTAAAAGACGCATTCAGTTCAGCAGAGCTGTCTTTCAACACCATGAAACACTGCCTCCTATGACATACAACATGCTTCAGCAGGGGTGATTTACTTCCCAGAGAGACCATTCTGATAGGGGACACAACCTGGCCAAAACGGGACAACTCTCTAATCAGCTGATCATTTTTAACGAAAGGAGGAGCGTTTGAGATGGTGATCCTCCTAGACGGGTTCGCCAGCGGTAAAACGGGAGTAAAAGTGTCACCTATGACCACTCCCTGTGCCACCACCTGATCAGCTTTCTCAGTCGAATCCAGAAAGATCACAATTGCGCTGTTCATCCTCGATGCTGATTTTATGCTGCCATGCCCAACCACCTGTCCTACAGCGAGGCTGGCCTCCTCCACAGAACAGGGAACTGTCGGGAGGATTCTCACACCATGACGCCGGGTTAAGCGCTCAAACTCCACACCACCATCAATCACCGGCATGATGCCGGCCGGGAAAAACCGGCAGCAGAAGCTACCGTTCCCCAACACACTCACTCCAACACTCACACCCCAGCACACACACACTCAACCCACTATATTAAACACACACACCTCAAACACACAAGATAGAGAAAAAGTTAGAAAATACAAAATTTAAAGTACTCACTCGACACCACTCCACACCCCTGCTCCCACAGAGAGAGAGAGAGAGAGAGAGAGAGAGAGAGAGAGAGAGAGAGAGAGAGAGAGAGAGAGAGAGAGAGAGAGAGAGAGAGGTGAAGGGATTGGGGCTGTACGTGGATGCCCTGAATTTTCCTCTGGGGATCAATAACGTATACAAGATACAAATACAAAAAAAAATAATAATGTTCAGTGTTTTGTACTTATAATATTGCTAAACTATAAAAGGATGCCCTACAGCGGGTCCCAAATATTCGTAATCGTATCTTGTTATAGTACTGCATGAGTTTATCGATGATAGACTATAAACTACACATATAAACTAAATTATAATGGTGACTGAACAACTCCCATTCGCCATAGTGCAAGATAGAACATTTATGAATATAATAAGATAAGATAAGATAAGATAAGATAAGCCTTTATTAGTCCCACAACGGGGAAATTCCAGGATTGCAACAGCACAGGGATAGCAACACTCAGAGCAACAATCAGAAGGCAAGAAAAAAAAACAAGCAAGCAAGAGCAGCTAATAAACATATGTACGTATTACTATAAAATATATATATATACACACACACACAGACACACAGTGCAGAGCATTGTAGCTGGATGGAATAAATATATGAATATATGAACACACAGTGCAGAGCATTGTAGCTAGATGGAATAAATATGTAAATATATAAACACCCACAGTACGGAGCATTGCAGCTAGGTGGAATAAATATGCAAGTATATAAACACACACAGTGCGGAGCAATGTAGCTAGATGGAATAATATGTAGATATATAAATATATAAACACCCACAGTACGGAGCATTGTAGCTAGATGGAATAAATATGCAAATATATAAACACACACAGTGCAGAGCATTGTTGCTAGATGGAATGAAACAGCATAACCGTCTACTTAGTTATCCTACATGGTATGATTATGTGCCCATACATATTCTCACCCTCCATAGCGACCGGTATGTTCCTAGTTGTATGCCGGAGAGGACCATTGTGTAAGTCTATTGCATCTTTTGCATTCAAAAAACTATTAGTTTGTTACGTCTTTTTGCTATCTCTGCGAGCAGCCCTGCTTAGGTTGTACAGTCTGACAGCCGTTGGTAGGAAGGACCTACGAAACCTCTCGGTTGTGCACCTGGGATGATGTAGTCTGCTGCTAAATGAGCTCCTCAGTGCATTCAGTATGTCCTGCATAGGGTGGAACTCGGACTCCAGCAGAGATGACAGTTTAGCCACCGTCCTTCTCTCTCCTATCTCCTCCATCGGATCAAGGCGCTGCCCCAGGACAGAGCTAGCTTTCTTAATCAGTTTGTTCAGTCTCTTCCTATCGGCTGCAGTAATGCCACTGCCCCAGCAGACCACTCCAAAAGTGATGGCTGATGCCACCACCGTGTCATAGAATGACTTCAGCAGCGCCCCTTGTACACCAAAAGACCTGAGTCTCCTCAGCAGGAACAGCCTGCGCTGTCCCTTCTTGTAGAGTGCATCAGTATTGTGTGACCAGTCTAGTTTATTGTTCAGATGAATACCCAGGTACTTATAGGATGTCACCATCTCGATGTCTGTTCCCTGTATATTTACTGGTACTGTGAGGGGCTGCCCATGCCTGCGGCAGTCCACCACCAGCTCCTTAGTTTTCCTCGCGTTGATCTGGAGGCAGTTCCGATGGCACCAGTCCACGAAGTCCTGGATAAGCCCTCTGTACTCAGCTTCATCTCCATTGGAGATGAGGCCAACGATCGCAGAGTCATCAGAGAACTTCTGTAGATGGCAGTGTGTTGTGTTGTGTGAGAAGTCCGCAGTATAAAGAGTGAACAGGAAGGGAGCCAGCACCGTTCCCTGGGGGGCCCCCGTGCTACTGATGATCGTGTCGGACACACAGTCCCGGGTTCTCACAAACTGAGGCCGGTTCGTGAGGTAGTCCAGGATCCATGATGACAGGTGCTGGTCCACCCCTGCGCGCAGCAGCTTGTCCTTCAGGATCATCGGTTGGATGGTGTTGAAAGCACTGGAGAAGTCAAAGAACATGATCCTCACCATATTCCCGGGCTTCTCCAGGTGGGACAGAGAACGGTGAAGGAGGAAGATCACCGCATCCTCCACCCCAATGCCATGCTGGTAGGCGAACTGGAGTGGATCCATCGCTGGTTCCACCAGGGGGCGGAGGTGAGCAAGGAGCAGTCTCTCCAGGGTCTTCATCAAGTGGGACGTCAAGGCCACCGGTCTGTAGCTGTTCAGGTCTAATGTAATGCACTTTATTTTATATAGCCCTTTAAAACAACCTGAAGGTGACCAAAATGCTTTACAGAAAAGTTAAACGGCACTAAAAAAGCGCTATATAAGTGCAGGTCCTTATCCTTATCCCTTATCCACTAGAAACACACACGGCATAAAAACAAATTACATAAACAAAGGGATAAGCATAAATGCCTAAAAATAAAAACAAGATGAACAGAATAATGAGAATAAATGTCACCACTACTGGGTCTTAAGAGCCATCCTGAACAAATATGTTTTAAGTTTTGATTTAAAAATGGCCAGGTCAGAGAGAGCACATAGGTCAGGGGGGAGATTATTCCATAGCCTGGGGGTGACAACAGAAAGGCTCGGTCATCCCAGTGTTTATACCTAGACCTGGGCACATCCAGCTCAAGCTGATTGGATGACCTCAAAGCCCTGCCTTGGTCACAGACAGTTAAAATCTCAGATAAATAAGCCGGAGCAAGGCCATTAAGAGCTTTAAAAACAAAGAGTATAAGTTTAAAATTAATTCTAAAATGGACTGGAAGCCAATGAAGTGAAAAAAGAATCTGTGTAATGTGCTCTCGTCTAGTTGTGTTGGTTAAATGACGGGCTGCTGCATTTTGCACAAGTTGAAGGCAGCCGAGAGAGGACTGAGAGATGCCAACATACTGTATAGTGCATTGCAGTAATCAAGTCTAGAAGTGATTAAAGCATGGATGGCTATCTCAAGGTCATGACGGCTCAGGAAAGGTTTAGCTTTGGATAACAGACGTAACTGATAAAAGCTCATCTTGACTACATTGTCAATCTGTTTGTCAAATTTTAAATGGCTGTCAAAAACCACCCCCAGATTTCTGACAGCTGAACTGAGCCTTAAAGACAGGGTACCAACGCCAGCCGTTACAGTATCCCCAAACACAATACATTCTGTTTTTTCTTCATTTAAGTGGAGAAATTTTTGGCTTAACCACAACTTAATGTCAGTGATGCAGTCCATTAGAACAGTTTGTGAGTCAGTTTGTTCTGGGTTCAAAGGTGAATAAAGCTGCAAATCATCCGCATAACAGTTGTGCCTGGCTATTATTGACCCGAGTGGCAGCATATATAATGAAAACAGAATAGGGCCAAGGATAGAGCCCTGTGGGACCCCACAGGAAAGAGAGGCAATGGATGAGGACATGTCACCAATCATTACAGAAAAAGTTCTGTTAAATAAGTAGGATTCAAACTACTTAAGTGCAGTGCCATGGATGCCAACATGGTGATTCAGGCATGACAGAAGGACAGTATGGTCCACTGTATCAAAGGTTGCTGTGAGATCTAGCAGCACTAAAACAACGGGGCACTTGGCATCAACAGACATCATAATATCATTGTGTACCTTTGGCTGGGCAGACTCAGTGCTGTGATGAGCTCTAAATGCAGATTGAAACTTCTCAAAAATAGAGTTGTTTTCTAAAAAGGATTGCATTTGTATAAAAACAACTTTTTCTAAAACCTTAAGTAAAAAAGGCAAATGAGAAACGGGTCTAAAATTAGATAAAACTGAAGGGTCAAGGTGAGATTTTTTTAAGAAGGGGCCTAACCACGGCATGTTTAAAAGCAGGTGGGAAAAATCCTGAACTAAGACAGGAATTAATAAAAACCAAAAGACCAGGCCCTACAGTATTAAAAATGCTTTTCAGGATTCCAGCGGGAACAACATCCAGTGAGCAATTTGTAGGCTTCAGAGACTTCACTACGTCCGTGATGATAAAGAAACCAGCTCAAACTGCTCAAACACATCAGAGTAACCCGGGACAGCAGACAAGCTCCCATTAAAACTGTTATTAATAACTCCTCTGACAGAGTCCACTTTATCAACAAAAAAATATAAGTCATAAAAGATCACACAAATAAGTGATGTGACAAAAAAATAAACAAGCAGTTCTTCAGCAGTGGCTAATATTGGATGTCCCATTCATTTTCAGTTATTCTGTAAATAATATTCACACAATCAAATAAATCTCAGTTCAGTCCCTTTCATATTTGTCAAAGTCTAACATGTGTGATTGCCTCCATATAGGCTACACCAATGTGTTCCACTTTCAAACACAGCCAGCATTTGGGCCTGCAAAGCCTGATTGGGCTGCCCGTTTCAGACAGGAATACTTGCTTTCTACGGGCATGCGCTAGTATATATAAATACTAGATATGACATGGCTAGCCAATACTAGGCTAGTCACATTCCATATTACATATTACATTTATTCCACCTAGCTGCAATGCTCCATACTGTGGGTGTTTATATATTTACATATTTATTCCATCTAGCTACAATGCTCTGCACTGTGTGTTCATATATTCATATATTTATTCCATCCAGCTACAATGCTCTGCACTGTGTGTCTGTGTGTGTGTGTGTGTATATATATATTTTATAGTAATATGTACATATGTATATTAGCTGCTCTTGCTTGCTTGTTTTTTCTTGCCTTCTGATTGTTGCTCTGAGTGTTGCTATCCCTGTGCTGTTGCAATCCTGGAATTTCCCCGTTGTGGGACTAATAAAGGCTTATCTTATCTTATCTTATCTTACATACTGCAGCTTACTTATATGATTACAATAAATACAACAAACAATTGTTTGTGTATTTGTGTATCCAGTTATCACAGTGCTGCAAATGCTGTCATCCATTATAATTACCTACAGAATATGGTGCCTCGTTTGCCATGAAATGCTAGTCATGCCCTATCTAGTGTTTATATATAGCTCTCTTACTGGCCACCAGAATCTTGTCATCCACCTGCTCAGATGTAAATATTATTATTATTTCAGACCCGTAAAAATCTTTTAAAGTATTTTTTCATGAATAAATTGTTTTTATAGAATATAAAGACTTTAATTTTGCATCTTTCTAAACACTTTGATGTAATTCACACAAAAAAATTTGTTTTCATAAAATTTATGTCTGCAACTTTTTTCTCATAAGTCTGTGGCTTTTTTTCTTGTAAATTTCCAACTTTGTTCTTGTAAATTCTTTACTTTATTCATTGTAAATTTGCAGATTTTTTTTTATTCAAATGTGTGGTGTTTTTTTTTTTTTTAAATAGCATTATTCATGTTATTTAAAGCAGCCTGTTGTGGCTTATATTAATCATATATTCCATACCTACATATGTATAGACATATTAGAATGTTTAGTGATTACATATGTGGAATGACCTCACACCTCAGAACAGGACAAGAGGTCTCAACCGCCAGCGAGGATCAAAGAGCAGACGGAGTCGCAGCGGTGGAGACCGGATCGAACTCCCTGACCACCCAGGGTCAGATGGAGGAGACGGAGGACAATGGAGGGGGGATTATGTTAATGCGGGATGTCGGCTTTGATATGCAATGTCTTTTGTTGAGTGTGGGTATAAGTATGAAGGTCTGACTGCGCTCGACCTCTTATTCTGCTTCTGCACCGAGATGAGACTTGTTAGGGAAGTGAAGCTGATATTAAACTTTGATTTATAAAATCACATCGCTTCATCATTTCAAGCTCCCTACACCTGTGATTGGCTGTTGGGACTGAGGTCATTGTCGCCATAGTTGTAGTGTTTTCAGTGTTCCTATGGGAACAAGAAAGTTGCATAGTGCTGCTTTACGTTAAATCCCTTTCCACACCATGTGGTGTATATGTAGGTGCCTCTCTGTGTTTCTAAGACCCCAGGCCACACAGCTACTGTAAGCAGTGAAAGCTACAGTGGGAGGCAAGTCCTCTGGTAGCTGTATGAGTTAACGTTCCTTTCCCCATTCCATTATACTGAGCACCAAACTAGAAGGCAGAAAGTACCAATTTTATATGGTCTTTGGTAAGACCTGGCTGGGGGTGAACCCACAACCTCTCACCCATGTGAATGCTAGTTAATTTTTTATTCAGTGTAATGGTTTAATTTTTTTCATATCATCTAGACAATGACTCAAGTTTATTGTTTAATGCTTTTTTTGTTGCCCCCCCCTCCAATTTTAAAAGGTTTGATCTCTTCCCCATTCCAAAAATAGGGGCCTCAAAAGACAATCTTGCATAGGTCCCCCCAAAAGCTAGAAACAGCCCTGGTTTAGATATAAGCAGAACACAGGGAGAGAAAATGACTAAAGGTGGAACACACAGACATACACAAAACCATTACAAACCACTCACACAGAGAGAGAGCCAAAAAATATGACAGACCTGGAACAAGGAGATACAAGACAGACTCAACAACAGAGGGACGACTCAGACATGGAGACCCCTGTGGAGCACCATCTTAACCCACAGATGGACTGAACTCATTGGCCAGCAGGGAAGGCACGTCTTTACAAAATAGGCTTGGATGTTTCATTTGGCTCCATAACACCAACTGTGATCATAGACAGTTCATAAAAGATGGTGGAATTATTCTTTTTTTAGTGGCCAGGAAAGGGGGCAAAAATCAGTTTGACCAATGACCTTGTTTAATACTGTCCCGGAGTTCTTAAAGTCTATAGGAAAAGAAGATTGAGTTTCCATATTACCATGTAGCTCCTCTTTGTTTTTTTCTGACAGAACCACACCTCACATGTGATGGATTCAAAGAGCTAAGACAACAGTAGGGAAAATGCACAGCTTGAGAACTCTAAAGTTAGATTTTGCACACCAAATATCATTTGCGTACAAGCCCATGGCTCCATATTATGTCTGCTGTTTGAAGGAGGGTATTAAGCTGTGGATTTTCCATTAACTACAGCCTGAAATCTGTAAGGCACTGCTGCACATCGGATGTGCTGAAAAGATTATGTGCCTCTGTTTCCACCTCCCCTCTCTTCTCCTCCCTTCCTGTCAGAGGCAGAGGAGCCAGTCCCACTGAATGACCTTGGTGTTGACTTGCACTAAACAATCAATACAAATTACTCTGAGCTCGGTGAAATGGAGGCCGGAAGGAGGATAAGGTGAAGACAAACAATTACTCCTTTAGCTTCCACTTACAGCTTTTCAGGCTTTCTGGAGTAGGGGCAGACAAGAGGGTCTAGAGGATGTATTGTGTATTATGCATCTTAAAATGAACATTTATTGTATTTTTCATGTCTATGTGTGTATAGTAAGATTTATGGAGTTGCACAGGTTTAAGCCTAATCACGTTGAGTAATTCTGTTCCACAGTATGAGGTAGCACTGTGTGTCAGATTTATTTATAATGATTCAGTTCATACATTACAAATTGTGAAGTATGCAACTTTTCCAGTATAGGAGTTTAAAATCCTAATGGGTTCTTTTTGTCAAAGCAAGTCAGATTTGGGGTGTGTCCAACAAGCCTTCCAGCCCAGAGATGAGAATCACAGTTCACTTTTGATCAGGATTTGTCCTTCAATTCACATATTAAATTTGTTTCTAAGACTGCCTTCTATCATTTGCGTAATATTGCCAAGATTAGGAGCATCTTGTCTCAGAGTGATGCTGAGAAACTGATCCACGCTTTTGTTAGCTCGAGATTAGATTATTGTAATTCTTTATTATCAGGCTGTCCTAAAACATCTTTAAAAAGTCTTCAGCTGATCCAAAATGCTGCAGCAAGAGTTTTAACAGGTACTAGAAAGAGAGATCATATCTCTCCGGTTCTGGCCTCCCTTCATTGGCTTCCCATAGAGTTTAGAATTAAGTTTAAAATCCTTCTTCTTACTTACAAAGCTCTAAACAATCAGGCTGCTTTTTATTTAAAAGATCTGATACTACCGTATTGTCCTAACAGAGCACTATGCTCCCAAAATGCAGGATTACTTGTAATACCTAGAATCTCCAAAAGTACAATGGGAGGCAGAGCCTTCAGTTATCAAGCTCCTCTCCTGTGGAATCAGCTGCCAATCTGGATTCGGGAGTCAGACTCGATCTCTGTTTTTAAGAATAGGGCTAAAACCTACCTTTTTGATATAGCCTACAATTAGGGAGGGATCATGTGTTTCTGAACCCTCCCTTAGTTATGCTGCTAATAGGTTTAGTCAGCCGGGGGACCTCCAGTAATGCACTGGGCCTCACTCCTTTCCTCACTCTCAATGAAATATTTTTTTTGCTGGTCATTAACATTTGTTTGTTCTCTCCCATAGATTGAGTCCCCATCGTGCTGTTTGCGCTCTACATGTCTGTTCTTTTCATCTTCTCTATCCCCTCACCCCCCAGCCAGTCGCAGCAGATGACTGCCCCTCCCTGAGCCTGGTTCTGCTGGAGGTTTCTTCCTGTTAAAAGGGAGTTTTTCCTCTCCACTGTCGCCAAGTGCTTGCTCACAGGGGATCGCCTGATTGCTGGGGTCTTTCTGCAACTGTGGGGGTTCCCCCTACAGTTGATAGTGCTATGAGATGACTGTTGTTGTGAAATGGCGCTATATAAATAAAGTTGAATTGAATTGAATTGAATTCACTTTAATGTACTGGCTCACTAGAATCAGTTCACAAATAAGATCTGTTCATAATTATGGATGCACAGATATTACATTGGCTTAACCCTGGTATAGGCTGACATTCACCTTGTTGACTGGCATCAGCCTATCAGCAAATACAAACCCCAATTCCAATGGAGTCGGGACATTGTGTAAAACATAAATAAAAACAGAATACAATGATTTGCAAATCATTTTCAACCTATACTCAATTGAATACACACTACATAGACAAGATATTTAATGTTCAAATTGATAAACTTTTTTTTTTTTTTTTGCAAATATTTGCTCGTTTTGAATTTGATGCCTGCATCATGTTCCAAAAAAGCTGGGACAGGGGCAAGAAATGACTGGGAAAGTTGAGGAATATTCCGAAAATACCTTTTTAGAACATTCCACAGGCGAACAGCAGGTGAGTGTCATGCTTGTGAATAAGAGGAGCATCCCCAAAAGGCTCAGTCATTCATAAGCAAGGATGGGGCGAGGTTCACTACTTTGTGAACAACTGCGTGGGCACATAGTCGAACAGTTTAAGAACAGCATTTCTCAATGTACAATTGTACAAAATTTAGGGATTTCATCATCTACAGTCCACAATATCATCAAAAGATTCAGAGGATCTGGAGAAACTGTCATGGCAGGCTCTCCAGAGCGTATAGAAGGAGTCACATGCAGGGTGATGTTTGAACATGATTTATTGACAGAAAACAACATAAACAGCTGTAAAACAGTGGCATGGAGGGTGGCAGGTTATGACAAGCATGCCATACTGAGGGTATGGTGTGAGCAGTGTACACTACTCACAGAAAGCTAGGGATATTCAGCTTTCAGGTGAAATTACAGGATGCACCTAAAATACACTACAACCTTTACAGGTCAACTTAATTTGACCTTCTCTAACCTTTTGAATGCACATGTCCAACTGTTCATTGTTTCAGTACTTGTTGCATAACTTGCTGTTCTCTAACAAGGTGCTTAATGGCAAAATTCATAACAGGTGTTTGATCCATAAATCTACCAATAGATTTTCTGGTTCAATTAGAATTGGTATTTAAACAGTCCTCTTCATCATGCTGTTCACATTTTGACATCATGACAAACGTCACACTACACCTGCCGGTAGTAGTCGGTCAGTCGTCCCACAGGGGCGACTGTGGCACAGGTGTAGTGTGAATGACTACTGATCGGAGGGTCATGGGTTCAGTTCCCTCTCTGTCTATAGTCTGCATGTCAAAGTGTCCTTGAGCAAGACACTGAACACCCAGTTGCTCCTGGTGGCCAGGCTAGTGCCTGTGTGTATGGTAGCTCTGCCACCATCAGTGTGTGAATGTGTGCGTGAATGGGTGGATAGCAGGATCTGTAAAGTGCTTTGGTCATCCAGAGATGAGAAAAAACGCTATATAAGTGAACGCCATTTACTATATCATGAGACCAAGATGACACCTACAGTGCGTCCTCTGGCTTAAAGACCTTGGTGCAGTGGCAACATATTTTCCCAGGGGGCAGAAAACACATATGTATGAATATGTTAATTTTATACTATTTATTTCTTTAAAATTTTGCACAGTAATGTTGCATATAATAATAATAATGCATCAGATTTATGTAGTGCTTTATCATAGACACTCAGACGCTTTTTACAGATACATTATTCATTCACTCCAGACAGACAATGGTAGTGGCAAGCTACTACTGTAGCCACAACTGCCCTGGGGCAAGCTGACGGAAACCTGGCTGCCAATCCGGACCAACAGCCTCTCCGGCCACCACCGAACATTTATACACATTCATACCCAGTGTTATGGACAGTGGAGGCAAGGTGGGTAAAGTGTCTTGCCCAGAGACACAATGGCAAGATATCTGGGGAAAGTGGGATTCAAACTGCCAATCATCCAGTTATTGGACGACCCGCTCTACCTCCTGAGCCACTGCCGTGCATATGGAACTTACAATTTGAAGTATTGTACAAACAAGGCTTGAATGATGGAATATTGGGCCATTTGGGGTCCCACCCAGACGTCCTGTATTTGGACTTTTTACTGATGTTATCCTTCTTTCCTTCCTCTGCTCTCACCTCTCCTGGACCCTCTGCCTGAACACTTTCCTCTCCTTGGCTCCTCTCTTCCGTCTCATCTTGCCCTCTCTGAGCTCTGTCTAATTCAGGTTCTCTCTCTGTCTATGGTGGTTTACAAACAGGTTAGAAAACATCAAGTGTCATGTAAATTAAAGGAGACAACCAAAAATTTCTAGTTAAGGGTGTCACGACGGCCCTCACGGACCGTCACAAGACGCCTCAGTCACCAGTGAGTTTGCAGTGGTAATTTATTGTAGAGTAGACAGAATACTCACAGAACACATACAGAGGCTGGGTGAAGTCTGAGCCGGGGAACACCCGATGCGCCAGACGACAACGTTAATGATGAGCTAGGCAAACAGGAACATACCTGAGCATATAGGAGCACCATCAAAACGTAGTAGAAAATAACAGACGATCATAACAGGACATAACAGAACATAACAGAGACTGCCGCGTTGGAGGACATTTAGCACCCGCTTATATCTCTGGCGGCTAATGACCCCAACGCGGCACAGCTGCTGCTAATGACAGCAGAGCAGCAGCTGACTTTGACAGCAGGGAGCTCCCCCGGGCGCCTTCACAATAAGAGCCCGAGGAGCTGGAAGGAATCCTCAGCTGCCAAAGCCAGGGAACAAAAAGATAAGAGACCCGAGTGTGGCCAGAACCGACACTCGGGTTATGACAGTACCTCCCCCTCAAGGCCGAGCTCTGAGCGGCCTGAGTAACACCCAAGCCCCCCACCCACCCCCCACCCCCCTAGGGTGGGTGGATGGGGCACTGGCAGGAGGGAGAGAGACAAACAACCAACAAGGCTACCAAGGTAGGGAGAGAAAAAAAAAAAAAACCATAATCCCAAAAATGTGGGCAACCACAATAAGTTCAAAATATGCAACACACCCTTCGGCAAATAGAGTGACACAAGGTGGAAGAAAAAACCCCCCCACCAAACTCAGAAACAACCTGGTGAGCCACAAAAACACAAAACAATCCCCCTCCCCCTCCCCCCCCCCCCCACACACACCCCAACAGCCCCACAGACGAGATCAGGAACCCGGAAAGGGCGCAGTCCAGGCCCGGAGGGATGGGGGCAAAAGGTTCGGGAGGGTCGTCCGGCAACAAGAGGACACAGAACAGGGAGGGGAAAAGAGGACAGTTCGGGCGGCCTACCCCAGTCCCATGCTCGGGGGAAGAGAGTTTCAGGCAGCCGGAGCAGGTCGCCGCACAGGAAGATAAACAGGTCGGGGGGCCGACCCAGAGAACCAAACCAACGAGACAGCCCTTCAGGCGGCCGCCCCGCAACACCAGCCCACCAGAACCGTTGGGAAGAAGCAGCCGGTGGTCCTGCAGAAAAGGGGGGAGATGAGGGGAAACCGGGCGGAGCGTTCGGGACCCCAACGGCCCCAGGTGGAGATGGGTAGTGCTCCTCAGGGAGAGGAGGAGGATGACGGTGGAGATGAGGGTGATGAAGAAAACGAGCCTGTCCAGCATCCGGTGGCTGGGGATCTGCAGCTCCCTCACCGAACCTAGGACCTGCTGGTGCAGCACCCACGGTGGACCCCGATTGGGCCTCCGGGACCAAACCCACGGTGGACCCCGATTGGGCCTCCGGAACAGCACTCCCGGTGGACCCCAACTGGACCGGAACCGAACTCCCGCTGGACCCCAACTGGACCGGAACAGCACTCCCGGTGGACCCGGTCGGCGTGGCACCAGACTCGACCTCCAACCCCGAAACCGGAACCTCTGGCGCAGCAGGCGAGAGCAGCCCCTCGCCGGCGACCCTGGGAGAAGACTCACACAAGAGAGAAAACCCGGGATCAGGATCACCGGCAGCACCAGAACCCGGCGAGATAAGCTCGGACGCAGCGGGCGGCTGCACCCGGCTCATCTCCCCTTGAGACAGGCAAAAGTGCTCTAAAAGGTGAAGAAGAAAGATAAAACAGAGCACTTGCCTGAGCTCGGGTTCTGACGCCGTCCAGGACTGCGATGATCCGGGCTCAGAAGTCAGGAGGTCGTCCTCAGGCTCCCACTCAGCTGCGTCGGGCTCCGCAGCTGGCATGATGGTGCGTGCAGCTAGAGTCCCCTCCGGCACCGATGTCCACGCCGGTGGCCCGCACGGCGTGGTGGCAGGAGAATCTCGCCCTGCTGGACCGGACCGCTCCTCCGTGGAACCCCGGGGACGCTTCTTCATCGGCGATGGCTCCACGCTGCAGTCCGCTCTCCTCCTCCGCCCATGGCGTGGCAGCGGAACCGGAACCAGGCTCTCCAGAACCGCAGGCCCCCTCCTCATCCCGCGACGTTGGCCTGACGTCGAGGACCGCTCAGCGGAGGGAGACACAAAGGAAGCAGGGTTAATATTTTCATCCACAGCGGGTGGAGGGAGCTAGGGGGGCTGCATACCCCGAACTCCACCCCTAGGAGTCAGACAAGGCAAAACAATGTCAAAAGAAGAGAAATTATCATGCACTTGCCTTTCCCCTAAGGGTAAGATGGTCTCCGCTGTGGGGGACGTCATTCCTTCCTTTCCCCGCTGGATGGCGACAGAGGGCCCTCTGGGAAGATGAGATGAGGCCACTCGAGGCGGATCCGGGATGAAGCTCGCCGAAACGGAGCTCTCGTGACACACAGCAGCCAGGATAGGCGACGAGGAGGAGGGGGCGACAGCCGGGGTCAGTCGGGCATGGAGCGCTGACGGGACAGCAGGCGAGGGCCCGGGAGAAGACGAGGCTGCGGGGATTCCCCTCTGACGAGGCGCAGGAGTGACAGCTGTGTGGGGGGTTGAGCCCTTGCGGCGACCCGGAGCAGCATCCAGACGGGGCTCTAGCCGAGGTTGGAAGCCGGAGTGACGACGGTTCCTTGTAGGGGGAGAGGCGAAGGTGAGGTCCGGAAATCGCTGTTCCTGTACAGAAACAGCGGCAAGCAAGTCGGCGAACTCAGGAAACTCACGCAGCGCTGGATTCCTCTCCACGAGTCTAACCGCTGCCACCACATGCTTCATACACGCTGGAGGATTTTTAGCGGAGCAAGCAGCAGCCACCCGGTCCCAGATCTTGTCTGCTGTCATCTGCAGCTTCTCTGGGGGAATCCCGAGTGACAACATGCCCGATGGGAAAAGACCTCTGGATGGTGCAAACTCCCGGGCCGGAACGGAGGCAGGAGCGGGATCCCGAAGCGAGGGGCGACGTCTCCTCCGCTTCGGCTTCCTGCCAGGATTTCCCTCCAGCCCTCGGAGTCTCTCACGCTGGGTGGTGATGTCATCTCTCTTCACGCTTACCTCTGGATGATTAGTGAAGCGGGGAAGAGAGTCCAGAATCTCCTCGGCTAGGTCCAGGTATCTACAAATGTCGCTGGGAGCGTCCAACAGCGTAGCGGTGAAGATGGTGTAGTCTACCTCCTTCAGAACTTCCGCTTGCTGCCTGCCAAGGCGCCGACAACGGCCCCTGGATGACGACATACTCCCCGCTGCAGACACTCAGACAGGTAGGAATTAACAGTCCACTACTGCAAACTGCACGGTGAATGGCGTCTCAAAACAACGCCTCCTCTCCGGGCGTTTGGCAGCAGTCTACTGTCACGACGGCCCTCACGGACCGTCACAAGACGCCTCAGTCACCAGTGAGTTTGCAGTGGTAATTTATTGTTGAGTAGACAGAATACTCACAGAACACATACAGAGGCTGGGTGAAGTCTGAGCCGGGGAACACCCGATGCGCCAGACGACAACGTTAATGATGAGCTAGGCAAACAGGAACATACCTGAGCATATAGGAGCACCATCAAAACGTAGTAAAAAATAACAGATGATCATAACAGGACATAACAGAGACTGCCGCGTTGGAGGACATTTAGCACCCGCTTATATCTCTGGCGGCTAATGACCCCAACGCGGCACAGCTGCTGCTAATGACAGCAGAGCAGCAGCTGACTTTGACAGCAGGGAGCTCCCCCGGGCGCCTTCACAATAAGAGCCCGAGGAGCTGGAAGGAATCCTCAGCTGCCAAAGCCAGGGAACAAAAAGATAAGAGACCCGAGTGTGGCCAGAACCGACACTCGGGTTATGACAAAGGGTACAAAGAGCACCCACTTAAAACTTGAGTAATGACTTCAGCCTTGAAAGTTTGAGGTTTTTCTCCAAAATTTATAACTATTTTCTTATAGTTTTCTACTTTTCTCTGTAAATTTATCTAAATTTGAAATCATTTTCCTCAAATTTGTAATTTCCTGTTGTAAAATTGACTTTTCTTGTATATTTGAAACTTTATTATAAATTTGTGGATTATTTTATGGCTTATTTTTGTCTGTTTTTTTTTTAATGAAATTACTGGGGGGGGGGGTAAATAAATTTGAAACAGACTGTGGTGGGGTTTTTTTACTTTTTCCTTATACAATTTATATTTTTGACAATAACTTTGCAGTCAGAACAGAACAATAATTTAATTCTCATTACAAAGAAAAAAATATTAATAAATTGTATTTAATGATTTAAATTAACTTAAATGACCAAGGATGCCATTATTTCTGTTATAATATTTCTATATATTTATAGTTTTTGTTTTTTAGAAATCTCACCGCGAAGAAAAACCTCCCTTATTTTGAAATCTAAATGTTGGCACATTTAGTTTGTCTGAAGGCTGCTGACGGATTAAAGTCACTGACTTCATGAATTTCGGTCTCATAACTTGCCAGGTACATAATTGGGAACATAACTTAATATTGTAGTGGCTGCTGAAATATATCCTCAGCAATTCAGTAGTCCCCTTACCTTTCCCTTCATATGAAGCTGGCTGCTTCATATGAAAACCATGAAAAATGCCTCCAGTGCTTACATACCTCTTCTGATTTTTTTTCCGCGTTTAAAGTACTTTAATAAACTCATGTTTCTGTCGGACAGTCAAGCCTTATTCATGCTTCATTTCCCTCTAGTCCGCCTTGGTCCGTGTATGCTTTGGACGAGCCTGGCACGCACACGGCGCTGTACATGCTCACTTTTTTGATCTACCCAGGCCAAGCGGTTGACACATGCACACAACCATCATTTGTAGTTTCACTCCCGCCTGATAGGTCCAAGGCGCTGACGCACCAGGATTTTCACCAACGCAGAAACGGCGGACTTCTTTACAAAGTTTCTCTTCAAATAGAGTCCATTTCTGCTGTTCAACTTCCCGGTTTTCACTCCTTTTCCATGAAGATGCTGCTGCCGCTAGCGAGACACTGCCTGCTGACTGACTGGAAAGCTCACGTGGGCCGGACGCTTCTAAACTCCCCGTGGATGACAGCCATGCGCATTGTTCGTGTGCGCGCTTGCGGAAAGTCATTGCTTCATATATTTTTCTTAAATTCATATCTCCTTATTGGCGGGGCGGTAAACTTTATGGCGAGGCAGGCCGCCACCCGGAAATGTTACCAGAGGAAACCCTGACCTAACAATTGATCAACAGTGCCTCACTGTTGTGAGGCTTCAAACAGGATGTTCTCAGAGGGAAGTGGCCACTAAGCTTAGAGTGTCACAGAGTGTCATCAGCAGGTTGCAATAGAGTGACTGGAAGAGTCACAGAAAGGCATAGAAGTAGACGTTCTTTGGCCACATTCCATGCTGATGACCGCTTCATTGTAAACAGTGCCCCGGAGAACTGGACGATGAATGCCACTCAACTCCAGGCACATTTAAGGGCGGTGAGAGGCACCCAAGTGTCACGTCAGACCATTCAAAACCATTTACGTCAGCGTGGTCTGCGTGCTAGACAACCTGCAAGGGTACCTGACCACACCAGCAGGTGTGATTGTCTTGCATGGGCCAGGGAACATTTATGCTGGACAAGGGACCAGTGGGCCTCAGTGCTGTTCTCTGATGAAAGTCGATTCACTTTGAGCAGAAATGATGGCCAATGATGTTGGAGACATCATGGAGAGCACTATGCATTAGCCACTGTTGTCACCAGGCGAGCCTTTGGGGGTGGTGTTACAGTCTGGGCAAGTGTGTCTAGTCAATACAGAACTTCCCTACACCTTGTGAATGGTACAGTGACAAGCTGATACTACCTGATTAACATCATTAATCCAGTCATTGTGCCCCTGCATGAACCACACAGGCCTAATTTCATCTTTATAGAGGACAATGCTCCAGTTCATCAAGGTCGCATCATTAGGGAATGGCTGCTGGAGGCTGGGGTACCTCAAATGGAGTGGCCTGCACTTTCTCCAGACCTGAATCTCATAGAAAACCTATGGGATCAGCTGAGTTGCTGTGTAGAGGCTCATAACCCTGTACCCCACAACCTCAATGACCTGAGGGACGCTCTTCAAGAAGAGTGGAATGCCATGCCTCAGCAGACAATAAATCAACTTGTGAACAGCATGAGACATCGTCGTCAAGCTGTAATTGATGTTCAAGGGCACATGACAAGTTATTGAGACATTGACATTTTTTGTTGTGGTATACCTACCACTGTTGTTGGCTTTTACTTCAGTAATTTGTTTGAGATGAGGAGATCACCATTGCATGCTTCTACTTAAATGCTCTACTTTCATGATATAATATCACTGTAGCATAAACTTTTTACTTTTTCCATAAATTTTCCCTGAAAACCAAATATCCCTAACTTTGTGAATAGTGTGTATGAGGCAGGAGCTGATTAACAAAATGAGGAACAGCCATGAATGATTAATAGCAAACGAACCAATAAATAAAGGAGCAGAAGGAATTAGAGCACTGTCACAAAATAAACACAATATGACCAACAGGACAGGATAATGGTGATAATAATAATACAAAAGATAAACATAACTAAGAGTGGATATACAGACGTAAGAGTGAGGATACTGATAATGATAATAATAAGTCCAAAAAGAACATAGAGACTGATTAAGAAAGCTAGCTCTGTCCTGGGGCAGCGCCTTGATCCGATGGAGGAGATAGGAGAGAGAAGGACGGTGGCTAAACTGTCATCTCTGCTGGAGTCCGAGTTCCACCCTATGCAGGACATACTGAATGCACTGAGGAGCTCATTTAGCAGCAGACTACATCATCCCAGGTGCACAACCGAGAGGTTTCGTAGGTCCTTCCTACCAACGGCTGTCAGACTGTACAACCTAAGCAGGGCTGCTCGCAGAGATAGCAAAAAGACGTAACAAACTAATAGTTTTTTGAATGCAAAAGATGCAATAGACTTACACAATGGTCCCCTCCGGCATACAACTAGGAACTTACCGGTCGCTATGGAGGGTGAGAATATGTATGGGCACATAATCATACCATGTAGGATAACTAAGTAGACGGTTATGCTGTTTCATTCCATCTAGCAACAATGCTCTGCACTGTGTGTGTTTATATATTTACATATTTATTCCATCTAGCTACAATGCTCAGCACTGGGTGTGTTTATATATTTATATATCTACATATTATTCCATCTAGCTACATTGCTCCGCACTGTGTGTGTTTATATACTTGCATATTTATTCCACCTAGCTGCAATGCTCCGTACTGTGGGTGTTTATATATTTACATATTTATTCCATCTAGCTACAATGCTCTGCACTGTGTGTTCATATATTCATATATTTATTCCATCCAGCTACAATGCTCTGCACTGTGTGTCTGTGTGTGTGTGTATATATATATATTTTATAGTAATACGTACATATGTATATTAGCTGCTCTTGCTTGCTTGTTGTTTTTTTTTTTTTTTCTTGCCTTCTGATTGTTGCTCTGAGTGTTGCTATCCCTGTGCTGTTGCAATCCTGGAATTTCCCCGTTGTGGGACTAATAAAGGCTTATCTTATCTTATCTTATCTTATAGAGCATGGACAGGGTCTAACCGTGTCCAGACCATGACAGAAACTTCTGTCCATTAATGGCAAGACCGTAAACCAGCAGTGAATGCCCGTGACCGTCAATCCCTCAGGTGGCATTGCATTAAAAATGGATATTATTCTGTAAAGGATATATATTACCACGTGGGCTCTGGAACACTTTAGAAAACCATTGTCAGTTAACACAGTTTGTCTCTACATCTACAAGTGCAAGTTAAAACTCTACCATGCAAAGCAAAAGCCATATATCCAGAAACGTTGCTGGTTGCTCTGGGCCCGAGCTCATGGTTTGACACAAAGTGGGAAAGTGTGCTGTGTTCTGACGAGTCTGTTATGTATGAGGAAAGGAGTCGGAGTCTCTTCATGCAGGGAACCAGCAACCAACCTTTATTATCAGAACTCAGAACTATATATACAAGTGGCTGTGCCCGCCTGACATCACACTGTAGGCGGGTATGGCAGCACACACACTACACAACATTCCCCTCCCCCTTACAAAAGTGTAAGACCACACACACAATCAAGACCCTCCCCAATTTAGAACCCGAATCATACACTAAAGAACTAACGGGGAGCAGTGCACAAGAATAACCTAACGCATTCGTCCCAAAAACAACTAAAATCGAACCATGTCTCTAAAATATAAAAAATTAATCCCATATCACACATACTCACATGCACACCAGCGGAGTATATACATATTTACATCAAGAGTGTTCAAGTCACACCTATGTCCACCGGCAGCCAGTGGTAAAACCTGCCCGGGGGCCCAGGGCAGCCCCAAATTATGCACGCCCCTGGCCGCCGAAGTTAAAACCGGCTCGGAGGCCCCAGGCAGCCCCACAGCATGCGTGCCCCTGGCCGCCATCTGCCTCCGGGATCAAAAACGACCTTTCTTGCAGTAATGTCTCTCTTCACCACTGACTGCCTCACTCCTCGGGACCCACAGTGCTGCTGTCTGGCAGACCATCCCTCCGTGCTCATCGGTCTGCTCCCAACCGCTTTCAACACCGCTGTCATGGCTCCAAACACTCTGGCCCCCTGTAGCCGAACTCCGGGGAGACCCAAAGCCTGCTCGCGGCCTTGGGCACCTCACCGTACCACCCAGCACCCTCACCCAGGGCGCGTTGAGCTCCGGCACTGAGACTCTGCTCGACCTCTATGGTGCCCGGCGCATCCTCTCTGTCATCTGAGGCACTTCGCTGCGCTGCCTCTGTGCACAGTTGCCATTGCTCACTCCCGGGGTTCACAGCATCACTTTCACCGGCGCCGTCTGCCAACCCAGGCACCATTTCTTCCTCCAAATCTCCAAACTGGCATTCCCCAGCCAGCTGATGCAGGTCTGCGACATATCACTGCACTGACTCTCCAGTCCGCTGGCGGCGTTGCCGAAACTGAATCCTTTGGACTATGACGTTTTCTGGAGCGTGAAAGTAGCACGCCATTAGCCTGACCACATCTTCAAAACTATCACTCTCACCCAATGTGCTGAGAATGCGTTGTCCCTCCATGCCGAGATTATGGACGAAAATCACTCGTGCACATAGTTTCTCCAATTCGCCGAGGTTTAAGGCCACCAAATAATTCTGGAATGCTGCATGCCACCTTGCCCAGGGAACTGGCGGTTCGCCTGGGAGCTCCAAAAATGGCCAAATACTGGGAACACCCTTATCCATACTTTTATCCTCGTCGCCAGATGTTATGTCCATAACCCGTACTTCAATAATGAGGCCAGAGGTGCAGTAGAACGTAGGTTTATTAATGAACTCACAGTGTGTTACAGGTGCTCTCATATAGGCAGAGGTCTAGTCATAAAGAGACCGTGCCTCTTCCGCATCTGCCTTTTATACCCATTGCACACAACAACAACTAAATTTTCTAAACAGTAACTACTGAAAGAAATGATGTAGGCTTTTCAATTCGATACAGTAGTTGTATCTAATACACATCTTGGATGACTTACACCCTCACCTAACTATGGGTTTGGGGTCAAGGGGTCAAAGGTTCAAAGTTAGCATTGCAGTTGCACTATGGTAAATGCTACATACATTTACTATTATTTTAAAACGAGTAAAGCTAGGGCCACCAAACCTGGTCTACAGGTTCACCTTGGGATTGTAACCTCAGACTATGGATTTGGGGTCAAAGGTCAAGGTTAACATTTTCTATGCCTTATACAGTGAGTAAAGTTAGGGTCACCAAACTTGGTACACAGGTTCACCCTGTGACCCTGAAGTGTGACGATGGTTTTGGGATCTCAAGGTCAAAGGTCAACATCAAAATGGCTTATCAACTATATCTCAACAACAAAAAAGCTCAGGTCACCAAACTTGTTACACAGGTTCACCTTGGGATCCTGACCTCTGACTATGGGTTTGGAGTCAAAAGGTCAAAGGTCAAGGTTGGCACTCCCTATGATCTCTTACTATAGAACATGTAAATCTCTCTAGGGTCACCATACTTGCTACATGGGTTCACCCCGGGATCCTGCCCTACAACTATGGGTTGTATACTTTGTTGTATATTCGTGGATGATGGGCTCTTCATATTTTGATTCTGCCACAGTAATTAGATTGAAAAGTTGAAAACTGCTTTACGTCAGTAAGTATTGGAATTGTCAAAGAAAATGGAGGTGGGGGATATTGCACTCGCCTCAGAGTGCTCTCGTCTCATGTGTCACAGTTGTGTAGTACTGGGACTGAACCATCCATCCACCCATCCATCCATCTTCTTCCACTTAATCCTTTTCGGGTTGCGGGGGGGCTGGAGCCTATCCCAGCATCTTTGGGCGAGAGGCAGGGTACACCCTGGACAGATCGCCAGTCCATCGCAGGGCCAACGCAGAGAGACAGACAACCATTCACTCTCACATCCATACCTAAGGACAATTTAGAATCCCCAGCTGATGCCAGTTAACCTAACCTGCATGTCTTTGGCATGTGGGAGGAAACCGGAGTACCCAGAGTAAACCCACACAGACACGGGGAGAACATGCAAACTCCACACAGAAGGGTCACCGATGGTCTGGGGGTGGGATCAAACCCACAATGGGCTGCACGGTGGCGCAGTGGTTTAGCACTGTGGCAGCACAGTTTTACCCTCGGCCGGGGGATCGCGGGGATCATGAGATCGTGGGTTCGATCCCAGCCCCCGACCAACAGTGAGCTGTGTGGAGTTTGCATGTTCTCCCCGTGTTGCGCGGGTTTACTCCGGGATTTCTCCGGTTTCCTCCCGCACACCAAAAACATGTAGGTTTAGGGCGCTCGCGCACGCAGCGACCAGCAGCCGGTGGCTTGTCACCAGACTGCAAACCAAGTCTACCTACAGGTACAAATAAGTAACAAAAAAAAAAAAAAAAATCTCTTTCCTGGGACTCCTACACTCAGAGCTCATGACACGTTAACTGTATACTTGTATATTTACTGAGTCACCACTCACTGAACTGAAATTTGACTGAATGGGAGTGGGGTGTAATTCAGCTCATGAGCCTCCTCTAGAAGACCAGGAAGCTAATCACGTTCGATGGCAGTAGGCTTATTTCTGCTCACTTTCTGCATCACTCGCAACTGAGTGAGCTTAATCCCAATTTATGCTTCTGAGTCATCCCTATGTCACAGCCTATGCCATTATCAGCGATTTTTACTTGTGTGCTGGTTTGAATAGGTTGTTAAGTTGCCACAACAGGTTTCTCCTGATGTGTAGAGTGAGTTGTGTTCATTGTGTGTTTTTGTTTATTGAATAGTAATGGACAAAAGCAGATTGTAATGGAGATGGAACTAATAAATGTTAAAATAGCAACTTTTCATATGATCTCTCAAACAGGTTTCATTTTGTCTTCTTCATGATAGAACTGATATGGTTCCTCTATTAAGACAAGGCAAAGTGATGTCTCTGTGGTGATCCGAGCGCTGATCCCATCTGTGCTCGGGTTACTCAGTATTTTCCCTTTTCTCCCATATTATTTCGGGTTTTGTTTTTTGTGCCTTCCAGGGCTTTTATTGTGACAGCATCACGGCTGAATTTCCGGCTGTCAAAGCCAAGCCGGCGCCATGACAGCTGTTCATGATTCCGTTAATTACAAATTACATTCCCCTTTCCTATTTGGTTCATGTTCAGTATTTAAGGAAGCAGCTGAGGCTTGCTCATCGCTGCAATCTACAACCGTGTACCAGGGCTGGAGTTCCAAACCCTGACTCCAGCCTTTCTTCTGTATGTTGATCTGTCTTCGCTCCAGCACAAGTAAGTGTGTGTTCATTAGCGTCAGGTTCCGCCCTCGCTACGCTCTTACTATCGTTGTCTGAGTTCTTTATTTTGTATCCTAGTTCGTGTATGTGTTTTGCCCCACGTGGCTCTTTACTTTGTCGTTTTGTCCTTCTGTTAAATAAACAAGCAAACTTACTATTGGCATCTGGTGCCTCATTAATGCCCTGAAAAGGCCATTCATGTCAGTCTCATAAATTTGACATGTTTCGACTCGTCTGCAGTTTTCTTCAGAAAGCGTCATCTGATGTCCGTGACGTGTCACATCAGCCGTTTCATCCTTTCCGTAGCTGTGACCATCCTGACAAATTTGACAGATCTGCCAGGTTGGTCACAACCCCCGCCGTGAGATGGTCTTTGGAGGAGAGGGTCCCAGGTGTGCGAGAGCATGAAGGCTCTTCATGCTCTTGCACACCTGGGACTCTCTCCTGAAAAGCCTTCTGTTATGTCTGGATATGGAGCCAAAGGACGAGGCCAGGTGTAGAACAGGACGAACGTTTATTAACCGGTAGCGCGCGCACACACACACACACACACACACACCACTACGACCTCCAGGCAGAGGTGATAGCAAAGAGACCAGCCCCTCCTGCCTGCTGCCCTTTATAGGCACTTGTGGTGAGACCAGAAGTCATAAGACAGTAATACTATAAATAACTGTATAACACCCCCCCCCCCCTTTATAAAAGTCCAAAACACATACACAATTCAGACCCTCCCCAATTTAGGACCCAAATCACGCATTAAAATAATGAAAAACAATGTACTATAAGTGACCTAACACATTCACACCCAAAACAAACTAAAAACTAGGGGGGACGGGTGGACTGCCATCCTACCCCACACGGCCAGGAGGATTATTCTGCCGCCAATACTAAAAGTCCATCTACAAATTAAAATAACGGCCGTGTTCCTAAACTAAAATAAAACGTGCAAAATAATCCCCAGAATTACATACAACACACAAACAACAGATGCACACATGAACACATGCTCTCAAATGAACATATAATACACATGGCCCAGGGAAGAGGAGAAATAAGTCTGTGGGCCCCCCGGACCGTCCCTTCATCCGTTCGCCCCTGGAGGCGCCCTGCCTCCCAGGCCACAGCTGGTTGTATCAGCACCGGTGTGCCAACTCTTCTTCACCGTTGGATGTTTCACTTGTCCAGGCCCACCGCTCACAGTCTCCTCCCGGGCACGACGCAGCTCATTCGGGTGCCTCCACGAACCATCTGACAGCTGGAGATAAGCATCAATCCCATCTGGCCACGATGCGCAGCTGTCCCTGATGCTCCTTTAACTGCCGTTTGGTCCGTACTCGCCATGATCGCGCCGCCTCTCGAGCCCGAACCAGGTCCGCGACTCCCAGAGGGGTTCTGCTTGGCATGCAGTTCCTCTGTGCCTAACAGTCTGGCCCTGACCACTTGTAAATCCGCTGCAGCTATTACCATTGTAGCCCCATGTTCGCTGGCCCACTTTAGCCGAGCTCCGGGAACAACTGGAGCCAGCTCGGCGTCGCAGGTGCCCCGCCGTGCCGCCCAGTACCCTCGTCCAGGGCGACTTGGGCTCTGGCACAGGGACCCCCCTGCGATGACCCTGAATGAGACTGGTCCTGCTCATCTTCCGTGGTGCTGGGCAATTCCTCATCCCACACCACACTGTCCTCCGCTCTCAGAACCGGCCAGTCCCACAGTCCACAGCCCGACTACTCCTCCCCAGTGCCGCTCTTAATGGTGAAACCCAGACCATAAAACAGGTCGCAGCCCATGATGCTATTGCCACGGGCCATCACAGTGAACTCAAGATTAGACATCTCCAACGATTTGTACCGGGCCGTCAATCTCAGTGTTCCTACCGTGGCCAATCATCCTCCTCCATAGCCGTAAAGCAGCACTGGGTCACCTTCAATCCTGTAGTGCGGGAAGAATTTTCTCACTGTAGCCCTATTTAGTAGGGAGCCCTCCGCCCCCGTGTTGATCAGCAACGGTACCTCCATGCCATCCAACTCCACCATGCAGAATGTGTACCCGTTGGTGTTCGGGGACACAGTGTGGACAACCGTCAGGGCGGGAGGGGTCGATTTCTTCTGTGGGCTCCCCTTCTCGAACATGCGGCACACCCTGGCATAATGGTTCAAGCGGCCACACCTGCCACAGCTTTTCACTTTCACCAGACAGTCCCTGGCCTCGGAGCGGTACTTCACGGACCCGCAGCCCATACACATGGGCTTCCCCGGGGCAGACCTCAACTCGACAGCGCTGGCATCTCTGGTGTCGTCCTCCATGCTCCCATTGCTGTCTGGGTCCGCTGCTTGTGTGGTAACTAACTAACTAACTAACTAACCTGCACTTATATAGCGCTTTTCTAGTCACAAAGACCACTCAAAGCGCTTTCATTAATACTAACCCTCTATTCTAAGGGCCTATAGGAAACAAATATCTAGGGACAATTTAGAACAGCCAATTAACCTAACATGCATGTTTTTTTTGGCATGTGGGAGGAAACCGGAGAAATCCCGGAGTAAACCCACGCAACACGGGGAGAACATGCAAACTCCACACAGATCACTGTTGGTCGGGGGCTGGGATCGAACCCACGATCCCCACAATCCCCCGGCCAAGGGTAAACTGTGCGGGAAACTCCAGCTGTCGATGTGACAAACGCTCACTCAGCTGGTCGTGAACCATCTCCTCCTCCAACGGTCCGAACCGACACTCACTAGTCAGTAGTTTCCAATTGGCTACAAACCGCTGAATAGGTTCGCCCACCTGTTGGCGGCGCTGCCGAAACTTGATTCTCCAGATGATGATGTTGTCCAGGGCATGAAAATGGCACGCCATCAGCTCGACCACATCCTCGAAGCTGTCCGAGTCACCAAGCATGCCCAGTATCCACTGGCCTTCAATTCCCAAATTGTGCACCAACAGCGTGCCTACCCTCAGCTTGTCCATCTTGCCCAGACTTAGCGCCACCATGTATGCTTGGAAGGCGGCACACCATCTCGGCCAAGGGACAGGTGGCTCGCCCGGGAGCTTCAGGAAAGGCCGAATTGGAGACCCACATGTTTCTGTACTTTTCTCTTTAATCCGTGTTGCCAATTGTTATGTCTGGATATGGAGCCAAAGGATGAGGCCAGGTGTAGAACAGGACAAACGTTTATTAACCGGTACCACACACACACCACACTACAACCGCCAGGCAGAGGTGATGGCAAAGAGACCCGCCCCTTCTGCTTGCTGCCCTTTATAGGCACAGGTGGTTGCGAGACCGGAAGTCAGAGCCACCACACCGTGCCTCACAAATAAAAGCATAAGAACAATAATAATAATATAAATAACTATATAACACCTTCATGCTCTCGCACACCTGGGACTCTCTCCTCCAGAGACCATCGCACGACGGTCACGCCTATGGAAAGGATGAAACAACTGATGTGACAAGTCACGGACGTCAGATGACACTTTCTGAAGAAAACTGCAGACGAGTCGAAACATGTCAAATGTATGAGACATCACTTTGCCTTGTCTTAATAGAGGAACAATATCAGTTTTATCATATGATTGCTGCAACAGAGAAAAGCCAGAAGACAAGAAAATGGTATGTTCGACCGTTGTTGCCGTTATCATTTGTCAGTCTATGTAATTAATAGCGTTAGGATGAATCATACAGACATTCTTTATCTGCCAACTTCTTCAATATTCTTTTGAATGTGGATCGTTGTTTATCCAACTTGCTTTGGAAGTGGCACTGGGGTGAACAAGCAGAGACAGGAACGAGGAAATGTGTCGGAGGAGACAATCACAGCTCTTGTGGTCTACGTTGCCACAAGATGTAGTTACATTTCTGGAGAGGTGCACCTCAGGGTATGCAGTGGGGTATGATGTTGTTACTTCAGTGGGGTCCATGGCAACACTGCCACAATGCTATCACTTTGATGCAGAGGCATAAATTGGGCTTTACTTGGCTGAAATGAACAAATTCTTGTGTTAAGTGATTCATTTGGGTTCATTCACCCAAAATAACCAGAATTACTTTCAACAGAGATGCAGACCAAAGCCTTTTGCAGCCCTAGTTCCCCAACAACATACTTGTTTTTTTTAATTGAAGTCACTATGAGCCAAAAAGGATTTTGGACTTTTATGACATTGTGACCTTCACGCTTAACCTTTTGACCCCAAAAGTATAGCCATGGGTGCTAGTCCCAAGGTCAACCTGTGTATCAAGTTTGGTAGGTGTAGCCTCATTATCTGCTGAGTTAGAGCACAGATGATCCTTATGACCAGCGATGAGTAAAAAGCACTATATAAATGAACGGTATTTACCATTTGATCTTGATGTTTGACCTTTTGACCCCACAAGTATAGCCCTAGGTGCTAGTACCATGGACAACCTATGTACCAAGTTTGGTGATCGTATCTTCATTCTTTCTCAAGTTACAGCTAGAAAAATGGACCTTTTGTGACCTTGTGACCTTGAGCTTTGACCTTGTGACCCCAAAAACATAGCAACACATGCTATGCTTGAGGTTCACCTGTATACCAAATTTGGTGACCCTAGCTTCATTCTTTCTCAAGTTACAGTCCGGACAGTCAAACGAACAGATGGCGGTGACTGCCCTATCCACCTGAGTCTGTCATTGTGGATACTAGTTCTTTTTAAATCTTTAATGAACAACAAATCACTGTTCTGGTCTTAAAGTTGAGTTTTTGCTAATTAAATTGGGCAAGTCTTGGCAAGACGGACTTGAAGTCCACATTTGAAGTTAAGATGGCGGCACCCATGCGCTGTGTATCAACAGGAGTGCACTATTTATTATCAGGTCTGTTTTATATGTTGACATACTCAGTACTGCCAAATGTTTATGTCTGAACATGTCTGTGAGGCATTTATATATGCAAATTACAACTTACTGAGATGTTGTCAGTTGATGTTGCTAGCAACTGCTAATGGCAGTTTGCTAATGACAAACTGGTGAAAGCAGTAGTGATGGGCTCCACAGTTCACTAAAATGTACTGACTCACTTCCGGCTCATTCTTTAAAAAGATCAGTTCGAAATATTCCTACACCAAATCACTGTGCTGCACTGGAGCTCTAAATGCCTACCACTCACTGAATTGATACTTGGCTGAATAGAGCAGGCAGGGCTCCTTCAGTGCCTAGGCGGGCGATTCAGCTGGTGATCCCTGGCTTCCAGTGCAGTTCCGGTAGGTGATTCAGTACAGTATGTTCACCCATGAAAACTAGTACATTTGAACGAATTGTCCATGAACATTACAGCACTACAGAACAGAATGATTCCCTCAATATGCAGAGTTTTAAAAAGAAATGATATTTTGAAGTAAAAATTATAACTTACAAGTTAAAGAGTTACAATTATTTTTAAACTAGCTTAGTTTAGCTAAACAATGATGTATTTTGGGGGCAGTGGTGGCCTAATGTTAGAGATGTGGACTGGTGACTGGTGGGTCACTGGTTTAATCCCTGGACCAGTAGGATCAGATCTGGGTGGGACGGATAACATAGCAGTGTTTGCCCCACCCTCCTTAACCCCACTGTGGTGCCCTTGAGCAATGCCCTTAACCCCTACTGCTCCAGTGGAGCTGCTCAGTGGCCACAGGTCAGTCTGTGGTTGTACTGGGATGCTTCCAAGTGTGAATGTATAACTGTGTGAGTGTGAACAGGATGCCCTTGAAAAAGAGAGGTTGCCTCTCAACGGACTTTCCCTGTATAAGTAAAGGTTAAATTAAGAAAATAAATTTAAAAATTCTGCTAGATTTGTCTGAAAAATCGATAAATGGTCTTGGGTTTCCGTGCTGTTGTTGTTGAATTCCTTAGACTCAGACATGACGTCATTTCATCGGCTCATTTTTAACCTCAGACAGAACAGGAGCTAATTTTTTCCCTTCTATTTTTTATGAATCTATTTATACATATTAATTAAGAAGCACAGAGAAAATATTTCCTAATATGTCAAAGTGTTTCTATCACTATTGGTGAAGTGACATATTTATATGGAGCGTGTCCTTGCATATAGCCTAGGGACAAATGGAGTCTAAAAAGCCCTGAGCTAAGTGAAAACACCATTTGGCAGAGGAAGTGGAGCAGAAATGGCAGACTGGTGGTGGTCAGGATTGGCTAAAGGCTTCCCCCCCCTTTTTAATAAAAGCCTGTGACCCTGTTAAGACTGGACTCTGAGTGATGACCGGAGTAAAGATCAGATTATTTGTCTCTGGGCTCTTTCACAAACATGAGCTGACATTAATATTTGACATGCTGCAGAGCTGCCAGCAGCAGTTGCAGCCCTAATGTTGTTATTGTTATTAAATCTCTGCTTTGATTTAGACATAAAAGCGCCTGATTGGTGCAGATCAGACGCCCCCCCCCCCCATCCACCCCTCCTCTACTACTCTCCTGCACAGCCAGCCCCTCCCCCACGGCGTGGCTGCAGCATGGCTGTCCCTGAGTGAGTGACAGCCAGTAAGCCCCACCCACCTGCGACTGCAGTGGTCTGACATAGAATCCCCTCCCCACCACCACCACCTTTTCCTCCTGCTCCCATCACTGCAGCCTTACAGTTCACATTTCCTCTCTGTCATAGCCCCGTTCTCCTCATGCAGATCTCCCATCAGATGACACCATGACACCATCTCCTCACCTGCTGATTAGCACCGTCACAGGGCCTGATGACTGAAATCAGCTCCCTGGACTTGAAGCCTGCCTATGCGGATGCCTGCACAGACTATTCGCTGACCTTGCTTCTTCTGCATGCTGGTCAAATAAGGCCAGGGTGGGGAGACATTTGTGCTCGCCATCAGCACAGCTACCGTGGTGTAACACATGCATTACAGCTGCTGAGTTATTTAAAAGTCAGTGGCTGGAGACGGGGGAGAATTCTGCAGAGCGCACATGGCAGCGTCGCTCAGTCACACCTTGTGTCTGCACATAAATAACTAGACGATTCAGACATTTTGAGCAGACGGGAGGCTCAAGTGGCAGCTAGTGGCAGATGTTGAATTTTTGAGTGTAGATCTAAAATGGGCATCTGAATACTTTAAAATGTTAACAACAAAACTTAGGCTGTATGTCTTGTCTAATTATAAAATAATAATAATAATAATAATAATGGGGGATCCAATAAGAGCATACAGAAGACATTTAGCTCCATGAGGTCAGGCCTTTTAACCTGACTGAAGTTGTCTCTTTTATGAAATGATAAAAAAGTACAGATGATTAGCTTTACATTTGTTCTGACAAAAACTCTCATTTGTGTTGTCTCCGTTTTTGAGATATTAACAACATCAATAACTCTGTGCTCAAAACAAAACAGTGGCAGTGGTTGGGACTTCATTTTTTGCTCATTTGTTCCGTTAAAAGACTCATTTACAGGGGACATATGATGGACTTCTCTCACATGTTGACACAGTTCCCAGAGGGCCCATTTTATCAGGCTTCTTGAGAACGTCTCGTTTCAGTTCATACTTCTATAAATGCTCATGAGCACAAGTTTACCCCACCCACTGTCATCACCAGAAGTTTGGTTGAGATGGGGCAGGTGTGCCATTTTTAGGGTAATGTTAGCTAGTTAGCTCCATACGGTGAAGGCAGAGTGAGCTAACCAACGGACTGAATCTTGAGAATGTAAGAACCCCACAGCAAAGCATTATCTGAGCCACGGGTGTGTGGTGTGAGTGACTGAAAGGATATGACCAATCCTGGGGTGCAAAAATCATTGAAACAACCCTGCATGAGTGGATGGCTAACTCTACTAACGTTGGCAATCTCCAAGGCAGTAGAAAGACCGACCTTGGCCTGCTAACCAAGTTGCTAGCTGGCCGATGTTGCAGCCAATTGCATCCAAAACATACCAAAACAATCCAGAGTGATTTAAGATATCTTATTGCCTGTGAATTAGTGAACCAGGAAGGAGCATAGATGTCTCGTGGAGTGACAAGAATTTAAAGTTCAGACTATCAATGAAGGAGTAGCTCATTCCGGCCTGATGAAATCACCCCGGGAGTGCTCGGATCTCCTGACCATTGACCTTGACCTTAAGCACAACCTTGAAGCAGAGCCATCAAGGATGTGCCTAAAGCCAAAGTTGATGGCCCAGGAGCTACTTTTTTCATGAAATCATAAATGCCCAGATCTTCTGACCTTTGACAATGACCTTGACCTCAACCTGGATGCAGACCTACCTGGGGGTCATTGTGAGTGAGTTTGGATAGAATTGAGGTTATTGCCTAGGAAGAGCAGCAATTTTTCTAAAATCATGTAAGGTGCCAGGTGCCCGACCTTTGACCTTGAGCTTGAGTACAACCTGGATGCAGACCCACCTGAGGATCCTTGTGAGTTTGGTGACCACTGGGACAATTGAATGGGAGTAGCAATTTTCATGAAATCACCTAAGTGCCCAGGTCTCATGACCTTTGACCTATACCTTGAGCACAACCTGGATGCAGACCCACCTGAAGATCAATGTGAGTGAGTTTGGTGGGCATTGGGAAAAATGCCTTGGAGAAGTAGTGATTCCTACAAAATGTGGACAGATGGACACCACGTCATCACATTAGCTCCTTTCATACATTTTTCTTGCCATTACAAAAATAATTTGTGGTTAATAATAGAGTTTTTTGTTTGTGTGTGTGGAGTGTGACTGAGCTATGACCTCAGATGTCCTTTATCCACCTTATTCCTGGGGGTGCCGCTGTAGGAACGATTATGGGCAGAGCTTCTGGTTTCGGCTGACAGTGTTAAATCTGTCAGTAAGACTGGAGTAGCAGGGGCATTTAAAATAGCGTTTTTAAAAGTTTTTCAAATTCATTTTAATGTATAGTCCACATACATGTTTTGCACTCAAGTGGCAGCTAATTTCAGCACTTGTAGTTTTTGTATTTTTGAATGTTTTTGCATAGTCCTGGTACTTGCTGCTGTTCGTGGTGTGAGGCTCCTCACAGATAACCACAGCTAAGTCTGTGGCTTCCACAGCAATGAGTAGATCATGCACTGAAAACTAAAGAAATTGTTCGTGTGATCGGTGGTACAGACACAGCAGCACCAGGTATGTTTTCACTTGTATGACTGTCACAGAGCTGACGTTTTACCCCGAATTTAAAACGCCCAAGCACTGTGTTGTGGTTCTTTGTGGCTCTAACTAGACTCTACGTTTCCTCTGAGGTAAATTTGATTATGTCCAACATATTTTAACAAAATGCAGCCGACTTTATTGCAGTGGAAACATTGATATATCTCAGACCTTTTATTTGTTTACAGCGTTAGCATGTTAGCAGCGGAGCTAACTAACAGAGCAACTGTCCATGGAGCTACTGGCCACTTTTCAAGGTCATCTTCTCATCCCTCCATAGTCATGGGATGTGGTGTGATTATATTACTGTTTTGGAGGTGCAAAAGGCTGTGTTCCCGCATTTTTGATGCTGAAGTCATTGTTTTTTAACAAGGAAAAGTGTCCCGTTTCAGTGACAACATTATGTTCTAAACTAGTACCGGAAGTTGCTACCATAATTCACGCAAGGCATCATGGGGCCTAGGAATAAGGTGGATTATATCTGTTAATAAAATAAAACTGTTAAATAAAACTTAATAAAAACTTAATAACTTAATACAACTTAACAACTTAATAACTTAATAAAACTTAACAATTTAATAACTTAATAAACTTAAATAAAACTGTTAATAAAAGTGCATCACGGTGTAGTATGGAAGCTGCACCGCCTCCTGCCGAAAGACACTACAACACACAGTGAAAGCAGTCAGCAAGATCATCGGTGCCCCCTGCCCCCCCCCCCCGACATCTACCTCACCCGCAGAGCCACCAGCATCACAGGTGACACCTCCCACCCCTCACACTCCCTCTTCAGCCCCCTGCCCTTGGGGAAAAGCTACCCAAGCCTCCAGGCCCACTCCACAAGACTGCTTAACAGCTTCGTTCATCAGGCCATCAGGACCCTGAACTCTGTGCACTTCCTCCCCCCCGACGGTAACACAATCACCCGCATAAAAACTACCTCAGCTGTTGGCACAGAAAGACTGGCACATCAACAGTAATACTTTTGCTGCTGTATGTCTCTGCATATTAACTGCAACCTTTTGCACAAATGCCGTATCTACTGCTGTCTGTCACTGCAATACTGATCATGTACAGTCCTACACTACCACATTGAACTGCAACTACAGGTATTACATCTCTAGTTGTCTGTATATAGGATTGCTGGGTTTTATCATTGTTAATCGTTTACCTCTATTTGCACTATGGGAGGTCTGGGTCTTTCTTGTCACCATTTGCATCACGAGTTATATTACTGTACATATTGTATATACAGTATTATATTTATATATCTACATATTATTCCATCTAGCTACATTGCTCCGCACTGTGTGTGTTTATATATTTACATATTTATTCCACCTAGCTGCAATGCTCCGTACTGTGGGTGTTTATATATTTACATATTTATTCCATCTAGCTACAATGCTCCGCACTGTGTGTTTATATATTCATGTATTTATTCCATCCAGCTACAATGCTCTGCACTGTGTGTCTGTGTGTGTGTGTATATATATATATATTTTATAGTAATACGTACATATGTATATTAGCTGCTCTTGCTTGCTTGTTTTTTCTTGCCTTCTGATTGTTGCTCTGAGTGTTGCTATCCCTGTGCTGTTGCAATCCTGGAATTTCCCCATTGTGGGACTAATAAAGGCTTATCTTATCTTATCTTATCTTAACATTTTACAAGGTACTAATTTGGAGAACTGATGAAATTGCTTGATTTTTTTTTTTGGGGGGGGGGGGGTGATACCACTTGTGTTATCTGGTTCTGCATTAGATTTGTTTTATTCATATCTTTCTGAGAGGACTTTTTCTGTAAGGGTGGGTGAGTTTTATTCTTCGACAGCCTGTCTGACATGTGGGGTTCCACAAGGTTCAATCCTGGGTCCATTATTATTTTCCTTTTATGTTATTCCTTCAGCACGTAATATTCAATATTTTAATGACATTTCTTATCATTTTAATGTGGATGACCTCCAGTTATACATGTCTTTTAAACCTCACCAGCTTGACAGGCTCTCCATCCTGGTTAACTGTTTAACCCAGATCAATGACTGGCTCTCCAGCACCTACCTCATCTTAAATTTCAATAAAACTGAGACCATGATTGTAGCTCCTTTTGATCTACATTCAATAATCAGTCAGATACTTACTTCTTTTTGCTCATCTCCTAAGTCCACTGTTAGAAATTTGGGTGTTACTTTTGAATCCTCCCTTGGTTTTAATTCTCATGTAAATTCTATTTCACATTCATGCTTCTTTCATTTAAGGAACATTTCCAAATTGAGAGCCACTGTTTCTTCAAGTGAGCTTGAAAAAATAATACATGCATTTGTGTCTTCATTACGATTATTGCAATGATTTGTTTACTGGTTTAGACAAATTTTCTCTCTCTCATCTCGTCTCTACAAAATGCTGCAACCAGACTACTTACATGTTCTGGAAAACAAGATCATATTACCACCATATTATATATTTTACATTGGCTACCAGTGGATTTTAGGATTTGTTTTAAAGTTCTCACATTTACCTACAGAGTACTACATGGACAAGCCCCATGATATTTATCTGCTCCCCTTCTCAAACATACCCCTGCTCACACTCTTAGATCTGAAGCCAAGGACTTGTTAGTTGTTCCTTTTACGAGACTGAAGACCAGAGGGGACAGAACCTTTCAATCTGTAGCTCTGAGGCTTTAGAATAATCTCCCACTCCAGCTACGTTTAGCTGACTCTGTCGACTCTTTTAAAAAGCAGCTGAAAACTTTTTTGTTTAACGAGGCTTTTCGTTGAATTTCAATTCAGCTGCTTTTTAATTCACAAGTCTAACATTTTTTAATTATTTTAATCTTGTTTAACTTTTTTAAAATTATTGTTATTATTATTACTGTGTCTCTGTCAGGTTGTTTTTATTCTATTTTATTGTACAGTGCTTTGTGACTGTATGCCTGTGAAAAGCACTTTATAAATAAACTTTATTTACCGACTTACTTATGTCAGTAAATTAAAACAAACTTATAGTCAGCCTGTTGGCACAGAAAATGAAAAGAGGTCAAATCAACAGCCCTTTTAAAATTGCAAAATTAATGTGAGTTCATTGACTTAAACCAAATAAAAAATTACATGTAACACCCCAGGAAAAGTGGATATACTTACTGTATATTTTGCTTTAGTATGTTGAATAATCAACTTAATCAATGTGATGGGTAGCTTTGGATGCTGTTTGCTATGCTAAATATATTAGTTGTATTTTCAAAATTTTCATACACACTGGAATCACAAAGAATTGTTGGTTTCCCCTGACCTTTAATACTACTGTATACACAAGAACCCAGGCCACTCAGATTCAAAGAGGTCAATAGCCTGAGGTAAGGTTTGAAGATAATAATAATAGTAATAATAATAATAATAATGGTCTTCCTTTAGATCAGTGGTTCCTTAACCTGGAGTTCCCTGGAACGTTCAGGTTTTTGTGGAAAATTTTGTGATTTCGCTTCTTAATTGGTCCAAATAATTGCAAATAATTTGCCATTGTGCATGTGTTCTGTAGATACCCATGCACAACAATGGGAAATTTTGTGCATTTTTTGGACCAATTAAGAAGTAAGTTCACAAAATTGTCCACAGAAACCTGAACGTTCCAGGGACCCCAGGTTGGAAACCACTGGTCTAGATAATATATAAATAGTTTTGTTTATAGCATCCCATGTAATCATTTAACGTTTGACTGAATTCATGGTAATATATATTCATACTGCAACCCACATCAAATTGGGGAGGCCGTGATGTAAAAACGTATCAAATTGGAAACCATTTCAACAGTATTTTTAAATGAACAATTCAAGAACAGCATATCAAGTGCTACAAGCAATAAACTTATATATAGTATAATTTAAGCAACTGGAAAGGCACTGGGACAGGGGTTTAAAAACACTAAAAGAAAAACAAAATACTCCATGTACAGTATATACACATAAATTATCAATATTTGCTTTGAAAAATACATAAATGTGTCTCCTCCATTCTCAAATGCTTTAAAGTTATGCAAAACTGTATTAGACATGCCTCTGTCACAACAGTTTTCCTGCTACTGAATTAAAATAATATTGTGCTCAAAATTATTCAACTTCACTGCAAATTATTTTCAAAATTCACAAACTCTGAGCTGTTTGCACAAAGCAAATCAAAAAATAAATGTGTAAATAGTTTGATCGTTTAGATGTTATATGCTACTACAAATGTTTTGTAATTTGCAGCAGGGGTTGAATAATTGTGTTTGCACAAAACAGTAAGTCTGTGATGTTATTTAATATTTCTATCCCATAGTGTTTCTTTTTCCCCAAAATTACTGCATTTTTCTTTAAAAAAAAGTTTAAAACTTTCTTTTTTTAAACTGTAACGCATTTCTGCATCGGTGTTGAAGTACCTTGATTTGTTGCTGGGTATTTCATTTGCTCATCAGGCATCCGTCTCTGGTTGTTTGATCCATAAATATCTTGTTCAGTGACTTTACAAAAATTCACTTCAACATCTGTATGATAACCACAACAAAAGACTGCATATTCTCTTGTGAATTTTTATCTAATTTGTTGACACCAATGAACACCAATGAGTGGATGTGAGGGGAAGCTGTGCTGTGTTTGTGTATGGATTAGGAGGGTATGACAGCATAAAAGGAATTTCAGTACTCTGCAAAAGTCTTATCCAATTGTTTTTTTGTTTTGCTTCAAAGAAGCCAGATTTTCTTGTATTTTATTTTAAAAGTGGTCTTGAGCAATAGTTCTCCAGGTTTCCTGAAAGTCTTTCAAAGTTTTTTCTTTGGACATTGGCTGCTTTTCAAGCAAGTTCATGTACCTGACTATTGTCCAGTTTCTTCGATTTTTTTAGGCAAAAAAAAAGAAGTGGCAAGACTAAAAACTATCTACAGCAAATGAATAGTATCTGAAAGTCTAAAGAAACAGAGGAGGGAAAACCCAAGAAAATTTTGAGAGATGCACCTTGCCATTCAGCTGATCCATCTACTGCCCACCAAAACCCCATCAGAATGGTCTTAGTGGAAGGCTGGCTCTCAAGAAGCCGTTCTTAAGGAAAGAAAACAGGAAGACAAGGCTGAGATATCCCAGATTACACAAGAACTAACTGAAAATCAGTGGCAACATGTCTTATAGGGTGATAAATCTAAATTCAAACTTTCTGGTTCAAATCTTCATCAGTACAGCAGTGAGAGTTTACAGCCATCTGTAAAACATAATGGAGACTCGATCATGGTTTGGGGCAGCATTTCAACCAGTGGTGTTAGAGATCTTGTCAAAATTGGTGGAATTATGAATGCAGAAAATTATTGTTAGATTTTGATACACCATGCAATACCATCTACAAAGCTTCTCCTTTAGGGATGCACTGATTATGAAATTCTGGGCCGATATCGATAGTTAAAAGTAACTATCGGCCGATAGGGTCAATAGTTTGGGGTGTTTTTCTTTTGATCATCTGTTCGTCCTTCATGCCAGGGAAACAAAGAAATATATACATTATCATAAACAGCTTAACTGTTAAAGCAATTCAGTCTTTCATCACATCATATTTGAAAGCATCAATTCAATCATAAAATTGTCTCATACAACTTTTATTATTTATAATCTTTCACGTGGCAAAGACCATTTCTGTGAAGAATGACTGTTTCCTCAATGAAAAGCTGAGCGTCACGTCTGTCTTCAGGTTTGTTTCTGCTACTAGCTCCATGGGAAATGTAGTTTTTATGTGCTTAACCACACATATTACCAAAAGTTTGGCTGGCTTCTTTCTAACAACAATCATGTGGATGGAGAATAAATCTTACTCAAATGGATCTATTGGACCTGTGCCAATGAAACAGGACTGGATTTGTTGGATTTTCATTAATTTTGGGAATGCAAGTGTCATTGACACGTCACTGCTATTAGCCTAGGCCAACATGAGTCATCCAGCCATTTCAAACAAAGTGGTGAATTTACGGATTTTTCTCCATAAAATCATGTGGATGGAGATCTTGCTCCAATGATCTATTGGGCCTGTAGCAATGAAACAAGACTGGATATGATTGATTATTATTAATTTTGGGAATTCAAGGATGCTGGATTGGTGAGCTGCTTCTATGTTGTTGTTCTGGTACTTGTTTGTACTCACTTGTTTGATGGCCTATTTTTTACCTCTGCTATTGTGATTGTATCTTAAATCTGTTTTAGAAACCAAGTAGATGAAATTTTAAACTTTCAAACAATGTATGGCACGACTACCAACTCCAAACAGGTTTACAGTACTACACTTCACTGTGTGGTAGCAAAAACACTGCGTTGGGTACACGTAGGTCTGGTGGCAACCACTTGCGAATGTCATGAGGTTAAACCGACTTCAGCCATCAGTAGAAATTATTTTTTGACAGATGGGCCAATGGCAGTCGACAACGTGACTATTGGCTGATACTGATGGTCAGCCAATATATCAGTGCACGGACTGCCTCAGAATTATTGAAGTAGTGTCAGATCACCTCGACAAGAACAGAACAAGAGGCAGCCAACATCCACAGGAGAGTTTTGGAATGCCCTTCAAGAAACCTGGGGAATAATTACTAAAAATTACTTAAAGAGATTACAAGAAAGCTTGGCTGAGTCAAGCAGAAAGGTAATCATACCCAGTATTGATTGTTTTTACCCAATATATTGTATTTCCACTTATGTTTGCACGTTTCAACAAATAGTTGCACTAATTTCCCATTTTCCAAGCAAAACACAAAGAAATCGGGGGGAGGGGGGCTCTAGACTTTTGCGTAGTACTGTATAAATACTGATGTTTCAGTGTATAAACATGCCTTTTTGGAATGGACAGAAAAGGTGCTTGCCCCTACTCAGAAGTAAGCAGAGCAGCAACTTGAGGAAATTCTGCCAACGACAGCTGAGAAATGGGAGCACATATATAGAGTGAGGGGACCGTCTCAGTGACAGCACAGTGTGAACGGAGGAGGGGAGGAACACATGGAAATCAGCAAAAAGCACACTGAAGGTTAGGAAGAAAACTAAAGTCTTTATTGGAAAAATATTAGTATATGTGGCACTGTGTGATAATAGTAATAAGAGTCATACAGCCTACATAACAATAAGAATACCATGCAAATAAAGACCGAAGGCAAGGCCTGACCATGCTCTCTGTAGGGTTAACAGAAACAGAAGCAGCATCCAATGAGTAGATGTGTATGCTTACAGCACATTTCAGTACAGCAGGGACATCTCTACACAAAGATTACATTGGAATCTGCTGTTCAATGTGGAAAAAACAAAAGTATAAAATGACCATGCATTAGGATCTAATACAAGAACATAAGGTAGAAAAACCACAACCAAAGAATAAAAAAAAGACATTTTGATTCTAAAAGGAGTTCTACAGCAGTGCAGGATATACACATCCCTGTAAAATGGATAGCATTCTGGAGAGGGGATTTAAGAGGGTTCTCTGTGTATGGCAGTGGGTTATTTTTGAAAAAAGAAAAAAAAGGAGTTAAATTTGTTATAAAATCAGCTAGCAGGGACAAATGCTTTCTGATCAGGTGCAGTGAACCATTAGGTGAAAATAATGTGACAAAATGACTGATTTTAATACATCAGGTAATGTCCAAATAGTCAAAGTTAGGATAGGAACATTAATGATAATCTGGATGTGACATTAATGCATTATCCAATAAAATTCAGTTCTTATTGGCCACTTTGTCCAGTGGAATATTCTGTTATACAGTCTTCTCAAAAGTCAACTTAACCCATTGTATTTTGAAGGGGAAAAAAAGGAGTAGATTTATGACCCTCATTTATTAGAAAAAAGTCATAAATTTACCATAAGAAAAATGCAAACTTTAGCGACTCCCCCCACAAATTAGCAATATTAAAGTAAAATGTGTGATTTACCAAAAAAATGCAAAACAGTTATATAAAGAGTCAAAAATGTACCATAAAATCACATAAAAACCTAAAAAGGTTGCAAATACTGTATATGAGAAACAATGTGATAATTTCTAAAAAAAACCCTTCAAATTCTCTGGGGGGGGGGGGGTAATTTTCAAGAAAATAGTCACAGTTAAAAACCTCACATTTCAAAGAATAAAGTGCAAATATACAAATCTAAATTTCTAAATTGCAAGAAAAAGACAGATTTACATGAAAAAAGCTGCAAATTTGAGTAAAAAAGGTGGATATTTTCAAGAAATATCTGTAAAATTTAAAGAAAAAAATCAGTCATTTACATTTTTAAAACTTACATTTCAAAGGAAAAAATATGTAAAAGTAAAAGAAGCAGAAATTTTATGAGAAAAAACTCATTTACATTTTAAAAAGCATAATTTCTGAGAAAAAAAATATGGAAATATACATGTCAAAGACACGTCAAATTTACAAGAAAAATTTGTAAGAAAAAACACATTTACAATGAAGTTACCAATTTACATAAAAATGTAAATTTGAGAAAAAAAGGTTGCTAGTTTACATTTAAAAATTACAATTTTAGAAGAAAAATATGCAAATATACTTGTAAAAGAAGATACTAATGTGTAAGAAAAAAATTCTACAAAAATATTTACATTTAAAAGAATAAAGAGGGATATTTACATGAAAAAGTTTGTAAATTTATGAGGAAAAACTTGCAGTTACTAGAAAAACAAATTTATGAGAAAAAAGAAGCAAATTTAGAATAGAATAAAGTGACAGATTTACATTAAAAAATTAAAGTTTTAGATGTAAAATTGCAAATTTACTATTAGAATAAATTGTAAATGTATAAGAAAAGTAACAAAATTTGCAAGAAAAATGAACGTTTAAAACAATAGAGACAAATGTACATTAAAAAATTTATGAGAAACGGCTGAAAAATTACCAAAAAAGTTGCAAATTTACAAGAAAAAAAATCAGATAATTTACCTTAAAAAGTTGCAAATTATTGGGAAAAAATGTGCTACAAGAAAAGTTGAAAATGAATGAGAAAAAAGTTGCAAATTAATGAGGAAAAATTGCTAATTTAAAAGAAAAAAGCTGAAATTTACAAGACTGACATGCCAGATTTACATTACAAAAACTGCAAATTTATGAGGAAAAAAAAAAAAAGACGCAAACAAGCAAGCAAAGCTTAGTGACAGGGCCGAGTGGCTAGTAACTCCGGAAGACTACTAGCCACAGTAGAAATTAATGTCAAACCCTGATGATGTTGGTTCATAAACTGGTACAATGCACCTTTTCACGTAGTAACTGGAGTCAGTATTTGAAGGGTGCAATCAAGCCTGGCTACAGGTACGGGCAGATCAAAATGTATCCACTTTACAGAAATTTACAGCAGAATGTAGTCTATCCACACTGTGAATGGGAGAATCACAATGACAAGTCTGTAGTCCAGTCAAAACGTCTACAATGGGTTATTCACTAAAGAGCAACATGACAGTTTAAATTGAGACAAACTGTTTCCTACAGAGAGTGTTATTCTTTAGGCTGTTACACAGAAGGATACGTATGAGTGGGAAACTTTTTTGTTTGTTTGTTTGGGGTTTTTTTTTATGCCAATGTCGTCTTCGGATGGAAAGAGGAAATGAGGAAGAAGGGGGTTCACAATACAGCTAGATGCAGAGAACAGGCAGAGGCTACGGCAGACAGCAGCAGATGATCGTTAGCTACACAATGGAGGGGGACAAAGGTCTGAGAAATGCGGAATGTAGAGCCAGCCTCGATACTATGGAACAGGAAAAAGAACACAAATAAAAGCACAATGAAATCATTGGTGCTACTGCATGTAGTCTTAACAATGCTACTATTATTACATAATCAACACAGATAGCCTCCTGCAGTGGATGGTGATGCCGTTTGTTGTTGTTGTCGTTATTGTCCCCAGTTCAGTTCAAGGTGTTGGTCACATGATCAACAACTGGGGCGAAATTAGCAGGTGTTTTTGTGAGGTAAAGCCGTCCCGAATATCAGGTTTGGGGCTGTGAATATTCGGAAGCGATCCAGAGTGACTATCCGAATATTCTGCAAAGTTTCCCCCCCCCCTCCCTCAGTAAACTGCATCAGCACCAATGTGACTGTTCCTATATGCATGTAGAACTTTTTCATGCAAATATGAATTTGCAAGGAAAATTTGCTAATTTTTTCCTATAAATATGCAATTTTTTTCCCTCTAGTTTGCTGCTTTTCTCATCAACTGTGTTGATAAATGTACAACTTTTGTCACGTAAATCTGAATATTTTTCCTTCATATAGTTGCAGATTTAATCATGTAAATGTGTGACTTTTTCAGGTTCTAAGACTTTACCATCAAGATGCTACCTTTTTCTGATAATTTTGTGAGATTTTTTTTTTTTTTGGTAAATAAATTATTAAAATTGAACAGTTTGGAGGAAAAGTGAATATCCAAATACCAAATTCGAAGACAGAATATAAGTGTAATGAAGGAATATCCTGACAAGTGAATATTTGGGTACAGTCCTATTGTGATGTACCCAATATATTAATGCAGCCAGCCATATTCCTGATCCTATCTACAGTCATAACAGATTATTTCTCGAACAGAACAACGCTAAAAAAAAAAAAAGGCGCAAACGATCCTCAGCTAGAAATTAATTAAAGACAAAAGCCCAGACATATATGTGGCATTTGTGAGCTCTGCGATAAACGGCTAAAGCAGACAAGACCGCGCTAGCAGCTGAGGATAAAGGAAAAGGCGAAGCTGCCACTGTCATGACAGCTGCAGTCATTTGGTTCACATGTCCTCAGAAACCCACCAACACGGCACCGAATTTACCCCGAATTTAACGTCGTCAATTGCTGTATATTCAGGCGACGCTACAATGCAAGGCGGCTAATATAATCTCCATAAGGGTTGGCTTTGTTTTAAGCTAGCAGGTGTCACCTCTGTTTATATCATGGGTGGACATGTTTGTAAAAAAAAAAAAAAAAAAATGACACAAAAATACGTGTTAGGATAAGAGAAGAAGACAAAGGTGAAGAAGGCGTACCTCTGTTTCTAACCGAGCCGAAAACGGGGAGAACCAGATATCCGACATGTACTAACACCATCCTGGGTCCTTCTTTGTTTTGTGCGCAGCCAGCGAGACAGATGGTCCATGGAAATGATCCTCCACAGTCCCCCAGCACATTCAGACAGCCTGCGCTGCCTGCACGCACACACGCGGGCGACCAATCACCGGACCCCTCCGAGCAGGACCCCCGGGCTGCGGCAGCCGCGGTCACCAATGGGATCCGGAGCCGGGGCGGGGGAGGTCCGACCCTCCGAGACTGGACCCTCCAGCCTGGAGTGTTCTTAGTTTAGTTTGCAAGTTTTGAATACACAGGAAAGCAAAACAAGACACTAAGCAAAAGGCCATGGGGTAATATGTTGCTTATACACGACTACTAACCTGTGATCATTATAAAAACTTAAGGAGTGCAACTTCTGCCGAGTATTCCATCCATCTTCTTCCACTTGTCCTTGGGTCCGCGTCCTGGGCACAGTATTATAAAAAGAGGACATATGTACTTTTTCCACGTGTTGACAGTGTTCCCAAAGGTTTTAATGAAATGTCTGTGACATGCTTTGGTCAAAATACATCAGCCTTTAATTATTTAAGCACCATTTTCAACTTATAACAGCCTTCCTCAGAAAACTTGTTTCAGTGCAGGTTTCTTTAAATCACCATGAGCCGTGGTTGACCTACCCTCCCTCTTTCACCACCACTCAAAGTTTGTTAGCTGGTTAGGTGCTAGCTCCTAGCTCCGGATGGCAGACAGACTGAGCTAACTACTGGCTGAGGCCTGTATGGCATATTGGAATACCATCATACACGTCATGGACGTGGGGATGCACACATGACGTGACGTCATCACACCGTGACTATATTAGGAGACTAATGTCTCTTTGGCGCTCTGCCTGTATGCCAACACCAGCCTGTATTCACTGCCGGTTAGCATAGCTATGATTTGGCTGTAACACGTGCTGTTAGCAGTGTCTTTAATAAAGTTACTGTTCGGTACAGCGACTGCCTCCACTGTCCTGATTTCCAGACATAACAATGACAACGAGGAAAAAAATTGGTCTTCTGGAGGAAAATTCAACATTTTTCCTCAAGATGGAAGTGTGTTTGTTACCCCGACCGGTGAGTGAGGTGGCTAGAAGAATCAGGCTCCGCCAACGCCGACAGGGAGTGAGAGAAGCGACCCAGCAGTACGTCGTGGACCTCTGCTGTCTGGCAAGCATGGGCAGGTTTGGCCTTTTGGAGGGCGAAATGGTGCAGGACCAGCTAGCAGAGCACACCAGCAACCCGCGACTGCAGGCGAAGCTAATCATGGCACCCGACGACCTAACTGCTGGTGAAGGCAGTGGAGTTGACGTTCCAGCTGGAGGCTGCCGACAAGCTAACATTATAACTAGGTGAGCCACAACAACGAGCTGCGTTAGCACATGCAGTTACCCCAGCAAAAGAACCTGGTCACAACGCAACCTTCTCGGAGGACGTCAAGGTGTACACCGTGAAACACCATTCATGCAGTAACTGTGGCTTCCTGATGCACCAAAAGAGAGCACAATCCTGCCTGGTCAAGGGGCAGCAATGCACATGCTGCAGCAAGTTCAATCACTTCACCAAGGTGTGCCAATCATCACGACTGGCATCAAGCCCACCACCCAGTCCAAAAGAACCACCAACAACCACCATCCACGCTGTGGGCTCCAGAGGAGCAGCATATAAGTGGCACATGGGGAGGTTAGATGAAGTCAGCTTACCGTTGCTGCTGGACACTGCCGCAGCACACACTCATAGCCACAGCACTGGCACTGGTGAATGTATATGTGTTATGCTTGCAATATGTTACACCTCGCTCTCGCCGGTCATCATTACCAGCTGCGCACACACCTGCGCCTCATCGGCGATGAGCTATATCTACCCCTCTGCCCTCTGCTTCGGCCTGGAGTCGTCTTCGCATCTACTCCTCAACACGGCGACTGATCCGGTCTCTACCGACAGCGCACTCTGCACGTAAGCTACCCTTCATACCCTTACCTTCTCTCCAGTCCTTCCCCTGTGCACAGGTGGATTCCCAGGCGGCGGCTTTTCCCTCTCCTCGCCTCATCTCCGCCTGCATGGCTCCGACGCATCAAGGGCGCACAGCCGCGCTGTCTTCCAGGACACAGCTGTCAAGCCAACGCCAGCCACTCGTCTCTCTGCACGTGAGCAAACGTAACTAATTATTCCCACGGTGTGGTCGGCTACAACTAACCTCCTGCTCTGCTCTCCCCTCAGGGTTACCTGGTCGAACGGTGAGCTGTTCCGCCCACTATGCACGATGTCCTCCCACACCACATCTCCATTCCCACTCACGCACTCATACACCTTTAGTGTTCAATAAAGGCATTAAATCTTCCCGAGCCCGTGTGCGTGTGTTCCCTGAGTCCAAGGTTATGACAGTACGACTCCAGCAAAGTGACTCAGCGGACGGCGGGCTAGCACGCCGCTTTTCCAACTTACAGGCTCAGGTTGATTTAATTGCTCATCAGCAACAGACAGTTGTCAATCAGCTTACCCAAATTGTCCAGCGACTGAGCCGCTTGGCTCCTCCGGCATCTCCCAGTGGGTCAGCCTCCGTTTCTCCCTCAGTAAGTCTCAGTAGCTCGGGTTCGCAGACCCAACTCACACCCATCCCAACCCCGGCACGCTTCACCGGGCGACTCGGTGAAGCGAGGGGGTTCCTCCTGCAGTGTGAGTCGTTGTTTGAGCGCGTTCCCGGAGACTTCCCGTCCGATCACAGCCGAATTGGGTATATTGCTAACCTTCTGGGAGGGCGAGCGTTAGCTTGGGCCTATGCCGTCATGGCGAGACCCAGCTACGCGAGCCTGACCTATGCCCATTTCGTGCGCCAATTCAAGGAGGTGTTTGACCATTCCACTCGCGATAACATTCACGCTGCCTGGTTGTTAAATCTTCGTCAGGGTAGCCGGTCTGCCGCCGACTACGCTGTCGACTTCCGGGTGGCAGCGGCGGAGGTTGGATGGGGCGAAGCGGTGCTCTGTGGCCTCTTTGCTCACAGCCTAAACTCCTCCCTGCGGGACGAGCTGGCTTCCCGGGAGCAGCCGGATAAACTAGCTGATCTGATAACTTTAGCTATTAATGTTGATAATAGACTCAGGAAGCGGGCCGCCGAGCGCCGGACTTCCGGTTGCTCAAGCGGGGCTTCCGCCTGGGTTCCTCAGTCTCGCCCCCTGGCATTACCCACTCCTGGGTCCGCCGATGCCTCAGAGGCAATGCAGGTGGGTCGGGCCAGGCTTTCGCCTGCGGAACGACAGCGCTGCCGGGAGCTGTCCCTCTGCATGTATTGCGGAGGGGATCAGCACTCAGTGGGGAATTGTCCGGTTCGGCCAAAAGGGGAACGTCCTCGAGTCGCTCTAGGGGGTCTCGCGGACGCCTCCCGTTCTAGTTCCCTCACCAAATGCATCCTCCCGGTGAGGTTTTGTCACAACTCCACTGCACACATCACACACACACTGGTGGACTCAGGGGCGGAACAAAATTTTATTTCACAAGGCCTGGTAACCCGCTTGGGCATTCCTTACCAAGCTCTGCCATCCCCCTTGAAATTAGTCACCCTTGCTCACTCGCCCTTAGTGACTGTGACCCACAAGACTAAACCGGTCCCGGTGATCATCTCCGGCAATCACAGGGAGGACCTCAGCCTGATCATGCTACCCACCTCGTCCTCACCTGTCATCTTGGGTTATCCCTGGCTGCGGCTCCACAACCCCGTCCTAGACTGGCAGTCCGGCAGCGTCCTCTCCTGGAGCACTTTCTGTATGAGCTCCTGTCTCCAGTCTGCCGCCTGTGCTCCCTCGGTGCCGCACCCGACGCCTGACTCACCGCCCCCGGACCTATCCTTGGTGCCTCCTGAGTTCCACGATCTCGGACAGGTGTTCAGTAAGTCTAAAGCACTGTCCCCCCCCCCCCGTCCCTATGACTGCGCCATAAACCTCCGCCTGGGGGCGCCGTTGCCATCTGGCCGCCTCTACAGCTTGTCTGCCCCGGAGCGTGAGGCCATGGACGTTTACATTAAGGAGTCGCTCAGCGCAGGCATTATTCGACCATCCTCATCCCCGGTTGGAGCTGGGTTCTTCTTTGTGGGGAAGAAGGACGGATCCCTGCGCCCGTGTATCAACTTCCGGGTGCTGAATGACATCACCATCAGAGACAAGTACACGCTGCCCCTGATGGACTCGGCCTTCGACTCCCTCCAGGGGGCCACCTGGTTCACCAAGCTCGACCTGCGCAGTGCCTACCACCTTGTACGGATCCGGGAGGGCGACGAATGGAAGATGGGGTTCCGGATGCCCAGCAGCCACTTCGAGTACCTGGTTATGCTGTTTGGGCTTACCAACGCACCGGCCGTCTTCCAACGGCTAATCAACGACGTTCTTCGGGATTTCCTGGGGGTCTTCGTGTTCGTGTACCTGGATGACATTCTAATCTTCTCCCGGTCCAGAGAAGAACACCAGGTCCACGTGAGGCGGGTCCTTCAGCGCCTCCTGGAGAACAGGTTGTATGTAAAGGCGGAGAAGTGTGAATTTTTCACCAACCAGACTTCCTTTTTGGGGTTTGTAATTGCTCATAATCAGGTCCTCCGCGACCCAGCTAAGGTCAAAGCGGTGGTGGAGTGGCCTACCCCCTCTTCCAGGAAGCAGGTGCAACAGTTCCTAGGCTTTGCTAACTTCTACCGCTGCTTTGTACCCAAGTACAGCGCCATCTCTGGCCCTCTGACCCGCCTCACCTCCCCCAAGGTGCCGTTCAGGTGGAATGAAGAGGCTGCCTCAGCCTTCAGGGCCCTGAAGACGGAGTTCGCATCCTCCCGGGTCCTCACCCAGGTGGACTCCGCCCTCCAGTGCTTGGTCGAGGTGGACGCATCTGACACGGGGGTGGGAGCAGTGCTTTCCCAGCGCTCGCCAGCGGATGGGCAGGTACACCCCTGCGCCTTCTTCTCTCGTCGCCTCTCCCCCGCTGAACGGAACTATGACATCGGGGATCGGGAGCTCCTAGCGGTGAAGCTGGCTCTTCAGGAGTGGCGCCACTGGCTGGAGGGGGCTTCTCAGCCGTTCGTGGTCTGGACCGACCACAAAAACCTGGAGTACCTGAGGACGGCCAAGCGCCTGAATGCCCGCCAGGCGTGTTGGTCGCTGTTCTTTGGTCGCTTCAGGTTCACCATCACCTACCGGCCTGGATCCAAGAACGGCAAACCAGACGCGCTCTCCAGGCAGTTTGAACCCGAGGAACCGGCGGACCGTGAACATACCATCCTTCCATCCTCGTGTGTTGTGGGGGCTGTTGCATGGGGAATAAAGGCCAAGGTCCGAAGGGCACAGGAGGCGGAGCCTGATCCTGGCGGCGGTCCAGTCGGGAGGTTGTTCGTCCCGTCGTCGGTCCAGGGCGACATCATCCATTGGGCCCATACGTCCAAGTTTTCTTGCCATCCTGGTACCTCTCGGCTGGTGGAGCTTATTCAGCGGTCTTTCTGGTGGCCGGGTCTCAGAGGTGACGTCTCCAACTACGTCCATGCCTGCCCTCAGTACGCCGTGGGTAAGACCTCCACTTCCCCTCCAGCGGGTCTCCTCCACCCGTTACCGGTTCCCGGGAGACCGTGGTCCCATGTGGCCTTGGATTTTGTTACCGGCCTCCCTAAGTCTAATTCCTACGACACCATCTTGACCATTGTCGACCGGTTCTCCAAGGTGGCCCACTTTGTGCCTCTCCGTGGGCTCCCCTCAGCGCACGAGACGGCCGAGCTACTGACTCAGCATGTGGTTAGGCTGCATGGGATCCCGTTGGACGTGGTCTCGGATCGGGGACCCCAGTTTGTTTCCAAGGTGTGGGGCGCCTTCTGCAATGCGCTGGGGGCCACGGTGAGCATGTCCTCTGGTCACCATCCCCAGACCAACGGCCAGTGTGAGCGCACGAACCAGGAGTTGGAGGCAACCCTGCGCTGCGTCACCTCGTCCAATCCGTCCTCCTGGAGCACCTGCTTACCCTGGGTCGAGTACGCCCACAACTCCACCCTTTCCTCGGCCACCGGCATGTCCCCTTTCCGGGCATCCTTGGGGTACGATCCACCGCTGTTCCCGGAGGAAGAAAAGGAGGTGGCGGTTCCATCGATCCAGGCTCATGTAAGGCGCTGCCGGCGCATTTGGACTAGTACGCGCCAGGCTCTGTTACGCACGGCGGAGCGCAACTCTCGCTTCACCAGTCGCCACAGGAGTGCCGCTCCCGAATACCAGGTGGGTCAGCACGTTTGGCTGTCAACCAAAGACATCAAGTTGAAGGCGGAGAAGAGGAAGCTGGCGCAACGTTTCATCGGGCCGTATACCATCACCAAGATCGTTAACCCGGTGGCTGTGCGCTTGGCTCTCCCCCCCTCCCTCCGGGTTCATCCTACCTTCCATGTGTCTCGTGTTAAACCTGTGCTGTCTGACCCTCTCTGTCCTCCTCCCAAGACCCCTCCTCCCCCCAGGTTGCTCGATGGAGATCCTGCTTGGAGTGTCACGGCCATCCTGGATGCCCGCCGCCGTGGCCGCGGTCTCCAGTACCTGGTGGACTGGGAGGGATATGGCCCAGAGCACAGGTCCTGGGTGCCGCCGTCCTGGGTGCTGGACGACAGTTTCACCACGGAGTTCCATCAGACGCACCCAGGTAAGCCAGCGCCAGGAGGCACTGCTCGGGGGGGGAGTACTGTTACACCTCGCTCTCGCCGGTCATCATTACCAGCTGCGCACACACCTGCGCCTCATCGGCGATGAGCTATATCTACCCCTCTGCCCTTTGCTTCGGCCTGGTGTCGTCTTCGCATCTACTCCTCAACACGGCGACTGATCCAGTCTCTACCGACAGCGCACTCTGCATGTAAGCTACCCTTCATACCCTTACCTTCTCTCCAGTCCTTCCCCTGTGCACAGGTGGATTCCCAGGCAGCGGCTTTTCCCTCTCCTCGCCTCATCTCCGCCTGCATGGCTCCGACGCATCAAGGGCGCACAGCCGCGCTGTCTTCCAGGACACAGCTGTCAAGCCAACGCCAGCCACTCGTCTCTCTGCACGTGAGCAAACGTAACAAATTATTCCCACGGTGTAGTCGGCTACAACTAACCTCCTGCTCTGCTCTCCCCTCAGGGTTACCTGGTCGAACGGCGAGCTGTTCCGCCCACTATGCACGATGTCCTCCCACACCACATCTCCATTCCCACTCACGCACTCATACACCTTTAGTGTTCAATAAAGGCATTAAATCTTCCCGAGCCCGTGTGCGTGTGTTCCCTGAGTCCAAGGTTATGACACAATATACTACAATCAAGGTGCCCAGCTAAGGTTAACCATCACCAGCAGAGTTCTGTTTTTTCCCGGGGGGTTAAATGTGGCATATTGGAATACCACCATACATGTCATGGATGTGGGGATGCACGCACGATGTGACATCATCATGTCATGACTATATTAGGGGATTAACGGTGGGAGACTGTCTCTTTGGTTCTCCGCCTCTATGCCAACACCAGCCTATGTGTTGGCACACATTGGCCGAATACTATGCAAACTGGGCAGCACAGTGGTGCAGTGGTTAACACTGTTGCCTAACAGCTAGAAGGTTCCAGGTTTGAATCCCCAGGCTGGCAGGGGTAGGAACCTTTCTGTGTGGAGTTTGCATGTTCTCCTTGTGCTGCGTGGGTTTACTCCGGGGGCTCCGGTTTCCTCCCACAACCCAAAGACATGCATGTTAGGTTAATTGGTTGTTCTAAATTGTCCCTAGATATCTGTCTCCTATAGGCCCTTAGAATAGAGGGTTAGTACTAGTGAAGCGCTTTGAGTGGTCTTTGAGACTAGAAAAGCGCTATATAAGTACAGGTCCTTATCCCTTATCCCTAACTCCCGGTTAGCATAGTATTCAGCTATTCATATTCGGCTGTAACCGATGATACGATTTTGACATTTTTTAGGATGTTGTGTAAACCCAAAAGTCATTGTCGATGATCAATATTATATTTACAACCGCATCTGCATAAACTAGCTATCATCAAAAAACGGCAGCCGTAGTAAATGCCAAGCTGAATTTTTAATTCACAAAACTTGCCAACTATACTATTTTAGTGGGTGCAAGACCTTCCCATTTATTAGCGCTGAGGCTTAGGGCCAGCAATAGTTTTTCTGACATTACCTCCATTAAGTCCCCTGAGGGTCAGATTCTTATAGAGCCCTCAGAAGTTAATATTGCTTTTTGTTCCTTTTTTTCTGAATTATATAGTTTTGAGGTTACCAACAATTAGACCCTGTGTGTTAATTTTAAGATAAGATAAGATAAGATAAGATAAGCCTTTATTAGTCCCACAACGGGGAAATTCCAGGATTGCAACAGCACAGGGATAGCAACACTCAGAGCAACAATCAGAAGGCAAGAAAAAAACAAGTAAGCAAGAGCGGCTAATATACATATGTACATATTACTATAAAATAAATATATACACACACACACACAGACACACAGTGCAGAGCATTGTAGCTGGATGGAATAAATATATGAGTATATGAACACACAGTGCAGAGCATTGTAGCTAGATGGAATAAATATGTAAATATATAAACACCCACAGTACGGAGCATTGCAGCTAGGTGGAATAAATATGCAAGTATATAAACACACACAGTGCGGAGCAATGTAGCTAGATGGAATAATATGTAGATATATAAAAACACAGTGTGGAGCATTGTAGCTAGATGGAATAAATATGTAAATATATAAACACACACAGTGTAGAGCATTGTTGCTAGATGGGATGAAACAGCATAACCGTCTACTTAGTTATCCTACATGGTATGATTATGTGTCCATACATATTCTCACCCTCCATAGCGACCGGTATGTTCCTAGTTGTATGCCGGAGGGGACCATTGTGTAAGTCTATTGCATCTTTTGCATTCAAAAAACTATTAGTTTGTTACGTCTTTTTGCTATCTCTGCGAGCAGCCCTGCTTAGGTTGTACAGTCTGACAGCCGTTGGTAGGAAGGACCTACGAAACCTCTCGGTTGTGCACCTGGGATGATGTAGTCTGCTGCTAAATGAGCTCCTCAGTGCATCCAGTATGTCCTGCATAGGGTGGAACTCGGACTCCAGCAGAGATGACAGTTTAGCCACCGTCTTTCTCTCTCCTATCTCCTCCATCGGATCAAGGCGCTGCCCCAGGACAGAGCTAGCTTTCTTAATCAGTTTGTTCAGTCTCTTCCTATCGGCTGCAGTAATGCCACTGCCCCAGCAGACCACTCCAAAAGTGATGGCTGATGCCACTATTTTCTGAATAGTGTCAAATTTCCCAGGCTTTCTGAAGAGGACTCAGAAATTTAACTGCCATATTTCACTAGTTAAACTTAGGAATGCTGCTTTGAATATGCAATGGGGAAAATCGCCGGGCTTGGACGGGATTCCTCCTGAGTTTTTTTCCACCTTCTAGGACAGCTTGGGCCCCCTAATGCTTGATATGATCCTTTTCTAGAGATATGAACATTGCGATTATATCTCTCTTACTTGAAAAAGATAAAGATCCCCAAAAGTGTACTAGTTATAGACCCTTATCCCACTTAAATGCTGATGTTAACATTTTTGCTAAGCTGCTGGCTCATAGACTTCAACCTTTCATGTCTAAACTTGTGAACTGTGATCAGACTGGTTTCATTCGATCGAGATTAGCATCTGATAATTTGAGGAGGCTACTTTACATAATTTATGGAGTCTCTATAGCATCTGTCTCTGCCGCCCTTTTTTCTTTAGATGCAATAAAGGCATTTGATTGCTTGGAGTGGCAGTACCTCTGATCAGTGCTCGAAGTGTTGGGTCTGGGGGTTTCTTTCACACACATGATTAAGGTACTGTATTCTAACCCTTCAGCTATGGTGCTCACAGGTAGAACTTGTTCTGCTCTGTTTGAAGTAGGCAGAGGTTCTAGACAAGGTTGTCCTTTAAATCCCCTCCTCTTTGTTTTGTCTCTGGAACCTCTGGCTCAAGCTATCCATTCTTCTAACTCTGTCTTCCCTATCTCTGTCAGAAAAACTAAACATAATATCTCGCTATATGCGGATGATATCTTGCTATATGTTGGAAATCCTCAGGAGTCTATTCCCAACATCTTCCTATTTTTACCAGATTTGGTGAGATATCAGGATATAGAATCAATTGGGGAAAGTCGACACTTCTACCTTTGAACGTCTCATTGGCAGATTACTCTTTACCTTCCCATATACCAGTGGGTGATCAGTTCACATATCTGGGTATCAAGATTTTTTTCATGACTACAAATGATTGTCAAGTCCAATAATGAGACACCTCTTTCTAAGATTTCTCAGGTGTAACAGATTTATGGGTTTATAGTTTAATAAATGTTTTATATTGTTGGTACAAGTATTAATGTAAATATGAATGTGAGTAGGAATGACGATTTCCTTTCATTACACACACAGAAGCTCATTTGGGGCACCAGTCCAAATAATGGACAATTTTATTAACGATTCTTTATTTGTACTAATGATGAATCAGTCTAAAAAGAAAATCCCTGTGAGTTCTTGTCTGCTTCTAATCAAGAAGAGGGACATAAAATCAAACAGTAACTCCCATATATCTTTCAATAGTTTAATCAGAAATGTCAGAATAGGTTAACACATTTGGATGACTTTAAAACAGGGAATTGAACATGTATTCATGAGCACCATAGACTATTATTGAATTACTGAGCATAACCTGAGAATCAAACATTTGTGGAACCACATAAACCATAGTTTAACTTGGCAATATACTGGAAATTGGAAAACCATAAAATAGCATTGGTTAAGAAAAGTGGATGCAATTTTATGAAGAAAATGATGAGTAAACTATTTATAAAAAGGAAAATTGATGTACTCTGAAAAGGAACATAGATTAACGAAAAGACAAAATGCATTTGACATTCTGAAAGGAGTTTGCAAATCTTAGGTTTAAAGAACCTATACCAGGAATATTCTGAAGAATTAAGTTTAAATTGAACAACAGACCATCAGCCAAGCCATCAGATCATGTCCCTGGTGGCAGCAGGACCCCCATATGCCAACCTTGATTCAACTAGATGTCCATGGATTCTGTTGATAGAGATGCTGGTAGACAGGTTCTATCACAAGGCTGTGCTCCTGAGATCGCAACCAGGCTGGTTCTTCAGCAAGCTGGTCGAGGTCTTCTCTATGGACTGAAAAAGGAATTTGGCCCGGTTGCCAGATTCTTCATAATATTTATTTATTGTTCAAAGCCCAATCGGAAAGTCAAATTGAGACAAAACACACCACAGAGCCATTTCTTTCGATGTATTGTGGTTTGTATGAGTTGGTTTAAGCTTAGTAAAAATCAAACAAAATCTTAACAAGGTAATTTAAGGAAAAGGATTAAAATAAGGAAACGTGAACTTTAAAGAAAAGAAAAAATAATTTTCACAGAGCGTGGGAGGCTCTGGGCCTTCTTAAATGAGAGAAAAAAATGGGAGAGCAGGAAATTCTGCTCCTTCCAGGCTGACCACCACCCAGCAAATGAGAGACAAAAGAAAAGTTTTTTTCTCGGGTGTGGCAGGATCTCACTGAATTTCATGAAAGCTGAGCTGGACCAATTACATTGATCTTCTTTGTTCAGCAGAAGTCATGAACCAGACTAAAAAAAATGCAGTGAAGATAGGTTTGGAAACCCATTCATCAGTTCAACTTGCTGAGGTGGGGATCTCCCAGAAGGAGATGGAGAGAAATTTGATATGAAAAGTGAAGTTCTCCTAAAACACATTATATACTGCTGATTAAAGCATAAATTCTTTAAACTTCAGTGACTAACATATTGTTACACCCAGGAGGGGCGAAGGGGAGGAAGGACGATTTGAGCCAAGCTGTTAGACTTGCAGCGACTGTTTATTCACTTTACCAGCTCACACGGCACGGCACATCACTTACAGAGCACATCGCTATACACCATCTTGTCTCTACACTCTGTCTCTACGTCTGTGTCAACGTCTCTTTGGAACACTCACTAGAGCGCATACACTCTTCTTCTATGGTGTTCTCTAACACTACACAGTGTCTTAACATTACTGAGCGCCACCTCTGGCGTAGAAATGCTACTACTTCCATTGACAACTCATATCTAGACAGTGCATATTCAGTACTTTAATACATTCCCTATAAATGCTCCCATTTACTATTAATCATTAAATTATAGTCTCTTAGGTACATTTATTAAGAATATTCACATTTGCCATTAGCATCTAATCCACACTGTTTCCTGAGGGTTCACTAGAGGTTATCCAAAATTAACGTTTTCCTACAATATCCTACTTGATAAAGGAACACACAAGGTCTCTACATTGTACATGAGATTAATTTCTTGATGGTAAACATAAAAAAAATTAATTTCTTCCTGAAAATAAAGCAGAACATGTCAAATCATATCAATAAAAGCATTTCAAACCACAATTGTCCATTCCAGAGTTCAGCAGTGTCTCCAATGGTGTTCTGAGAAATATTTCATGGAAAATCAGAATCTTGAGAACAGAAATATTTAAAATCATTGTCCACAATTCATAACATCAACTGCAGAGAAAGAGAAAAATATTCCTGTATTGTCCACAAGAGGGCAATGTAAGACTGTTTGAGTTTAATGAGGAATCTTGACTTTCCAGTCTGGAAAATATCAACCATAACTGTCAATTTGGGGTATTCCTTTGGCAAACAGATGAAAGGGAGAAATGACTCAAAGTCCTGGAGAAGGGATTAACTTCCACTTTATGGCTGATGGGTTGTGTTGTTACAGCTCTGGTGCTTGGGTAAGAAAAGCAGTTCATGACCAGACGTTTGGTGTGAAACAATTTTTCCTCAGCAAAGAATGATTTTATAAATTGGAACCCAGGGTCAACGCTACACAGGATCTGGTGAGATGGGCTACATTGCCCAGTTCTCTTAGATTGGATATATCAGGGGTGTTCAATCATGTGTCATGGAGAGCCAAGACCCTGCAGGCTTTACCTCCAACCAGTGTCTTCAGCAGCAGATTTCACTGAACTTCTTCCCACTGATTGCTGATCAGTGAAAATACCTGCTGAAGAGACTGGGTAGAAGAGAAAACCTGCAGGGTCTTAGCCCTCCATGACACATGTTTGGACACCCCTGGCATATATCAATTGTTAAAATGAATGTGCTTCCTCGTATAAATTTTGTTAGTTCTATGTTACCTCTGGCTCCTCCGCCACTTTTGTGGATCAGATTGCAACGTGTTATTACTAAATTTCTTTGGAATGGTAAATTCCCTCATTATAAACTGTCCACTATGCAACACCAAAGATCGGCTGGCGGTTTAGCACTCCCCAGCTTCAGGATTTATCATTGAGCATTTACACTTCATCCTCTGGTCAATTAGTATAGTAATACCAAGGTGGCATGGTGTACGATAGAGGAATGGGTTTTTCTGCTTGAGCTGGGAGAGGTTCTTTTTACTAATACTCCTTTGAACAAATGTAAGGCACGTTTTGGTTCCATTGTGTCTCACCTTATCACAATGTGGAGAGTCGCAGAGAAGACTTGTAGTACTTCTTTTAATTGGTACCATAACTCTCTTATTTTCTATAATGATAAATTATTGATAGGCAATCATCCGATTGGGCCCAGTCACTGTCGTCAGTGGTTTGATAACGGTATACGCTCTCTGGGTGATTTTGTTTGGGGACAAAGGTCTCCTTTCTTTTGATGAACTTTCCAGTAAGTACAGTCTACAACGTTCCCTGTTCTATTTCTACTTACAGTTTAGGACAGCAATGAAAACTTATGGAGTACCTTTGGGGGTTTCCCCTGGGGAACACCCCCTCTTCTTAGTCATATGTCGTTCCTTAACAACTACCTGTATTGTCTCCAAGCTATATGAGTATATTCTTTCTAAATCATATCTCTCATTATCAGTAGATTTATCCTAGAGATCAGATATACACTACCGTTCAAAAGTTTGGGGTCACTTAGAAATTTAGTTATTTTTGAAAGAAAAGCACTTTTTTCAATGAAGATAACTTTAAACTAATCAGAAATACACTCTATACATTGCTAATGTGGTAAATGACTATTATAGCTGCAAATGTCTGGTTTTTGGTGCAATATCTACATAGGTGTATAGAGGCCCATTTCCAGCAACTATCACTCCAGTGTTCTAATGGTACAGTGTGTTTGCTCATTGCATCAGAAGGCTAATGGATGATTAGAAAACCCTTGTGCAATCATGTTAGGTCTGCAATGCTGTAATTGCTGCAAATGGAGGATTCTTTGACAAAAGCAAAGTTTGAAGGAAAAAATTATTATTTCAAATACAAATCATTATTTCTAACCTTGTCAATGTCTTGACTATATTTTCTATTCATTTTACAACTCATGGTGGTAAATAAGTGTGACTTTTCATGGAAAACACAAAATAATTGTCTGGGTGACCCCAAACTTTTGAACGGTAGTGTAAGTAATTTTCCTCTTGACTTTGATTGGGATGTGGTTTGGGGTATAGTTGGGTGTTCGTTTAGAAACCCTGACCACCAGGAAATTCATTTGAATTTCATACACAGGACTTATCTGACTCCATGTAGACTCCATGTTATGAAGTTTAAATCTGACCCCTACTGTGATTTTTGTTTACCAGGATCAAATGGTAATTTTTTTCCATACTTGTGCATTGCCCGTAGAACGCAAGTATTCCTATCTGAAACAGGTATCCCAATCAGGCTTTACAGGCCCAAATGTAGGCTGTGTTTGAAAGTGGAATACAAAGAGGTGTAGGCTATATGTTGGCAATCACATGTTAGACTTTGACAAACATAAAAGGTAGTAAATGGCAGTAAGATTTATTTGATTGTGTGAATATTAATTACAGAATACCTAAATAGTGAAAATGAATGGCACATCCAGTATTAGCGATTGTTTCAGATCCCTTGTTTATTTGTTTGTCAGTGTGGTATATATTACTCATATATCCCATACCTACATATGTTAGAGCAAGTGGAAATGTTTTGTGACAGCATATGTAAGGAACTTCACACCTCTGAAAGGACAAAGGAATCTCACCCGCCGTGTGAAGAACAAACACGTCCCAGGACGCGGCGGCAGAGACGGACTAGACACCTTCACCCCCCATGGCGAGGAGAGGAGTTCCCATCACCTCCCAAGACGAAGAGAGGAGATAACAGAACAATGGGGGGATTAAGATAACAGGGGATGTCGGCTTGTGTGATGCATGTCTTTGATGTGTGCCTGTATTTAACCAGCGAGCTGGGCAGAAAGCTAGCTCTTTGCCTTCTGCCAAGCTCTGCACCAGATGAGACAAGATAGGAGAGCTGCTCATTAAAGACTCTGTTTTTAATACAAAATCGCCTCATCATTTCCAGCTCCTCTACACTGGTGACCTTGACGCGAGTATGGACCGGAGGCGTTCTTCAAGCGACTCATCCGTGGCGACTCTGACATACGCCAGCAACGACGCAGACGAGGGAGCAGACAGACAGCTGTCCCCTCCGGCAGAAGGAATTGAGAGGGCTCAACCGAGCTCCAGCACCGCCGTGAGAGCCGAGGCAAGACACTCTCACCCGGCGGGCACAACAGTGATGGTGTGCACAAACGCCGTCGCTGTCCAGCTGCCAGACTTCTGGTGAGAAGACCCCGCCTCTTGGTTTCTACAAGCTGAAGCCCAGTTCATACTGGCGGGCATCACAGCAGACGATACAAAATTCTACCATATCGTCTCCAAACTCGACTCTGCCACTTCGAAGTGTGTGCGGAGCTTGATCCGGCGACCACCGGCCCGGGATAAGTATGAGACGCTCAAGGCGACCATCGTGGCGAACTATGTCCCACCAGCGGAGGAAAGAGCCGAGAGGATCCTGGCGGTCTACGGCCACAGAGGGGGCAATCCGAAGGCCCTCATGGAGGATTTGCTGCAGCTTAAGGAGGAGGACAACGACAATTTCCTTTTCCAGTTTATTTTCCTCAGCACGCTTCCACCACACATGAGAGGGACACTCGCCAATACGAAGTTCAACACCCACCAAGACTTCCGCACACTGGCCAGCGAGGCTTATCGGCTCGTCAACGCCTGCAAGGAGCGGACACCTACAGCGGCATCCGCGGACCTCAAAACTGACGCCCTGAGCCATGGAGAGCCACAACCCACGGAGCAGACCCAGCCCACGGTGACAGCGGCGCGGCCCAAGCGTAACAAACAGATCGACGTCTGTTATTATCACCACCACTTCGCCAAGAAAGCCCACAAATGCGTTCCCCCCTGCAAGTTCACGATGTCGGGAAAACGCCAAAGCCAAGGGCCGTTAACAGCAGCGGTTCTCGGCGAGAAAAATAAGCTGTTATACGTGACGGATGGACACACAGGCAAGCAGTTCCTCATCGACACGGGAGCTCAGCTGAGTTTCGTCATGCCCTCCCACGCAGATCGAGCCATGGGCACCCGGGGCAACGGAGCAGTGGCAGCCAACGGCTCTGACATCGACACGTTCGGGGAAAAGAGCCTGCACCTCCTCATTCACGGCCGCAGCTACAGATGGACATTTGTTGTAGCGGCGGTGAGTTTTAACTTGTTAGGCGCAGATTTTCTGTGTGCACACGGGTTATTAGTGGATCTAGCAAATAGGCGCCTGGTTAATGCACTATCTTTTGCTTCTATTCCATGCTCAGCTCGAGTTTCTCCACCACCTGTGCAGGCCAACGTCACCACGGCAGGAGGTAAGTTTGAGCAACTCCTCACCCAATTTCCAGCACTCACAACCCCCAAATTCTCAGCCACTGTGGCTAAACACGGAGTTAAACACTTCATTCCGACAACGGGACCTCCCGTTTTTGCCAAAGCTCGCCGCTTAGACGCGGCCAAGCTCAACATAGCATGGGACAAGTTTACAACTCTCGAAAAATTGGGCATTGTTAGACGTTCGAAGAGCCCCTGGGCTTCACCACTTCACATGGTTCCGAAATCCCACGGTTCTTGGAGACCGTGCGGAGATTACCGTAGATTAAACAACGCTACAGCGCATGACCGCTACCCAATCCCTCACATTCAGGACTTTTCACTGCATCTAGCGGGTGCGCGCATTTTTTCAAAGATAGACTTAGTCCGCGGTTATCACCAAGTCCCAGTCCGAGCTGAAGACATTCCTAAAACAGCGGTTATAACCCCTTTTGGCCTTTTTGAATTCCTGCGAATGCCTTTCGGCCTCAAAGGCGCTGCCCAAACTTTTCAACGTATGATGGACGCAGTCCTACGCGACCTCCCCTTTGTTTTCGTCTACCTTGACGACATGCTGGTAGCCAGCCCGTCCGAGGAAGAGCACGAGCAGTACCTCACTACCGTTTTTCAGAGGCTGGAAGAGCATGGACTAATAATCAATCCAGCCAAATGCACATTCGGCGTATCGCAAATTGATTTTTTGGGACATAAAGTCTCCCCGAAGGGGGCAGTTCCGCTTCCAGACAAAGTTCATGCGATAGTAGGTTTTCCACGGCCCCAAACGGTCAAATCGCTACAGGAATTTTTGGGGATGGTTAATTTTTACAACCGCTTCCTCCCCCACGTAGCTCAGCTCATGCAGCCCCTATATGACGCGCTTAAAAAAAAGAAAGCTTCCAACGCGGTCGAATGGACCCCGGAGCGCGAACGCGCTTTCGCGGAAGTAAAAAACGCCCTAGCTAACGCCACAATGTTAGTCCACCCAGATCCCACGGCCCACATTGCACTAACCACAGATGCTTCAGACCTGGCCATAGGGGCAGTTGTAGAACAACTTGTCAGCGGGGTCTGGCAACCTTTAGCATTCTTTAGCAAATCGCTAAACCCAACTGAACGCAAATACAGCACTTTTGACAGAGAGCTGCTGGCGCTTCATTTGTCCATCCGCCACTTCCAGTTTTGGTTAGAAGGGCGGAGTTTCACGGCTTTTGTGGACCATAAGCCGCTCACTTTTGCTATGGCTAAAATTTCAGGACCATGGTCGGGCAGACAACAAAGACAGCTAGCTGCGATTTCAGAGTTCACCACAGACATTCGACACGTAGCAGGCAAACTTAACGTAGTAGCGGACTGTCTCTCTCGTGCTGTGGCACCGCCAGAGCGTGAGGAGACAGATTACACTGCCTCAGCAGCGGAACTCTTCACTAACGCAGACACATACGCAGCACCTATCCATGAAGGGATAGATTATGCAGCCATGGCGGAAGAACAAAGCAGTGATGCAGACGTGCGCGCGCTCCTGTCTGGACCAACAGGGTTAAGGCTGGAGAAAAAAGGGTTGCGCGACGGCGTGCCCCCCCTAATATGCGATGTTTCAACCGGCCGACCTCGCCCGTTAGTACCAGCTGCTTGGCGCCGCCGCATTTTCGACGCAATTCACTCCCTCGCGCACCCAGGTGTGCGCGCCTCGGTCAAAATGGTTGCCGAAAAGTTTGTGTGGCCAGGCCTGCGCAAAAACGTAAAAGAATGGGCAAAAACTTGCATTCCTTGTCAACGCGCCAAAATACACAGACACACAAAAGCCCCTCTGGAGCCTTTTCCAATCCCTGCTAGAAGGTTCGACCACATTCATGTCGACCTCGTGGGGCCACTACCTTCCTCCCAGGGTTTCACACACCTGCTAACAATGATAGACCGCACCACGCGCTGGCCAGAGGCAGTCCCTCTAGCGGCAACTACAGCGGAGGAAGTCGCTCGCGTTTTTCTAACAAATTGGGTGGCACGTTTCGGCGTCCCATCAGACATCACGTCAGATAGGGGGCCTCAATTTGTCTCAGAGCTCTGGTCAGCCATGTCCAACAGTTTAGGGGCAACAATTCACCATACCACCGCTTATCACCCTCAGGCTAATGGGTTATGCGAGCGTTTTCACAGGTCCTTAAAGGCCGCCCTCAGAGCCTCATTAACGGACACAAATTGGGTAAATAAACTTCCCTGGGTTTTCTTGGGGTTGCATGCGGCACCTAAAGAGGATTTAGACGTTTCCCCTGCAGAATTAGTCTTTGCTCAGCCTATCAGACTACCAGGTGAATTTTTACCAGAAAACCCGGAACCAGGGCACCTCCCAGTCCCAAGGTTTTTAGGCAGTAACAGACTGGACTCTCTCCACGGTCCAGCTCATCACTCCTTTCCACGAGTTTTTGTTCCTCAAACTTTAAAAAACGCTGAGTTTGTTTTTGTTAAGCATGAAGCTCTAAAACCAACGTTACGTCCAGTATACGATGGCCCGTACAGAGTGCTGGAAAATGGTGACAAACACTTTGTGCTTGATTATGGGGATAGAAATGAAACGGTCAGCTTTGACAGACTCAAACCTGCCTTCTTGTTGAGAGACGAACCTGCACAGCTGGCTCGAGCACCTCGGCGAGGTAGACCCCTCAAGGGAAAAGTCTCAGCCCCCAGGCAGGGAACAAATAATCTCTCTCCTTCCCACACTGCAGATTCCTCACAAGAAGGTCCCAGCAGGATGCCTAAACCAACCTACAGCAGTTTTGGGAGAAGATTAAAACCCAGACAGCACAGGGACTGATATTAACCACTCCGCAATTATTCATTAATTGTGCTACAACAGTTTAGGACTGACTTATGATTGTACTATGCTGTTATGTTTACCACTGAACTCTCTTAGGAGCATGGCTGCTTGAAAGTTTCTTCTGTGGCAACAGCTGTAACACGTAGTATGTCGTAGTAATTACCCTAGACTGTGAACCTTTCTGTGTCCTTTCCTAGTTGTTTGGGGGGCCTGTGGTATATGTTACTCATATATCCCATACCTACATATGTTAGAGCAAGTGGAAATGTTTTGTGACAGCATATGTAAGGAACTTCACACCTCTGAAAGGACAAAGGAATCTCACCCGCCGTGTGAAGAACAAACACGTCCCAGGACGCGGCGGCAGAGACGGACTAGACACCTTCGCCCCCCATGGCGAGGAGAGGAGTTCCCATCACCTCCCAAGACGAAGAGAGGAGATAACAGAACAATGGGGGGATTAAGATAACAGGGGATGTCGGCTTGTGTGATGCATGTCTTTGATGTGTGCTTGTATTTAACCAGCGAGCTGGGCAGAAAGCTAGCTCTTTGCCTTCTGCCAAGCTCTGCACCAGATGAGACAAGATAGGAGAGCTGTTCATTAAAGACTCTGTTTTTAATACAAAATCGCCTCATCATTTCCAGCTCCTCTACAGTCAGATCACTTATTTGTGTGATCTTTTATCACTTATATTCATAATAGTGTATCTTCACTTTGGGGAATGGAAGTTGTTCAGTCACCATTATAATTATTTTAGTTTAGTTTATATCACTGTTCAGTGATGGAGTTAAGTGTAATATTGAATTTCTTCTGTGTGTTGTCAATAAACTCATGCAGTACTATAACAGGACATGTTTACAAATATTTGAGACCCATTGGCTGCTGCTTTACCCGTGTGCCTGCGAAGGACTGCGATCCATCGGGTCAGCTGCTGCTTCCCCGCCAGCCCTCCCGCACATCTTGTGTTCTTCATGCCGAATTATCCATTAGACCTATGCAATCACGGCAACTTTATGGTATAACTTTTTAAGTATTAAACCTTAAGTCTATCTTTTGTCACTATTTGCACTACGGATAGCATTACTGTACATGGACTGCTGTTGTTGTTTTTCCAGCCTTATTCTGCTTCTTTTTTATATTGCACACACCACTAAAGAGAGAGAAATGCCATTTCAATTCTCCTGTATGTCCTGTATGTATATCAGCTGTTCTGATAGTTATGCCAAAATGTCAGAACATGGAGGAGTTGGATCCAATCAGCTGATCACTCAAACCACAGAGCTCAGCTGTTTTCCATGATAAATCAGCCTCAGGGCAAAAGCACACTCCATGCATTATCTTTTTTTCATTTTATTAAAAATAACTTTTTTTTTATCGCCATCAGTTAGTGTGCCTTTGAGCCAGGTTGTGTCTGGCCGCTGCTTCTCCCGGCATGTTCTGTGTTGATTTGTCAGACCCGGTCCCGCTGATGCTCCGCCCAGTCTGCTGTGCACCTCATATTCTGCACATATGCCCAATTATCCTTTTTTTTTTTTTTTTTAGACCAGGCCTATTCAATTAGTGGCCCACAGGCCACATGCGGCCCAGAACCAACCTCTGAATGGCCCAGGCCACACCAAGGAAATATAAATTTAAGAAAAACATATGAAGGAATGACGGTCCGCAAGCCCGCACACAAACAACGCGCGTGACCGTCATCTGAGCAGAGTTCAGAAGCACCCCGTCGACGTGAGCGTTCCAGTCAGCAGCAGTGTCTTTCTAGCGTTGCTGTCCGAGAGAAGCATGAGCTTATCAAAATACTTTAAATGCAGAAAAAAAGCAGAAGAGGTATGTAAGCACTGGAGGCATTTATGGTGGTTTTAACCCGCTGGTAACAGGAACAATAATGAGGAGTCGCTTAGCAAACAGGTGTGGTTAAGCTTCATACTGTATGCAGGGAAAGGCAAGAGTGACTGAATCGCTGAGGATTGACTTCACCAGCTACTACATTATCCATCCATCCATCCATGGATGGATGGATGTATATTATGTACCTGGCAAGTTAAGATGACCGAAATTCACAAAGTCAGTGACTTTAATCTGTCAACAGCCTTCAAATGCGTGCCAACATTTGGATTTCAAAATAAGGGAGGTTTTTCCTGCTGTCTGGGTGGTGAGGAGAATTCTAAAAAAAACCTATAAATATATAGAAATATTTTAACAGAAATAACTGCATCTTTGGTCATTTAAGTTAATTTATTTCATTAAATATAATTTTATTAATATTTTTTCTTTGAAATCAAAGTTAAATTATTGTTCTGTTCTGGCTCTGCAAAATTATGGTCAAAAGTGTAAATTGTATAAGGAAAAAAAGTCCAAATTTTACCACAATTTGTTTCAAATTTATTTTAAAAAAACCCAGTAATTTTATTTTAAAAAATAAACAAAAATTAGCCATAAAAATCCACAGATTTATAATAAAGTCTCAAATGAACAAGAAAAATCAATTTTACAAGAGGAAATTACAAATTTGAGGAAAATGGTTTCAAATTTAAGATTCAAGATTCAGAGGCTTTATTATCATGTGCACAGTTGAGAAATGCAACATTTCCTGAGCAATGAAATTCTTACTCTGCTCTCCGAACAAATGCCAAGGTAATAGATATACATCATTACTAATAAGGTAATAACACACCTAATACTAATGAATACTAATAACACACACTAATAACATACATTAGGCAATTAGGACACCTTAAACACACCTTGATACTAAGTACTAATACTAATGAATACTAATTACACACATTGGGCAATTAGGACCGTTAAAGCAGTTAAATTAGAGGAAACAAGAAGAATGAAAATTGAAAATTCACTGGATGACTATAATGGACAATGGTATATTAATATCAGAGATGATGTGAACCTGAGATGGCATAAGCCTATGTACAGTGTGTAAATGAGCAATGTACAAATTACAAATTGGTACCCAGTGTGAGAATTTCTCTGTAATTTCTGTGTAATGATAATACCCAACAGACTGTACAATGATAATTTAGCAGCAGAGATGATATGGACATGAGACAGGGTGAGACTATGTACACTGTACAAGTGAGCAATGTGCAAATTTAGCAACCAGTGTGTGAGTTCCTATTTGCAAGCTGTGTTTGCAAATAGGGAGTTTGTTTGGGAGTTTGCTATTTGTTCAGGAGTCTGATGGCAGTGGGAAAGAAGAAGTTTTTTAGTCTGGTTGTCCTGCATTTCACACTTCTGTACCTCCGGCCTGAGGGTAGAAGTGTGAACATTCTGTGCTGGGGGTGGGTGGGGTCCTGAAGAGGGCGGCAGCTCTCCTTTGGACTCTGCGATGGTAGATGCTCTGCAGAGAGGGGAGTGGAGTCCTGATGATCTTCTCTGCTGTCTTCACCACTCTCTGCAGTCGTTTGCGATCCAGGGCAGTAGTGCTGCCGTACCACGCAGTGATGCAGTTGGTCAAAATGCTCTTGATGATGCAGCTGTAGAAATGATTGAGGATCCTGGGGGACATGCCAAACTTCTTCAGCCTCCTCAGAAAGTACAGCCGCCGTTGAGCTCTCTTAACCAGCTCTGTGATGTTATGTGCCCACATAAGGTCCTCGCTGATGTGGATGCCCAGATATTTAAAGCTGCTCACCCTCTCTGCCTCAAGCTCCCGGATGAACAGCGGCTGATGGGGTCTCCTCCTCCCCTTCCTCATGTCCACTATCACCTCCTTTGTCTTGTCCATGTTGAGGGTGAGGTTGTTGTCCTCACACCATGACACCAGGCTGGCCACCTCCCTTCTGTAGGATGCTTCATCACCACCAGTGATGTGTCCAATCACTGCTGTGTCATCTGCGAACTTGAAGATGGTATTGTCCTCGTGGGAGGCAACACAGTCATGGGTGAAGAGGCCGTAGAGGATGGGGCTGAGAACACAACCCTGTGGGACACCTGTATTCGCGATGATGCTGGCTGAGGTCCTGTTACCCATCCTGACAGACTGGGGTCTGCCAATCAGAAAGTCCAGTAGCCAGTCACAGAGGGTGGGGTGGAGGCCAAGTGAAGACAGTTTGTCGGTGAGTTTGTGGGGGATGACCATGTTGAAGGGGGAGCTGTAGTCGACAAAGAGCATCCTAATGTAGGAGTATTTATCTTCCAGGTGGGAGAGAGAATAATGGAGTGCTGCAGCAATGGCATCTGAGGTGGACCTGTTAGGCCAGTAGGCATACTGCAGGTGGTCCAGGGTATCCGGTATGCTGTCCTGAATGAGGGGCAGCACCACTCTCTCGAAGCATTTCATGATGATTGGAGTGAGTGCTACCGGTCTGTAATCATTCAGACAGGTCGGCGGGCTCTTTTTGGGAAGGGGGACGATGGTTGTGGTTTAGAAAACTATAAGAAAATACTTGTAAATTTTGAAGAAAAACTTCAGACCTTCAAGACTGAAGTCATTACTCAAGTTTTTAAGTGGGTGCTTTTTGCATCCTTAACTCTACTAGAAATTTTTGGTTGACTGATATGTGTGTGTAATGGAATATGTAGTTATAAAAAGAGGTTCCTACTCACACATGAGGTGATTTAAAACAAAACAAACCACAATAGTGGATGTGCAATGTTTGTTAATGTTATCAATCTTTTCTTGGGGGGTTTGTACACTGAAGTGTTTGACAGTTCATTTTTTTATTCAGCTAAATGCACTTTGTGATGTGCCATCGTCAGTTATGACCAGAATGTAGTATATTTTATTTCAAAAGGGAAACAAAAGTTAATGCTACTGACAGCGCACATTGAGTTTTTATGTACTTTGAGACATGCCTGAGTAAGATGTGACCAAAATGGTTATTTACTAAATTCTTTTTCATTTTATTTATTTAATTGTTGTTCAAGAGGAAAAAATATTTCTACTACTTCAAGTTCTGCTTAACCCCAGCACTGTTATTGTGTTTTTATGCACTTTTGATGTGCCTTTGTCATGTGCCAGGCGCACATTTAAAACCAAGACAATGAATAAAAAGTGGATATTTTTCGTCATATTGATTTTTGTTGATTTGAAATTTGTCATTCAACAGATCGCTGAACATGTGCGGCCCAGTTACATGTCTTGATTTCAGATTGTGGCCCAACTGATTTTGTAATTGAATAGCCCTGCTTTAGACCTATGCAATCATGGCAACTTTATGGTATAATTTTTTTAAGCATTAAATATAAATGCTAATAAATAAATAAGCATAAATAAAATAAGGACCTATGCTTAAATATAAATAAGCATAGGTCCTTCCTACCAACGGCTGTCAGACTGTACAACCTAAGCAGGGCTGCTCGCAGAGATAGCAAAAAGACGTAACAAACTAATAGTTTTTTGAATGCAAAAGATGCAATAGACTTACACAATGGTCCCCTCCGGCATACAACTAGGAACATACCGGTCGCTATGGAGGGTGAGAATATGTATGGGCACATAATCATACCATGTAGGATAACTAAGTAGACGGTTATGCTGTTTCATTCCATCTAGCAACAATGCTCTGCACTGTGTGTGTTTATATATTTGCATATTTATTCCATCTAGCTACAATGCTCAGCACTGGGTGTGTTTATATATTTATATATCTACATATTATTCCATCTAGCTACATTGCTCCGCACTGTGTGTGTTTATATACTTGCATATTTATTCCACCTAGCTGCAATGCTCCGTACTGTGGGTGTTTATATATTTACATATTTATTCCATCTAGCTACAATGCTCTGCACTGTGTGTTCATATATTCATATATTTATTCCATCCAGCTACAATGCTCTGCACTGTGTGTCTGTGTGTGTGTGTATATATATATATTTTATAGTAATACGTACATATGTTTATTAGCTGCTCTTGCTTGCTTGTTTTTTTTCTTGCCTTCTGATTGTTGCTCTGAGTGTTGCTATCCCTGTGCTGTTGCAATCCTGGAATTTCCCCGTTGTGGGACTAATAAAGGCTTATCTTATCTTATCTTATCTTATCTTAAATCTTCAGTATTATGTTTTTCACTTCCTTGTTTTGTCCAGGGAACACTGTGGTGACTGACAGGTTGTGATGCCGTATATTATCCAATCAGCATGGTTGTGGTGCCGTGTATTATCCAATCAGCATGGCCACGATCCAGCGTATTATCCAATCAGCATGGAGTCAGTCAGAAACCCCGCCCACACTTCTTGAAGCCAGGGCATGAAGAGACAGAGTGGTGACAGAGCGGTGGCTAAACTTTTATTGATAAAAATTACATATTTTGACTGAGCGATTCCATATTTGGGGATGGACACCCTCATAATCTCAGCAAAGCACGTTTAAAATCTTAGGTTAGTCTGACAAATGGTTCAAGAGATATGTGTGGAACAGACACACAGATAGACAGACAGACACACAGACAGAGATTTCGTGCATTTATAGATAGATGGTTTGGGAATGCCCGGGTGTAGCAAGTTTTTGTTGAGATGGTGAGGGATAATTTGTTTGTCTTGTTGCATATTTCCATTCCTTTGTCCCCTGTGCTGTTCCTTCTTGACCACCTCTCACAGCTGCAACTTCGGAGACACCAGAAACATGTATTTTTGGCTGGTTTGACAGCCGCCAAAAAGATGATCGCAGTCAGGTGGAAATCTCCTCATGCACTGACTCAGAGACAGTGGACTCTCATGTTTATAGATATTGCCTATCTGGAAATGTCAATGGCTCGAATACATGGAGCCAAGGAGGACTCAGTAAAACTTTGGGCCCAGACGGTGGACGATGTAAAGGGTTTGTTGTCATGAGATTGCTGTATTTATCTATTTTTTGTCCCTTTTTGTGTATGTTGGTCCTGGTTTTATGCTGGTCTATGTTTTTGTTCTCTTTGCTTGTTTTTTCTTCTTGTTTGTTTTTGAAAATGTCAATAATGATATCAATAATGATTTTTTTTCTGGTTCCGGTTCCGCCGGACCGGCGGCGCCACACAAGTTGGCTGCCCTTTGCAACTGCCTTTTTTTTTATCTTCCTTCTTCTTTCTACACCTTTCACTCTATATATATATATCACGGACACACAGATTGCCCCAAAGGTCTCCCGAGTCTGCGGACGGAGCCACTGTTTACAGCAGGAGATGATACAGCAGGGACGAGCTAGTGCTAGCTAGCACTCAACCGCCACCCGGTGCTGACGGAGAAACTCGACATACCAGGAACTGTAGCGAAAACGACACGGGTGCCAGGCTGGAGTTTAGGCGACGTGCAAGAAATATAAGACAGAATAATAAAGAGCAATGGCAAGAACCAAGCAGACCGCCCGTAAATCTACTGGAGGAAAAAGCCCCCCAGGAAGCAGCTAGCCACCAAGGCTGCTCGGAAAAAGCGCTCCGGCCACCGGCGGAGTGAAGAAGCCTCACCGTTACAGACCCGTGGCTCTGAGAGAGATCCGTCGCTACCAGAAATCCACGGAGCTGCTCATCCATAAGCTGCCCTTCCAGCACCTGGTGAGGGAGATCGCTCAGGACTTCAAGATCGACCTGCGCTTCCTGAGCTTCGCCGTCATGGCTCTGCAGGAGGCCAGCGAGGCCTACCTGGTGGATCTCTTCTCTTCGTGGACACCAACCTGTGCGCCATCCACGCTAAGAGGGTCACCATCATGCCCAAAGACTTCCAGCTGGCCCGCCGCATCCGCGGAGAGAGAGCTTAGACTTTCTGCTGCACATTCACCAACCACAATGCTCCGCACTGTGTGTCTATATATATATATATATATTTATAGTAATATGTACATATGTATACTAGCTGTTCTTGTTTTTTCTTGCCTTCTGATTGTTGCTCCGAGTGTTGCTATCCCTGTGCTGTTGCAATCCTGGAATTTCCCCATTGTGGAAGTAATAAAGGCTTATCTTATCTTATCTTATCTTATAAATATTTGATCAAAAAAAGTAAAAGTAAGACAAGAAGCATCAGTAAATATATTTACACGTACCGGTTCACAGTGTTGTTAGGGTTAAGCTGCAACTCGTCTTCATTTTTCTTTGCTTCATCATCACAGAGGTTCAGCCCAGAGGGAGGCACACCAACTTGGGTTGCTCCACTCTGATCTATTGGCTCACACGGGACCAAACGGCCACCACGGGGCTCACATCGCCGGGGCTCGGAGGTGAAGGAGGGACCACCGGTGGACTTGGACACTGGTTTGGTGGAAGTTTAAAAGCGGCTTCAGCCACTGGTGGCAGCGGGACGATGAGGGAGATGCAGCCAGGCAGGAGGACCGGCGGTAACGGCAGGGAGCAGCTGGGCGGTCTAAAAAAACTCCAGAATGGATTAAAGAATTCACCATCCAGCTGTCTTGGACCCAGTTCATGCAGGTAAGCTGCAGGAAGTCAGGGACTGCAGCCACAGCATTAGAACTAGCTTGGTTTTTGTCTGTGGCTTCAGGGTCAAAATCTCCCAAATCTCCGTTATCATTATTGCTGTCTGCTAAATCACTCTTCACCGTCATCTTCCTCTTCGTTGGTATCCACTTCGAAACTCAGATCGAGAATGCTTTCTTCCATTTTCCTCAAAATATGAACACTATCTCGTTGTTTTCAGATTGTAACAAGACTAGCAATTAATTCATTGTTCAGTTCCTGACATCACACGTTTCAGACCAACATTCCAGCGAATTTCTGTGATCTGAAACCGTTACTTTTGCTGACTTTTTTTCTCTCTCCGGATCACAGTTTATTCCACAAAATGGTGATATTCAAGGAAATTATATCATTTCCTGTGTAAACATACCAAATTCGTCCTAATTAAAAATCAGTAAATTTCCCCTTTAAAGTTTAATCACGTACCTGATTCCTGTGAGAAATACAAACTGCTTGGTGTGTGGATTGGCTGAAGTTTATTATAATTTGGGGCTGTAACATGCTGTTGCTATTTATTTCTGTGCATCCAGACATACAAAACTGGTACTGAGAAAGCCTCTCTGCTCTGGAGACTGGTTTCAAATCTCTACACTTTCACACCTCCAAATACCCGGCATCAAATGCATGGGCAGCTAAACTGTAGATGAACTTCCACAATTTGGGGCAAAAATGTCACGTGCACGGCCCCATGATTATGTAAAAGACAAAGCATTATCAGGAACAGGGGTTGCATCTTGTGCGTGGTCAAAGGGATATGACTGGTCCCTGGCATACAGTAAACACAAAAGCATCCCAGAATGAGTGCATGAACAACTTTACTAATGTGAGGCAGGCTAATTTGTCACCCTCTCTCTGTCAAGGTGATTCCCAAGGCAGAAGACAGCCCAACCTCAGCCGGCTAGCCAAGGTTGCTGTCTGATATCCAAAATACAAAAAAAAAAAAAAAAAAGCTAGAATGACGCAAGATATTATTGATTGTGGATTAGTTGGCCTGATGGGAACACAGATATCTTGTGAGGGAAGATAGAACAGAAAAGAAATTTAAGACCTGGCCGCCATCCAGTAGCTAACCTAGCACTAGTTGGGTCATCTGTTGGCTTTTCCCCTCCGAGGCGAGTTCCAAGGAGGTAGACAGCCCAACCTCTGCCAGCTAACCAACATACTATAGCCATCCGATGTGCCGAAGTGTTATGTCCAAGATATAACAAAATTATGTGACATATCGAATTATGTGAACCAGGTGGGAACAGGAATCTGTATTGAGATGACTGGAATTTAAAGAAAATAGCAATATGAACCACAGTCACCAAACTAAGGGTGCTTTCATGCCTACAGGCTTTAGTTCGTTTCAGTCGAACTCAAGTTTGTTTTCTCCAACCGTACCGAGAAGGTGATCTTAATTCGAATCAACTGGCAAACTCTGGTGCTGTCCTCCAGGTGAGAAAGGGACCGCACTAAAACAGGACTAGCGGCAAACGGTAAAACATTTTATGCCACTGTACATACCTGATGGATCTTCAAAATTATCTGTGGCATGTCACGGTGTTCTGACATTTTGCCATACTTTGTCAGAATAGCATACCCCTGTGGCAAACCGACAGATATAGCTATCGGTTTAGCATACTTTGTCAGAATAGTATACCTACATACCTGTTGGTACATTTAAGCTGTACAGTGGTGTTTTTTAAATTAACTGCAGCCTGACAATATACTGTAACAGATACACTGCAACAACAAAATTAATAATATGCGACTCCATATTGTTATATAACAGTTGCACTGCAAATATGGCACTAACATTACATAATTGCTTACCTTCTGTCAGCTGTATCGAAGTCTCTGTTGTGTTGTGGTATGCTATTGTTTACCTTACGTCAGCTGTATTGAGTGTATTTCCTGCTATACACATGCGCATTGCTTACCTTCCATCAGGTGTTCGTCAGCTGTATCGAAGTCTCTGGTGTATGCTGAAATTATGGGCAGTGGCATATTTTCTGTTATGCGCATGCGCAGTAACCCAGGGTATGCCTGTTCTGATAAGTATGGCAAAATGTCAGAACACCGCTTCTGGAGGATTAATGAACGCCATCTCCTGTACTGTCTTGATATGCGCCTTCGCCAACTCCAATGCATTAACGTTATTTTCCACCCGTAACGGTTTTCAATACAGTTGGTTTTTTAAATTATCCATGGTTCTGCATCCCCATCTCTTAAGACTTCTGTGTACTTCTTCTGAACAAAATACCAGAATAACAAGGACTTCTTCTAGGTGGCATTGTTGCATCCCCCTACTTAAAACTGCTTTTGGACAATCAGCCTTCTCATACAAAGCTCTTCACTGTTTTGAAGACCAGAGCAAATAACAGACTTTTCCACAGAGACTAAAAAATGGATTTTAAGTAATCAAGCCTGCCAGCATTGACTCTCTCCCTTAAATGGAATTTGAAATTCTACTCTTAAATTGTTTTTATGTGTGCTGTTTCTCTTATCTTTTTACCTTTTATAAACTTACTCCCTGTTTGTTTCAGGGACAACAGTATCTGAAACCCAACCTAAATTGCTTTCTATTTGTGCCATTTTTCTTTTAATATCTTCCTGCCTGCCTCAGGGACTACAGAGGGAAATTAGTGAGAACGCTATAATCTGTTACAGAGCATCTTTACCCCTTGTTTAGTGTTTTTTCTGTGCATGGTCCCTAACAAATAAACTAATAAACTAACTAAAACTGTACGATTTGCCGAAAGTGGTATAAGAACATAATGTAATAAACGATAACCAGGGTGATGAAAACCCCCATATATTATGCTCCATTGTATTATTTTCTCCCCATACTGTAAATGCACAGTAGTCATCCTACTTCCTGTATTTACCTTGTCTGTTCTCGCAGCAAAAAAATCTGACCATTAAGAACAGAGAATGTTCTGATGTAAGTCTCTCAGGATTTAACGTGATGCAATTTGATCTGATTAAATTTTTGCCTGTGAGAAAGGGACGAACCAAGGAGAAAATAATACAAAGTAACAAACTTATCAACTGATTCTGACCAAAGTAAACAAATTTAGGTGTGAAAGCACCCTAACTCTGTAGCAAGGTAGCAGCCATAGTGACACAGTCAGAGTGGGTTTGGATGTTCTCAGGGCTGGCCCTAGCCATTTGTGTGCTTTAGGCGAGATTAGGGTACGACAGTGGGACACCTTTAGGGAGTTCTGCAAAGGCCTACCACGGTCATTGCAAACTTTCCACATTGTCGCTGCTGTTGCGATTCAAAGTTGGTCAGCCCTTGTGGACCCCCTTTCTGGCCTGGGGCTCCAAGCATTTGCCTGCCTTGCCTGCCAGCATAGTACCTCTGAATATTATTAATTTAATTTTTTTTAATTTTTGGGCTTGCAACAGTGCCCCCTCCAGCAGGTGGCACCCTAGGCGGCTGCCTATATGGCCTATGCCAGGGGTCAGCAACCTGCAGCTCTTCAGCCCACATGCTGTGGCTCACTGCAGTTATAGCTCAAAACACATGGAAGTTAATGAAGCTCTTTTAATTATTTTATTTTTCAAATTATTGTTTATTGTAATTGAGTGCATTTCTCAATGGAAACGCATACTTTTATGAATGTAAAATATATGTTTTTTAATTTATTATGTTGTCAACCATGCGTGACTGCGTCACATCTGACAGCAGCTCACATGCACAGAGAACCGCTCAGCCTCTCCTCAGCAGAGATGGATGTATCAATACTCAAGTATCGCTACTTCGATACCAACTGGTCGATACTTTGGAGTCGATACTTTTTAAAATATTGTGATACCACTATGTTAACACAAAACATGCAATTTGTTTCCACTTCTGAGAGTTTTAGATATTGAATCTCTGTGTGAAAACTGGTGAAAAACCAGTCCAAGTGTAGGATCATATATTATATATATATTATTACGGCGGTGCCCTGGGCTGGAGAGGGGTGATGCCCCGCCTCTGGGAGGTGGCGTCACCTGGGATATATAAGGCCACTGCGGGAGTACAGCTTGTCTCTTCACTATGGCTCTTGTGCTCACATTAGAGTCTCCTGTGTTCCTGTTTCTCGTTCTTAACAAAACTTACAAAATGTCACCTCGACCCCTTCCTAATTGAGACACAACATTTGCCGACGAGGGTATACGGAGATGGAGAGGGCTGCTACCACATTCCGTCCATTTTTGGAGGCTCCAGGTGAGCCGTTGGTCCCATGAGCCAGATGGTATGCGGCCTTCGAAAACTATCTTACGGCGCTGGACCTCGGCAGCCTAGACAAATTACATGCGAGGGCTATTCTGGTCCATAACCTAGGTATGGAAGGCCAGAGGATCCTGAGCACGCTTGGAGGAGGTGACTCATTCGGCGATGTTGTGAGGCTCATGGCTGGCTACATCCGCGCCCCGGAGAACACCATAATGCAGCGCATACAGTTCAGACAGCGGCGCCAGCAACCCGGAGAGTCGGTTCAGCAGTTCGTGGCGGACCTTTGGCAGCTGGCGAGTGAGTGCAGGTTTGGGGCCATGGAGTAGGAGATGGTCCGCGACCAGCTAGCGGAACACGTGGCCTGTTCCTCGGCGAGGATCCGCCTACTAACTCATGCTGGTGAGCTAACACTGCTAGCAGCCATGGAGCTAGCGCAACAATACGAGGCAGCGGAAAAGCTAACAAAGAATCTCAGTGATACGGAGGCCCCACACAGGAACGACAAACAGTGGAAGGCACTGGCCTTGGATTCGGACGATGGCAGTGAGGATGGATATGCGGCCATCGTGAAAATTAGGTCCACCCCGGGGACGCTGAGATAAGATAAGATAAGATAAGATAAGATAAGCCTTTATTAGTCCCACAACGGGGAAATTCCAGGATTGCAACAGCACAGGGATAGCAACACTCAGAGCAACAATCAGAAGGCAAGAAAAAAAACAAGCAAGCAAGAGCAGCTAATATACATATGTACATATTACTATAAAATATATATATACACACACACACACAGACACACAGTGCAGAGCATTGTAGCTGGATGGAATAAATATATGAATATATGAACACACAGTGCAGAGCATTGTAGATGCTACGGCGGTGGATCCAGTAGGCACCACTATAGAGCGAGGGAGTGCACAGTGAGGGGCAAGCGTTGTGGACGGTGTGGTTTGTTCCACCACTTTGCCAGGGTTTGCCGTAGCTTTGAGAAGGAGGAACGGAGACTGGAGAAAAGTACCCCAACCAAGAAGACACCTACAGTGGTCCACACTGTCTCGCCCAACACTGATGGACGTATCATTTGCAACATACTGTTGGATGGGACACCAATACTGATGTTGGTGGACACGGGGTCGGCGGTCTCCATCTTGAATCTGGCTACGGTAAAGAAGTTCTTCCTCTACTACACCGTGAGTAAGACAAACATTGCCTGTTAAGGGTATGGTAGCAACCCCCTGGACATTGTGGGCTCAGTGTGGCTGTCAGTGAGGTACAAGAAAGCCTCTATGTGTGCAGCTGAGTTCATAGTGGCCCGTAGTGGTAACAATCTAATGGGCTCTGATTTGTTTTATGGACTTGGGTTCTCCATCGCCTGTGGAGAAGTGGAGGAGTGGTCAGGCGGTGGACTGTGGGACCAGCCATTTTATTCGGGAAGTGGCAAAGAAGCATGGGACTTTGGGTGGCCCATTCCATGCGAAGAGGGATGCCGTCAGCACCAGAGTACGCCGACACGATGGGAACTCTGCGCCAGTGTTTGCGGTCCTGGAGATGCGGGACCCAAACGGCATGGTTTAGCCGCCATGAAGGCAGATGGTTCCAGAGAGCAGGCACAGTGTGGCTCCGGTGGCTGGCCGAGTACTACTGTTGAGTCAGGCGCCGCCAGTGCCACTCCAACGCAGCAAATGAAAGTGATTGCGGTGAGACCGGATGGCATGAACCCTAGACGTGCCCAGAATGAAAACAAGGGACAAGGCTCGAGCAAGTCTAGCGAACGCTGAAGAGCCATACAGGTACCGATTCGCGACGCAGAAGAAGAAGGAAGCCAGTGAATGCTCCCCTGGGCGAGGGCAATGGCATGTGCCCTAGGGTTGAGCCTCGGTTAGGACGTGTGCGCAGTTCAAGGGAACAGAGAGATGGACAGGGTGATCTGCGTGTGGTGGGAGCTGACAACGACGGGTACCTGAAATTGACGGATGGGTCGAGACGGCACCCGAACAAGCTGCGGCGTTTGGGAAGGAAGGAACGCCAGTACAGCCTGTCTCCGGTAACGAAGAAGCATTGCATTGTGAAAAAAATTACACATATATGCTGCTTGGTATTACCATAGAATTTGGATGAATGGTGAAATATTTCAGAAGTAAAAAATAGTTGAATCCAGTTGAGAATCTTCATCAAATTAGGAAATTAAATTAATTTTGCATTCCTTTTTAAGTCTTAACTTTTTTATTATAATTGAAAAAAATATTTTTTTATTTACTTTGCTCATTATTCTATTTTATTATCATTTTATAAGCATTTTTTTCAAGTGTTTATGTTCATGAGTTTTATTCATATTTCATATTGCCCTTGCAATAAAGTTGTTAATGAAACTGCAATCAGGTGATTTTCCTTTTAGGGGCAAAAAGTATCAGTATTGGTATTGGTATTGAAGAAAAAGTCCCATAAATTAATGGTATCATATCGAAAGGAAAAATGCTGGTATCACCCCTTCCTTCTCCTCAGTGCATGTGGAGAGCACAGTAACAGCAGCTTCCTACTTATCCTCATGAACAAATCCAGAAAAAGTAAAATCACAAGAGGAAAATAGAGTTTAATTCTGTGTGGACAGATTCATTTGCGTTCACATATGGTTGTTATGTGGAGAAAATTTTTCCACAAGAACACAAACAACAAAAAAACAAACAAAAACCCAACCACCTCATTACTGTTTGCAGGTTCATAAAAAGTTATAAATGTGATTATCTAAAATCAGTGCCTTAATTATCCTTAAAAATGAGAAACAATCCTTGAATTCCTGCTCAATAACCTTAAAATTAGTAGCCTGTGCTATAAATGCTGGATTCACCAGACATGACTGGTCTGAAATGTGTAAATTTATTTTCACCATCAAAACTCAATACAACCTGAGTTATGTAAAAATAAAAGCCCTCTACAGTGATTCAATTTTCAGAATGGTTCTTTCTGTTATGTGCTTTTATTATGAAACAGTCAACCAGATATACTTGCCTAAAATAAGACCTGCATCAACAATTTTCCATCACAATTTGTAAATAGAAAGGAAAAAAATAGTAAAAGGAGTTCAAAATGAGTGAAAAGAGAGGAGAGAAGATTGTCTGACAGTGATGAAGAGGTGAGCCTTTAATTACCTCCTCCAAGAGGAGGAGGTTATGTTTTTACTGGCGTTGGTTTGTTTGTCGGTCTGTTAGCAACATTACTCAAAAAGTTATGAACAAATTTTGATGAAATTTTCAGGAAAGGTGTGTAATGACATGGGAACAAATGATTAGATTTTGGTGATGCTCTGAGTGCATACCTCCACCAAGGACTTTGTTTGTATTTGTGCAGCAGGATTACACAAAAACTACTGGATGGATTTGGATGAAATTTTCACAAGAGGTGGTTCTTGGCCTACAGACAAACCCATTACATTTTGGTGATGATCTGAGAATGCATACCTCAGCCAAGGCTCTTCTCACTATGTGTTAGCAACGATACTCCAAAACTAATGGACAGACATCGATGCAATTTTCACCAGAAGTGGCTCTAGGCCTACACACAAACCCATTACATTTTGGAGGTGATCCATGAGGGATCGAAGGAGCCTTGGTGGAGGTATGCGCTCTCTGGGTGCTTTTCTAGTTTTAAAGATGTTTTCAGCTTTTTGTCTGCAGGATAACCTTTGTTACCTGCGGGGTTTTGGGCAGTGAATTATACGTGCAAACTGTCTATCAAAGCCACGCATTTAAAAAAAAAATATGGCCCTTCGATTGGCAAAAGTTGCAGACCCCTGGCCTATGCCAAGGACCGGCCTTGTTCACAGTGATCCTCCCACCATCATTAAAATGGATGGAGGTGGAGTTTGCATGTTCTCCCCGTGTCTGCGTGGGTTTACTCCGGGATTTCTCCGGTTTCCTCCCACATGCCAAAAACATGCAAGTTAGGTTAATTGGCATCAAAACTGGGGATTCTAAATTGTCCTTAGGTATGACTGTGAGAGTGAATGGTTGTCTGTCTCTCTGTGTTGGCCCTGCGATGGACTGGCGATCTGTCCAGGGTGTACCCTGCCTCTCGCCCAAAGATGCTGGGATAGCACCCCCCCGGCGACCCGAAAAGGATTAAGTGGAAGAAGATGAATGAATGAATGAATGAATGAAACTGGGAGGGTAGTATCATTCCAGTGAGCTCCAGTCTCACATAATAACTAGAGAAAAATCAAAACCACTCTTTTAAAGAGAGATACTGAGACTAAGGCTGACCCTAACAATGGTCCAGGGTTGTGTTATTTTTTCCAGACGTTTTTCCATTGGTACCCACTCCAGATACCCAAATAGATACACAAAAGCATCAGAAAAGTAACATTTTCACCATATGTCTCCTTTAAAGGGTTAAACCGTTTAGTTAATTGTAATTGTAATTCCCCTACACTCCATTCTAACAATGATTTGTGTGTTGTGCCGTCTTACTACACCGTCATTACTGCGGTGGGATGGCTGCATCTGCTGCTGTCCAACAGCAGCATGGGAAGGTAGACTGATGAAGTTAGCTAATGGCAGTTCCTTTACACTACTTTATTATTATAAACTTTCATATGGTGAAATTGAATCGGTGAATTCAAAAAGGGCCCAAGTCCACACTTTTTCAAAGGGGACTTGGGCCCCTTTTGAATTCACCGATTCAATTGCTATTAACTATTGTTTTAACTATTGTATTAACTACTGTGTTTGCTATTAACAAACAAAAAAATAATTACTGCATCCACAGTGGTGAATCAGATAATTTATTCCACAGTTTAGTTTCTCTAAATCAGACTGAAAACTGACCTGTGGCAGAGCGAAATTTAGGACAATGAAGATCTGAGAGTTGACAAGTTGAGTAAGACTGAATTTCCTTTGAAGTCTTAAAGTGCTGCAGAATGTTTCTCTCCTTAGAATGAACCTTATTATGGCTGTGTTGTGAGACATGTATATGTTGGACACTGCATATGTGATTTAACCACGATGAAGGAGAGCCAGCCCCCTGCGGTGCGGAGCCACAGAGCCTGGACCCCCTGCGGAGGCCAGGGGACAGAAGACTTCCTGACCACTGAGGCTCGAGAAGAGAGAAGGGGGAGTTATGTAAATAAAAGGCTAATGAATGTGGATAAAGAGATTTTGAGAGAGATGTGTGATTTCCCCCGCGAGGGAAATGGTTTGATGTCAGAATGTTTAAATAAGAGAACTTTGGTGTGTTCACCCTCTTTGTTCGCTGCTCAAGAATGAGAGCAGACAGTGGAATGATTACTTGAATAAACTGGAATGAAAGACAATTCGGTTTCGTTATTCAAGTCTCCCCACATTGGTGACTGACGACATTGAGAATGAACGAAGAAATTCTCAGGGTCCCGGACTCGCAGCGCTCAGAGCTGGTGAGCGCAGTGGCCGTTAAGCTGCCTGATTTCTGGCAGGATAACCCACGGTCGTGGTTTCTGCAAGCAGAGTCGCAGTTCGCGCTCGCAGGAGTAACGGTGGATGACACTAAGTTCCACCATGTCATCGCTAAACTGGACAACAGCACAGCTCGGTGCGTGCAAAGCTTGGTGGAGCAGCCACCCGCGACCGACAGGTACAGCAAGCTGAAATCCACCCTCATCAAGTTTTTCACCCCCTCGGCTGAAGTGAGGGCGAGGAGGATCCTGTCTTTGCTAGACCAAGGTGGACACAGGCCGAGCGCCCTGATGGAGGAGATGATACAGCTGAGAGGGTTGGACAACGATGATTTCATTTTTCAGTTCATCTTCCTCTCCAACCTCCCGGCGCATGCGAGAAGCACGCTGGCCGGCAAAAAGTGTCACACCCTGGAGGAGTTCCGGGAGCTGGCCCAGGAGGCAGATGGGATCCTGGACGCCTGCGGCGGGCAAGCAACCACAGCAGCAACCCGAGACAGCGGGGAGCCAGAGGCGGCAGAACCAGACTGGCCGACGACGGCGGCAACACGGCCACGACGAGGGGGAGCCAATAGCCCGGCGGCAGAGGCGCGGGCACGACACAGCGGAGGAGAAGATCTCTGCTTTTACCATTGGAGGTTCGCAGAGAAGGCACGCAGGTGTGTGCCGCCCTGCATCTTCAGGAGTTCGGGAAACGGCAAGACCGGGGGTCGCTAGCAGCTTCGACCCTCGGAGAACGCAACAAGCTGCTCTACATCACGGATGCGCGCTCCGGACGAGAGTTCCTCATCGACACCGGAGCACAAGTGAGCTTCATCACCCCAACATACGCGGACCGGGTGGCTGGACCCCACGGTAGCGGAGCTACAGCGGCAAATGGCTCGAACATCAACACCTACGGGAGAAGGACCTTGCCTTTATGCTTACATGGCCGCACATATGAATGGACTTTTGTGATAGCGGCGGTGAGTTTCAACATGTTGGGCGCGGATTTTTTGTGTTCACACAATCTGTTAGTTGATCTTGCTAATAGACGGCTGGTAAATGCACTCTCTTTTTACTCTCTCCCCTGTTCAGCTCGAGTGTCCCCGCCACCAGTACAGACCCACGTCGCTACAGCAGGTGGTAAGTTTCACACACTCCTCACCCAATTTCCAGCGCTCACTGTGCCCACTTTTTCAGCGACAGTCGCGAAGCACGGGGTGAAACACTTTATCCCCACTTCTGGTCCTCCCGTGTTTGCAAAAGCTCGGCGCTTGGATGCAGTTAAGCTCGCCATTGCGCGCGAGGAGTTCGCCAGCCTGGAGAGGCTGGGCATCGTTCGTAGGTCGAAGAGCCCGTGGGCTTCGCCGCTGCACATGGTACCGAAAGCCAATGGCTCCTGGAGACCGTGCGGGGATTACCGCAGGCTAAACAACGCTACGGCGCACGATCGTTATCCCATCCCGCACATTCAGGATTTTTCGGTGCACCTGGCGGGGGCGCGCATTTTTTCAAAGATTGATCTAGTTCGCGGCTATCACCAAGTCCCTGTCCAACCGGAGGACATTCCTAAAACAGCGGTAATAACCCCGTTCGGACTTTTCGAATTTTTACGCATGCCGTTTGGTCTCAAAGGGGCGGCGCAAACATTTCAGCGGATGATGGATGCCGTGTTACGCGATCTCCCTTTCGTGTTTGTGTACCTCGACGACATTTTGGTCGCGAGTACTTCAGAGGACGAACACGAAACGCACCTCACAGCAGTTTTTAGGAGGCTGGGAGAGCACGGCTTAATAGTTAACCCAGCCAAGTGCCAGTTCGGCGTCGAGCGGATCGATTTTTTGGGTCACCGCGTCTCCCCGGAGGGAGCGGTTCCGTTACCAGAGAAAGTACGCGCGGTAGCGGATTTTCCCCGTCCACAAACGGTCAAATCACTACAGGAATTCTTGGGGATGGTGAATTTTTATAACCGATTCCTGCCCCACGCAGCTCAAATCATGCAACCGTTATATGCCGCGCTCAAAAAACAAAAGCCGACCCAGGCGGTCGAATGGTCCCCGGAGCGGGAGCGCGCGTTCACAGAGGTTAAAAAAGCCTTGGCTGACGCTGCGCTCCTGGCCCACCCAGACCCTGCAGCACGTATCGCGCTGACGACAGACGCTTCAGATTTAGCCATAGGGGCCGTTATTGAGCAACAGGTAGCCGGAGTTTGGCAGCCTTTGGCTTTCTTTAGCAAATCTTTAAGCGCGGCTGAACGAAAATACAACGCGTTTGACAGAGAACTGTTGGCGCTGCATTTGGCTATTCGTCATTTCCAGTTCTGGCTGGAAGGACGGTGCTTCACCGCTTATGTGGACCACAAGCCGCTCACATACGCCATGGCCAAAATTTCAGACCCGTGGTCCGGCAGGCAGCAGAGGCAGCTGGCCGCAATCTCGGAATTTACCACTGACATTAGGCACGTCGCGGGCAAATTCAATGTAGTAGCGGATTGTCTCTCACGCGCGTTCACGACCCCAACACGCGCAGAGGCAGAACGGGCCACCGTGACCGCGCCGCAGGAGAGCGGCACGGTGGTGCGCGCAGCCCCGGTGCACGTGGGTATAGATTACGCAGCCATGGCAGCGGACCAGGGGGCGGACGCAGACGTGCGCGCGCTCCAGTCTGGACCAACAGGGTTGAGGCTGGAGAGCAAGTGTTTACAAACCGGTATGCCCCCCCTGATCTGCGACATGTCGACGGGGCGCCCGCGTCCGGTGGTTCCGGCCATGTGGCGCCGCCGTGTTTTTGACTCGGTCCACTCACTGGCGCACCCGGGGGTGCGCGCGTCGGTGAAACTAGTGGCGGAAAAGTTTGTTTGGCCGTGCCGGCGCAAGCACGTGAAGGAATGGGCAAAAACCTGCATTTCCTGTCAACGGGCCAAAATTCACAGGCACACAAGAGCCCCGTTAGAACCGTTCCGCATTCCGGCCAGAAGGTTCGACCATGTGCACGTCGACCTTGTGGGCCCCCTACCGGCATCACAGGGGTTCACGTATCTTTTGACAATGGTGGACCGCACCACACGTTGGCCGGAAGTGGTCCCACTTGCGACGACCACGGCCGCGGAGGTGGCTCGCGTTTTTTTAACGGCCTGGGTGGCGCGCTTCGGGGTTCCGTCGGACATTACGTCCGATAGAGGACCGCAATTCATCTCTGAGCTGTGGTCAGCAATGGCCAACGGCTTAGGAGCCAAAATTCACCGCACTACGGCTTACCACCCTCAGGCCAATGGCTTATGCGACCGTTTTCATAGGTCTTTGAAGGCAGCACTCAGAGCGTCGCTCACGGATGCAGATTGGGTGAATAAACTTCCATGGGTTTTATTAGGGTTGCGTTCTGCGCCTAAAGAGGACTTAGACGCCTCCCCAGCAGAGCTGGTATTCGCACAAACTCTGAGGCTGCCGGGCGAGTTTTTACCAGAGCACCCAGAGCCCCCACCTCTCTCAGCTCTGGGACCGTTAGGCGGCACGGGGGCAGACACGCTCCCGGGTCCGGTTCATCACGCTTTTCCACGAGTTTTCGTCCCCAAGGCTTTGAAAAATGCCGATTTCGTTTTTGTCAGGCGCGAAGCCCTAAAAGCAACGCTCAAACCACCTTACGAAGGGCCATTTCGAGTGCTGGAGGCAGGTGATAAGCAATTTGTGCTAGATTTTGGAGACAGAAAAGAGACAGTCAGTATTGACAGACTAAAACCTGCTTTTGTCATGAAGGACGTGTCTGTACCGGTCGCGGTGGCGCCTCGACGAGGCAGGCCCCCGCAGGGGGCAATTAATCACTCTCTCCCTCAGTCAACAGACCCGAAGCAGAAACGCACCGCAGGCAAGGCGGGGCCAACGCACAGCAGATTCGGCAGACGGCTGAAGCCCAAGCGGCGCACAGACTGAATGTTGGTGTTGATTATTCAGTAGTCACAAAGGCCTCCTCCTGAAACTTATAAAGGCGATCCCTGCTTGGGCAACAGCAATTATAAAAACCCTGCTGACCAACCGAAGGTTCAGAGTCCACCTCAGTCAGAACACAAGTGCATGGAGAATGCAGAAAAACGGACTCCCACAAGGCTCAGTTCTAGCTCCAACTCTGTTCAACCTCTACATAAACGACCTGCCTACTACAAAATCCTGCAAATTCATCTATGCAGACGACATCTGTTTGGCATTCCAAGCACCAGACTTTGAACCACTGGAACGGGTGCTCACGGAAGATCTTGCTAAACTGGACCAGTTCTGCAAAATCTGGCGCCTAAAACCAAGCCCAGCAAAAACCGTCTCCAGTGTATTTCATCTCCACAATGCAAAAGCTGCCAGAGAACTAAACATCCACCTGAGCGGACTCAAGCTTAAGCATGCCCCAAATCCAACTTATCTTGGAGTGACCCTTGATAGGACCTTATCCTTCAAGGAACATCTAAAGGGGACGGCTGCTAAGGTGAAAGTACGAAACAACCTGCTCTGCAAGCTCGCTGGTGCAAAATGGGGGGCGGCAGTCTCCACCCTGCGCACCTCAGCACTGGCCCTTTCATACTCTGTAGCAGAATATTGTGCCCCTGTCTGGTCCAGGTCATCTTACACACACCATGTAGACACCCAGCTCAACTCAACCATGAGAACTATAACTGGAACAATCCGCTCAACACCACTCCCCTGGCTCTCTGTACTGTCAAACATAGCCCCTCCACACATCCGGCGAGCAGCATTAACTCAAAGGATGCTCCAAAAAGTTAAAGATTTTCCTCACTTACCAATCCATGCAGATATCTACACCCCACCCACTGCCCGACTTTCATCCAGACGGCCGATTTGGAAAAACCCTCCCCCAGCTGACTTTACCATCCAGACAGCTTGGCAAGAGGAATGGGAAACCAAGGAGGTCCCAAACAAACAGCTGGTGATAAACCCCAACCAACAGGTCCCGGGCACCAACCTCCCAAGGAGACAGTGGTCTACACTCAATCGCTTCAGGACTGGACATGGCCCCTGCTTGGCCAGCCTTCACAGATGGGGCAGTAGCCCACTGTGCGCATGTGGAGAGGAGCAAACTATGGAACACATCATAGAGGCTTGCCCGCTCCAAAGACTGGAAGGAGGATTACACACCCTCCATACAGCAAACCAGGAGGCAATTGCTTGGCTTAAGGACTTTGCATTCACTAAATAAATTCAGTAGTGAGTAAGGTGCTATTTAATTTTAGGAATTAGTCTGTTCTTCATCGTTTGGGGGGGGTTATATGGCTGTGTTGTGAGACATGTATATGTTGGACACTGCATATGTGATTTAACCACGATGAAGGAGAGCCAGCCCCCTGCGGTGCGGAGCCACAGAGCCTGGACCCCCTGCGGAGGCCAGGGGACAGAAGACTTCCTGACCACTGAGGCTCGAGAAGAGAGAAGGGGGAGTTATGTAAATAAAAGGCTAATGAATGTGGATAAAGAGATTTTGAGAGAGATGTGTGATTTCCCCCGCGAGGGAAATGGTTTGATGTCAGAATGTTTAAATGAGAGAACTTTGGTGTGTTCACCCTCTTTGTTCGCTGCTCAAGAATGAGAGCAGACAGTGGAATGATTACTTGAATAAACTGGAATGAAAGACAATTCGGTTTCGTTATTCAAGTCTCCCCACACTTATAAATAAAACATGTACTTGACACATTACTGTTATAAACAGGAAGCATTTAAAAAAAAAAAAGAAGGAGCAGAAGATATATGGAAATCTGATTTAGCTGCATTTCTTGCAAAACATTTCTGAAGAAATATTTTGTGGAGAGCGATTTATTAGTTCCTTGTTTTTCAAACGGGGGTCCTCAGACCCCAGGGTTCTGCAAAAGAACATTCAGGGGTCTGTTGTAAATTGTCTAATTTCACTTCTTAATTGGTCCAAAACTTGAAAAATAACTTGCTGTTGTGCATTGGCACCTGCAGTGGCTCCTCCATGTCAGCGGGTGGCAGCACAAATGCAATCCCTCCTCTTCTTCTTCCTCCTCTTGGTGGAAGCTGATCCCAAGTTGTGGATTCCTGCACAACCGGAGGCAGCTGTTTCAGGACCACAGTAGTTTCACTGCCCTCAGGTTTACTATTGCTGAGCTCATACTGTCCAGACAGGGAAAATGTCACCACCTCCCCCAGAACCCCCACTGCAGCATCACCTACCCCAGCACCAAACAAGTAGGGGATGTGGAAGTCTGCCAGTGTTGAAACGAGAAATGCATGTCAGCCTTGAAAACAACCCCCTTCACAGGAGTGCAAGTGGCTGCCTGTCTCATTTTCAGACTAATTCTACCAACGCCAAAAGCATCAAGCATACTTCTGGCTTGGGTTGGACAAAATACAACTCACACAAACGCAAACTCACGTCACCTGGAGCAAATGGAAGTGTTCACGTTTTTCCATTGAATTTGTATGCAATTGTGCTATGTTTCACACTGAGAAACAAATTACAAGACTAACTTGTCATTAGATATGCCATAACAGGCTACAATGTGCCATTTTATATATTTTTTTTTTTCAATTTTTTGGGGTTCCATGGGATTTTTTGAATGTAAAAATGGTTCTGTGCCTCAAAACAGGTTGAAAAACATTGACTACGGTTACAAGGTCACAATAAACCCATTACTGGGAATAAATCGATAATGGAAATAATCAGTTTTGTTGTATTTACATGAACTGAATAAATGGATTACTGGGAGGGTAAACCACTTTCATTACAACTAAGGATGGTGTTTGGATGAACACTGAAATGTCTTGTTTTTAAATCTTTTTTAATTCCAGTGAATTTAATAAATATTTTTTAACAGCCTGGATGATTAAAACATGAATCTGCACATAGGTAAACAACTTGAGTTAATGACTCCAGTTACATGGCCTTTATTGGATTATTCTGTTTACATGGCCACTTGAATAATCAGATAACTCCAGAAATCCAATCATAACCGTTTTATTTGTGTACATGTAAACATGGTCACTTCTTCTTTTTCTTTCGGCTGCCTCCTTTAGGGGTCGCCACAGCAGATCATCTGTCTCCATCTTACCCTGTCCCTTGCATCTTCCTCTGTAACACCAACCCTCTCCATGTCCGCCTTCACTACATCAATGAATCTTCTCTGTGGTCTTCCTTTTTCCTCCTGTGTGGGAGCTCCATCTTCAACATCCTTTTCCAATATACCCACTATCCCTCCTCTGCACATGTCCAAACCATCTCAGCCTTGCCTCTCTTACTTTATCATACTTTGTCTCCAACATGGTCACTGTTTTAGCCAAAAATAAGAGAGGTAAGGAAAATTAAACTATAATAGTTAGGGCTGCAGTAATGGTAGGGTGAAGGGCTCTTTTTCAAGCATTAAAAAAATCTTTATCACAAGAAGGCACTGTTTGCACTACTTTCCTTAACTGCAGTTCTGTTTACAACCACTAGTAGGTGCTGTTTGGACTACTTTCCTTCTCTGCTGCAGCATCCACTTTACCCACAATTACAAAATACAGTCCCTCATTTCATGATGTTGCAGTTGGACTAATTCACACTATAAATCAGTGATTCGCTGCATCTTTTGCGCAACGTTACAACTTTGTCCAATTACCGCAACTTTCCCAGAATTTTGGGCAATCCTCGTCAACTTCCGCCAATTTCGCCAATCAAATTTGCCCCTAAGTAGCGCTCAAATTGCTCAGTCTAATCAATCAAATGTGTTGCTGCACCAGGCTCACTTACATATTTACAATGAGTATTGACGGAACACAGCAAAAAAGTGTGTGATTAAAAAAAACACTACCCACGAGTTTTCCCACTCCGTTCCTTCCTCCGTCTCCCCCAGCCCGCCGGTGGACGTCTCCCCACATCTCCATCCTGACCATGTGTATGAAGTGCCAGGTTTGTGTTGAAAAAAGTCCGCCTGCCTGAAAATCACTCCGTCACAGGAACGCACGTGAGGCGAGACACCATAAAACCACAAGCAAACGAGCAAATCTAACACTACAGCCAGTGTTTGAACATTTTATACATCTTTAGAGGTAAAATCATTACTACATCTTGTCAGTGAGCTTTAAAGCTGTGAATCTCCGGTCTGGACATGGACCAACGTCTGCCCCCGGCAAACCCCCATGGAGAGCTCCTCCTCCCGGTACCACTCCCGGTATAACTGTGTAGTGTACAATACTGAGCCAATGTTTATCCAATATTTTTTGGGGGTGATACACACACAGTGGGGAAAATAAGTATTGAACACATCAACATTTTTCTCATTAAACATATGACCGATGGAGCTATTGACCTGAGATTTTCACCAAATATCAGTAACAGCCCCAGTAATCCAAACATACAAAGAAATCAAGGCAACTGTTTTCATAAAACAAGTTAGATTTAATAAAGTGGGGTAACAGAGGGCATAAGTATTGAACACATGAAGAAAAAGAGGTGCAAAAAGGCATAGAAAGCCAAGAAATCAGCTGAAATCCATCAGAATTTAGGAAGCCATCCCATCCCCCATCAGTGCAAACTAATTTCAGCTGGTTAACTCCTGACTGATAGCCTTTAAAAAGATCAGTGAATATCAGATTGTCACACCACAAAGAACTCATGATGGGTAGAAGCAAAGAGCTCTCTCTAGACCTTTGCAACCTTATTGTTGCAAAACATAATGATGGCATTGCTTACAGGTGCATTTCTAAACTGCTGAATGTTCCAGTGAGCACTGTTGGAGCCATCATTCGGAAGTGGAAAGAACATTATTTTACCATAAACCGGCCACGACCAGGAGCTCCTCGCAAGATTTCTGACAGGAGTCAAAAGAATTATTAGAAGAGTATTATAAGAGCCAAAGACCACTCATGGAGAGCCCCAGAGAGACCTGGAGTTAGCAGGTACTGCTGTTTCAAAGAAAACGATAAGTAATGCACTCAACCGGCATGGGCTCTATGCCCGCTCACCCAGAAAGATTCCACTGCTGAAGAAAAAGCATGTTGAAGCTCATTTAAAGTTTGCTGCACAACATTTGGGTAAGTCAGTAAAATGCTGGGAGAATATAGTCTGGTCAGATGAGACCAAAATTGAACTTTTTGGATGCCACAACACACAGCATGTTTGGAGGAGAAATGGCACTGCACATCCCATTATGGTGTGGGGGTGTTTTTCAGCACGTGGTACACAGGCAGACTTCATATAATTGAAGGAAAGATGAATGGACAAATGTACAGAGACATAAATCCTTGATAAGAATCTGTTGCTATCTGCTAAGATGCTGAAGATGAAACAAGGGTGGACATTTCTGCAAGACAATGATCCCAAACACACAGCCAAGGAAACTCTCAGCTGGCTCTAGAGAAGGAAAATAAAGCTGCTAGAATGGCCCAGTCAGTCACCTGACTTGAATCCAATTGAAAATCTATGGAACTAACTGAAGATCAGAGTTCATAGAAGACACCCACAGAACCTTCAATATTTGAAGACAGTTTGTGAGAAAGAATGGGCTACAGTGGATATAAAAAGTCTACACCCCTGCTCAAATGCCAGGTTTTGTGATGTAAGAAAAATGAGACCAAGATAAATCCTTTCAAAACTTTTTTCCACCATTAATGTGACCCACTGACCTATAACCTGTACAACCCAATTGAAAAACAAACTGAAATCTTTTAAGGGGAAAACTTAAAAATAATAAACTTACAATAACCTGTTTGCATAAATATGCACACCCTTAAAACTAAAACTTTGTTGCATCACCTTTAGCTTTTATTACAGCACTCAGTCTTTTTGGGTAGGAGTCTGGCACATCTTGATGTGGCAATATTTGTCCACTCTTCTTTGCAAAAACCCTCTAAATCTGTCAGATTGCGAGGGCATCTCCTGTGCACAGCCCTCTTCAGATCACCCCACAGATGTTTGATCAGATTCAGGTCTGGACTCTGGCTGGGCCATTCCAAAACCTTAATCTTCTTCTGGTGAAGCCATTCTTTTGTTGATTTGGATGTGTGCTTTGGGTCATTGTCGTACTGAAAGATGAAGTTCCTCTTCATCTTCAGCTTTCTAGCAGAACCTTAAAGGTTTTGTGGCAACACTGACTGGTGTTTGGAACTGTTCATAATTCCCTCCACCTTGACTAAGGCCCCAGTTCCAGCTGATGAAAAACAGCCCTGAAGCATGTTGCTGCCACCACCATGCTTCACTGTAGGTATGGTGTTCTTTTGATGATGAGCAGTGTTGTGTTTGCACCATATATACCTTTTGGAATTATGGCCAAAAAGTTCAACCTTGGTTTTATCAGACCATAAGACACTTTCCCACATGCGTTTGAGAGATTTCAAATGTGTTTTTGCAAAATGTAGCCAGGCTTGGATGTTTTTCTTCATAAGATAAGGCTTCCATCTTGTCACCCTAGAAGGGAGATTATTGTCACATGTACTAAACAGCCAGTACTTGCTAGAAATTCCTGCAGCTTCGTCAAAGTTGCTGTCGGCCTCATGGCAGCCTCCCTGACCAGTTTTCATCTCATCTTTTCATCAATTTTGGAGGGACGTCCAGTTCCTGGTAATACCACTGTTGTGCCATATTTTCTCCACTTGATGATGACCATCTTCACTATGTTCCATGGTATATTTAATGCCTTAGAAATTCTTTTGTGCCCTTCTCCTGACTATTACCTTTGAACAATGAGATCTCTCTGATGCTTTGGAAGCTCTCTGCAGACCATGGCTTGTGCTGTAAGATGTGACTACAAAAATGTCAGGAAAAGCCTACTAGAACAGCTGAATTTTATTTGGGGTTAATTAGAGGCACTTTAAATGGTGGCAGGTGTGTGCTGACTCCCATTTAACATGAGTTTGAATGTGATTGGTTAATTCTGAACACAGCCACATCCCCAGTTATAACAGGGTGTGCATATTTATGCAAACAGGTTATTGTAATTTTTTTATTTTTCCCCTTAAAAGATTTCAGTTTGTTTTTCAATTGGGTTGTACAGCTTATAGGTCACATTAATGGTGGAAAACGTTTTGAAATGATTTATCTTGGTCTCATTTTTTTACATCACAAAAACCTGGCATTTGAACAGGGGTGTGTAGCCTTTTAATATCCACTGTAAAATCACTCCTGAGCAATGCCTGCGCCTAGTTTCTCCATACAGGAGGTGTCTGGAAGCCGTTATTACCAACCAGAGCTTTTCTATTAAATATTAAATGAATTTCACCAAGCATATTCCTTATTCCCCATGTCATTCCACTTTATTAAATATGACTTGTTTTGTGAAATCAGCTGCCTTAATTTCTTTGTATGTATGGGTTACTTGGGTTGTTACTGATATCTAGTGAAAATCTCAGGTCAATGGCGCCATCAGAAATATGTTTAATGAGAAGAATGTTGACGTGTTCAATACTTATTATCCCTGCCTGCTGTCGGTAGCACAATATGGTTGATTAGCTTTTAAACCCAAACCATAAATTACTTAAGGTTCCATACATCAAAACTTTACTTTTAAACAATTATATGAACCTGGGCAACCGGGTAGACTGCCGATAAGACCCTGCATGGTTGAGTGGATTATTCTGCCACTTGTATCAACCATGCTCTGTTTAAACATTAAAAAAAACAAAACAAAACAAAAAACAGAGTAATTTAACAGTACAACCTCAGGGGCCTCTGGCAAGCCCGCGGTGGGCGCAGCCCTGGAGGTGCTGGTTGTGGTGGACCTGGGTGCTATCTTGTTGGAATTGTTTGCTCGTCAGCAAAGTCCCAGTCTGGGTCCCATACTGGCTGGGTCGATTCCAGCGCTGCCTCTTGATCCAGGGCAGGTGCTGCTCTTACCTTCCACAGACAGCTGGCATGGCATCTCAAACCATCAGCAATCTCGAAGGTGGCTGACCCCAGCTCCGCGGTGATCTGCATTGGTGGTGACAGGAGCATCTGCAGGTTGTCTGGGCGTTCAGATCGGTGGACCCAAACCCAATTGAGCACCACCTGTTGGGCTTCAGGCAGTGCCACTGCTGCTCTCTCTTCCCTGATGCTGGTTGCAGTTGTGGAGGTGTGACGTTCTCGCCGGCGGCAGGATGCGGTCTGGGTTGGCGCCATTCACCAGAGTCCTGCTTGGCCACGGACTCTATCTCTTGCAGCTGTACAGCGGCTCCATGAGCCTTGTGCCGGGCGAGGATCTGAGTCAAGTCCGTGTTCTGCTCTCTGTGCGGTGTGAAGCTTGGAGCAGCTGTACCCTCGTCTGGGTGAAATGTGCTCCAGCCATCAGCAGTCAAAGTCCTTTGTGGTCGATGATGGTGAAACCCAATTCGTAAAAGAGGTCATACCCCAGGATGTTGTTGCCATGCATCGCTACCTGGAAGGCGAACGCTGGGAGGACTTTGGACCTGTAGCGAACCGTTACCGTGTTGGTTCCTATGAGGCTTATTCTGGTGTGCCCATATCCGTAGAGCTCCACCACGTCTGGCTTGATTGAATGCTGAGAGAAGAACCTCTTGACTGTGACCCAGTTCATCAGCAACCTCGTAGCGGCAGTGTCCAGCAGTAAGGGCAGGCTGATATCATCGAGCTTCACTGTGCACCACTACCTACTAATGAAATGGTTAGATTCAACCATTTTTTTGTGTCTTGTGCTGTCCGTTCAAGTAATTTTCTAAAATTATGATTATACAGTCCACCCATTGAATGAGTGATCTTAATGCCTAGGTACATGAATGTGTTCTTCTCAAGTTTAAAGGGAAACCCAGAGTAGTTACCATCTGCATCGGTGATGGGAAATAGCAAGCTCTAAGAGTAATTAATTTTATAGCCTGAGAGATGACCAAAATTATCTAAAATATATAATAATTTTGATATAGTTTCCTCTGGGTTGGATACATACAATAGCAGGTCGTCCGCATACAGCGATACTTTATGGAGTTCACCGCCCTGTGAAATGCCCCTCACTTCATCTTCCTTTCGAATAGCTATGACCAGCGTTTCAATCGCTAAGTTGAATAGGTAGGGGGAGAGGCTGCAGCCCTGCCTGTAGCCCCTGTAGAGCCTAAAATAATCAGAAATTGTAGTGTTTATCCATACTGCTGCCACGGGTGAACCAAATAATATTCTAATCCAAGCTAGGAATGATGGGCCAAAACCATATCTTTCTAAAACAGCAAAAAAGTATTGCCACTCAACGCGGTCGAACGCCTTTTCAGCATCTAGTGAAATCACTACTTCTGACTCTTCAGTCGGGTGTGGTGTATACAGTAAATTCAAAAGGCGGCGCATGTTGTAAAGGGATTGCCGACCGGGTATAAAACCAGTTTGGTCATTATTCACAATCGATGATACAACTGTCTCAATGTGAGTGGCCACAATTTTTGTGAAGATTTTGTAGTCGCAATTTAGCAAGCTTATCGGGCGGTATGAGCCGCACAGTGAGGGATCTTTATCTTTTTTAAGCAAAATCGATATGTTTGCCTGCATCATGGTCTGGGGTAGTTTCTGTTGAAGAAAGATGTCTTTGTATAATTGTTTAAGAACTGGGGTCAATTTAGATGCAAATTCTTTATAAAATTCGATAGAGAAACCGTCAGGGTGTCATGTTCGGGGTTGTTTTCAACCCCGTCCACAACCTGTGGCTGTAGGTTTTGATTATTGCTTATTAATTCCAGCTGGCAGATTGAGCCTTGCTTTCCACCAGTCCTACAGCCAGTCCCAAGCCGGGACCACCGAGGGTGCAGCCGAGCTCCAGTCCCAGTTCCAAGCCGGGATCACCGAGGGTGCAGCTGAGCTCCAGTCCCAGTCCAAAGCTGGGACCACCAAGGGTGCAGCCGAGTCCCAGTCCCAAGCTAGGACCACCAAGGGTGCAGCCGAGTCCCAGTCCCAAGCTGGGACCACCGAGGGTGCAGCCGAGTCACAGTCCCAAGCCGGGACCATCGAGGGTGCAGCCAAGTCCCAGTCCCAAGCCGGGACCATCGAGGGTGCAGCCGAGTCCCAGTCCCAAGCCGGGACCATCGAGGGTGCACCCAGCCAGCTTGGGGACACCAAGGTCCCTTCCTCCCTTCCAGAGGTCCTCAGGGTGTCCCTTCCTCTTCCTCCAGGCTCCGCCGTGGTCCACCTGGCCCCGCACCCAGGAACCACAGGGGGTCCCCTTCTTCAGTCTGGCCACCCACCTTTCAGTCTTCCTGTGGGTAGGTCGCCGCCTCGTCTCTCCCTTTAGGCCTGGTGGCTCAACTATGTGGGCCGGCCACCCGAAGGACTGGGTTCCTGGGTCAAGTGGCCCTTTACCTCTGGCAGGCCGCCTGATACTGTTCTGCAGGCTGCCTGCTGGCCCTGGAACTTTGGCCAGGCCCCTGAACTTACGGCCACCTGCTGGGCCTCGGACTGTGGTTGGCCCCCCGAACTGTGGGACTCTTGGGATGGAGTGGGTTGTTGTTATGTTGGGGTTGGGAAGTGTTGTGCTTTTTGTGTTGTATTGTGGTGTTATCTTTTCCTGGTTAATCCCTCCGAACCTGTTTTCCCCCACCTCCCGCCCTGGGTTTTTGCATGGGTCTTTGGAGGGGGGGCAGGTTTTGTTTTCCGTTTTGATGGTACGGTGGGTGTCTGGTACCCACCCATTGAGGGGGGTGCTCTGTCATGTTCGGGGTTGTTTTCAACCCCGTCCACAACCTGTGGCTGTAGGTTTTGATTATTGTTTATTAATTCCAGCTGGCAGATTGAGCCTTGCTCTCCGCCAGTCCTACAGCCACGCCTCCTCCTCTCACCAGACATTCACCAGCTGTATGGTTCACCACACACACACACACACACACACACATACACACACACTTTCAATCAGTCACGCACCTGCTTGCCACACGGCTGTGTCCACTTGCCTTCGTTAGTGTTTTGTGTACTTATAGGGAGGCAGTGTGACCAGTCAGTGTGGCAGCTTAAAGTCAACATTGGACTTCCTGGCTCACGACTGTTGGGTTTTCCCTGGACTAAACTATATTGTTCTTCAGAGCCTTTCCGCTCCAACCTGAGTGTAAGTCTTTTTTCATTTTGCCTTTTCTCTCTGCTCCTACCCTGCCTGGAGCATGTAAGGCATCTAACCTAAACCTACGAAGCTTGTAGCTGGTTGTTCCATCGTTCCTCTACACAGACTGTTATTTGGATATTTTGTACATTTTTTCCTTGTAAATAAACACGTTACTTATACTGCATTTTGGGCTTGCTGCCAATTTATATGTTCGCTGCGAGATCACGCAGTGGACATGACACAGGGCCTGGGGCTTTATTGCTCTGCATAGATCTTATTGCTTGTAATATTTCTACTGTCGATATTTCTCTGTCCATTTGTGCGCGGTCGTCTGGTGTAATTTTTGGAATAGTCAGGCCGTCTAAGAATTTGGAAGCATGTGAGAAATCACTGCTTGATGGTTAGCTTTTATTGAACTGCTAACAACACGTGTAACATGCTAACAACAAGCTTGTAGCAAGCTAATGGGAGTGTGGTACAGGCAGTTGTAGGCTGAAGGTGGAGGGCCAAAGAGATAGTCTCCTGCTGTTAGCCCCTTAATATAGTCACAGCGTGATGACGTCACGTCGTGCGTGCATCCCCACGTCCGTGACGTGTATGGTAGTATTCCAGTATGCCACATAGCCTACAGTGTTGGTCATTTTTATAACAAATTTATGAGTAGCTACTTCATTCTCACTATTTATTTAGCAAATGCAAAGTCCTCAAGCCAAGCAGTTGCCTCCTGGTTTGCTGTATGGAGGGTGTGTAATCCTCCTTCCAGTCTTTGGAGCGGGCAAGCCTCTATGATGTGTTCCATTGTTTGCTCCTCTCCACATGCGCACAGTGGGCTAGGGCTACTGCCCCATCTGTGAAGGCTGGCCAAGCAGGGGCCATGTCCAGTCCTGAAGCGATTGAGTGTAGACCACTGTCTCCTTGGGAGATTGGTGCCCGGGACCTGTTGGTTGGGGTTTGTCACCAGGTGTTTGTTTGGGACCTCCTTGGTCTCCCATTCCTCTTGCCAAGCTGTCTGGATGGTGAAGTCAGCTGGGGGAAGGTTTTTCCAAATCGGCCGTCTGGAAGGAAGTCGGGCAGTGGGTGGAGTGTAGATATCTGCATGGATTGGTAAGTGAGGAAAATCTTTGGCATTTTGAAGCATCCTTTGAGTTAATGCTGCTCGCCGGATGTGTGGGGGGGCTATGTTTGACAGTACAGGGAGCCAGGGGAGTGGTGTTGAACGGATTGTCCCAGTTATGGTTCTCATGGTTGTGTTGAGCTGGGTGTCTACGTAGTGTGTGTAGGATGCCCTGGACCAGACAGGGGCACAATATTCTGCTACAGAGTATGAAAGGGCCAGTGCTGAGGTGTGCAAGGTGGAGGCTGCCGCCCCCCATTTTGCACCAGCGAGCTTGCAGAGCAGGTTGTTTCGTGCCTTCACCTTAGCAGCCATCCCTTATAAAAGTTCCTTAAAGGATAAGGTCCTGTCAAGGGTCACTCCAAGGTAGATTGGATTTGAGGCATGCTTAAGCTTGAGTCCGCTCAGGTGGATGTTTAGTTCTCTGGTAGCTTTTACATTGCGAAGATGGAATACACTGGAGACGGTTTTTGCTGGGCTTGGTTTTAGGTGCCAGGTTTTGCAGAACTGGTCCAGTTTGGCATGATCTTCCGTGAGCACCCGTTCCAGTGGCTCAAAGTCTGGTGCTTGGAGTGCCAAACAGATGTCGTCTGCATAGATGAATTTGCAGGATTTTGTAGTGGGCAGGTCGTTTATGTAGAGGTTGAACAGGGTTGGAGCTAGAACTGAGCCTTGTGGGAGTCCGTTTTTCTGCGTTTCTCCATGCGCTTGTGTTCTCACTTCTCACTTAATCTTCTCACTTCTCAATTCTCACTTAATTGTGTTAAAGTCTGCATTTGCAGTTGCACAAAAGAGTGTTTTCTGTATAGCAGAAGTTTCTGCTTAATTTACAAATCACAGAAATTTTTGACAATCCTGTGCTTTTCTTGTAGTGTTACATGGAATATCATTGCAGTAAGCTATGGAAAAAAAAGCATCTGCTTTAAAATTTGTAATTCTTCCCACAACCTTTAGTACAAAAAACAACCTCTCAAAACACTGCAACTTTTTAAAAAAGCTCCCACAAATTTAGGCTTTTTGGGCTGCAACAATCATAAAAACGTCCCGTGAAATCCTGGAGGGACTGAAATTATCTATTATGAATGGGAAAAATTAACTTTTACATTTGCATTACAGGCGGCGTGGCGGAGTGGTTAGCACTGTGGCAGCACAGCAACTCACACTTGGCCGGGGGATCCTGGGTTCAATCCCAGCCCCCGACCAACAGTGATCTATGTGGAGTTTGCATGTTCTTCCCGTGTCTGCGTGGGTTTACTCCGGGATTTCTCCGGTTTTCTCCCACATGCCAAAAACATGCAAGTTAGATTAATTGGCATCAAAACTGGGGATTCTAAATTGTCCTTAGGTATGACTGTGAGAGTGAATGGTTGTCTGTCTCTCTGTGTTGGCCCTGTGATGGACTGGCGATCTGTCCAGGGTGTACCCTGCCTCTCGCCCAAAGATGCTGGGATAGGCTCCAGCCCCCCACGACCCAAAAAGGATTAAGCGGAAGAAGATGAAGATGAATGAATGTGCATTACATGTTCATGTTTTCTATTGGTGGTTCAATGTACAACTTTGTGAGACTGGACTGGATTAACTCTCCTTATACAAACTCAATCAAATCTTTTTTTATTGTACATTTGCAGTTTTCTTCTCATAAATTTGCTAATTTTTTCTCATAAATGTTTGACTTTTTCCTCATAAATTTACATCTTTTTTTGTGTAAATTTGCAATTTTCATATGGATGCTGCTAAAATCTTTATGCTATGTAAGAGTTTAATTTCCCCCATTTGAAAGGGCTTGAACTCTTCCCCATTAGTAATAGGGCCCCCAAAAAGCTAAAGACAGCCCCGACCAGTTAGATATTGAATTCTCATCATAATTCTTTTCTACAGTATGTTGAGCCATATTCAGCACAGAAAAAAAAAAAAACTGCTTGTGTCCTGAAAACCTCTCTGTCTTTGATATTAAGCCTGAAGGATGAAGGAACAGATGGGCCTGGGCAGTGCTGAGGGGGTCACAAAACTCTTAGGTCCATATGTCTTCCAGTTCCCATCATCTAATGCTGTAATCCCGCTGTGAAACACAAAGAGCCTTTTACAATGCTTTGCCATCACTGTAATCACTGCAGGTCGACCTACTGCAATCAGTTTCATTTATTACCATTGGTCATTAACGCCTTTTACACTGCCGCACACACACAGATATATGTTAAGTTTTTTTTGTCAAATTCTCATTTTTATCTTATATTTAATGTTGCACACAGAGAGCAAAGACAACTAGAGTCAAAGTACCTGTTGTGCAATGCATACTTACGTATGTAGCCCATAAAGTTGAATTTGATTCAGCTGCTATTTAGCCAAAAAAATGGAAATAAACTGTGATCTTAAGTGGCAAATTCAGTCTGAAACAGCATCTGCAAGATGAGGGAGGTTCATTTTTGGAGGCCTTTGAAAGTGAGCCAGCACATTCGCTGCTGTGTGAGGCCACTGCTGCCCTGTAAAAATTTGCATACAGCTGATGTTCTGCCCCGAGGGTGAAAAGAGCCAGCTAAAGGGGATTTGGATTCAAGGGAGAGGCAAAAAATAAAAGGGGCCCTGCAGACTGCATTGCTACACTCCCTCATTGTCCTTCTCGTGTGAACTCCATATGTCCCCCTAGTGGCAGGTGTCACCGCTTGACCTCTAACCTCATGCCACTTTGGTGGGTGAGGGTGAGGCAGCATTGTTTTTTAGTGGGCTGGGTGTCTAGACTGTTTTGCCACAGGATGGGAAGGAGATGGGGCGGGGGGGGGGGGCAATGAGACAGCTCATTAAGTGTTGTACCTACAGGAGCAATTATCCCCAGTACATGCAAATAAAATTCTCCTCCTGATGGGAAACAATTCAACTTTATTTAGCAGTATTATAATATTTTCATTTTATTTTCTATCATGGAGATATACAGTATTTGTATGGTGTACCGTCATATTAAACATGAACAGAGTCAATGTGATTCATTTGATTTTGGATTTTTGTGACATTATTTGGGGGGGGGGGGGGTTACCGTATAATAATCTAGTTAAACAGCTTTGATTGTAACTACAACTTTTCACATATTTAAAGATTCTATATTTTGCAAACCAGTGCTTGTGCAGGTTGTAAAACACAGCCATGGATCACATATACCATTAGAATATTAAAACAATAACTCCACAAAAAAACAAAAACTCTGAGATCTCGGTGGGGGTGGGGGGACCTCCACAATGATATACATACTCTTAAAGAAACCAGCAAATTGTACTTTCTGGGTTTTACAACGTCCAAAACCTACAAGCCCCAACTTCATTTCTCTACATTAGCGAAACAAACACACCCTGCCTCTTTACTTGTGACTTTACATATTTTCGTTGATGAGGATGTCAGAACTTCTAATTAATGTGAAATGCACAATATGGGTCCAGTGTTGTGAAAAAGTATTTGCCCACTTCCTGATTTCTTATGCTTTTGCATATTTGTCACAGTTAAATGTTTCAGATCATCAAACAAATTTTAATATCAGACAGAGTAAATACAAAATGCAGTTTTTAAATGATTTCATTTATTAAGGGAAAAAAGTTATCTAAACCTACCTGGCCCTATGTGAAAAAGGAATTGCTCCCTAAACCTAATAACTGATTGTGCCACCCTTGGCAGCAACAACTGCAATCAAGTATTTGTGATAACTGAAAATGAGTCCTTTACATCCCTGTTGAAGAATTTTGGCCCACTCTTCATCGCAGAATTGTTTTAATTCAGCCACATTGGAAGATTCAAGCTTGAGGTCACAAACTGATAGTCGGACATTTTCCTTCAGGACTCACAGTTCCATCAATTACAGCAAATCGTCCAGGCCTGGAAGCAGCAAAGTAGCACTAGACCATGACACTACCACCACCATGTTTGACTGTTGGTATGATGTTCTTTTTATGAAATGCTGTGGTAGTCTTACACTAGATGTAACGGACACATGCCTTCCAAAAAGTTCAACTTTTATCTTAGAAGTCCACAAAATATTTTTCCCAAAAGTCTTGGTGATCATCAAGATGTTTTTTGGGCGAATGTGAGATGAGCCTTTTTGTTCTTTTTTGTTCTTTTTGGTCAGCAGTGGTTTTTGCCTTGAAACTCACCCACAGATGCCATTTTTTTCCAAGTCTCTTTCTTATTGTTGAATCATGGACCAGTGTCCAAACTGAGGTAAGTGAGGCCTTCAGTTCTTTAGATGTTGTTCTGGGTTTCTTTTGTGGCCTCTTGAATGAGTTGTCGATGTGCTCTTGGGGTAGTTTTAGTTGGCCGACCACTCCTGGGAAAGTTCACTACTGTTTTTTCTCTATTTGTGGATAATGGCTCTCATCATGTGGTTTGCTGGAGTCCCAAAGCCTTGGAAATGGCTTCGTAATCCTTTCCAGACTGATATGTCAGTGACTTTGTTTCTCATCTGTTCTTGAATTTCTTTTAATCGTAGCTTGATGTGCTGCGTTTTGAAATAATTTAGCCTACTTCACTTTGTCAGACATGTTCTATTAAGTGATTTCTTGATTCACCAGGTCTAGCAGTAATCAGGCCTGAGTGTGGCTAGTGAAACTGAACTCAAGCTTTCCAAAAAAATGTGCTTAATCACAGTTAATTCATGATTTAACAAGGGGGGCAAATACTTTTTCCACATGGGGCCAGGTAGATTTGGAAAGCATTTTTCCCTTAATAAATGAAATCATCATTTAAAAACTGCATTTTGTATTTATTTGGGTTATCTTTGTCTAATATTAAAATTTGTTTGATGATCTGAATATGAGATCGTGGGTACAAGTGGCTGAAATGAGCTTTCCCCGTAGGATTGCTGGACTGACTCTTAGAGATGGGGTGAGGAGCTCAGTAATCTGGGAGAGGCTCAGAGTAGAACTGCTGCTCCTCCACACTGAAAGGAGTCAGTTGAGGTGGTTTGGGTATCTGATCAGGATGCCTCCTGGACACCTCCCACTTGAGGTGTTTTGGGCATGTCCCACTGGGAGGAGACCCCGGGGCAGACCCAGGACTCGCTGGAGAGACTATGTCTCCCAGCTGGTCTGGGAACACCTTGGTATCCTCTCTGAAGAGCTGCAGCAGGTGGCTGAGGGAGGGAAGTCTGGGCTTTTCTGCTTGAACTGTTGCCTCCACGACCTGGACCTCCGGAAAAGCGGAAGAAGATGGATGGATCTGAACATTAAATGTGACAAATGTGCAAAAATGTAAGAAAGCAGGAAGGGGGCAAATACTTTTTCACAAGACTGTGACAAGTCTCACAAGTTTCACAAGGGGAAAGACTTAGACTGCGCATGTGTCGGCGTCTGTTTGTAAACTCGGTCACTTCTACACGTACTGGTTATCTTGTTTGTTTTTGTTTGTTGTATTAGCTCCGTTTTAAATTTTTATCTCTTTTTATCTCTTTCACTGATATTAACTTTTTACTTAGTGTTAGCTCAGTAAATACAACAGCTCGTATTGGCTCACAGGTGAATCAGACCCCGATCAGGGCTGTTCACCGGGTTAGGCTAACCCATCTGTTTTAGCTAGCTAGCTAGCCACTTCTGGCCTGGCACAGCCTCAATGCATGCCCTGGACCATGGTTGAGCCCAATAGCAAACATTGGGGATTGACCAGACATGGCCGCACCACCTCCCTTCCCCTTTTGCTGGAAAACAGATTCGACATCCTTTCCCTGGAAGATTTCCCCCACCTGGACATTGATCTTCCTCCCATGGCCACCCCTCCTCCTTCAGCAGCAGCCCAAACCCGCAAGCCCCGGATCAAAACTACCTTAGGTGTGCCAAACTTTACACCCGCTCCAAAAAGAAGAGAGCGCAACCCCCCACATCACCCCCGCACCAGCACCTTGCCACTGCAGCAACAACAACTGCAAAATTATCCACCATTTCAGAAGCCACCGACAAAGTTCCCAAAGATGACGCTGGTAATTTGCGATTCAATAATGAGGAACGTCAGAAGCAGGTACTGTGTTACAAAATTTTTTCCTGGGGCTAAAGTGTCAGACATTGAGGCTCTTACCCCTGACCTATTAAATGAATACCCCCACCCTAAAACTGTCATTGTGCATGTTGGATGCAACAACATCCCAGATGAAGCGTCTGAGATCTTAAAGAGAGACTTTAAGGAACCTTCTGTCCACTTTTAACCCTCTAAGTGTGTATGTTGCCAAACTGCGGCATACCCCCTAGTGGTCAAGAGTGGTAAATATTTTTTGTCAGTAAAATAGTTCAGATTTCCAAGGCTATAACTTGAAAGTGGTAAGAGATAATGGCTTACTGTCGATTAGAAAGATGTAAAATATGATCCAACCTTTCAGATAGGAATAAATTTATGTATCTAATTTGCATAATGTTGCGGCACCTCTTTAAATTCCATAACTCAGTCAAAACTGGACTTTGGACATATTTACACAAAAAATAGTTCAGTCTTTTGACACCGTTTTTTGTACAGAGGTACCTCATTATCTTATCTTCAAAGTATATGAACAAGAAATCAGTACATTTAAAAAAAAACAGAAATTTCTCACTTACTTTTGACAGAGTGAGAAGGCAGGCGCAGTGCTGCGCTCTGCCACAAGGGGCACGCAAATTCTCACACTCAAAGGGCTAAGAACTGTGGCAGACGTGTGTTTATTTCAGGGCCATTTGCTCCTTTTGTAAGAGGTTGCAATTATTTTAGCAGAACTCTTAGCCTTAATACCTGGTTGTGTTCAACATGTCCTACTTTTAACATTGTTTTTATAGACAATTTCAACCTGCTCTGGAACCGCCCATCATTTGTGAGGCCAGATAGTATCCATCCAAATAGACTCGGTGCATGTGTTCTAAGGGGACAATCTGTTTTATTCCATTCAGCATTTTTTAGTACAGTGACTGAAAGCTGGTGTGTTAACTAACCCCAAAGTACCTGGGTCTGCCAACCAGCCCTTCTTTGCTTCCATTTCTCATATTAATCCTATTAATCCAAATAATTCTCGCTGTTTAGATCAGTCTTCAATTCATAACCCCATAGAGACTGTGTCTGTCTCCCGTTACCCAAAACATTATAACCCAAGACAAATACAGCATAACTTGATAAAGATTAAAACCACTGATTTACCTCAGTTAAATAAAATAATTAAATGCGGACTGCTGAATATAAGATCTCTGTCAGATAAAGCGACCTTAATTAATGATATGATCACGGATTACAATATAAATATACTCTGTCTCACAGAAACATGGCTACACCCCCATGACTTTGTTAGTATCAATGAGGCCACCCCCCAGCCATGGTAATATTCATATTCCTAGAAACACTGGCCGAGGTGGTGGTGTCGGGGTAATACAGTATATGAATTCACATTACCAATGAACCCTCAGCCTAAGCTAAACTCAAACTGTAACTCTTTTGAATGCTTAATTTTTAGCTTAGCACATCCATCCTGGAGGTCAGAGCAGCCTATTTTATTTACCACAGTATATCGCCCTCCCAGTGCTTCTTTTGCTGAATTTATGTGTGAATTCTCTGAGTTCTTAACAACCTTAGTTCTAAGTTCAGACAAGATTGTCATAGCTGGTGACTTTAATATTCATATAGATGTTGATAATGATAGTCATAGTGTAGCATTTCTCTCCCTCTTAAATTCAACTGGTTTTTCTCAGTGTGTTAGTAAACCAACCCATCATCAACAATCACACCCTTGACCTGGTCTTGGCCTACGGTGTAGAAATTGATGAGCTGCTCGTCATCCCTCAAAATCCTACACTGACTGACCACTATTTGATAACATTCAAATTTGTGCTATCCGATTTCACAGCATGAAGCAGAAATATAGTTGCCAGATACTGATCTGGTAGTGCCATGGCTCACTTTAAAGAATTAATCCCTTCAGCACTTACTGTATTACCATGTCTCAATATAGCAGACAGCACTGACTACTTGAATCTATTAGAATTAGACCTTTTAGTTGGTAGTACTGCAGCCTCACTGCAGTCAACACTTGACTCCATAGCCCATCTTTAAAAGAAAACTATTAAAAATAGGAGACTAGCTCCATGGTACAACTCCCACACCCGTAAGTTAAAACAGAAAGTTAGATCCTGTGAAAGGCTTTGGCGTGCAAATAAGACAGAAGAATCTTGTTCAGCCTGGAATGCCAGCCTTACCACCTATAAGAAATCTCTCCGTAGTGCTAGGCGACAGAACTATTCATCCTTGATAGATATTTATCCATCAATCCAGATGATCCCAGCCAGTTGGGTTTACTCCAGGAGTGTCTTAAGGATATCAAAACCTGGATGAACTACAACTTTCTATTGCTGAATACAGATAAAAACTGAAGTCATCGTTCTTGGCCCCAAACATGCTAGAAGTACTCTTTTTAGGAAGATAACAACACTAGATGGCATTGCACTGGCTTCTACATCTTCTTTTAGGAATCTTGAAGTTGTCTTTGACCAAGATGTGTCTTTCAACTCTCATATACAGCAAACCATTAAGACCGCCTTCTTCCATCTGCGTAATATTTCTAAAATTAGGTCCATCCTGTCTCATAAAGATGCAGAGAAACTTGTCCACAACTTTATCACCTCTAGACTTGACTACTGTAACTCACTTTTATCAGGTTGCTCAAATAAGTCCATAAAGTTTCTTCAACTCATTCAGAATGCAGCTGCACGTATCCTTATGAAAACAGAGAGAAGAGATCACATTACTCCAGTTTTAGCTTCTTTACATTGGCTCCCAATAAAATAAAGAATTGAATTCAAGATATTGCTCTTAACCTATAAAACTCTTAATGGTATGGCTCCTTCTTACCTGTACGAACTCTTAGTTCCTTATTATCCAACCAGAGCTCTGCGCTCCCAAAAATCCAAACTACTAGTGGTCCCCAAGGTATCTAGAAGTAGTTCAGTTCGGGAGGCAGACACTCTCTCTTTATTCAAGAGCAAGATGAAATCTTTTCTCTTTGATAAGGCCTTTAGTTAGAAATGCTGCCCCTGCCAGGCCTTTGCTTGCATCTGCAGCCTGGCCAGGCTTGGTACTGGACTGTTTGGCTTTGAATGTTGTATTTGTATGTTTGTATTTGAATGTAGCTAGTCAACCCAGCCGGTCGAGGCGGATGGCCATCCTCTATGAGCTATGGTTCCACCCGAGGTTTCTGCCCGTTAAAGGGAAGTTTTTCCTTGCCTGTGTTTCCGCAGTGCTTGCTCTTAGGGGTCTCTGCTGGGTTCTATAAACAAAGAATGTGGCCTAAACCCACTCTTTTCTGTAAAATGCCTTGAGACGGCCTGTGTTGTGGTTTGGCACTATATAAATAAATTGAATTGAATTGAAGACTGTACCACTAACTAATAATAGACTGAATGGATAAGAGTTCAAGGTCCTATTGACTAAAACATGGTGTGTCTGTGGGTTTTAACCTTCTAAAATGCCTTCTTGGCTCATATGATTATAGTAAAAATATTTTAAATTTATCTTCACTTAGAAATATTTACATTTTAATATTTTGGTTGAATGGACGGTGTAGCTCTTCCAGATTACATTTCCTTACATCACTAAGACATAAATCCTGTCTTCAGTTACAACCCAGTACTGGTCTGTCAGCTGTGATGATTCAGTCCCTGTTTAGTTTCTGGGGTTAGCTTCAAAGCTAATAGCACTAATATAAGTTGGTGAGTATGAATGAACCATCTGGTTCATTCATACTCAGTGTACAATAAATCTTGTGTCATTATGGCTTATGTTTTCACCGTGACAGTCAGCATATCAGACTGTTAGCATTAGCTTGGCTACAGAGTTGGATTCACTCTGTCTAACTGCTGAAGCGCTCACCTTGACAGGAGAGGCTGACAGCTCAGCGTGCCTAGCATCAGCTTAGTCATCAAATAGGCCTCTTTCACGCTTCCAGGTTCATGACACCAGAAGCAGTCATTGTTGTGTTTAGCAACTTCCGGCTAGTGTAGCCCAGAATACAATAATGGCTCAGGCCATATCTAGATGTCATTGCAGCGTTCCTTTTTTTTTTTTTTATTACTTATTTTGTACCCGGAGGTAGATTTGTTTTGCAGTCTGGTGACAAGCCACCAGCTGCCAGTCACTGCGTGCGCAAGCGCCCCGACCTTTGTAAAGCAAACAAACAACAACAACAACCTTATTTAAGTTTTCATGCTTTTCCCAGTGACATAATAGCAAAGAAGAAGTGGATTCAGGCAGTTCGTCGTGATGAAGGCTCTTATTTTACAATAAGCAGGGAAGTACTTTTGTTGGTAGCCTTCACTTCACGGAAGAAGACTTCACAGAAACGACTCTTCACAAACGGCTTAAAATCAGGACAATCCCAAGTCATTTTGAGTGGAGTAACTGGGGATCATCAAAACGTGAGTCTGTTTATGACAGAGCAGCTACTCGATTAGGCCATGAAGTCCGTCTGGAGCTTGAGTGCCATCATGAGGAGGACATCTTCCCTGGGATTACAACCGGAGCTGGTCATGACTATGCTGCTGCTCCCACTCCAGGTAGATTGCCTCTTCATCAGAGTTAATATTATTTGTCAGTTGTTTTATAAGCATCCAATATGAATAAATTCTGTATAATTGCTGAATAAGCTATGAAACCAGAAGACTTAGAGATGTAAATAAGTGTCTAGTTGTATGTGGTTTGGTATCAGGTATTAAACACTACTTTAATTGTGGTGCTAATGAGTTGGAAAAATCCAGAGTTTAAGATTATATTTTCACTTAGATTTAAAGATACAAAATATGAAGAGTTTAGAGATAATTAAACCATTAACAGTAATTGTGTTTACATGGGTAAATGTTTACTGGTGTAAAAGGCTGTCACCTGTATTTTTTATCCTGATTATAAGATAAGATAAGATAAGATAAGCCTTTATTAGTCCCACAACGGGGAAATTCCAGGATTGCAACAGCACAGGGATAGCAACACTCAGAGCAACAATCAGAAGGCAAGAAAAAAAAAAACAAGCAAGCAAGAGCAGCTAATATACATATTATGGCACATATTTAGGGCGCATATATGGCATGCTTGTATGGTACGCATTTTCTCCCACATGTATTTAGTAGGCATGACGGTGCATACTCTACAGACTTCAAACGTCCAAAAGGACGTGCCCCGGCAGAGACCTCGGCAGGTGTGAAGTGGTTTCTGGAGAGACGGGAAGTCAGAGACAATGTCCCAGCAGGAGACCCCGAGGCGGAGGAGACAACAGAGACGCCAACGAGCCTCGGAGGCTATATGTTACTGAAGAACTGTGGGTTCATATGTTTACTGAAGGACTGTGGGTTGAAGGTGTGATGTATTTGATGTGGGGGGGTTTGTGTCTCTGGGGGTATAAGAGCTGTGAGGAAAGATTGTCCTGTCTCTTTTGTTGAGATACTTGCTGTTATAGGATGAGACTCCAAATAAACCTTTCCTGAGAAATAAACTCAGTCTCGTTTGTGAAGGCATCCTCTACACTGGTGACCTACGGCGAACCATGGCCGGTGACGGCGAGCTTTCCGCACCGGACTCTTCAGGAGCCAACCGGGTTAACGCAGCTACCACACTACAGCTGCCCGATTTCTGGCAACATAACCCGCGCTCCTGGTTTACCACTGTGGAGGCGCAGTTCCACCTTCGGGGAATCTCAGCGGACGCAACGAGGTTCTACCATGTCGTCACGAAGCTGGACAGCCTCACAGTGCAGCGGGTGGAGAGCCTGACCGACCACCCGCCCCAAGACAACAAGTATGGCGCACTGAAAGCCGCCCTCATTCGAGCCTTCACTCCCTCGCTGGGAGAGCGAGCAGAGAAGCTCCTGGCGCTGACAGAAGGGGAAGCAGACAGGCCGGCAGATCTGATGGTGAAGATGATGAGCCTGAGAGGCGAGGATGACGACAGCTTTATCTTCGCCCACCTCTTCCTCAGAACACTCCCGCCAGCAGTGAGAGTCACCCTGGCCAGCTCGCAGCCACTCAACAACCGTGACTACCACGAGCTGGGCCAGGAGGCGCAGCGGCTCGTTGACGCCCATAGACGGCACGCAGCCACGACGGCAGCAGCAGAGCTGAACGCCCCCCCGCGAGATGAGGGGAGACCAGAGGCTGCGGCACCGGATCCACTGACGGCAGCAGCGGCAGAGGCCAGGAGAAGCGGGGCAGACAACGCCCTCTGTTTCTACCATCGGCGCTTCGCCGAGAAAGCGCGCAGATGCGTTCCACTGTGCCGGTACCAGCGCCAGGGAAACGCCAAGACCGGGAGCCGGTAGCAGCTGCGACTCTCGGCACGAAGAACAAGCTGCTTTTCGTGACGGACGCGAATTCAGGGAAGGAATTCCTGGTGGACACAGGCTCCCAGCTAAGTTTTGTCAAGCCTACCTACGCGGACACGCTGGCGCCTGCCAGCGGACCCCTGGTGTTAGCGGCGAACGGCTCCACGATCAAAACCTATGGGGAGAAGACGCTTCTCCTGTCCCTCCACGGGCGCACCTTCGAGTGGACCTTCGTTGTAGCTGCAGTTAACAACAACATGCTAGGTGCTGACTTTCTGTGCTCAAACAGTTTGTTAGTTGATCTTGCTAATAGACGTATTGTAAATGCACTGTCTTTCTACTCTATCTCCTGCACAGCTCGGGTGGCCCTGCCTTCTGCACATCCCAATGTCACGGCTGCGGGTGGTAAGTTTCATGCATTACTCAACCAGTTCCCGACACTCACGGTCCCAACATTTTCAGCGTCAGTTGCCAAACACGGGGTCGAGCATTTCATAACTACCTCTGGCCCCCCTGTTTTTGCAAAAGCTCGGCGTTTGGACCCAGCTAAACTGGCCATCGCGCGCGAGGAATTCGCCAACTTGGAAAAACTGGGCATTGTTAGGCGCTCGAACAGCTCTTGGTCGTTACCCCTGCACATGGTGCCCAAGGCTGACGGCTCGTGGCGCCCTTGCGGTGATTTCCACAGATTAAATAATGCTTCAGCACACGACCGCTATCCGATTCCGCACATCCAGGATTTTTCCGCACATTTGGCGGGGGCGCGCATCTTTTCCAAAATAGATTTGGTGCGCGGTTATCACCAAGTTCCAGTCCGCGCGCAGGACATACCCAAAACGGCAGTTATAACCCCTTTCGGGCTTTTTGAGTTTTTGCGCATGCCTTTCGGCCTCAAAGGCGCCGCGCAGACGTTCCAACGCATGATGGATGCAGTGCTGCGTGGCCTCCCTTTCGTATTCGCTTATTTGGATGATATTTTGGTAGCCAGTGTATCCGAAGCCGAGCACGAAGGCCACCTCACAGCCGTTTTTCAGAGGCTGACAGAGCACGGACTGATCATTAACCCAGCGAAGTGCCAATTCGGGGTAGCGCAAATTGATTTTTTGGGACACCGCGTGTCTCCAGAGGGTGCGGTCCCACTGCCGGATAAAGTGCGCGCGATAACGGATTTCCCCCAACCGCAGACAGTTAAGGCGCTGCAAGAATTTTTGGGGATGGTCAATTTTTATAACCGTTTCCTCCCCAACGCGGCACGGCTCATGCACCCATTGTACACGGCATTAAAGAAGCAAAAACCTGCATCTAAGGTTGAGTGGTCCCCGGACCGGGAGCGCGCCTTCTCACAGGTCAAATCGGCCCTCGCGAACGCTGCGTTATTGGCACACCCGGTGCCAGCAGCTTGCATGGTGCTAACCACGGACGCCTCCGACGTGGCAGTGGGAGCGGTTGTCGAGCAACTGGTAGCGGGGAGCTGGCAACCACTTGCGTTTTTCAGCAAAACATTGCACGATAATGAGCGTAAATACAGCGCGTTTGATAGGGAGCTTTTAGCCCTGCATTTGGCCATCCGCCACTTCCAGTTCTGGTTGGAAGGGCGCCGTTTCACCGCGTTTGTGGACCATAAACCATTAACTTTTGCAATGGCTAAGATTTCAGAACCTTGGTCGGGCCAACAACAGAGACAGCTGGCCGCAATTGCGGAGTTTACCACCGACATTCAACATGTGGCGGGTAAACACAATGTAGTGGCAGATTGTCTCTCGCGTGCAGTTGCAATGCCAGGCCCCCAGGGGGCAGACGCGGCGGCTGTAGACTCGGGCCAGGCTTGCGGCGCGGAAGCGCTCACAGCCCCGGTCTGCGTTGGGTTAGATTATGCAGCCATGGCCGCTGAGCAGGTTAACGATGCGGACGTGCGCGCGCTCCAGTCTGGGCCAACAGGGCTAAGGCTGGAGCACAGGGTGCATCAAAGAGGTATGCCCCCCCTAATCTGCGATATCTCCACGGGGCGCCCCCGCCCCGTGGTCCCGGCTGCGTGGCGTCGCCGTGTTTTTGACTTAATACATTCGCTGGCACACCCGGGCGTTCGCACGTCGATCAAAATGGTGGGAGAGAAGTTTGTTTGGCCGGGGCTGCGTAAACAGGTCAAAGCATGGGCTGCAGCCTGCGCAGCGTGTCAAAGAGCAAAGGTACACAAGCACACGCGAGCCCCTCTAGAACCTTTTCACATCCCAGCCAAACGCTTCGACCATGTGCATATCGACTTGGTGGGACCCCTCCCGCTGTCACAGGGGTTCACACACCTTCTAACTATGGTGGACCGCACTACGTGCTGGCCAGAGGCGATTCCCCTGGCATCAACCACAGCAGCAGACGTTGCGTGTGCTTTTTTAACGGCTTGGGTCGCGCGCTTTGGAGTCCCGTCAGACATAACGTCTGACAGAGGACCCCAGTTTGTTTCCGAGCTCTGGTCATCCATGGCACTCAGCCTGGGGGTGAAAATTCATCGCACAACTGCGTATAACCCCCAGGCCAACGGTTTGTGCGAACGCTTTCACTGGTCATTGAAAGCAGCCCTCAGAGCGGCTCTCACGGACACAAATTGGGTTGATAAGCTTCCATGGGTTTTATTAGGGTTGCGTTCAGCACCTAAAGAAGATTTGCAAGCCTCTCCGGCCGAACTTGTCTTCACCCAACCTCTCCGGTTACCGGGAGAATTCCTTCCTGAGAACCCCGCACCAGATCGCCCCCCCCCGCTCAGCTGCTGCAGGGCGGCGCGGGGTCACACACCCTCCCCGGTCCAGTTCATCACAGTTTTCCACGCGTTTTTGTGCCTAAAGCCTTAAAGAATGCAGAATTCGTCTTTGTTAGACACGACGCACAGAGGTTAGGTTTAAGACCACCTTACGATGGACCGTTCAGAGTGTTAGAAACCGGGGAAAAACATTTTTTGCTCGATTTGGGAGACAGGAGGGAATTAATCTGCATTAACAGATTCAAACCTGCTTTTGTGTTAGCTGATGAACAGGTACAGTTGCCCAGGGCTCCCCGCCGCGGCAGGCCGCCGGGGAGACACTCTGCTAAGCTTTCACAACGATGTGCTAATGACTCTGATCCACAGATGCAAGAGACAGCCACAGGCAGAGCGAGACCTGCTCACAGCAGATATGGCAGGGAGTTGAAGCCCAGGCAGTTGGATGTATGATCTGTTGTGCCAATTTTTTTCTCGTTCTGTGTGATATGTCATGATTCTATGCATTTGAGGTGTAACTTGTCCTTATTTAGACGTTTGGGGGGGGGGGTTATATGGCGCATATTTAGGGCGCATATTTGGCATGCTTGTATGGTACGCATTTTCTCCCACATGTATTTAGTAGGCATGACGGTGCATACTCTACAGACTTCAAACGTCCAAAAGGACGTGCCCCGGCAGAGACCTCGGCAGGTGTGAAGTGGTTTCTGGAGAGACGGGAAGTCAGAGACAATGTCCCAGCAGGAGCCCCCGAGGCGGAGGAGACCACAGAGACGCCAACGAGCCTCGGAGGCTATATGTTACTGAAGGACTGTGGGTTGAAGGTGTGATGTATTTGATGTGGGGGGGTTTGTGTCTCTGGGGGTATAAGAGCTGTGAGGAAAGATTGTCCTGTCTCTTTTGTTGAGATACTTGCTGTTAGAGGATGAGACTCCAAATAAACCTTTCCTGAGAAATAAACTCAGTCTCGTTTGTGAAGGCATCCTCTACAATATGTACATATTACTATAAAATATATATACACACACACACAGACACACAGTGCAGAGCATTGTAGCTGGATGGAATAAATATATGAATATGTAAACACACAGTGCAGAGCAATGTAGCTAGATGGAATAATATGTAGATATATAAACACACAGTGCGGAGCATTGTAGCTAGATGGAATAAATATATAGATATTATAAACATAAACACACCCAGTGCGGAGCATTGTAGCTAGATGGAATAAATATGTAAATATATAAACACACACAGTGCAGAGCATTGTTGCTAGATGGGATGAAACAGCACAACCGTCTACTTAGTTATCCTACATGGTATGATTATGTGCCCATACATATTCTCACTCTCCATAGCGACCAGTATTTTCCTAGTTGTATGCCGGAGGGGACCATTGTGTAAGTCTATTGCATCTTTTGCATTCAAAAAACTTAGTTTGTTACGTCTTTTTGCTATCTCTGCGAGCAGCCCTGCTTAGGTTGTACAGTCTGATAACACTGAGGGGGAAAAAACTAAAATCCCACTCTCCCAAGCTTGTCAGAAGGGCTAGGGTTAAGTAGAGATGGTAAAGCAAATCAGAAAGGCACCAACACACTCTAACTGTGGAAAAAATCATTTATTTGCAAGCAAGCTAAGCAGTGATGGAAGTGTAGTTTTGGAATAAAGAAATGATCCCCCAATAAATAAACAAAATGACATGAAATAAAATAAGGAAAATGCTGGTTATCATTACACAAATTGTGATTTGGCTTGCAGTTTTGTTTTTGTTTTGTTTTTTGTTTTTTATGGGGGGGGGGGGGTCAGCTCTACATCAAAAGTAAAACTACCTTAATGCCAAGCTGGCAAACTGGAGTGTGCTGATGCCCGTCTTATTTATTCTGATCAAGATGTCAAATTCTACTCTTTCATCATGATGTCTTCTCAGGTGCACTGGATGCTGCGTCTGCGTGCATACAGCAGTTGCATTCAGAGGTAAAGAAGCTGGAAGCAGAGCTGCAAAGGCTAAAGCTGGACCCTCTACATTTTAGCAGGTTTTGTATCTCTGATGAGGACATCCGTTTTTACACAAGATTTCCATCACAGGAAGTGTTTAGTGCCTTTTGGGAGGCGGTCCAACCATCCATAGGCATAATTAATGGGGGGGGGGGGGGGGGGGTTCCAGCCCCCCCCCAAATCAAATCTGTCCAATATAGTTAGTTAGTTAGTTAATCCCTTCACACCTGAAGGTGTATATGGGCGGCGCCTATCTCCGTTTCTCTGACCCTAGGCCACACAGCTACTGTAAGTAGTGAAAGCTACAGCGGGGGGTCAGTCCTCTGGTAGCTCTGTGTGTAACTTTACTTTCCCCATTCCATTATGCGGAGCACCACGCTAGAAGGCAGAAAGCACCATTTTTTTATATGGTCTTTGGTATGACCCGGACGGGATTTGAACCCCTGCCTCCCGGGTGTGGGGCGGATGCTCTACCAACTGAGCCACCACTCCGGTTCTGTCCAATATAACCCCCCCAATAATCATATAATTATAATTAATAGAAAATATCTACAAGTGAGTACGAAGAAGTTGTTGTTTTTTCATTTGCAAGCAACGAAAAGTAACATTTTTAATAATCAATGTACCCCCCCCCCCTTCCTTGCAAACTTGGTATTGCCCAACGGGTCCATGCACCTTCTCTGGTTAATCTCCTCAAAATGTTAGCAGCTCTGAACATTTATAAAGTACAAACAAAACCTCTGTACCACTGGTCCTTAAGTATAAATGCCTTTAAGTATTGCTTATCATCCCCAGAAAATTCAAGTTAACCTTAAACTGTTCTGTATTTTTAAAATGTCATGATTTTGATCATTATAAAATTCAGTTAGAAAGCAAGTTTTACCACTTTCGATTATAGACTAAGTCACTCTGAAGGCTATTCTTAAATATCCACGTTAAAAGAAATTGATTATTTTCCCTGCAGATCATTTTCAGATCTTCTGTTCTCTGTGAAAATACCACAACTGCACAAAAGAGTATATCAATGAATAGTAGTAGGCAGTCGCTGGACTGTTGTCCATAACCTAGCGCATTTGTGAACATTTCCTTTCATGACTAACTAATCCAATCTGTGAATGGCAGACATCACCACAGCCCCCACAGACGTATCCTGATGCTGCTGGTGCTGGTACTGCTGCCTTTGCAGCAGCCTTCCTCTTTGCTCTCTTTGCATCGGCTTCGGCTTTCAGCTTTGTCTCCCCTGCTCGGACTGCCTGACTACACATGGTCTTCCATTTGCCTCGATCTGCAGCAAGTGGTTTCCAGTTGTCGGCTGGCAGACCAGTCACAAGCATGTCTCTCTTGCAGACATCCCTGAAGCGTAGCTTAGGTCTGCCAACTGGCCACGAGCCAAGTTCCAGCTCCCCGTACTAAAGATCCTTAGGGATTCGACCATCTTCCATTCGGCAGACATGGCCTAACCACCTCAGTCTACATTGTCTGAGGAGGGTGTACATCGAGGGAATACCTGCTCTTTCAAGTACTGCATTGTTGGAGACCTTATCTGTCCACGAAATGGACAGGATGTGGTGAAGGCATCTCATGTGGAAGGTGTGCAAGCGCTTCTCTTTCCCAGCATAGGTGGTCCAGCACTCACTGCCGTAAAGAAAGGTACACGATAGACAGCAATTTTAGTTTGGGTAGTAAGTTTCTTGTTCTCCCACACTCAAGAAGAAAGCTTGGTCATGTTGGTTGCAGCTTTTCCGATTCTCTTTCCGAGCTCCACATCGAGAGAGGCATTGTCAGAGGTAGTAGAGCCAAGACAGGTAAACTGCGAGATGACATCCAGGGTGTAGTCTTTGATGGTTAGAGCAGGCGTGGCTTCGGAACCTTGGCACATGACTTTCATCTTCTTCAGGCAAATGCTAAGTCTGAAAGCCTCACATGCATTGGAGAACCGGTTGAGAAGGTTTTGGAGCCGTTCTTCCCTGTGTGCGACAAGGGCAGCATCGTCAGCGAAGAGAAAGTCATGCAGTGTTACTTTGCAAACTTTGGTCTTTGCTCGACGTTGTGCAGGGTTGAAGAGTTAGAGCTGTCCTCACTTCCAACTTTTGGGGCTCCAAATATTTTGTCCAGTCTTTTTTCTCCATTAGTAAACTTCAGTGTTTTCGTGTGTGCAACTTTTTTGTCATAGTTTTACAGCTTTTCTTGTAAATCAGAGACATTTTTTCTTGTAAATTTGCCTACTTTTTGTATTAAAAATGCAGTATTTCCCCCATGTTGTTTTCCCCCTAACTTCACAGTTTCTCATAAAAATGTAGCATTTTTCTCAAATTTGTATTTTTTGTCATGGAAAATAAACCCTTTTCCTTACATATTTGCAAAATCATTTAAATTTCTATTTATTTTTTTATTTTTTTTTTTTTTTACTATCATCAAGTTGCTTCTTTCTTCCTGTGAATTTATACTATTTTCTCCTAAATTTGCATGTTTTTTTCTGGTAAATTTGGCAAAGGTAAATTTGTTATTTACCTTTTGGGGGGAGGGGGGCGCAAATACCTGAATTCTAAATTTGAAAACTGACTGTCATTGTAAAAAAATTAAATGTCTAAATAATGAATCCAGAGTAAGTTTTTAATACCAGGATGATTTGGTCACAAATCTACTCACAGATTTACTATGAGTAAATCTCAGCTATAAGTAAAGCTCATCTAAATGTTCATAATGCCTCTGCAGGCAGGATAACTGTTCCTTTTGTCATAGTCTAGCTGACTAAATCACAGTAGTATCCTTAGTTCATCTCCTTGGTAAGAAATAGCCACATGGTGGCAAGTGGTGCCATCATAAATTAATGAAAAAACATTAGTCCTGCCAGAATAATTGTGTTAATCACCCCAGCTGATTAATAACAAAATAAAATGAGTTAAGAATAATGGTGATTAAGCCTTGTTCAGTGTCTAGATTAACCTCAGTTAATACTAATTGCACTGTAAAGAAGGGAAGAATAGGTGAAGAATATTTTACATCTTTTCAAGTTTTTGGCATTGAAAAATCTAGCATGAATTACATCATCCAAAACTGTCCATAAAGTACCTCTTTACCATTTGAAAATTAACTGAGCTTTTGTATATCAAGAGCAAGAATGTGGCAGCAGCAGGGTGGACCAAAAAGGAGAGGAGAGAGGAGGTAAAGATAACCAGAGAATTAGCACAGGTGTCCAAAGGGACAGAGAGACAGTACTGATGACTAGAGAGAGAGAGGAGGCACAGGAGGCACACAGTGCCACTTAACAATAGTCAAAACTTGATTTCTGCCAGTGCTGAAATACTTAACACATAGTAAGTATTAAGTAGGCCTGCTGCTTCATAGTGGCATAGACTATTACAAGGCTGAATTTGGTAAATTAGGGAAATAATTTTTTACAACTGTTACTAATATTGGAATGCCAAAATAAAGGGGTAAATTAGCCTTGTCCTTTTAGCAAAGTTAACGATTTTGCGCTCTTCCTCCACACTAGGATACATATACTGTCATTTTTTTGCTTAAAAAATATCCTTTTCCTTTAAAAATGAAAAAGAGGACATTTGAGACAACTGCCTGTACTGATGACCTGACAATCCTATAATAAAAAGATTTTTTTTTTTAATCCTTATACAGGCAGAGATCTCAAGCCCCCCAATGTTTGAAACAAAGTTACGCCCTTGCAACCATCTGCATCCATGCTGGTGTACTGGTCAAAGGCAAAAAAAATGGGACAAACATTTGGACCAGCCCGTCCCAGTCCAACTCGCAGCTTGAAACTAATTGATGAATTTTTCTTATACTGTTGTCGTGTTGCTGCAGGCCTCAAGGGAAAAGTGCTTGCTGATATCTTTCAAGTTGGTGTGTCCACAGTCTGCCGCATTGTGATAACCTGGGCTATCTACCTCTACCTGACTGAAACTGACGTAAAAGTACAGTTGTGGTGGACACAATGCACATGGCACTCCACCCAGGACAAAGGGGTTGGTGGGGGAGAAGATAGTTAGAGATGCTAATGGGGAAAGCTGAGAGGAGCCAACCAAACAAAGATGTGCTTTTCGCCCCCTGCCGTGCCAGGCTGACACCTGAGGACGCAGGGGTGCCAATGTATTGTAGCAAGGCCTGCTCTGTGACAGTGGGTCAATGTTATGTTAATGTGTGTATGTCTTGCAGTCTGAATGTTAATGTGTTTACCCCGAGTACCAGAGGCGGGAATTAAAGTGTATACAGGAGTTCGCTCAGGCATTCAGGCTGGAGAGTTTCTGTGTTTATGTTAGAAGTGGAATAAAGTTTGTCGTTCAGTTCGCTACCTCGTCTGCTTCCATCTTCCACACAGTCATCATAAATAAGACTGTGTGACTTTTTAAAAGGGCTGAATGTATATTCTGTCAAATACAGTCACATCAAAACAAATGTCAAAGTCAAGACGGTGAGCTAAGACGAGCAGATACTAGCTAGTGCTAAACTAGCATAGCATTACTGTAAATCAACCACTTACCCTCGTAGTTGTAGATAAAATTTTCAAAGAAATACTTATATCCTCGATCTAGTTTGGAGTGTGCTGGGGGGAATGCTGTTCAACAAAATGGACCACATCTGCGGATGACAATTTTGGTAAATTGTTTAGTGAACTATCGTGGACAGTTTGGATTGCCATTTTCTATCCACCTTATTCCTGGGGGTGCCGCTGTAGGAACGATCATGGGCAGAGCTTCCGGTTTCGGCTGAAGTGGTGTTAAATCAGTCAGTAAGAGTGGAGTAGCAGGGGCATTTAAAATAGCGTTTTTAAAAGTTTTTCAAATTCATTTTAATGTATAGTCCACATACATGTTTTGCACTCAAGCGGCAGCTAATTTCAGCACTTGTAGTTTTTGTATTTTTTTGAATGTTTTGGCGTAGTTCTGGTACTTGTTGCTGGTGTTGTTGGTACTTGTTGTGGTTGTGTCATAGACTGTATAAATGGAGGCTTCTCACCAGCAATGCATAGATGATGCACTGAAAATGGAAAAGCACTGTTCATGTGATCGGTGGTACAGACACAAGACAGACCCAAGAGCACAGCAGGTATGTTTTCACTTGTATGGATGTCACAGATCTGACGTTTGTGTTCTATATGTCACCAGAATAAAGGCTGCACCAAGTTAAATAATAAATAAAAAAATAGTAACAGTTTGCTTCTTAAGGCTTAACAATTTAAGAAAGGTATCAAACAGTTTTTGGGGGGTTTTATGCATTCGTTGCACGGCCTTGGAACGATATGGACTTCAGCATGCATTAATTTTTAAATTATCACAAAATATGGGTCAATAAAATTCTGAACAACTGTCAGAAAATGTCTGTACGCGTTAAGTTAAATAGCAGGCATTTATGGCATGACAGCAGGATGAACGTTTTAATTTCGGGGTAAAACAAACAGCTGCAGCTGTCCGTATATACCATGACAGCCAAGCACGGTGCTGTGGCGTACGTCTGCTTTAAGGTAAATTTGATTATATCCAACATACTTTAACAAAATGCAGCCAACTTTATTGCAGTGGAGACATTGCTATATCTCAGAGCTTTTATTTGTTTACAGCGTTAGCATCTTAGCAGCAGCACTAACAAACGGAACTACTGTCTGCGAGGCCACTTTTTAGGGTCATCTTCCTATCCCTCCATAGTCGTGGGAAGTGGTATGATTATATTAGTTTTTGAGGTGCAAAAGGCCGCGTTCCTGCATTTTTGATGCCGAAGTCATTGTTTTGTGTCCCGTTTCAGTGACAACCATACGTTCTAAACTAGTACCGGAAATTGCTACTATAATTCATGCAAGGCATCATGGGGCCTAGGAATAAGGTGGATAAGAATTCTATCCATTCCCCTGTAGTAGGATGGAATTGCTGCAGGGTCCCTGTGCCTTTAAGTGGCAGATGCTCATGGGTGATTTACTATAAAGGCAGGTGCGTGTGCTTGGTCTGCCCTCTCTTCTTCTTTTAGATTTGATTGGCGGTTGGCAACCAGCTTACAGTTGCATTACCGCCATGTGCTTCACTCTATGTCATCACTCTATATACTGCCCGGTCTGCCCTCTCTCTGATATTCTGCGTGCATTGTGCTTCCTGGTCAGGCGTTGCTGTCATTATTGCGGCTCTGATATTCAGCGTGCATTGTGCTTCTTCTTCTTCTTTTAGATTTGATTGGTGGTTGGCAACCACCTTCCTGGCCAGGCGCTGCTGTAATCACTGCTGCAGGCTGTTGCCCCCTGGTCTGCTCTCTTTGAGGCTCAGCATGCTTTGCACTCCACCGTTAAATGTTGTTACCACTACGACTGCAGGCTGTTGTTGCCCATCATGACTCACTACTGGGTCAGCACAATAACAAAGCGCTGGTGGACTTGCACTAAGGTCTCGTTGGCCCTGATTGGAGCTGCGGGTCGTCACCTGTTGCGCTGTCCTGCGCTGCGCTGCGTGCCCATTCACCGGAGGCTCGCATTATTAACACTGCTGTTTTACCTCTTGGAGATGAATACTTTTTAATATTTATCTGTGTGAGACCCACCTTCATGCGGGTGGTTTCTTATTCCATTTTAGAGGTTTTATATTATTAATTAAGGTCATTTTTATTTTGGGACTTGGTGGAGGAATTATTTTGGAGGGAGCTCATTGCCTTTTTGGCTCATTTAAGAGGCTTTAGTTTGTTTTTAATATAATATTCTGAAAACTTTGTGCCTCTTTCAAGTGCAGATTTCTCCAAATGGTGTTTGTGAGCAAGTCGATGTTTTTCTGTATTGGAGAAATTTAATTAACTTGCTCCATTGTTTATGGGTTGACTTTGTTTGTGTGTAATTCTGTTGTGTCATTTATTTTAAGTAATTATTTACTTATTCTTTTTGTTTAAACAATTTTTTATGCCCTCTCAGTAATTTTATGTCTTTTTCCTTTAGAACTGAAGGCGTACGGTAGTGGGATTAGTTGCCATTGGTGGTCGCATCCCTTTGTACTGTGTATTGCACCTTGGGCTTCGGCCATCACAGAGAGAGAGAGAGAGAGAGAGAGAGAGAGTGTGTGTGTGTGTGTGTGTGTGCACACGCACGTGTGTGTTATGTGATTTAGGGTACTTGATTTGATGCGCCTCTCCTTTCTGATACCTACTCACTACGGGTAGGCCACAGTTCATTTTATTGATATTATTACTGGGCGGCCCAGTTACGGGTTTTATATTTTATTATTGTGCTAATAAAAATTTCTGTAAACTTTGGAACACGTCTCTTGCCTCCTGAGTTTAATGAACCTGTGTGCTCAGAGTTAAGGTTTGGGGACTAATTCTCTGGGTGAAATTCCCAGGGTGGTGTTGTCGGGTTTTTATTTTGTGACATTAAGGTCAGTACTTTGTACATCACCCCTTATTTTGGGGATCTTTCTGTGCCGCAACACCCCACTAGATGTCCTTGTTCATATACCAACACTTGACCATACACTACTCACAAAAAGTTAGGGATATTTGGCTTTCAGGTGAAATTTTATGGAAAATGTAAAAAGTTCACAGTACAGTGCTATATCATGAAAGTAGGGCATTTAAGTGGGAGCATGCAATGGTGATTTACTCATCTCAAACAATTTACTGAAACAAAAGCCAACAACAGTAATGGGTATACCTCAACAAAAAATGTCAGTGTTTCAATAGCTTGTCATGTGCCCTTGAGCATCAATTACAGCTTGACAACGACGGCGGCCCTCAGGTCATTGAGGTTGTGGGGTGCAGGGTTATGAGCCTCTACACGGCGACTCAGCTGATCCCATAGGTTTTCTATGAGATTCAGGTATGGAGAAAGTGCAGGCCACTCCATTTGAGGTACCCCAGCCTCCACCAGCCGTTCCCTAATGATGTGACCTCGATGAGCTGGAGCATTGTCATCCGTGAAGATGAAATTAGGCCTGTGTTGTTCATGCAGGGGCACAATGACTGGATTAAATGTGTTATTCAGATAGTATTGACTTGTCACTGTACCATTCACAAGGCGTAGGGCAGTTCTGTATTGACTAGACACACCTGCCCAGACTGTAACACCACCACCACCACTACTACCAAAGACTCGTCTGGTGACAACAATGGCTGATGTATAGCACTCTCTTTGATATCTCCAACATTGTTGCCAGCCATCATTTCTGCTCAACTTGAATCGACTTTCATCAGAGAACAGCACAGGCTCACTGGTCCCTTTTCCAGCATAAATGCTCCCTGGCCCATGCAAGACGATGACGCCTGTGCCTGGTGGTGTGGCCAGGTACCCTTGCAGGTCGTCTAGCACACAGACTACACTGATGTAAATGGTTTCAAATCATCTGACGTGATACTTGGGTGCCTCTCACCTCCCTTAAATGTGCCTGGAGTTGAGTGACATTCATCATCCAGTTCCGCAGAGCACTGTTCACAATGACGCAGTCATCAGTGTGGGATGTGGCCGTAGGATGTCCACTTTTATGCCTTTCTGACTCTTCTAGTCTCTCTGTATCTCTGTTGCAACCTGCTGATGATACTCTGTGACACTGAGCTCAGTGGCCACTTCCCTCTGAGAACATCCTGTTTGAAGCCTCGCAATGGCGAGCAGTGCTGCCAACTTGGCAACTTTCTCGCTAAATCTGGCGACTTTTCAAATTCTCTTGGTGACTTTTTTTGTCACTGACAATATAGTGGGGCTTCACCTTTTAATAAAAAGCTGTGCATGAGCCTTGAGTGGCCAATACGGCATCTAGTGTACACTACCTCATCATGTCAGTTTTGAAAGTGATGCAAGTGTCTATGACTTATGGCAGGTTTAATATCATGCAGTTTATTTGCAGTACATGTGTCCCATTCAGTCTGCCACTTCTTTAAAATATAGGACGTTATTAGAGGCCTGAGGTCTGAGGCTGGGATCTGGTATTGAGTGACTTCTTGGTTAAGGGCTCTCTTGGCAGCATTGTCTGCCTGCTCATTACCTGACAGGCCGACATGGCTGGGGATCCAACAGAAGATATTAAAATTGTGTTTCTGTAAAAAACCTAGTTTCTCTAAAATCCGAATAATAATGGGGTGATAAGTCTTTAAAAACCCTAGCGCCTGAAGACAGGACCTGGAGTCAGTAAAAATTAAGGAGCTCTGTTGTTTGGTTCTTTCAATGTGATCCAATGCTAGAAGTAAAGCAGGAGCCTCTGCTGTAAGAATTGAACATTGTTTGGGAATCCGCAAACCATGCTGATTGTGTCCAGTGACAATTGCAGCAGAGACTGAGTCATCTACTTTAGATCCATCCGAGTATATGGAAATATGGCGAGGAAAACGGCATTTTATGTCTACGATTTGCTGCTGGTACACATTTTGGTGAATGTCTTTCTTTTTGTTTTGGCTCAGATCCAGAATGATATTGGGTTTCCTCAAACTCCATGGAGGAATGGGGCAAAACTGTGTCTGTGTTACGTTGCTCGTATCAGGGTTTAATTTAACCAGGTGAGGTTCTATACGGAGTCCAAAAGGAGTGATGCTCTTAGGTCTGACCTTATACATCTGCAAAAATCAAGGGTGAAACCTGCAGAGTAGGCTAGATTTCTATGGTCTGTTTAACCATATACTGGAGAGCCAATTTCAGGCACCTGTTTTGAAGTGAAGGCTCATTTGCTTCAACATACAAACTTAACAGGAGAGGTTCTGAAAGCCCCCAAGGCAAGCCTTAGACCTTGATGATGGACAGTTTCCAGTGTCCTGATGTAGGATTTCCTTGCTGATCCATAAACTATGCTCCCATACTCTAACTGAGATCTTACAAGTGCTCTGTCGAGACGCAGCAGCACAGTGGAGTCCACACCCCATTTAGTTTTTGCCAAAACTTCAATAATATCAAGGGCTTTAAAACATCTGATTCGTAGAAATTTTATATGTGGAATAAAAGACAACTTATTATCAAATATAAGTCCAAGGAATTTGGTTTCCTTTACCACCTTGATAGCTTCTCCATCTATGAAAAGCTCAGGGTCTTGTTTATGCACAGCTGTAGTTGCTTCTCGATTGTGCTCATGCCTTTCCCCCTGTAGCAAATACAGAGGTCATCTACGTAAAGACTACAGAAGCTATTTGGTCTAAGAGCACCAACAACACTATTAATCTTAATGCTAAAAGAGTAACCGAGAGGATGCTTCCCTGGGGGACTCCTTGTTCTTGCACATAGGGCTCTGAAAGGGTATCTCCTACTCGCACTTTGAATCATCTATTGGACAAAAAGTTTGAAATGAAAAAGGGCAAATGTCCTCTAAAACCCATGTCATGTAGGTCTCTTAAAATACCATATTTCCATGTTGTGTCATATGCTTTTTCTAAATCAAAAAATACAGCAACTACATGCTCTTTTCTAATAAAACCATCACGTATATAGGCCTCTAATCTGATAAGGTGGTCTAAAGTGCTTTTACCATGTCTGAAGCCACACTGGCAATCAGTTAGAAGGCCTTCAGATTCAAGTACCCACACAAGGCGATTGCTTACCATTCTTTCAATGGTTTTACAGAGGTAACTTGTCAGAGCTATTGAACGGTAGTTGTTGGTATCAGTATGATCTTTCCCAGGTTTTGGAACAGGTATAATTACTGCTTCTTTCCAGCTTTCAGGAACACTGCCTGATTTCCAGATGTTAAAAATCATCAAGAGAATGGATAGTGCACTGGGGGATAAGTGTTTTAAAAACTGATAATGAATTTTATCTGGCCCCACAGCAGTTTCATGAGAGTTTCCTTACTGAGAGCAAAAGTTCTTCCTTAGTGAAATCTTGGTTGTATGGTTCTGAGTTATCTAAAGAAAAGTTTATTTCTTTTTGTTCTTCTTGTGCTTGTATGATTTGGAACTCAGGACGATAGTTTCCAATAGATGAATTCTTCTCAAATGATTTTGCTAGTTGATAAGCTATTTCATATTTTGTCATCAGCAGATTGCCCTGATGATTAGTATGCTGTATTTGAAGTCCATTCTCCTTACCCTTCATCTTTCTGATTAAATCCCAGATCTTTTTGGTAGATGTGTTGGATGTGAGGCTTGATACAAATTCTCTCCAGCTCTGTCTCTTTGCTTCATTGATGATCCTGCATGCTTTAGCTCGACAGATTTTAAATCTGGTCAGGTTTTCTGTTGTTGGATGTTTATTGAACACCCTCTCTGCTTTTTTCCTTGCCTCAATGGCCTTTTTGCAGTCATCATTGAACCATGGGTCGGACCTATGATGTGGCTTTGCTGATGTTTTTGGGACAATCTTATCTGCAGTTGCAGTTAAGGTTTGAGTGAAGCTCTGAGCAGAGTGACAGTGTGGTTGAGGTTTTTGGCTGAATTTCTCTTTGCACAGAGAAACAAAGGAGGACCAGTTTGCTTTTTTGAGTTGCCATCGCGGAGTTCTTGATTGCACATCCACTTGTGCAGATGTCAATATTAGTGGAAAGTGGTCACTTCCGCAAAGGTCATCCAAGACCCGCCATGAGAATTCCAGCACTAGCTCAGGATCACATATAGATAGGTCAATTGCAGTATAGGTTCCATGTCTTGGGTAGAGGTATGTGTGAGACCCATCATTCCAAAGACACAGATCATTTTTAGCAATAAAATCCCCCAGTATCTTGCCTTTTGCATTTGAGCAAATTCCTCTCCACAGAGGATTATGACCATTAAAATCACCCATAAGGATGTATGGGGATAGCAACTGATTATGAAGGGCATCAAGATTTTATGGTGTCACAGTCATGTCTGGTGGTATATAGACAGAGCATGTGGGGAGACTTGAATAACGAAACCGAATTGCATTTAATTCCAGTTTATTTCAAGTAATCATCCCACTGTCTGCTCTCATTCCTGAGCAGCGAACAAAGAGGGTGAACACACCAAAGTTCTCCCTTTTAAACATTCTCACATCAAACCATTTCCCTCGCAGGGGAAATCACACATCTCTATCAAAATCCCTTTATTCACATTCATTAACCTTTTATTTACATAACTCCCCCTTCTCTCCTCTCGAGCCTCAGCGGTCAGGAAGTCTTCTGTCCCCTGTCCTCCGCAGGGGGTCCAGGCTCTGCGGCTCCGCACCGCAGGGGACTGCAGCTCTGTGGCTCTCCTTCATCGTGAGGTTAAATCACATATGCAGTGTCCAACATATACATGTCTAACAACACAGCCATATAACCCCCCCCCCTCCCAAACGATGAAGAACAGACAATTTCCTAAAATTTAATAACACCTTACTCACTACTGAATAATCAACACCAACATTCAGTCTGTGCGCCGCTTGGGCTTCAGCCGTCTGCCGAATCTGCTGTGAGTTGGCCCCGCCTTGCCTGCGGCGCCTTTCTGCTTCGGCTCTGTTGACTGAGGAAGAGAGTGATTATTTGCCCTTTGCGGGGGCCTGCCTCGTCGAGGCGCCACTGCGACCGGTACAGACACGTCCTTCATGACAAAAGCAGGTTTTAGTCTGTCAATACTGACTGTCTCTTTTCTGTCTCCAAAATCTAGCACAAATTGCTTATCACCTGCCTCCAGCACTCGAAATGGCCCTTCGTAAGGTGGTTTGAGCGTTGCTTTTAGGGCTTTGCGCCTGACAAAAACGAAGTCGGCATTTTTCAAAGCCTTGGGGACGAAAACTCGTGGAAAAGCGTGATGAACCGGACCCGGGAGCGTGTCTGCTCCCGTGCCAACTAACAGTCCCAGAGCAGAGAGAGGTGGGGGCTCTGGGGGCTCTGGTAAAAACTCGCCTGGCAGCCTCAGAGTTTGTGCGAATACCAGCTCCGCTGGGGAGGCGTCTAAGTCCTCTTTAGGCGCAGAACGCAACCCTAATAAAACCCATGGCAGTTTATTTACCCAATCTGCATCCGTGAGCGACGCTCTGAGTGCTGCCTTCAAAGACCTATGAAAACGCTCGCATAAACCATTAGCCTGAGGGTGGTAAGCCGTAGTGCGGTGAATTTTGGCTCCTAAGCCGTTGGCCATCGCTGACCACAGCTCAGAGATGAATTGCGGTCCTCTATCGGACGTAATGTCCGACGGAACCCCGAAGCGCGCCACCCAAGCCGTTAAAAAAACGCGAGCCACCTCTGCGGCCGTGGTCGTCGCAAGTGGGACCACTTCCGGCCAACGTGTGGTGCGGTCCACCATTGTCAAAAGATGCGTGAACCCCTGTGATGCCGGTAGGGGGCCCACAAGGTCGACGTGCACATGGTCGAACCTTCTGGCCGGAATGCGGAACGGTTCTAACGGGGCTCTTGTGTGCTTGTGAATTTTGGCCCGTTGACAGGAAATGCAGGTTTTTGCCCATTCTTTCACGTGCTTGCGCAGGCACGGCCAAACAAACTTTTCCGCCACTAGTTTCACCGACGCGCGCACCCCCGGGTGCGCCAGTGAGTGGACCGAGTCAAAAACACAGCGGCGCCACGTGGCCGGAACCACCGGACGCGGGCGCCCCGTCGACATGTCGCAGATCAGGGGGGGCATACCGGTTTGTAAACACTTGCTCTCCAGCCTTAACCCTGTTGGTCCAGACTGGAGCGCGCGCACGTCTGCGTCCACCCCCTGGTCCGCTGCCATGGCTGCGTAATCTATACCCACGTGCACCGGGGCTGCGCGCACCACCGTGCCGCTCTCCTGCGGCGCGGTCACGGTGGCCCGTTCTGCCTCTGCGCGTGTTGGAGTCGTGAACGCGCGCGAGAGACAATCTGCTACTACATTGAATTTGCCCGCAACGTGCCTAATGTCAGTGGTAAATTCCGAGATTGCGGCCAGCTGCCTCTGCTGCCTGCCGGACCACGGGTCTGAAATTTTGGCCATGGCGTATGTGAGCGGCTTGTGGTCCACATAAGCGGTGAAGCACCGTCCTTCCAGCCAGAACTGGAAATGACGAATAGCCAAATGCAGCGCCAACAGTTCTCTGTCGAACGCGCTGTATTTTCGTTCAGCCGCGCTTAAAGATTTGCTAAAGAAAGCCAAAGGCTGCCAAACTCCGGCTACCTGTTGCTCAATAACGGCCCCTATGGCTAAATCTGAAGCGTCTGTCGTCAGCGCGATACGTGCTGCAGGGTCTGGGTGGGCCAGGAGCGCAGCGTCAGCCAAGGCTTTTTTAACCTCTGTGAACGCGCGCTCCCGCTCCGGGGACCATTCGACTGCCTGGGTTGGTTTTTGTTTTTTGAGCGCGGCATATAACGGTTGCATGATTTGAGCTGCGTGGGGCAGGAATCGGTTATAAAAATTCACCATCCCCAAGAATTCCTGTAGTGATTTGACCGTTTGTGGACGGGGAAAATCCGCTACCGCGCGTACCTTATCTGGTAACGGAACCGCTCCCTCCGGGGAGACGCGGTGACCCAAAAAATCGATCCGCTCGACGCCGAACTGGCACTTGGCTGGGTTAACTATTAAGCCGTGCTCTCCCAGCCTCCTAAAAACTGCTGTGAGGTGCGTTTCGTGTTCGTCCTCTGAAGTACTCGCGACCAAAATGTCGTCGAGGTACACAAACACGAAAGGGAGATCGCGTAACACGGCATCCATCATCCGCTGAAATGTTTGCGCCGCCCCTTTGAGACCAAACGGCATGCGTAAAAATTCGAAAAGTCCGAACAGGGTTATTACCACTGTTTTAGGAATGTCCTCCGGTTGGACTGGGACTTGGTGATAGCCGCGAATCAGATCAATCTTTGAAAAAATGCGCGCCCCCGCCAGGTGCACCGAAAAATCCTGAATGTGCGGGATGGGATAACGATCGTGCGCCGTAGCATTGTTTAGCCTGCGGTAATCCCCGCACGGTCTCCAGGAGCCATCGGCTTTCGGTACCATGTGCAGCGGCGAAGCCCACGGGCTCTTCGACCTACGAACGATGCCTAGCCTCTCCAGGCTGGCGAACTCCTCGCGCGCAATGGCGAGCTTAACTGCATCCAAGCGCCGAGCTTTTGCAAACACGGGAGGACCAGATGTGGGGATAAAGTGTTTCACCCCGTGCTTCGCGACCGTCGCTGAAAAAGTGGGCACAGTGAGCGCTGGAAATTGGGTGAGGAGTGTGTGAAACTTACCACCTGCTGTAGCGACGTGGGTCTGTACTGGTGGCGGAGACACTCGAGCTGAACAGGGGAGAGAGTAAAAAGAGAGTGCATTTACCAGCCGTCTATTAGCAAGATCAACTAACAGATTGTGTGAACACAAAAAATCCGCGCCCAACATGTTGAAACTCACCGCCGCTATTACAAAAGTCCATTCATATGTGCGGCCATGTAAGCACAAAGGCAAGGTCCTTCTCCCGTAGGTGTTGATGTTCGAGCCATTTGCCGCCGTAGCTCCGCTACCGTGGGGTCCAGCCACCCGGTCCGCGTATGTTGGGGTGATGAAGCTCACTTGTGCTCCGGTATCGATGAGCAACTCTCGTCCAGAGCGCGCATCCGTGATGTAGAGCAGCTTGCTGCGTTCTCCGAGGGTCGAAGCTGCTAGCGACCCCCGGTCTTGCCGTTTCCTGAACTCCTGAAGTTGCAGGGCGGCACACACCTGCGTGCCTTCTCTGCGAACCTCCGATGGTAAAAGCAGAGATCTTCTCCTCCGCTGTGTCGTGTCCGCGCCTCTGCCGCCGGACCATTGGCTCCACCTCGTCGCGGCCGTGCTGCCGCCGTCGTCGGCCAGTCTGGGTCTGCCGCCTCTGGCTCCCCGCTGTCTCGGGTCGCCGCTGTGGTTGCTTGCCCGCCGCAGGCATCCAGGATCCCATCTGCTTCCTGGGCCAGCTCCCGGAACTCCTCCAGGGTGTGACACTTTTTGCCGGCCAGTGTGCTTCTCGCATGCGTCAGGAGGTTGGAGAGGAAGATGAACTGAAAAATGAAATCATCGTTGTCCAACCCTCTCAGCTGTATCATCTCCTCCATCAGGGCGCTCGGCCTGTGTCCTCCTTGGTCTAGCAAAGACAGGATCCTCCTCGCCCTCACTTCGGCCGAGGGGGTGAAAAACTTGAGGGTGGATTTCAGCTTGCCGTACCTGTCGGTCGCGGGTGGCTGCTCCACCAAGCTCTGCACGCACCGAGCTGTGCTGTTGTCCAGTTTAGCGATGACATGGTGGAACTTAGTGTCATCCACCGTTACTCCTGCGAGCGCGAACTGCGACTCTGCTTGCAGAAACCACGACCGTGGGTTATCCTGCCAGAAATCAGGCAGCTTAACGGCCACTGCGCTCGCCAGCTCTGAGCGCTGTGAGTCTGGGACCCTGAGACCTTCTTCGTTCATTCTCAACGTAGTCAGTCACCAATGTGGGGAGACTTGAATAACGAAACCGAATTGCATTTAATTCCAGTTTATTTCAAGTAATCATCCCACTGTCTGCTCTCATTCCTGAGCAGCGAACAAAGAGGGTGAACACACCAAAGTTCTCCCTTTTAAACATTCTCACATCAAACCATTTCCCTCGCAGGGGAAATCACACATCTCTATCAAAATCCCTTTATTCACATTCATTAACCTTTTATTTACATAACTCCCCCTTCTCTCCTCTCGAGCCTCAGCGGTCAGGAAGTCTTCTGTCCCCTGTCCTCTGCAGGGGGTCCAGGCTCTGCGGCTCCGCACCGCAGGGGACTGCAGCTCTGTGGCTCTCCTTCATCATGAGGTTAAATCACATATGCAGTGTCCAACATATACATGTCTAACAACACAGCCATAGAGCATAAGATTATTGCTTTATGCAAAGTTAGATGAACTGCCACTGCTTGTAAGTTGGAGACTAATGCCACGTGGCTGTGAATTATGTCATTCCTTACTCAAATTGCTGAACCACCAGATGGACAATGCACATTTGGATCATACGTATTATACATTGTATAATGTTTCAGAGACATGGGGTTGGTTGATAGGAGAGTTTCTTGAAGGCAAAAAGCAAGAGGATTAAAACTAGCAGCTGAATGCTGCACTTCAGAGAAATTGGCCTTAAAGCCACAACAGTTCCGCTGGATAATGTGGCTATCCACCATCAGGTAGGTAAACTCTTAGATGCATGATCAACCAATTCCTACACTCTTCCATGAGTGGGGTCAAAAATGACCCCAGTTAGAATGAGTGCGTTTTATGCTGTAAACTTAAGAAATTTCTTTCATTTTGGTTAAAGATTATTATTTTTATTATATTTTGGGTGGTGATTTTATTATTATTATTTTAAATTATATTTTGGTCAACAAAAGAATTATTTCATGTTTGACATGATCAGTTACCACTTTTTATTAACATTTTATCACAGAAAGGTAAAAAAGGTAAACAATTATTGTAAAAAGGTAAACATCCCAAAATACAACACTGTATAGGTGTGTCATAATTCCGGTTCATGGGCAGGATCATGAAAATAGATCTGAGCAAAAAGTGGCTTTCAACCCTGTTCAGGAAGGCCTGTGCATGCCCATAGAAACCGAGAAACCTGAGCACCCAAAGAAAATGCTTTTGCCTAGTTTCTTCATCTTGAGCAACAATACGAAGACTGCTTGATCTGGCATCTCTGCTCGTGGCAACGTAGAATCGGCCATGGCTGCAGAAATCTGTTGTGCAGAAAACACGAACGCGCTGTAAAGCCTGGCCCTGTGACTTATTCACCTTGCCAATTTTGAGCCATATGACATAAAGACACATTAGTCTAGGCATCACGAGTGATGACCTATATGACATCATAAAGACACATTTGTCTATGTGCCGTCATATAGACATATCTTTATGATGGCATCGCGAGTCCTATGATGCCTCAGTTCATAAGCCGTCTTATGATGTCCTATAAACGTGACAGACACACACAGCTAACTAGTGTTAGCTTAGTTAGCTACTGTAGCTAACTACAAAGTAGTAATTTGATGATAACATAACACTATCACACAAAATTCATGGACGTTGAAAATAAGTTCATAATTTATAACAGCACATATATTATGAGGTATAAAAATGATAATACATGTACACTACCGTTCAAAAGTTTGGGGTCACCCAGACAATTTTGTGTTTTCCATGAAAAGTCACACTTTTATTTACCACCATGAGTTGTAAAATGAATAGAAAATATAGTCAAGACATTGACAAGGTTAGAAATAATGATTTGTATTTGAAATAATTTTTTCCTTCAAACTTTGCTTTCGTCAAAGAATCCTCCATTTGCAGCAATTACAGCATTGCAGACCTTTGGCATTCTAGCTGTTAATTTGTTGAGGTATTCTGGAGAATTCTGACGCAATGAGCAAACACATTGTACCATTAGAACACTGGAGTGATAGTTGCTGGAAATGGGCCTCTATACACCTATGTAGATATTGCACCAAAAACCAGACATTTGCAGCTAGAATAGTCATTTACCACATTAGCAATGTATAGAGTGTATTTCTGATTAGGTTAAAGTTATCTTCATTGAAAAAAACTGTGCTTTTCTTTCAAAAATAAGGAAATTTCTAAGTGACCCAAAACTTTTGAACGGTAGTGTATGTTGCTGTGTAAAAATAACCTTCAGGGTGCCGAGTCTTCAAAGCGTGTGTCGAGTAACCCGGGATGATTTCTGTGAAGCACATTTGATCAAGGCTTGTGTTGCTGATGAACGTGGTGACATTTGAAGGGGACAGCAAAGCGCAATGTCCCTCACATTTTGTGGACTTGGGACTTTATTTGCAATCTATTCCAGCTTCTTTTTTTTTTTGCGATGGAACCAGCAAGAAAGAGATTTGCTTCATGAAACTTCATCTCGCCATCACTAGTGATGAGACTGTTGGTATTAGATGTGTGGATTGACAGTAAATGTATATCTGACAATCACAGTTGATAAAAAAATCAAAGGTTCCTAGGGTTAACCTTTGAAATTCCATAGAAAATGCTTGGGGTCATTTTTGACCCCACATATGAAAAAGTGTGGTACTGATACAAAAAATGCAATTACTTAAAAAATATAACAATTAGATACAAATCCAAATGGCCTCATGTCAAAGACAACCTATTTGAGGAATACATGGAAGATTAAATGATAAAAAATTAAAATTACAAAGATATTGCAAAAAAAAAACAACCGCTGTGGTTATTTTGACCCCACTTATGCATCTAAGAACAAAATCACACTCCTTATGCTTGCTTTTGGGGGAGGGGCTGCGACTATGGCAAGTCATGACTTCAGACATTTCTGCATCTACTTGATTCCCATTCTTTTGCAGTTTATTTTTCTTTGCTTGATTTTTCTTGAGTAGAGGAGCTGGATGTTTGGTTTTTTTTTTTCTTTTCCTTTGATGACTGGTTTTGTTCTGCAGGCTTACTTAGACTTTGACTTAAGGGTTGGCTTATTGTAGTTAGGCTTTGAGTACTCGTTTTACTTTTAACTGGGACTCCAGAATTTTTAATACTTAAGGGCTTACCTTTAGTTAACCAGGCCAGATCTGTCTGGCACTCAGCAGGCTGCATCTTAGGTTTCACAACAGAGGAGAAAGTCTCATACCTGTCAAGGCATACCTCATGCCTCCCTTATTGGGAGGGCTTTCACACCTGTAATGAGTACTTAAAAACTGTATTTATCGGCAGATGAAAGAAAACTGAAGCAAAAAAAAACAAAAACCAAACAAACAACAACAATTGCAACATGAACTATTTCAGACATATTTATTCAAATGTACACGTATATGGACACAATCTTGAGCCATAACTTTTTGGTAATGTGTAAATAATAAGCCAAGTAGCACAAAAAAAATAAATAAAAAATAATTAAATTTAAAAAAATAAATGATAATAAATAAATAAAAATAAATAAAAAACAATATTTTTCAAATTTACATTAGCACAAGGTAATTGCTTAATTCGAAAGTACACAATAAGAATAATTCTGAATATAGTTCTTAATTGTCAGCTAGATATATACACTTGGAATTAAAGAGTTTTTAATTGTCAGCTTTGTTACACTAATGCACTTGGATGAACTTGAAACAAGAAAATGTTCACTGATGCTGCTTGTTATAGTTCCAAGTAGCAGCCTTTGCTGACTCTAGCATTTTTTTGAAGGCTTGACCTTGAAGCATGGAGTGTCACAATTCATTTTCACTTGCATGAAAGAAGTCAGAGTTTCTGGGAGCATACTTTTTCTGAAGTCGGTGTGAATTTTCCTGACCATGCTGAAAGCCCTCTCACTGTCAGCATTGCTGTGAGGAAGGCAAAGCAGTACTGAGTACACTTTGAGGAGCTGGGGGAAGCAGGGCACATCAAGGGCTGTCTTCAAGGCCATCACCTGACCCCAGTAGACATCAACACGGACAGGCTTGCCATCCTTGTCTTGTAGAGGCACTGTGTTTTCTGGCAGCAGTTGCAGGCCCTCCCATTCTTCTTTCAGCTCTTCCGTATCAACAGTGGGGCAAAATGCAGCAGCAAGCTCTACAATGGGGCCATAGGTCAGGGACTTTGTTTTCTTGGGGTCGAGGACAGAGAGGTGTGGCAGAATTTTGTCGTCAAAGGGGAACTTGTTGAGCATCTTTCTCACTACAGCTTCATAGAAGCCTCTTACTGCTTCAAAGAACTTCAGCTCTGTGCCTGGGTCAAGTTCATGGGTTTGTAGGGCTTCTCTGGTTTCCAGTCCAATGGCGATAAACTCCTCAGAGTGCTGCAGGTCAATGTCCAGGAAATCCAGCCTTCTTAGGTCATTGGTCGCCTTTACATACTTCATTTGAACAAATTTGACCAATAGTTTTCTCAAGAGACGATCCATTTCAGGGAGGAGACTGCCTATCTTGCTCTCGTCTGCTTGAAAGATGGTGTTGAAGTTGTTGATGATAGGCAGGATGAACTTGAGAAGCAGGAACAAGTCACATACTGTCAGGCTCTTTTGGCCATGTACCAAAAAAAACAAAAAAACAAGATGACTTCTTTGACAGACTAATCACATAGAATGAAACATACGACCATCACTATGATACAGAAACTAAAGCCCAGTTGAAGCAATGGAAGCGTTATGACTCACCACCTCTGAAGAAGGCACATGTCCAACCCTTGGCAGGCAAGGTCATGCTCACGGTCTTTTGGGACCAGCATGGGTAGTGATGATGGATTGCCTGGTAAAGGGTACCACAATTACCGGGACTTACTACACTTCACTGCTGCAGAAATTGCAGAAGGTCATCAAAAGCAATCATCATGCTGACCAAAGGTGTCCGCTTCCTGCAAGATAATGCTGGGTTCACAACTTACATTGCCCAGAGGGAAGCACAGTCCTGCGGCTATTTAATCCTTCCTCATCCCACTTCCCCTCCCTACCTTACACCATTGACTTCCACCTTTTTCCAACAATGAAGTCATTTTTGAAGGGCAAGCCCTTCCAAGACAATGAAATGCTGATTTCCATGGTCAAGTTGTGGCTTCTGGCACAGCCTGCAGACTTCTACAGGTGAGGTCTCCGCAGCTGCATAAAGCGATAGGAGAAATGTGTAACCCTTGGTGGTAACTATGCAGAGAAAGACTAATAAATGTGCCAAGGCTGAGTCTTCTCAGTCCATGGAAGATGACTCAGGGGAAATCTCTTATGAACAGCCCTCATAAATGTGTAACATTTCTATATTGTAGCTAAATTATATAAAATTGAAAAGCTTGTTTTTTAGTGCCATAGCTCTCATGGAGCAGCATATGCCCTGCTGAATCTGAACAGCGCTGTCAGTCAAAGATGGTGTTTCCCTATTCTCACCTACTGTAAATCATCACCTTCATTGGGTTTGATCTACTGAAAGCTGAAGTTTGATACTTTATATCCAGTGTGTCTAGGAAGCATGAAGGACTAAAAAGGCGCCGACCTGCAGTGTGGGTCTGGCTGTCAGGTACGATCTGATGCAGATGAGCGTATGCGTATGCTCGTCCGCCGCTACAAAGGCGGGTTTGAGTCTGTCTATGCCAATTTCTCGAAGCTCGGACTCTCCCATTCTTTTCGGTGACGTCCAGTCCCTCGACTTCCCTTTTCTTCAAGCTTTGTTTTCTTCGCCAGTGGCGCACTGCATGAAGCCATTCTGAAAATCACAAAAAGACTGCTTAGGTGCGCTCAATTTCACCAGGTATCGAATTACTGTTCAGTTGATTTTAGGTTCTCTCAATATTTTTTTTTTTTTTCGCTGTATATTTTTCTTTTTGGCGTACAGACATGGCAATACGCCCGTATTTGCTAAAATTGCATTTTCCCCGTATTAAAATACGGCGAAACCGTATCACTTGACAGGTATAAAGTCTGCTGGAATTTGTATTTTGGGAAAACCTACCAGTTTACGTGCCTCAGCGTAGCTAATTTTCTTAGTACATTTAACAGTTTGAATTTCTTTTTCCTTGATCCAACAAGGCCATTCCTTCAATGATGCTGCATGATTGCCAAAACAGTTACTACATTTGGGAGGTGTTGTGCAGGCCAACTCATGCATTTCTTTTCCACGTTTGCAGCAGACTGGTTTATTCTTACATCCTGCGGAGCCATGGCCAAACTTTTGGCAGTTAAAACATGTCAGTGGGTTTGGAATAAAGGTATCAACAGTTACACTCAGGTATCCTATTTGGATTCTTTCTGGGAGTTGATGCCAATTTAATGTCAGAATGTAAGTGCCAGTTTTTACTGTTTGGTCATTTTTTAATGGTTATCCTCTTCACATGTCTTATTCCTTATTGTTGCAGTTCTGAGGTTATCTCATCCTCTTCCATATCGTGGAGTTCTCTAGTACGAATTACTCCTTTGCAGCTGTTTAAAGAAGGGTGAGGAAAAAGCCTTCACTGGAACACTGGCCAGCACATCACACTAACAAATTTTCAGAATGGGATTTCTTGAAGCATTCCACCAAAATCTGGCCAGACCTCAGTTTTTTAACATCCTTAACTGACCCTGCAATACCTGAAATTCCTTTCTGTGTAGCAAAAGGGGACAGCTTAGAAAGAAGCATATCTGATGAGAGTGATTCTAAGACCGTAAGCCTCGGCCAGTTATCACCGTTTGAAAGAGTCATCCTGTTAATTCCTGGGTCATCCACGTCATCTTCCAACATTCGTTTTTAGGGGTTTGTTTTGTAGCCATATTTTATAGCATATGATTCCTCATCTCTGCTCCCCACTCTCTTCGGAGCCCGACAAGGGGATGCACAGAGCCACGGACTTCCTGCAGGTTATGCACGAGGGATACAGGGATGGTATACTCAAGCAATAAAACAAAAGTGCAAATTACTCGCTTGACCCTCCGCCATAGGCTTCTGGGATTAGGAGATGTTACACTGACAAAAGACATTCCAGAGTAGACCTTGACAAGCCGATTGATTGGACCGGGCCCTTCCAACCTCCCGTCTAAGTGAAGTAGGAGCCACAGCACTGTGTTGGACTTGTGACAGCCGCAGCAAGACACATTCCTCAAGAACCAGGACCTCTTCCTCCACTGACACGGGTCGCAACTCACGGCAAACAATTTGACCCATTTGTCACCTCATATGATCAGCAAGGGGGTGCTAGGAACTATTTTAATCCTGGGTCCCCTTAGGGGAATATAACACACAAAGTTGTTACAGAGTTTCACCGTAACCCTGGCAAGGGAGGCTAACAGGTACTAGTCCTTGCCTAAGGGACACCTAGGACTATCAGCAAAGGTCAAGAGGCACTCCATCATCCGCCTAGTCCAACAGACCCCCTCGCCCGGTTGCAGTTTAACGTCATACCCTGGACAGTGTTAGAGAACACCAAGTTATGGAAAAAGTACTGAAACATTGAACAGCTGGACATGTACATGCAAAAGGTTAGAGAATGTCAAACTAAGTTCACCTCTAAAGGTTATAGTGTGGGGGCATGGTGTGGGACTTCTCCACCCAGAGAAAAAGGCAACTGGGGAAGGGGGGAACAATAGACCAAAAGAGGTGGTGTCACCGGGGGTATCAGATGAGACAGTAAGGACTATGCGCCCCCCGGGGAGTGGAGTAAATGCCGGAGCCACTGGAAGAAGGGTGTGACAGCGGCGCCGGCGTTATGTCATGTTAATGTGCCACACAGGCTTTGTTCTAAACACAATGTATGATGGCCAGAAGTTCCAGGTCTCAATGCATGATATTAAAGATATAAAAGAGGAATGCACAGAGACCTGGAAGCTCTTTTACTGTACTGTATGTTGGAGATGGAATAAAGTTTCTGTGTCATCCAGCTCGTTGCCTCACCTGCCTCCATTCTCCACATTGGCGACCCTAAGACGTGTCATGGAAAGTGAGCCGAGCACAGCCCCGGAGACTGCCTGGAGGGAGAGCCGCAGCACCGCGTGCGTGGTCTCAGTCCAACTCCAAGACTTCAGGCTTCACAACCCGACCGCGTGGTTCTTGCACATAGAAGCCCAGTTCGCACTCTGAGGGATAACAACAGACGATACCAAGTGTTACTACGTGGTCGCTGCGCTGGATGAAAGTGCTATGAGATGACTGTTGTTGTGAAATGGCGCTATATAAATAAAGTTGAATTGAATTGAATTGATGTGCGTGCCACACAACAGGTGATGAGCCTGCTCCAGGAGCCGCCGGCCCAAGGAAAATATGAAGTGCTCAAGAGGATGCTTCTCCAGCGCTATACCCTTTTTGACAGTGAGAGGGCAGAGAGACTCCTAACGCGTTCAGAGTTAGGGGACAGATCAGCAGTGGAGCTCATGGAGAGCATGTTGACGCTGAGGGGGAAGGACGACGAATCTTTCCTGTTCGCCCACTTGTTCCTCAGGAACCTACCGGCTACAGCGAGGGTGATCCTGGCCAACTCGCTGCGGCTGGTTGTTAAGGCCTACCGCGCCCTGGCGCAGGAAGCGGACCGCATCATTTTGTTGACCAGAACTCTCAGCGTGCGGACAGTGGCTCCGGAATCCATGAGGGACTCCAGCGAGGTTGAAGAGCCATTGGTGGTAGCCGGGACGGACACCAGGAGGCAAAGGAATGGGGCGATCTGTTTTTATCATCACCGTTTTGGCTCGAATGCCCAACGCTGCCTATTGCCATGCCAATTCAAGGAGCCAGCAAGACGGCACGTTCGGAATTCAGTGGCAGCTGCAACCAATGGTGACAGGAACAGACTGCTTTATGTCACGGACAAATGTTCGGGGAGACAGTTTTTAGTGGACTCCAGCTCCCAGAAGAGCCTCATCCTGCCGGTCAACGCAGACAGGGTGGCAGGACACAGCGGTCCCGAGCTCACGGCCGCCAATGAAGCCACCATTAGGACATTTGGCGAGCAGACACTGATGATATGCTTACACAGAGGCAACGTTCAGTGGGACTTTGTGATAACTGCATGTTCCAGCCCCATTTTAGGCGCAGATTTTTTATGTGCTTAGGTTCAGGTTACTTTATTTGTAGGTGACATCCTTTGACACACATATGTACAAAACACAATTACATTCAACATGGACACAAACACAGGCACACATGAAGCTGACTATAAACACGGTAAAAGTACACAAGGCTCCACCAATCAGGACATAAGACAAAGAGATAAGAGAAAAAACAGAAAGAAGAGAGAAGGGTCATATTAAAAAAGTTAAAAACTAAGTCAGAGATTTAAAAACTACATAAAAGTCTAAAACCCAATAAAAGATTTGAAACCCAAATTAAAAAAAACTACAAAAATAAATATAAAATAAAAACTGATAAATAGATAACTAAATTATGTGCGATATACATGGGCAGTGCGGTGGCGGAGTGGTTAGCACTGCGGCAGCACAGCAACTCACCCTTGGCCAGGGGATCCTGGGTTCAATCCCAGCCCCCGACCAACAGTGATCTGTGTGGAGTTTGCATGTTCTCCCTGTGTCTGCATGGGTTTACTCCGGGATTTCTCCAGTTTCCTCCCACATGCCAAAAACATGCAAGTTAGGTTAATTGGCATCAAAACTGGGGATTCTAAATTGTCCTTAGGTATGACTGTGAGAGTGAATGGTTGTCTCTCTGTGTTGGCCCTGCGATGGACTGGCGATCTGTCCAGGGTGTACCCTGCCTCTGCCTCTCACCCAAAGATGCTGGGATAGGCTCCAGCACCCCCCCCCCACCACCACGACCCAAAAAGGATTAAGCGGAAGAAGGTGGATGGATGGATATTGCTACATCTTGTTCAACTCTTTGACAGCAGCAGGAACAAAGCTGTTTTTGTAGTGCTGGGTTTTACATTTTGGGACAACAAACCTCCATCTGGAGGGAAGAAGCTGAAAGTGGCAGTGCAAAGGGTGGGGGGAGTCATTTAAAATGGAGGTAGCAATCCTCTGTACCTGTCTGGTGTACAGGGATGTCAGGCTCAGCTGCGACTCACCAAGCAAATGGCCGGACCATCTAACAACCTGATCCAAGGATTTCCTCTGTTTCAGTTTTATCTGACCAAACCATGACACTAAAGAAAAGGATAAAACAGATTCAATAAAAGCCCGATAAAACACTGACATTATGGTTCGGTCAATTTGGAAGTGTGCGAGTTTCCTTAAACAATGCAAATGTTTGACCCTTTTTGCACACCCTTTCACAGTTCTCTTAAAAGTTTAATTTACTATCAATGATCGTCACTACGGACGCATCTGATGTTGCCATGGGGCAGTGGTACAGCAGTACGTCTCAGGTTTGTGGCAACCGCTCGCATTTTTCAGCCAAATTTTGCACGACAACGAATGCAAATACAGCACGTTCGATAGAGAATTGCTGGCTCTCTACCTGGCGATGCGCCATTTCCAGTTTTGGTTAGAGGGGCGCGAGTTCACCGCGTCTGTGGACCATAAGCCGCTGACGTACGCGATGGCCAAGGTCTCGGAACCGTGGTCGGCCCGGCAGCAACGGCATTTGGCTGCGATTTCGGAGTTTACTACCGACATTCAACATGCCGCCGGTAAGCTCAACGTCGTGGGCAATTGTCTGTCGCACGCGTTAGTCTTTACCTGCCAGGGACGCAGACATTTGCGCACTCCAGTCTGCGACTACTGGGTTAAGGCTGGAGAGCAGGGTGATGCAAGAAGGGTGCCCTCCCTTGCTCTGCGACGTCTCCACTGGCTGCCCATGCTCAGTGGTTCCGAGCTCTTGGCGCTGTTGTGTTTTTGAGTCGGTCCACTCCCTTTCACGTCTGGGAGTGCGCGCTTCAGTGAAGTTAGTGGGGGCAAAATTCGTCTGGCCGTGCTTGCGCAAGGACGTGAAAGTGTGGGCTGCAGCTTGCGTTGCGTGCCAAAGTGCACAAGCACACCAGAGCCCCCCCTTGAGCCGTTCCAAATCCCGGCCAGGAGGTTCGACCACGTCCATATGGATTTGGTGGGACACCTCCTGCTTAGGTGCTTAGACACATCCTGATTAGGATGCCTCCTGGACGCCTCCCACTTGAGGTGTTTCAGGCACGTCCCACTGGGAGGAGACCCCGGGGCAGACCCAGGACTCGGTGGAGAGACTATGTCTCCCAGCTGGTCTGGGAACGCCTTGGTATCCCCTCTGAAGAGCTGGAGCAGGTGGCTGGGGAGAGGGAAGTCTGGGCTTCTCTGCTTGAACTGCTGCCTCCGCGACCCGGACCTCCGGAAAAGCGGTAGAAGATGGATGGATGGATGGATGGACCTCCTGCTGTCGCAAGGTTTTACGCACCTTTTAACAATCGTGGACCGCACCACGCGCTGACCTGAAGTAATCCCGCTGGCTTCTATCATGTCCGCAGAAGTGGCTCGTGCTTTTTTGTCAGCTTGGGTGGCACAGTTCGGATCTCCGTTGGACATTACTTCCGACAGAGGTCCGCAATTCGTTTCGGAACCCTGGTCCGCGATGGCACAGAGCCTGGGGGTCAAAATTCACCGCAGTACGGTGTACAACCCCCAGGCTAACAAGTTATGCGAGCATTTTCATAGGTCACTTAAAGCAGCCCTCAGAGCTTTGCTCACGGATGCAAATTGGGTAAACCGCCTGCCTTGGGTTCTTTTAGGGTTGCGCTCTGCACCTAAGGAGGATTTGGCAGCCTCCCCGGCAGAACTCGTATTTTCTCAGTCGCTATGGATCCCCAGAGTTTTTACTGGAAAACCCTGCACCCAAGGCTGATCCGCCCATACAATTTTTGCACAGTACGGAGGCTTTTAAAGTACCAGGCCCATCCCACCATTGCTTTCCCTGTACCTTTGTCCCAAAAAGCTTGCAGAATGCCCGTTTTGTTTTTGTCAGGCATGATGTGCACCGGACCTCGCTGCGCCCACCGTACGACGGACCGTTCAGGGTGTTGGAACCTGGGGCGAAGCATTTTGTGTTAGACTTGGGGGGACATAGGGAGACAGTCTGCATTGACGGGCTGAAGCCCGCTTTTGTATTGGCAGATGAGCAGGTGGTGTTGACCCAAGCTCCCCAGCGCGGACGCCCACCGCTGGTGGCTCCGCAAGTTGGCGATCCCTCGGCAGGGACCTGCGCTCGTGAAACTGATGCGTTTTCTCCCCCTCCCTTTTTCCCTCCACAGACTGACGTGCCCTCCTGTACACCCCGCCAACAGGGTGATTCAACTGGATCAGCAATCCCCCACTACAGCCACTGTGGGTGCCGGCTCAAGGCCAAAGGACAGGGGGGTTAGTGCCCTTTCTGGGTGTTCAGGGAGGGAGCTGTGTGGGACTTCTCCACCCAGAGAAAAAGGCAACTGGGGAAGGGGGGGGAAACAATGGCCCAAAAGAGGACGTGTCACCGGGGGGTATCATATGGGACAGTAAAGACTATGTGCCCCCCGGGGAGAGGAGTAAATGCTGGAGCAGCTGGAAGAAGAAGGGTGTGAGAGCGGCGCCGGCGTTATGTCATGTTAATGTGCCACACAGGCTTTGTTCTAAACACAATGTATGATGGTCGGAAGTTCCGGGTCTCAATGCATGGTATTAAAGATATAAAAGAGGAATGCACAGAGACCCGGGAGCTCTTTTACTGTACTGTATGTTGGAGATGGAATGAAGTTTGTGTTGTCTAGCTCGTCGCCTCGCCTGCCTCCATTCTCCACAATAGTGCATTTTAGATGCATCCTGAAATTTCACCCAGAAGTCAAATATCCCTAACTTTTTGTGAGTAGTTTGTCATTCTTTGATGTCATTTTAGCCCATTTTATTGCCAACGGTGGTGAGCTGGCATTAGTTTACCATTCACAATTGTTTCTATACTTCTTGTCCTCCAATAATACTTCATTTCATTTGTTCTTGCAGACAATTTTATGCTAGCTTGGGCTGTGCTCACTATTGGAGCTAGCCAATATTAACATTAATAACTGAACTCATGTGTCAAAAGAGGGAGGGTGGGGTGAACTGGGCCTGGAGCATTTTAAGAGACATGCACTGAAATGAGCTGCACAAGTGGCAGAGACCTGTGGGAACAGTGTCAAGTGGAAAACGTTTTGGGGGGGGGGGGGTGGCTACAGCATCTAGCTTCAAATACGTAAGAATTACGTATTTTGAACAATTCAGAGCTTCAGTCAGTCTAAGGATCAAATATGAAACTGGAAATGGGTGTAAACATGAATAATGCTCTTTAAAGGTGAAGTGCAACACAGTTTAAGATGTAAATTAATATATATTGGAGGGTGAAGAGCCCATCACAAATGCCACTGTTCATTTACACCTGACACTGGATGCCAGTCTGCAAATTTTCAACTTTTATAAACCATAAGTAAAAATGAACACCCACCAAAACATACTCACTCTTGGCATGCAGAATAATCTTCCGTAAGCTTGACAAGAGAAATTTGCACATCTTCCATCACAGCACGTGATCAAAGACTAGAAAACTGACTTGTAAAATTAATCAGTCTTCCAGGAGCTTAAAATGAAAGAAAAACACACATGGGTTCATTAAATAATGCTCTATTTATTCAGTTTTAAAATATCTTTTTGTTCTACAGACAGTTTCAAGGAAGTCAGGTAATTGCAGAAGCAACAAAATAAACAGTTTTTATTAATTTAAAAATACTGACAGTAAAACATTAAAAAAACTGAAGAGCAAGGCTGAATTTTTGTAATAATGAAGATATCTGATTTGCAGCTAAAAGATGCTTCCAAACATGTTTTTGTGCAACCAGCATCACTGACCTGTTTTGTTTTGTTTTTTTAAACCACAACCCTGTCACTAAAAACAAACAAGAACAAAATGGATTTCATCAGCACAAGTGCTCTGGTAAAGAATTAATAGAGTGGTAGCTGTGTATAGTACAAAATTACTGCCCAAAGAACAAAAACAAATCCAAAAATATCTTGAATTTTAAACAAAGTTCACCGATTGCCTTCCAAAATAAAATATTTAGAGCTTAAGAATAAACAGGAAAATTAAACAAAGCAAACATAGGATCCATTTAGACTTTGGTTTAGTTTTTTATATTTATATACAGTATATAATTTTTCCCCTTTCTGTGACCAACATAAGTTTAAGGTACTCCAGGAAACTTTTAGAAACTGGTTTTGGAGACACCTGGTGGTCACCACATGAACTGCAGCCCCATTGGCTCAACTCACTTTGACCGATGACCAAAAGGTGTCACTTAAACCCAGAAGTTCCGAAAGCTTCATCCATTCCCTTTAACTGGAAAATATTCAATATGTTAAATTTAAGAGTGAGGTGTGAAATGGCAAAACTATTGGGGGGGGGGGGGGGAGCAGGCAGGCCCTGAGGATCAGGGGGAAACAGTTCATACAGTAAATGTCTCATCTATAAACACCCCACAAGCTTTACATTATTATTATTTAACTCTTTGTATATATGCTAAATTCACATCTATTATTAAAATATTTACTGTTGAAATAGCAAAAATCCACTTCTTTAAAAGGTAAAAGAATATTTCTAACAGAAAATAGTGCACATTTCAAGGCATTCAGGCCATGTTGCTTTGCAGTATTTCAGTGGAAGATACAATTCCTCAGTTCTTAAAAAGCGGTCCCCAGAGTCTTAAAGGAGTTTGCATCTATTCAAGCCAAGCATGCAAACAATAAATCACCCAGTCAGCTCTGCAAGGTCATACATTCACTGATAATTATGTCGCCTGGAACACTCGAGGTTCTGTAGCAAAAACTGTGGCTTTCCATACACCTAAAAACAAAAACCCAAACATTTCCATACCAGTGCAACAGTATCAACGTTGTAGTGACACTGGTGGAAATTAAATTTCTATTTAAATAAAACTTGTAGTGTGTTTGTGTGCTTTAAATGGTGCCTACTTTTAAAAAAAAATGCTGAAAACTTTAATTAAAAAAAAAACATTACAAACCAAAACCTGTGACATTTTGGAAATTATTTACAGTCATATTAAAAAAAATTACACCGTGAGAACCTGCCTTTATAAACATACGGACATTTTATCTTCATTAAACAATACTGAGAGCACAAGGAAATCTAACCAACCAAATAAAACAGGAGATATGTCTTAAGAAGAATTTGCATGATGTCATCCAACAGAAAAGTTATTTCATCAAAGGAAAAAGGACACTCCCATAGCCATCTCTACTTAAAATGACTAGACTTAAATTCAGGTGCAAAATGATCAGAATATAGCTGTAGGGCATTTTGGAGGGACCAGTCTCATTTAAGTCTCAGATGTTTAGCGTGGTTAACTCATGATTTTAGTATCACCATGGTGCGATACAAAAAAATCTGATGCCTTGAGAAACAGGACTGTAGATGCATGTGTAGAAAAGGTATAAAAAGTAGGGATGCACCGATTGTGAAATTAGGGGCTGATACAGATGGTTAAAAATAACTATCAGCTGATAACCGATACTGATTTTTTTTTTTTTGGGGGGGGGGGGGGTCATCTGTCCCTCTTTCATGCCAGGGGAACAAAGAAATATGCATTATCAAAAATAGCTGAAGTGTTAAAGCAATTCAGCACTTCATCACACCATACTTGAAAGCACAACTTTGATTACACTGGTCAACACCAAATTTATTGTCTAAGTTTTTTTTTTTTTAGCTGATTTAGGACAATTTTGATGAGGTGAATCCAAAAGTCACATTGATTTTGATCAATCAGGTCAACTTTTTGAATTATGGCCACGTTTTATACGTTTTTGTTTACATGTAGGGGTATTTTCACTTTATATGATGCAAAATTCTTTATGTCTTGAAATTCTCTGAATTTTGAACAATGATGACAACATTCAATTTACATGTACTTGCCTTTATATAAAGGTAAGTACATGCACAGTACTAAGGAAGTACAGGTTTTTACTTAGCACCTGATCAAGAGAAACGGATGTCATTTTCGAATTCGGCAGTGCAAAATTGTCTTAAATCAGTTGAAAAAACACAGACAACTTACAAAAAAATTATTTTTGTAACCCTGTGTTATCAGTAAACTTTCATATGACAAAGACCATTTCTGTGAAAAATAACTTTCGTCAGTCAAGATCCATGCGCCATGGGAAATGTAGTTTTTATGTGCATAACCACATGTAATACCAGGAGTTTGGCTGGCTTGTTTCTAACAATGCAGCGACTTCATGGATAAATATCCCCATACTAATGTGGATGATTAATAAATCATACTCAAATGGATCTACTGGACCTGTGCCAATGAAACAGGACTGGATTTGTTGGATTTTCATTAATTCTGGGAATGCAAGCGTCATTGGTGAATCACTGCTATTAGCCTATGCTATTTTGTGCTAGCTCATTTGATGTGCTATTTACTTGTGCTGTTGTGATTGTATCTCAAATCAGTTTTAATAATCAAATAGACAAAGTTCTAAGCTTTCAATAATGCTCATAAGCATCTATGTGTAAACATATCTGTATAAGTAGATGCACATGTGTAAATGTTTCCTTTTTAAATTATTATAAATCTCCTTTAATGTAAAGCACTTTGAATTGCCTTTGTGCTGAAATGTGTTATACAAATAAACTTGCCTAAGCTTTTAATCGGTCTGTGGCATGACTCCCAACTCTTAGACTTAAAGCACCTAAGTAGAAAATGAAATATGAGTTGGCTGGTTGGCTTCAAACAAAGTGGCAAATTTATGGATTTTTCTCAGTAAAATAACACGGATGGAGAATAAATCTTATTTTAATGGATCTATTGGACCTGTGGCAATGAAAAAGGACTGGATTTGTTTGATTATTAAGTTTGGAAATTCAAAGACACTTGATTGGTGAGCACTGCTATGTTGCTTGTTTGTGCTAGTTCGTTTACTTCTGCTGTTGCGATTATATCTCAACTCGGTTTTAATAACCAAATAGATTTCTAAGCATTCATACAATATATGGTATGATTCGACTCCAAACAGGTTTACAACACCTCACTGTGTGGTAGCAAACGCATTGTGAAGGGTACGGGTAGGGCTGGTGAACATCATGAGGTTAAACCATTGGCTACTGCCATTGGTAGTTCTTCTTTTTTTGCCAGTAGGCTGATAGCAGTTGACCACGTGACTACTGGCCGATACCAATGGTCAGTCGATATATTGGTGCATGGCTAACAAAAATATCTAAAAGGAATCTGAAATCCTGCCTGGCAAAAAAATTTACACATGCAGAACATTTAAAAACACGACTGCCAGCTCAGGCCATCCTAGAAAGTTCAGCCCAAAAGACAAACACATGATTGAGCAATTCTTTAAATTTCAGCATGGAACCTACAGGAAGTTCTTAGCACAGTTTATGTTAAAGTACATTTACCATCAAAAAGACTGCCCAACTTGATTTTCATAGGTGTGCAAAGACAAAAAAAAACACTTTCTACTGGAAAAAGAATATTAGGGCAAAACCAGGGAATACCCAAAAACACAACTTCTCGAACACTGTGCTTTTATTTGAATCTGAAATTAAATTGTCTGGACAAAGCAACAAAAAACAAAGAACCTATCAATGGTGACGCATGGGGGTGGAAATGTCATGCTTTGGGGCTGCTTTGCTGCAAGCAGGGCATGGTCAACTATTATCACCTCTGACACAATGAATTCTGCATTGTATCAGAGGGTGCCTGAGGAGAACAGGGCTGCCAATGGCTTTTCTATAATAGATTATATAGATGAATACTTCTTAGACATTTGAATGTTAAAGTTACTATTCAGTTATTTAAAAACACTTCAGCAGGCTGTCCTACACCATTTCTTGAGCTTGGAACTCAACACATACAAAAGAACAAATCTGAACCATACCAGTACAAACCAGCTGTTCAATGTGACCACCATGGTAAAAGCAAACATAAAGGCACTCCAAAGCCACTCTCAGAAACACCTTCAGGCGCTTGTCAGCACACAGGGCAAAAGCAAAGAGCCGCAAATTATGAAAGAATCCTGAGAATGAGTTACAGCCAGACCCAAACTCCAGCACACGGGGGATATCAAAGCTTAGTTGTGATTTTAATTTCATGTCAAGAAAACCAAAAATCTTGCTCATTGTTATTTTTAAACTGCATCTACAAGTACATAATGTGATCCTTATTTTGTAATTTGAAGACATGTTAATCTTTGGGGGGAAGTTCTTGATAAGACAAACCTTTATAAATTTAATTTGAAACAAGAAGAAACACTTATATTTCTTAATAGAGAACTAAATATTTAATGAGGTGTCCCAATTTTTTTTCCATGACTGCATATTCTAGTATAGCATTTACAACAACAGAGGCTCATACACTACTTGGATTCCTCCTTGAAGCTATGCAAGCAGCCAATTAGCTTAGCATAGCATAAGACTGGAGACAAAGAAAATCAGGAAGGTACAATTCTAGGAAATTGTGTTTGGCCATGAAATATCCCCCAAATCATGAATTTTGTTTTAACGTTACAATGAACAAGACATACACTACTCACAAAAAAGTTAGGTATATTTGGCTTTCGGATGAAATTTCAGGAGGCACCTAAAATGTACTATAACCTTTACAGGTGAATTTAATTTGACCTTCACGTCATGTCAGGTCAGGCATTGGTTTGCTTGCTACCGGATAACCATGAAAACCAGTACTACCTGTCTCATGGGTCGGGTCGTCGAAAACTTAGCCGGCAACACCACCCTTGCGAGGGTGTGGAGGGTGAAACTGGACATCCTGGCAGAACTAAAAACAATATTTGTCACAGGTCTGTGGTGGACCACTCCCAGTTACATGGGGTGAGACTGGACATCCTGGCAGATAAGCACATCTGTCGCAAGGTCTGTGGTGGACTTTTGCCAGTCGGTGCATCGTGACATGCAGTACACACAGAGCAGAGATAAACCTATCACCTGGTCAGTCACTGCAACAGAAACTGGAGTCAGTTTGTCTTGGCCTGTCCTTGCCACCGATAATACCTCTATCTGCCAAGAATGTGCCGCTAGTCCAGCAAAAGTTAGCAGTACTCAAACACTTTGCAAGCAGTTTCATGAAATGGTCAGTCAGAAAGCAACTCATACCGGCTCGGACGTTGCCCAGGTTAACAAGGTCAGGAGTTCCAGGCAGCGGAGGGTGAAGGACAGAGCTGCATGGAGGAATCTGATCAGACCTAAATGAAACAGTCATTGTCACCCGGACAGACTGCTGTGATGATGATTACCTAAAATGCACTATAACCTTTACAGGTGAACTTAATTTGACCTTCTCTAACCGTTTGAATGCACATGTCCAACTGTTCAATGTTTCAGTACTTTTTGCATAACTTGCTGTTCTCTTACAAGGTGCTTAATGGCAAAATTCGCAACAGGTGTTTGATCCATGAATCAACCAACACATTTTCTGGTTCTATTACAATTGGTATTTAAACAGTCCTCTTCATCATGCTGTTCACACTTTGACATCATGAGACCAAGACAACACCTAACAACTGATCAACAGTACCTTGCTACTGCGAGGCTTCAAACAAGATTTCTCAGAGGGGAGTGGCCACTGAGCTTAGAGTGCCATCAGCAGATTGCAACAGAGATACAGAGAAACTGGAAGAGTCACAAAACGGCATAGAAGTGGACATCCTTTGGCCACATCCCAAGCTGATGACCGCTTCATTATGAACGGTGCCCTGTGGAACCGGATGATGAATGCCACTCAACTCCAGGCACATGGACTACAAATGGAAATTAGCCACTGGCTACAATCTGGCAAGTCTCATTGATTTGATATCAAATGTTCATTAACTTGCAATGTCCTTAAAAAAACAGCAATTTAAGGGAGGTGAGCGGCACCAGAGTGGCACGTCAGACCATTCGAAACTGTTTACATCAGAGTGGTCTGCATGCTAAATGACCACACCATTAGGCACAGGCGCCATCGTCTTGCGTGGGCCAGGGAGCATTTACACTGGACAAGGGACCAGTGGGCCTCAATGCTGTTCTGTAATGAAAGTCGATTCACGCTGAGCAGAAATTATGGCTGCCAATGATGTTGGAGACATCAAGGAGAGCGTTATGCATCAGCCACTGTTGTCACCAGATGAGCCTTTGGTGGTGGTGGTATTGGTCTGGGCAGATGTGTCTAGTCAATACAGAACTGCCCTAGACCTCGTGAATGGTGCAGTGACAAGCCGATACTACATGAATAACATCATTAATCCAGTCACTGTGCCCCTACATAAACAACACAAGCCTAATTTCATCTTCATGGACGACAATGCTCCAGCTCATCAAGGCTGCATCATTACGGAACGGCTGCTGGAGGCTGGGGTACCTCAAATGGAGTGGCCTGCACTTTCTCCAGACCTGAATCCCATAGAAAACCTATGGGATCAGCAGAGTCGCCATATAGAGGCTCACAACCCTGCACCCCACAACCTCAATGAAGTGAAGGGCAGCATGAATGTCATGCCTCAGTAACGGTCGACTTGTGAACAGCATGAGACATCATTGCCAAGCTGTAATTGATGCTCAAGGGCACATGACAAGTTTTTGAGACATTGACATTTTTTGTTGTGGTATACACACCACTGTTGCTGGTTTTTGTTTCAGTAAATTGTTTGAGATGAGGAAATCACCATTGCATGCTTCTATTTAAATGCCCTACTTTCACGATATATCACTGTAGCGTGAACTTTTTCATTTTCCATAAATTTCACTTGAAAGCCAAATATCCCTAACTTTTTGTCAGTAGTGTAATCAGACTCGTAGACTAGAGGTCCTTGTAAGGTTAACGTCTCACTGGTTTCTTGCCAAGCTAAAAAAAAAAAAAAGAATCACTCAAAGAACTTTGTACAACAGACCATATTCACACACACATCACGATTCACTATCGCACACCACTGACACACGAGGGCAATTCATTGGGATCACCATCTTGCCCAAGAACTGAATTATTACCTACAGCTGCCCCCAACCTGCCTTATTTTCAAGCAGTCAGATACCCTCTTTTAATCTTGGCATTTAAGTAGGTAAAAAAGAAAAAAAAATGAACAATTCCCCAATTAGATGACTCTTTTCAAATGAAGCTCAACACTCCCTGACCATATCACAGCCTGTATAGTAAACCATACTATAAATGCAGACCGATATAAATGTGAATCCAGTGGTGAGACCTTTAAAAAGAAATGTCATTTATAATGTAACTTTGCCATCTATATGGGCTACTATACAACAGTCTACCAGCTGCCATTTTATCTTGACTGCAGGTGTGTGTGTGTGTGTGTGTGTGTGTATACATACACACATACACACTACTGTTTAAAAGTTTGGGGTCACTTAGAAATTTCCTTATTTTTGAAACAAAAGCACTTTTTTTCAATGAAGATAACTTTAAACTAATCAGAAATACACTCTATACATTGCTAATGTGGTAAATGACTATTCTAGCTGCAAATGTCTGGTTTTTGGTGCAGTATCTACATAGGTGTATAGAGGCCCATTTCCAGCAACTATCACTCCAGTGTTCTAATGGTACAATGTGTTTGCTCATTGCGTCAGAAGGCTCATGGATGAGTAGAAAACCCTTGTGCAATCATGTTAGGTCTGCAATGCTGTAATTGCTGCAAATGGAGGATTCTTTGACGAAAGCAAAGTTTGAAGGAAAAAATTATTATTTCAAATACAAATCATTATTTCTAACCTTGTCAATGTCTTGACTATATTTTCTATTCATTTTACAACTCATGGTGGTAAATAAGTGTGACTTTTCATGGAAAACACAAAATAATTGCCTGGGTGACCCCAAACTTTTGAACGGTAGTGTGTGTGTGTATATATATATACACACACACACACACACACACACACACACACACACACACACACACATATATACACGTATATGCATACATATACGTATATACATACATAAATCAAATCCAATATTCCCTTCCAAGTCTGTAGTGAAGCAGGTCAACAGCCACATCCAACTGACCTGTCCTAAAGCAGCAACTTCAAGTTTCCACTGTACAACCTGCAAGCACAAAACCTACAACAGTTGAGAATAACTGAGGTAATAAATGAAGGGAGGATATTGCTATCATTACAAGATAAATTACTCTTGTACATTTTCGCTTGCACTTGAAGTGTTGTGCCATGTAATCACAACTAAATTCATACTTGATCAGCCAAGATTGGGAGATCCCATCAGTAGAATGGCTCTGATACATGGTTGATTAACAAGTTTAAAACGAGCAGTGCCCTGGGGCAGGAAGAGTTGGGAGCGGTCACAGACGAGAATGCAACATTAGAAGGGATTTCAGCCTTAAACGGGAAGCGAGGCAAGATGAGGAGTAGTGAAAGGAAGAAATGAGGAGTCTTCAGTGTACAAGATGTTTAAAGTAGGTATCTGTGTCCGGCGTCCTCTTCCAGCGTGAGGTCTACCACTTCAGGAGGGGACACCCAGTTGGGCGGAGGGGAAACAGTAGTCCAGAGCTGTGATTTATTTGTGCTGTTTAACTCATCCACTGAGTTCTCCTTCCAGGAGGATAAACTCTTTATTACCCCTCCGCATGGGTGGGCACATCTAGATTAAAAAAAGAGCATAAAGTTAAAACCAGGCAGAGGGAAGGGGGGTAAAAATACAACTTTAAAGGTCCCGTATTGTAAAAAAACACGTTTTGTGGGTTTAACCTAACAAAATGCAATCATGTGTTAAAATATTTAAACTCATTTCATAAATACACTCTGCCTTTAAGCTAGGTTCCCTTGTTGAAAGTAATCAGACAAAGATCACAATTTCTAGAAATGTGCTTGAAACAGAAACTAAAAATAAGCTATCTGGTCACAGTTACAGAGTATGTTTGGTATTATGGCAGCATTTGAACCCCTCAAAACATACCAAATGTGAAGCATGGAGGTGTAAATGTCATGGTTAAGAGGCTTTTTTGCAGCAGCAGGGCCTCGCCAACTCAGCACCTCCAATGCAACAAATTTTTCATTGTTTCAGAGAGTACTCAAGGGAAAATAAGGTTGTCAATGGCTATTCTATAATCAATTAAATACACCAAAAACAGGAAATTCTATTATTTTCAATCAGAGTGAGAGAATTCTCAAGGAGCAGATTACATTGCCGAACACGTGGTATCAAAAGTTAAAAAATTTCAATGCTTTCCTCTTAGCGCAGTGACAAGGACACGCCAGAATTTGATATTCTATGGTAACAGTCCTGTCATCATGGCAACAGTCGATCTGCCACTGTAGTCTGCTACTTAGTGCAGTGGTCATAAACTGAAATTACGCTGCCATCAGTTGTAGGGTTGTTTTTCTGCTATCAACATGTGGATTGCACTTCCTGGTTTTTACAATGTTACAAACCACCTACACATTTCTAAGTCAGCAAAACAAACACCCTAACAACTACCGCTTGTGAGACTTTAAAACTACTTCTGTATGTCCTTAAAGCAGCATTATATAACTTTCTTGTTCCAGGTAGGAACACTGAAAAGCCTACAACTATGGTGATTATGACCTCAGTCCCAACAGCCCATCACAGGGTGCATTTTTAAGTGACTAAGGTTGTGCCCTGTGACTGGCTGTTGGGACTCAGGTCATAGTCGCCATAGTTGTAGTCCTTTCAGTGTTCCTACCAAGAACAGAGCTCTTATGGACAATGTGGGCCCACTCGGGCTATGGGGGAAGTGACATTCAACTGGTCAAAAGCTGGTGTACCATGAAAAGAATTTTTGAAACATTAAGGTGAAAATTTTACATAGTGCTGCTTTAAGGTAGTGGTGGGGGCAATAATCATTTCTGACACATTAGGATCAGAAAAAAACAACAATTTTTACAAGCCCAGAGGCAAGTGGCAACCTATGTCAGTCTCTGCTAAAGCTGAAGAGGAAGTAGCCAGGTAACTGCTGATAAAATGTAGCGTTCCAGTTGACTTGTCACATCTCTATTCCATTTTTTATTAACAAAAGATATGGTGTGGGGCACATATGTTGGTTTCATACGCTCCACAGATATTTCACTGTATGTTTATTGTGTGCTTCACGTCTCATGGAACAAAGGGACTGAGCCTCCGAGAGGTAACAGCAGAGTGTGAGATTGGGCCTTTTGTTCCAAGGAGATGACCTTGAGAGATTTCCTGACCACAGGAGAGTAGGAGGTGGATGGTGTGAAGATCGGAGGAAGTCACATTGTGACTGGGATTAAGTACCATGTGACTGTATGTTTGATTAAACACCATGTGACTGTAGGTTTGATGTCCCGGGTATAAAAGGGACAGATGTGAGAAAATTCATCCTCTTTTCCTGCTTTGAGATTGTTGGAGTACGTGATCTGTGAATAAAGCTGAACCTGAGGAATAACTCAGTCTCATCCTTGTGCACATTCTCCAAACTGGTGACCTTACGACGAAGAATGAGCAGAGATAATTCTCCCGAGCGGGGCTCGGCAGAAGCCAGCCTGTTGGCTGCCACCACACTCCGGCTGCCCGACTTCTAGCAGCATAGTCCGCGCTCCTGGTTTAGCGCGGTCGAGGCGCAGTTCAACCTCCGGAGAATCTCGAAGGACGACACCAAATTCTACCATGTGGTGGTGAAGCTGGACAGCCACACAGTCCAGAGGGTGGAAGATCTGGTCAATCACCCACCGGACAGCAACAAATACAGCGCATTGAAGGCTGCGCTTATCAGCCACTTCACCCCCTCGGTGCAACAGTGAGCAGAAGGGCTCCTAACGTTGACGGAGTCGGAGAACGACAGACCTGTAGACCTCATGGTGAAAATGCTGAGGCTGAAGGACTCCGAGGATTGCGAATTTATCTTCGCCCACCTTTTCCTCCAGACCCTGCCACCAGCGGTGAGAGTTACCCTGGTAGACTCACCTCGGTTGGCCCGGCGAGACTACCATGGGCTGAGCAAGGAGGCGCAGCGACTCGTCGACGCCCACAAACAGAGCGCAGTTTCGGCCGCAGCAGCAGAGCTAGGAGCAACGTCCGGAGATGGCATGGGGCCAGTGGTTGCAGCACCAGACTCACCGGCGACGGCAGCAGTCAGGGCTAAGCGACACGGAGCGGATGACGTCCTGTGCTTCTATCATCGCCGCTTTGCAGAGAGGGCACACAAGTGCCTCCCACCATGCCACTTCAAGCGTTCGGGAAACGCCAAGACCGGGGGTCGGTAGCGGCTGCGGCCCTCGGGGAAGAGAACAAGCTGCTCTACCTGACGGATGCACGCTCGAGGAGGCATTTCCTCGTGGACACAGGCTCCCAGCTGAGCTTCATCACACCTTCCTACGCGGACCGGCTGACACCGTCTAAGGGCCCCCTGGTGTCAGCAGCGAACGGCTCAGCGATTAAGACCTTCGGTGAGAGGACTCTGCTTCTGTCTTTGCAGGGCCGTGCATTTGAGTGGACTTTTGTTGTAGCTGCAGTTAATTTCAACATGTTAGGGGCTGATTTTTTGTGCTCACATGGTTTATTGGTTGATCTTGCTAATAGACGTCTGGTTAATGCACTCTCTTTTCACTCTATTCCCTGCACAGCTCGAGTGGCGCCGCCAACTGCACAAGCCAACGTCACAGCTGCGGGTGGTAAGTTCCACGCACTCCTCACTCAGTTCCCAGCGCTCACAGTCCCAACGTTTTCGGTGACAGTGGCTAAACATGGGGTGGAACACTATATCACTACCACCGGCCCGCCCGTTTTTGCAAAAGCTCGGCGCCTGGACTCAGCTAAACTGACCATAGCGCGTGAGGAGTTTGCCAACCTGGAAAAACTGGGCATCATCAGGCGTGAAAAGCCCCTGGGCTTCACCATTGCACATGGTCCCAAAGGCTGATGGCTCGTGGCGACCTTGCGGTGATTTCCGCAGGTTGAATAACGCCACTGCACACGACCGCTATCCGATCCCGCACATCCAAGATTTTTCGGTTCATTTGGCGGGGGCGCGCATTTTTTCTAAAATAGATTTGGTGCGCGGTTACCATCAGGTTCCAGTGCGCGCTCAGGACATACCCAAAACAGCGGTAATAACTCCTTTCGGGCTTTTTGAGTTTTTGCGCATGCCTTTTGGACTCAACGGTGCGGCACAGACGTTCCAGCGCATGATGGACGCGGTCCTACGCGACCTCCCTTTCGTGTTCGTCTATTTGGACGACATTTTGGTAGCCAGCACGTCTGAAGACGAACACGAAAGCCATCTCACAGCAGTTTTCCGGAGGTTAGCAGAGCACGGGTTAATAATTAACCCAGCGAAGTGTCAGTTTGGGGTGGCGCAGATTGATTTTTTTGGGGCATCGCGTTTCACCAGAAGGAGCGGTCCCTCTGCCCGATAAAGTGCGTGCAATAACAAATTTTCCCCACCCTCAAACGGTTAAAGCGTTACAGGAGTTTTTGGGAATGGTTAATTTTTATAACCGTTTCCTCCCCAGCGCAGCGCGGCTCATGCAACCATTGTACGCTGTACTAAAAAAACAAAAACCCACGAATAAAATTGAATGGTCTCCTGAGCGGGAGCGCACATTCTCTCAAGTCAAATCAGCTTTGGCAAACGCTACCTTGTTGGCACACCCAGTTCCAACAGCCTGCATGGCCCTCACCACTGACGCGTCCGATTTAGCAGTGGGGGCGGTCGTTGAACAGTATGTAGCTGGGACCTGGCAACTGCTCGCGTTTTTCAGCAAAACCTTGCGCGATAGCGAGCGAAAGTACAGCGCGTTCGACAGGGAGTTGTTGGCACTACACTTGGCCATCCGCCATTTCCAGTTCTGGCTGGAAGGACGCTGTTTCACCGCGTTCGTGGACCACAAGCCGCTGACTTTTGCGATGGCCAAGATTTCGGAACCTTGGTCGGGCCGGCAGCAGAGACAGCTGGCCTCGATATCGGAGTTTACCACCGATATCCAGCATGTCGCAGGTAAACATAATGTGGTGGCAGACTGCCTCTCACGTGCTGTGACAGCTCCAGGCCCCGTGGGGGCAGACTCTGCAGCCATGGCCGCGGGCCAGGGTAGCGACGCGGAAGCGCGCGCAGCCCCGGTCCGCGTAGGGTTAGATTATGCAGCCATGGCCGCGGAGCAGGTTAGCGACGCGGACGTGCGCGCGCTCCAGTCTGGACCAACAGGGTTAAGGCTGGAGGACAGGGTGCTGCAGGATGGTATGCCCCCGCTAATCTGCGATATCTCCACTGGGCGGCCACGTCCGGTGGTACCAGCTGCGTGGCGCCGCCGTGTTTTTGACTCAATCCATTCTCTAGCGCACCCGAGGGTGCGCGCATCGGTCAAAATGGTAGGGGAGAAATTTGTATGGCCGGGGTTGCGCAAACAGGTCAAGGAACGGGCGACAGCCTGCGTAGCGTGTCAGCGAGCCAAAATACACAGACACACTAGAGCTCCTTTGGAGCCTTTTCACATCCCGGCTAAGCGCTTTGATCATGTGCATGTCGACTTGGTAGGCCCCCCTTCCGTCGTCATAGGGGTACACACATCTTTTGACTATGGTGGACCGCACCACGCGTTGGCCGGAAGCGGTCCCTCTGGCATCAACCACAGCCGAGGAGGTGGCGCGCGCATTTTTAACAGCTTGGGTAGCGCGCTTTGGAGTTCCGTCGGACATAACGTCCGATAGAGGCCCTCAATTTGTTTCCGAACTCTGGTCATCGATGGCCCGCAGCCTAGGGGTAACGATCCACCGCACTACCGCGTACAATCCACAGGCTAATGGTTTATGCGAACGTTTCCACAGGTCATTGAAAGCGGCCCTCAGAGCGTCGCTCACGGATATAAATTGGGTGGACAAGCTACCATGGGTTTTATTGGGGTTGCGTTCTGCACCTAAAGAGGATTTAAAAGCCTCCCCAGCTGAGTTAGTCTTTGCGCAGCCACTCCGGCTGCCCGGGGAGTTTCTCCCGGATAATCCTGCGCCAGAGTGCCCCCCCGCTCAGCGGTCGCAGAGCGACACGGGAGCGAGCACGCTTCCTGGCCCAGTTCATCACAGTTTCCCACGCAATTTTGTGCCTAAAGCTTTAAAAAATGCGGAGTTTGTTTTTGTCAGACATGATGCCAATCGCCCAAACTTGCGGCTGCCTTATGATGGACCGTTCAGAGTGCTGGAAACAGGAGATAAGCATTTTTTGCTAGATTTGGGAGGCAGAAAGGAGACAACTGGCATTAACAGACTCAAACCTGCTTTTGTGATGGCTGATGAACCTGTGCAGTTGGCGACGGCCCCCCGTCGCGGCAGACCCCCTAGGGAGCATTCCCCAGAACACCCACAGAGATTGACTAACAGTTCTAATCCACAGGCAGTACAGCCGGCTTACAGCAAATACGGCAGAAGACTACGGCCTAAGCGGCAGGTGGACTGATATGTAGTAATTGTATTACGACATGCATCTTTAATTATGATTGTTCCATTTTAGACGTTTGGGGGGGGGGGTCATGTGGGGCACATATGTTGGTTTCATACGCTCCACAGATATTTCACTGTATGTTTATTGTGTGCTTCACGTCTCATGGAACAAAGGGACTGAGCCTCCGAGAGGTAACAGCAGAGTGTGAGATTGGGCCTTTTGTTTCAAGGAGATGACCTTGAGAGATTTCCTGACCACAGGAGAGTAGGAGGTGGATGGTGTGAAGATCGGAGGAAGTCACATTGTGACTGGGATTAAGTACCATGTGACTGTATGTTTGATTAAACACCATGTGACTGTAGGTTTGATGTCCTGGGTATAAAAGGGACAGATGTGAGAAAATTCATCCTCTTTTCCTGCTTTGAGATTGTTGGAGTATGTGATCTGTGAATAAAGCTGAACCTGAGGAATAACTCAGTCCCATCCTTGTACACATTCTCCACAATGGGAAGGAAATTCATCTTGAGTCATTACAAATACTTTGCTTCGAAAGTACCAAGTAGTGACACAATGAAAAAAGCTTTCCCAAATTAGCATCTCCACATACAGTGGGGCAAAAAAGTATTTAGTCAGCCACCAATTGTGCAAGGTCTCCCACTTAAAAGATGAGAGAGGTCTCCAATTTTCATCATAGGTATACCTCAACTATGAGAGACAAATGAGAAAAAAAAAATCCAGAAAATCCCATTGAAGGATTTTTAATGAATTAATTGGTAAATTCCTCGGTAAAACAAGTATTTGGTCAACTACAAACAAGCAAGATTTCTGGCTCACACAGACCTGTAACTTCTTCTTTAAGAGGCTCCTCTGTCCTCCACTCGTTACCTGTATTAATGGCACCTGTTTGAACCCATTATCAGTATAAAAGACACCTGTCCACAACCTCAAACAGTTAGACTCCAAACTCCACTATGGCCAAGACCAAAGAGCTGTCAAAGGACACCAGAAACAAAATTGTAGACCTGCACCAGGCTGGGAAGACTGAAACTGCAATAGGTAAGCAGCGTGGTGTGAAAAAATCAACTGTGGGAGCAATTATTAGAAAATGGAAGACATATAAGACCACTGATAATCTCCCTCGATCTGGGGCTCCCCACAAGATCTCACCCCGTGGGGTCAAAATGATCACGAGAACGGTGAGCAAAAATCCCAGAACCACACAGGGGGACCTAGTGAATGACCTGCAGAGAGCTGGGACCAAAGTAACAAAGGCTACCATCAGTAACACACTACGCTGCCAGGGACTCAAATCCTGCAGTGCCAGACGTATCCCCCTGCTTAAGCCAGTACATGTCCAGGCCCGTCTGAAGTTTGCTAGAGAGCATTTGGATGATCCACAAGAGGATTGGGAGAATGTCATATGGTCAGATGAAACCAAAATAGAACTTTTTGGTAAAAACTCAACTTATCGTGTTTGGAGGAGAAAGAACACCATACCTACTGTGAAGCATGGGGGTGGAAACATCATGCTTTGGGGGTGTTTTTCTGCAAAGGGACCAGGACGACTGATCCGTGTAAAGGAAAGAATGAATGGGGCCATGTATCGTGAGATTTTGAGTGAAAACCTCCTTCCATCAACAAGGGCATTGAAGATGAAACGTGGCTGGGTCTTTCAGCATGACAATGATCCCAAACATACCGCCCGGGCAACAAAGGAGTGGCTTCATATGAATCATTTCAAGGTCCTGGAGTGGCCTAGCCAGTCTCCAGATCTCAACCCCATAGAAAATCTTTGGAGGGAGTTGAAAGTCCGTGTTGCCCAGCGACAGCCCCAAAACATCACTGCTCTAGAGGAGATCTGCATGGAGGAATGGGCCAAAATACCAGCAACAGTGTGTGAAAACCTTGTGAAGACTTACAGAAAACATTTGACCTCTGTCATTGCCAACAAAGGGTATATAACAAAGTATTGTGATGAACTTTTGTTATTGACCAAATACTTATTTTTCACCATAATTTGCAAATAAATTCTTTAAAAATCAGACAATGTGATTTTCTGGATTTTTTTTTCTCATTTTGTCTCTCATAGCTGAGGTATACCTATGATGAAAATTGTAGACCTCTCTCATCTTTTAAGGGGGAGAACGTGCACAATTGGTGGCTGACTAAATACTTTTTTACCCCACTGTATATGGCAGCTATTCAATTTGAGTATCTGTTGAATTCTAACACAAGAGCACCTCAATCTGCTGAAGGAGGTACTCATTAGCTGATCACAGTAAGACACATGAAAACTATGAATGGCATTCACTGTTATTCCACAAATACAGATTTCTGAGTTCTTCCCAAGTTAAAACTTTATTGTAGTGTTTAAGAATGATCATGAACTTGCATTATTTGATCTAAAAGCACATCAAAAAGCAACATATTTTTGGTTGCTTTGGCCAGTTGTCATTTTCTGCAACTAAATACTCTAAGTTATGGTATTTTGACTAGGAATTTGGACAAGTTGTTTTCAGTATGTTAGGGAATAAAACAAAATTAACCCAGCCACAGGGGATGCACAAGCCAGTGTACTCCTAGTGCCGGTCCCAAGCCCGGGTAAATGGGGAGGGTTGTGTCAGGAAGGGCATCCGATGTAAAACCTTTGCCAAATCAAATATGCAGATCATGATGAATGAGATTGTCATACCGGATCAGTCGAGACCCGGGTTAACAACAACCGCCACCAGTGCTGTTAACTGACAGTGTGCCATTGGAAATTGGGCTACTGTTGGTTGAAGATCAAGGAAAAGGAGAAGGCGTGTTACGAGGGAGAGAAAGAAAAGGAAAGGAAAGGTAGAAGTGTGGAGGTAAGAGTAGGGATTTTAAATGTAGGGACCATGACTTTTAGGTAAAGGCAGAGAGTTGGCTGATAAGATAGAGAGAAGAAAGGCTGCTATACTGTCTGTTCAAGAAACCAGATGAAAAGGAAGAAAGGCTAGGAACATTGAAGGGTGATTTAAACTGTTCTACCATGGTGTAGACAGGAAGAGAAATGGAGTAGGAGTAATCTTGAACGGCGAGTATGTGAAGAGTGTTCAGGAGGTAAAGAGGGAGTCTGACAGAATCATGAGTTTGAAGCTAGAAGTCAAAGGTGTGATGTTGAATGTTGTCAGTGTGTATGCCCCACAAGTTGGATGTCAGGTAGACGCGAAAGAGAAATTCTGGAGTAAGTTGGATGAAGTAGTAGAGAGTGTTCCCAGGGGGGAGAGAGTGGTGGTTGGAGCGGACTTTAATGGGCATGTAGGTGAAGGGAACAGAGGTGATGAGGAGGTCCTGGGTAGGTATGGTCTTAAGGAGAGAAATGTGGAAGGACAGATGGTTATAGATTTTACTAAAAGGATGGAAATGGCTGTGGTTAACACTTCAAGAAGAGAGCGGAACATCAGATGACTTACAAGAGTGGAGGAAGGTGCACACAGATGGACTCCATCTTATGCAGAAGTTGAAATCTGAAAGAGATGGGAGACTGCAAGGTGGTGGCAGGAGAGAATGTAGCTAGACAGCATTGGATGGTAGTCTGTAGGATGACTTTGGAGAGCAAGAAGAGGAAAACAGTGAAGGCAGAGTCAAGATTAAGTGGGGGAAGTTACAGAAGGAAGAAGATCGCACAGAGTTCAGAAATGAGTTGATACAGGCTCTGGGTGGTAGGGAAGAATTACCAGATGACTGGGAAAGTACAGCTAAAGTATTGAGAGAAATGGGTAGAAATGTGGTGTATTCAGTGGACAGAGGAAGGAAGACAAGGAGACTTGATGGTGGAAAGAGGAGGTACAGGAAAGTATCCAAAGGAAGAGGTTAGCAAAGAAAAAGTGGGATAGTCAGGGAGATGAGGCAAGTAGGAGTATTTGGAATCTAGGTGCATGGCAAAGAGAGGTAGCAAAGGAAAAGGCATATAGTGAGTTGTATGAGAGGCTGGACACTAAGGAAGGAGAAAAGGCGTATCGACTGGCTAGACAGAAATCAAGCTGGAAAGGATGTACAGCAGGTTAGGTTGATTAAGGACAGAAATGGCAAGAGTGTGTTGAGAAGGTGGAAGCAGTACTTTGAAGAGCTGATGAATAAAAACGAGAGAGAGAGGATGGATGAAGGAAAGATGAACAAGGAAGTCCCGAGGATTAGCAAGGCGGAAGTGAGGGCAGCTTTGAAGAGGATGAAGAATGGAAAGGCGGTTGGTCCAGATGACATAGCTGTGGAGGTATGGAGATGTTTGGGACAGATGGCAGTGGACTTTTTAACCAGATTGTTTAACACAATCTTGGAGAGTGAGAGGATGCAGGAGGAGTGGAGAAGTGTTTTTGTACCAATTTTCAAGAACAAAGGTGATACTCAGAGCTGTAGTAACTACAGAAGCATAAAGTTGATCAGTCACACTATGAAGATATGGGAAAGAGTTGTTGAAGCCAGGCTGAGAGGAAAGGTGACAATCAGTGAGCAGCAGTATGGTTTCATGCCAAGAAAGAGTACTGCAGATGCAATGTTTGCTCTAAGAGTGCTGATGGAGAAGTATAGAGAAGGTCAGAAGGAGTTGCACTATGCCTTTGTGGATCTAGAGAAAGCATATGATAGGGTGCCAAGAAAGGAAGTGCGGTACTGTATGAGAAAGTCAGGAGTGGCAGAGAAGTATGTGAGGGTGGTGCAAGACATGTATGAGGACAGCGAGACAGTGGTGAAGGAGTGACTGATGGATTCAAGGTGGGGGTGAGATTAGATCAGGGATCGGCTCTGAGCTCCTTCTTGTTTGCCATGGTGATGAACAGGCTGACAGGCGAGATAAGGCAGGAGTCTCCGTTGACCATAATGTTTGCAGACAACATTGTGATCTGCACTGAGAGTAGGGAGCAGGTGGAAGATAACCTGGAAAGGTGGAGGTATGCTCTGGAGAGAAAGTCAGCAGAAGCAAGACAGAATACATGAGTGTGAATGAGAAAGAGGCAAGTGCAATGGTGAAGATGAAAGGAGTAGCAGTAGTAAAGGTAGAGGAGTTTAAATACCTGGTGTCTACCATCCAAAGCAATGGAAAATGCACAAGAGAGGTGAAGAAGAGAATACAGGCAGGGTGGAGTGGGTGGAGACAAGTGTCGGGGTGATTTGTGACAGAAGGGTAGCAGCAAGAGTGAAAGGGAAGATTTACAAAACAGTAGTGAGACCTGCTACGATGTATGGCTTGGAGACGGTGGTGCTTACAAAAAGACAGGAGGTGGCAGAGTTGAAAATGCTAAGATTTTCATTGGGAGTGACTAGGAGGGACAAGATTAGAAATGAGTATATCAGAGGGACAGCTCAGGTTGAGCAGTTTGGAGACAAAGTAAGAGGCAAGACAGATGGTCTGGACATGTGCAAAGGAGGGACAGTGGCTATACTGGATAAAGGATGTTGAAGATGGAGCTGCCAGGCAGGAGGAAAAGAGGAAAACCACAGATACAATTCATGGATGTAGTCAAGGAGGACATGGAGAGGGTTGGTGTTAGAAAGGAAGACGCAAGGGATAGGGTGAGATGGAGGCAGATGATCCACTGTGGCGACTCCTAAAGGGAGCAGCCGAAAGAAGGAGGGGGAAATCAAACAAAATTGTTAATTTTACTCAAACACATACGCATAAATAGTAAAACTAGATAAAGTGATCATTTTGCAGTGGTCTCTTAATTTTTTTCCAGACCTGTACGGCATCAATATCAAAAAATCATTTCCTTGTCAAGTTATCATGTTTACAAGAATTATGGGAAATCTAACCTCTCTGACCTCAAGGTCAAGGTCACACAAATTCAAACTCATCCAAGATTTTTCATCAATATATCTGAGTATGAAAAACCTACATCATTTCCTTCTGATCAAGTTTACAAGATTTAGGGAAAAACCGACACCCACATTCGAACTTGTCCAAGATTTCTGAGATAAAACTATATTTTTCTTTCTTTAATTATCATGTTCACAAGATAGGTGTTGACGCCACTGTGATCTGCACACAGGCACAGGTGTAGTGTGGCCAACTACTGATCGGAGGGTCAGGGGTTCAATTCCCGCTGTCTGCAGTCTGCATGTCGAAGTGTCCTTGAGCGAGACACTGAACCCCCAGTTGCTCCTGGTGGGTCAGGCCAGCGCTGGTGTATGTGTGAATGTGTGCATGGACAGCAGGATCTGTAAAGCGCTTTGGTCACCTAGAGATGAGAAAAAGCACTTATATAAGTGAATGCCATTTACCCAGTGGGATGACAATATCCCTTCAGCCTTTTAGAGGCTGAGGGGTTTAAAAAAATGCATCGTTAATCGCTTTATCATCCCATCTCAGCCCTATGAGTCAATCAAATCATGAGGTGTCTAGAAATTCCCGCCCCTACCTTGAAGATGACACACCTTTAAATTAAAGGTAGAATATGCAGTATTTTCTGCTTTCAAATATTCCAAAAATACCTAAAAATATAACTAAGTGTAAAGAAACATCTCTTTTGCTGTCATGCAAAGTATGATAATTTATGATATTGCAGAGCTATGAATTAATTTATGATCATCGGGCTGATAAAGTGATAAATACCATGTTCCCAAAGGTGGGTTCAAAATTCCGAAGAACATCAAATCAATTTTATTTGAATGATCAGATATAGATTCACAAGCTCCTGAGATCAGTCTTTTTAATATAATGCTTTTTCATGTGTGAAACTTATGAGGCTAACATGAGGTCTGTTAAGGCTGAACTCCCGAGTTTACATATTTATTTAATTAGGTTAAAAGGTTCCTGGTTAAATTTACAGCATTAGGTCCCTGAGAAATTCTTTCATATACAAGGAAAATAGTCATTATAATGGCAGAATCCTTGAGTGACTAGATACATGATCAAATCGGATTGAAACTGAATTTCTAGAGTAGGGCAGAACATGTAATACCTGTTAATTACCGGTTCACTTGGAGTAAACAAACAAAGAAGGCATCATGGGTCAAAAAAAACAACAAAACAAACACAAAAAAAACCAACTCAAATTTGCTTTGGCCTAGTAGATGAAGGTTCATTACTGCCATCTGGTGTGCCATTAATCACCTGCAATTTCTACATCATCAACCTTCAATCCCAGGAAAATACACAATATGGGACCTTTAACAAACCTGACACAAAGTCTTTACCGTGCTTTCTCTTGCACTCCAACTATTTCCACCTCACTATCAGAGGAAGTAATATTAATCTGGCCCTTGTGTTGAGAAGTCTCCTTGTGCGGCAGCTCTGCCTCCATGTGGCCTGAAACAAATAAGAGGAACACTGTCACACACAGAGGACTGCAGCAGTCAGAGAGATTCAGGCCTTGCTGACACATGAACAAGACAGATGCTCTGACAAGGACAGGAGGAAAAAAAAAAAAAAACCTAACTGGACAGCATGGCGTGAACCATTAGATGGTGGCTTTAACATTCATGTTCTGACAAAGCCGACTTGTCAACAGTGAAAGGTCAATTGCCTTTTCCTGATGAAAGGCAGCAAGACATTTAGCAGCATCAAATGCTAGACAGTGGTGTGTGTGGGCTGACGAGTACTTCAAAAGTGTCTTGCTGAGATCAGTAAGCTCCTTCCCACATGTAGCACGTTGGTTATTCATGACACCCATGCCTTTAAATGTCCTGCCTTCACTGAGAGGAGTGAAAATTATCAGTATGGATATACCGGGTTTGTAACTGACCTGAGATAGAGCTCAGAGCTCTTATACACCCAGAGTGAGGTGCCATATCCTGGCCTCTGTGTGTTTTTAGCTCATGCTTTATCACCGAAGGCCGGACTGTCTCCACACTCATAATCTCCTGGTTAGAATCAGTGTGTGAAATATCATAGTGACCCACTACTGGAGGCCCGTCTGTAGAAAACAAAGAAAACACTTCATTATTCAAATCATGCCTGAGAAGAGTGGAACTCTGGAACAGACTGGACACTGCATCTGCAGTCCTGATGGTTGCAGCATCAGAAATATAAACAAGGAAGCACTATGTCCATGAACGCTGAATTGTCTCAATGGATTTGTTTGTGTATCAATTTTCATGACTCCAGCACCATTTTTTTTTTCTTAAACCCCACTTGTTCAGCTTCATTTATATTATTCTGGGCCCTAATGCAGCCTCAATTAATCCAAACTTGATAGAAAACAATTTTATTCTAATTGGCTGCCCTACACAACAAAAATCTTTTTTTCTTGATGTTGATTATAGTGGGGTTTTTTGTAAAAGACAACAAAGGAAGAGACGGCCACAGAATATAACTGTGTAAAATGGTATTGGCTTCAAAAGAAACTACAGAAGATTGCATAAGGGTGGTTGTAGGGCTGGGCGATTAAAAAAAACAAAAAAAAAACCAGATGTTCGGGACAAATAACTGATAATCTTGCTCATTTTTGTTTGTTTTTCCCCTTCCCTATTATATGCGTGTGTATGTAAGCGCTTTCACGTACTGCCTTAAAACATCTCCTGAGTGCATGGTCACGTGACTCCGCAAGCCAGAAGTAGTACAGTCATATGACACAGCGACAAAGAAAGCCAACTTTATTGTCATTCAATCCACACAGCCAAACATGTACAGAAGAACAAAATTACGTTTCTCCCATCTACAATGTCAATCACATCTAGAATCAGAGTCCGCTGCCAAGATGAACTTTTCCTCCCCCATTCCATCATGTTGAATACCACCCTAGAAGGTGTGGAGTACCATGTTTATATGATCTTTGGTATGACCCGACTGGGGCTTGAACCCATGACTTCCCGGCTGTGGGGAAGATACTCTACAACTAGGCTACCACTCTGAAAGCAGGAGAACACGGCGGAAAAATTAAAAGTGGCTTGTACCGAAAAGAAATGAGGTGTCCAGCCACATTGTATGTGGTGATTGACTCTGTATTTCATCTGAAGATGCCAAGAAAATGAGAGCAAAATGCACGGAAACTAACATGGAAATGCGCTGAAGCACATCAGCTCAACCATTTTACAGTAGGGCTGTGCAATATGACAATATATACTACTCACAAAAAGTTAGGGATATTCAACTTTCAGGTGAAGTTTCAAGATGCACCCAAAATGCACTATAACCTTGACAGGTGAACTTAATTTGACCTTCTCTAACCTTTTGATGCACATGTCCAACTGTTCAATGTTTCAGTACTTTTTGCATAACTTGCTGTTCTCTAACAAGGTGCTTAACGGCAAAATTCACAACAGGTGCCTGATCCATGAATCGACCAATAAATTTTCTGGTTCAATTAGAATTGGTATTTAAACAGTCCTCTTCATCATGGTGTTCACATTTTGACATCATGAGACCAAGATGACACTGAACAATTGATCAACAGTACCTTGCTATTGTGAGGCTTCAAACAGGATGTTCTCAGAGGGAAGTGGCCACTGAGCTTAGAGTGTCACAGGTTGCAACAGAGATACAGACAGACTGGAAGAGTCACAGAAAGGCATAAAAGTGGACGTCCTTTGGCCAGATCCCACGCTGATGACCGCTTCATTGTGAACAGTGCTCTGCGGAATGAGATGATGAATGCCACTCAACTCCAGGTACATTTAAGGGAGGTGAGAGGCACCCAAATGTCACGTCAGACCATTAGAAACCATTTACATCAGCGTGGTCTGCGTGCTAGACAACCTGCAAGGGTACCTAACCACACCACCAGGCACAAGCGTCATTGTCTCACATGGCCCAGGGAGCAATTAGGCTGGACAAGGGACCAGTGGGCCTGTGCTGTTCTCTGATGAAAGTCGATTCACGCCGAGTAGAAATGATGGCCGCCAACAATGTTGGAGATGTCAAGGAACGCACTATGCATCAGCCACTGTTGTCACCAAACGAGCCTTTGGTGGTGTTACAGTCTGCACAGGTGTCTAGTCAATACAGAATTGCCCTACACCTTGTGACTGGTACAGTGACAAGCCAATACTACCTGAATAACATCATTAATAAATATGTGTATTTATATATCTACATATTATTCCATCTAGCTTCATTGCTCCGCACTGTGTGTGTTTATATATTTACATATTTATTCAACCTAGCTGCAATGCTCCGTACTGTGGGTGTTTATATATCTACATATTTATTCCATCTAGCTACAATGCTCCGCACTGTGTGTTTATATACTCATATATTTATTCCATCCAGCTACAATGCTCTGCACTGCGTGTCTGTGTGTATATATATATATATATATATATATATATATATATATATATATATACTGTATATTTATAGTAATATGTACATATGTATATTAGCTGCACTTGCTTTTTTTTCTTGCCTTCTGATTGTTGCTATCCCTGTGCTGTTGCAATCCTGGAATTTCCCCGTTGTGGGACTAATAAAGGCTCATCTTATCTTAATCCAGTCATTGTGCCCCTGCATGAACACCACAGGCCTAATTTCATCTTCATGGACAACAATGCTCCAGCTCATCAAGGTCGCATCATTAGGGAACGGCTGCTGGAGGCTGGGGTACCTCAAATGGAGTGGCCTGCACTTTCTCCAGACATGAATCCCGTAGAAAATGTATGGGATCAGCTGAGTCGCAGTGCTGAGGTTCATAACCCTGCACCCCACAACCTCAATGACCTAAGGGCCGTCCTTCAAGAAGAGTGGAATGCCATGCCTCAGCAGACAATAAGTCGACTTGTGAATGGCATGAGATGTCGTTGTCAAGCTGTAATTGATGCTCCAAGGCACATGACAAGTTATTTAGACATTGACATCTTTTGTTGTGGTATAACCACCACTGTTGCTGGCTTTTGTTTCAATAAATTGAGATGAGGAAATCACTATTGCATGCTTCTACTAATATGCCCTACTTTCATGATATAGTATCACTGTAGCGTGAACTTTGTACATTTTCCATAAATTTAATAACAATGGATTAGATTTATATGGCGTTTTACATGTCAAGTGACATCTCAAAGTGCTAACAGTGAGTCCATTATTCATTCACTCTGGACAGACATTGATCGTGGTAAGCTACTACTGTAGCCACAGCTGCCCTGGGGCAGACTAACAGAAATGTGGCTGCCAATCTGTGGCAACAGCCTCTCTGACCACTACTGAACATTTATACACATTCATACCCAGTGTCATGGACACTGGAGGCAAGGTGGGTGAAGTGTCTTGCTCAGGGACACAACGGCAGGATGGCTGGGGAGAGAGGGATTCGAATCACCAACCCTCTGGTTATTGGACGACCCGCTCTGCAGTGCATCTGGAAAGTATTCACAGCACTTCACTTTTTCCACATTTTATGTTATAGCCTTATTCCAAAATTGAATAAATTCATTTTTTCCCCTCAAAATTCTACACACAATACCCCATAATGACAACATGAAAAAGTTGAGATTTTTGCAAATTTATTAAAAAACAAAAACTATGAAATCACATGTACATAAGTATTCACAGCCTTTGCTCAATACTATATTGATGCACCTTTGGCAGCAATTACAGCCTCAAGTCTTTTTGAATATGATGCCACAAGCTTGGCACACCTGTCTTTGGGCAGTTTCACCCATTCCTCTTTGCTGCACCTCTCAAGCTCCATCAGGTTGGATGGGAAGCGTCGGTGCACAGCCATTTTCAGATCTCTCCAGAGATGTTCAATTGGAGTCAAGTCTGGGCCATTCATGGACATTCAGAGTTGTCCTGAAGTCACTCCTTTGATATCTTGGCTGTGTGCTTAGGGTCATTGTCCTGCTGAAAGATGAACTGCCGCCCCAGTCTGAGGTCAAGAGCGCTTTGGAACAGGGTTTTTATCCAGGATGTCTCTGTACATTGCTGTATTCATCTTTCCCTCTATCCTGACTAATCTCCCAGTTCCTGCTGCTGAAAAATATCCCCACAGCATGACACTGCCACCACTATGCTTCACTGTAGGGATGGTATTGGCCTGGTGATGAGTGGTGCCTGGTTTCCTCCAAACATGACACCTGGCATTTACACCAAAGAGTTCAATCTTTGTCTCATCAGACAAAAGAATTTTGTTTCTCATTGTCTGAGAGTCCTTCAGGTGCCTTTTGGCAAACTCCAGGTGGGCTGCCATGTGTCTTTTACTAAGGAGTGGCTTCCGTCTGGCCACTCTACCATACAGGCCTGATTGGTGAATTGCTGCAGAGATTGTTGTCCTTTTGGAAGGTTCTCTCTCCACAGAGGAACACTGGAGCTCTGACAGAATGACCATTGGGTTGTTGGTCACTTCCCAGACTAAGGCCCTTCTCCCCCGATCACTCAGTTTAGACGGCTGGCCAGCTCTAAGAAGAGTCCTGGTGGTTCCGAACTTCTTTCATTTACAGATGATAGAGGCCACTATGCTCATTGGGACCTTCAAAGCAGCAGAAATTTTTCTGTACCCTTCCCCAGTTTTGTGCCTCAAGACAATCCTGTTTCGGAGGTCTACAGACAATTCCTTTGACTTCATGCTTGGTTTGTGCTCTGACATGCACTGTCAACTGTGGGACTTTATATAGACAGGTGTGTGCCTTTCCAAATCATGTCCAATCAACTGAAATTACCACAGGTGGATTTCAATTAAGCTGCAGAAACATCTCAAGGATGATCAGTGGAAATAGGATGCACCTGAGCTCAATTTTGAGCTTCATTGCAAAGGTTGTGAATACTTAGGTACATGTGATTTTAGTTTTTTATTTTTAATAAATTTGCAAAAATCTCAAAAAAAAAAACTCTTCACATTGTCATTATACAGTGTTGTGGGTAGAATTTTGAGGAAAAAAATTAATTTAATCCATTTTGGAATAAGGCTGTAACATAATATGTGGAAAAAGTGAAGCACTGAATACTTTCTGGATGCACTGTACCTTCTGAGCCACTGCCACCCACATTTCCCTCCTACATTCCATTTTTGCTGAGCACCAAGCTGGATGGCAAGAAGTTCCCTTTTTATATCTACTTTGGCATGACCCGGCTGGGACTTGATCCCCGACCTCCCAGTTGTGGGGCAGATGCTCTACGTCTAATCCACCACCCGAAAGCCAAATATCCCTTTTTGTGAATAGTGTATATTGAATGACAAGATAAAAACTTCACTTGTTTCATATAAAATCATCGTTTATATCGGGGTATCACCGACTTCTGCACTAGATAATATTTAATCTGGTTGTGTGTAAAAAGGCAACAGGCTTATTCTTCATTATATTATGCTCATTTACTACTGAATCACCAGTGGTATGTTCATTGATACTACACTCTCTCTTGTTATATTGTTTAATTTTAAGCCTCGTCAGTTAACTATAAGGGAGAAGAAGAAAGGAATGGGAAAAAAGAATGCAACTAATGTTAAAGGTTCAATTAACCATGATGCTGATTTAAGGTGACATCGCCCAGCTCTAGGTGGTTGTGGTTGCAGTTTTTCAATAAATATTTAACATCGGAAGATTGATTTTTCTTTCCATTTATTGCTTTTAAAGTTAACAGCCATTCACATAAAAACTATACTAGGATACAGTCATTACAAAACACTTTGAAATAGTCAGTCCTACTTGGTGAAAAAAAAAAAAATAGTGGGATAATAATAAAGCCAAACAATCGAAGAGTGACTGGAAGAGCAGGAACACGCGTCTGTGTTCTACCCTGTAAAAGATGTCCCTGGGATAGAGAGAGACTCTGCTATCCAGACACGTCTCTGTGTGTGGGGGGTGTCTGGACAGCACGTTCTGAGAGAACAGTGCTTTATGAATAACTTGCTTGGGCTCAAACTGGCAGAAACCAGGGTTACCAGAGAAAATGGGATTGAGCCACTGTCAAGGCCAGATATAGGAAAACTAGTAGTGTAAACCAGGATAGCCTCTTTGGTAAACAATAGACTGTCCTTTAGTGTTTTAAATGCACATTTTTCATCGCATGCACCAGGCTCTCCTTACAGCTGAATTCAAGATAACTTTACAGTTAACAAGTGGATCCGTTAGATTTATGTAAATACAAAACAAAGAAATAATGTGATAAAAATATTCACACAATTTCAAACCAAACTGACAAGGGGGAAAGGAAAAACAAATTGATCTAAAGAAAAGCTATACCTTGTACACTTTCTGCTGACGAAAACTAAGTTGGCCTTGCACATTTTACACAACTAATATAATCACATGCAAACATTGTGGAAACAATTCATAGCATTAGTTCCAGTAAAACTTAACTACACAGAAACACATCCTAGCTATAAATAAGATCAACGTGTTATTTGTGAGTTTGGAGTAGAACACCAGTGATGGGCTCCAAATATCTGGTAATGCGCAAGGGAATATCCAAATATTCTCTGGTATTTTTTTTCTCCCTTCGTAAACAGGATCAATGTTTTTCACATAAACTTGCGATATTTTCTTGAAAATCTGACACCACTTCTGTAAACAGCCTGTTCTCATAATTTTAGCATTTTTTCCTTCATGTGAAATTTGAGCATTTCTCATACTAGCAACATTATTATTCCGGTATATTTGTATTTTTTGGGGGTAAATTATGTGACCATCAAGTTGCTACATTTTTTTCTTAAGAATTTGTGAGATTTTTCTCTTAAATTTGGTCAATGCAAATTTGTAATTTACCGCCATTAAAATCAGGCAGGTAAGAGAAATGAAGCAAATATCCAAATACTTAATTTCAAAACCAAATACCAGTGTAACAAATGCATATCTAATAGAATATTTGGGTAAAGCCCTAGTTTGGCGCATTAAATGAACAGCTCACCTCAAAAACCAAATAGTGTTATGTATCCATTTAGATTATTTGTAGTCTGTTGACAAACTTTGAAAAACTGGAAATCATGACCTGACCACTTAATATCTTCTGGGGTAATTAAGCATGTATATGATAGAGAAAAAAAAATAATAAACAGATATATAGATGCTTTTTAAACAACCTGGTTATGATCAACCAAGTTTTCAGAATTTGAGCAACACAAGGGAAATACCACTTTAGTACAATTAGATAAAGTTAAATGGGCAGACATCTCCAAAACAAGATGGTCATAAATCAGTTCATTTGATTTAAAAGGATCACTGACTGCACGTTCCCCACATGTTGACAGCTCCCACGGGCCTTAATGAAAGGTTTGCGACATATTTTGGTCAAATTTTCTTTAATTATCCAATTACTGCAGTATCATTGTGAATGGTCTTTTGCAACTTTCCTCAAAATGGCTCAACTGAGTGCATCTCTTTCAATGCCCAAAAAGCAGTTAACTCCACCCTCCTCCTTATGTCACTATTGCTAACGTTAGCTGGCAAGCTCCTAGCTTGGATAGCAAGCCTGAGCCAACTAAAGTAAACTCATCTGTAAGAATGAATGAAACATCAGTGGTGGACGGGGTGTATGGTTTCAGTGGTTGATAGGAAATGACCGGTCCCTAGAGTACAATACAGAAACTTTTGTGAATGTGTGAATTATCCCCCAAGGCACCTAGCTGACGCTACCTAGCTACTAGCAACAGCCTAGCAAAGCTAATGCTAACAGATCGATGGAGCATCACAGCGAAAATACAACAAAATAAACCAGAATGACTATGTCTATTAGGGCGACTGAAATTTAAATAATCTAAGTACGACTGGCAAGCTAACACTCACAGCACTGCTCTGAAGACAACGGCTTTGGCTCCCCGCTCATAGACAGACAGCTAGGCTGGCCAATAACAGAGCAGTGAGTGTGTATAAAGGGCGGGCTTACCTTCTTTTTTTTTTCTTTTTTTTTTAAGACGTACAGGAACAAACCCGAAGGCATAAAGTAGCTTCTCAGACACGAAAAGGATATAAAGGCTGTGTGTGTCAGTCAATGACCCCTTTAAGGGTAAACTATCCTTTTTTGGAGTGTTTCCCCATTTGAAAAAAAGAAAGAAGAATAATCAGAACCAGAGAAGGCAACTCGATCTCCTAGATCAGTCTCTTTTTTTACTTTTTAGAGAAAAATCAGTAAACATTGACATGCACCATAAAGCAGTTGTGTTACTGCTTTGTATCTGACAGTTTGACAGAAAAAAAAAAACAAAACAAAAACAAAACACTGCAATAACAACGCCTCGTGGGGACACAGGCCATGCTGGCAGACAAATTAAAAAACATATTCATAAGTGAGTTAACATTTGAGGCTCTTATGGTTGCAGCACAAAAGAACCCATGCTTTATCAAATGTCCAAAATCTGTATATACTGTAGGCTACTCTCATCTCTCATCACCACACAAAGGCAGCAATAGCAGCAAATGTAACAGAAAGGCCTATATTCAAATATGTAAACACGTCTAAATATGCAATATGATTCTTTAAGGAGCAAGAAAGGAGGATGTTAGTATTGCATTTATATTTATAGGCAAATCTATACTGTTAGTAAAGCTATGCCACCAAAAATAAAGGTTGTCACAGGTTTTTTTTTTTTTTTTTCCCCTGAACCACTTACAAGCAGAGTACAAACAGTCCAGGAGAAAGAGGGAGTTTATGTTGAGTGCTAAACCTGAATCCTAAAGAAATACCATAGCTCTGTAATGCTTTATCCATCATTCCCAGCATGGGATCAGAATGACAAGGCACATGCTATTACACAGCAGCACCCCACCTAAGACTGTGATGATGGCTGTCCATGTGCTGCATTACACTCTCTGCATGACGGAAGTAATTGGCTGATGCGTGTTTCAGAGAGAAATGTGTGTACAGCAGATAAACAGAAACACACACACATGCCATATGAAAAGCAATACAACGTGACCCCTGACCGTGTCTGTGTGGCAGATGCAGCAGAAACCAAACAGGTGAGCTGAATTATTCTGGAAGTCATATCTCACAGTGATTCAGTGCCAGCAGACGTGTTGTGCCTAGAGGGCCTCCACTATGAAGCAGAATTTGTGGCTGGTTAGCAGGGTGAGGAAAGGTTAAACCAGCTATTGACCTCTGTGCATAGCAAATTAGGTTCCACACATATCTACTACGTGAGACCAGTACATTCTTCAAGTAAATTCTGAGATACTACGGGGTCTTTTTTTTTTTTAAACTCCAAATTCAGTTTTGGTGTGCTAAATTTCCTTCATGTGATTCTAATTACAGCCGATCTTCACATCATCCCTGTGCTATATGATTCAGAAGATCTACTGATCTACTGAGTTAATATCAAGTTATTGCTAAAGCTTGATATATGGATGGCAGCAATGCAAGCAACATCAGTGTAAAAGTATAAATATAAAAGAAGACATTGGCAACTATGCTGTAGAGTATAAGGGAATTCAGTGCATGACTACAAATCAAGCTTTAGCATGGCTGATGTTGGTCTTAATAAAACTCTGATCTGTTCATGTTAAATCTGCTTCATAGTAAAGGCCCAAAGCTGCACAGACTCCAGGTCAAAGCTGCTGCTGATGGTGTATCTGCATCAACGACCTCACATCATCTACCTAATAACATCCAATGCCATGCTTCCTGCACCACCTACTCTATACTCAGATCAAAGTTTGAAACTGTAAGGGGTGAAGCAGAGGTGAAATCTAAACATTGAGGAGACCAGGGTCTGGAACACCTAGATTTCCATTTTGAGTGACAGCTTCGGGGATTATGTTGTTGTTCAGAGGGGTTTGACTGAGTGTGTTGCTCTCTCGTGCCAACATGTAGGCAGCCATAGTCTCTGCAGACTCTGACGATGGCAAAAAAGAGCTCGGAGGCGAAGGTCGCGCCCCCTGGGAGGGATACTGCTGCCCCTCGGGGCCATCGCTCGAGCGTTTGGATGAATCGTTGTCCGAGTCGAGGTGGGCAAGCTTTTCCATCCAGACACGGAATCGCTCCTCAGTCTGACGTTGCATCACAGCAAAGCGTGTCATGGCCTCCTCCAGAACGCTGCCGATGCCGTTCCTGTCCCACGAGCCGGTGTCCAGCAGCCCATGAATCTGGGCTCCCACTCTGGATCTCTCCGCTGCACGTCTGAAGCCAGCTTTAAAGACATTGATGCCAAGTCATAATAAAATACAGTAGCATTTTTCATGCTTCGGAGGTGGACTTTTTCATTACAGTGAACATTACAGTTTTGGTTACGTGCAGTTACAAGTATTTCATGCTGATGGGCTACATCATGCAGTTGAACACTCAAACCTACGTGCGGGATGTAAGAATGGTTGAAAATATTTTATGTAAGAACCTTCAATGTCTAGCCTGACTGATCCAGTGAATGCCATTTAAAAATGTGCTAACTTTAAAATAAGATGCAGGGACAGGTTTCTTGATAAAACACTAGATAAGCTACCTTCAACTGTCAAACGAGGCTGGAAAACCAAGAAAATGATTAAGTGGAAAAGAAAACTAAAATTTCAGATTCTAAAAACAGAAAAACTGCCTAAAGTTTAAAAAAAAAAAGAAAAAAAAAAAAAGATTTCCAACAACAGCAACGGTAGGCCTTTAAAACACCAGCCTGATAGCGGCTACTTCAGAAGAACTCAACTCACCCAAAAGATTTCGACAACTAAAGGAACACACACAGAGAGCCAGTGTGCATGTAGACAACAATTGGTATTTTTTACTTGGACATGTCCATGCCACACTTTAGGACACAGCACCCAGCCATTCTCAATGAGAGGCGTATACCCAACAACTTCTAGTGGATGAAAAGAGTAAAATGACTTAGGGCTGGGGGAGGCAACCTCAAATTAACATCATGGTTAATTTTAAAAAAGAAAAAAAATACTTTGGTTTTGTCCCCCCCCACACACACACACAAAATCAATTTTTAAATTATTTATCAATTAAATGAGATATGCAAAGTTATGCCTGATAAATAACTTATCAGTAGGTTATTTAAAATATTTGTTTTAAATAACATATTACTTCAGTTTTACTTGCCGTTTTTCATCCATCAAAAAGCTTTAATTTGTTCGGCTTTTATTTTGAAAGCTTCCATCTCTGTGTGGCAGCAGTACATCAGAGCAAATTTTGGTCTTAAACTGCAGGCATTTAGTTCATGATTTTTAATTTTCAAAGTGATAAGCTGAAGCAGCTATCGCTAACACTAAAGCAACTCTACACTGCTTCAACTGATCTGCTAAGCTTGCATTAGCATTTGTTTTTAAGCTCCTGTGGCTGCTATTGCTCTGTGTATTGAGACTCATATACATTAAATATCAGCTTTTATCAGATTGTTGCTCTATTATTCACAGTCACAAAGCACTATTATTAAATACTGAACTTAATGAAAATACCAAGATGCTGATGCCTCAGTGCCAGAGCACCAAAGGTATGCGTTCTGGGATCATCACCAAAATGTTACGGGTTCCTCTCTAGCCCAAGGACCACCTCTGGTAAAAATTTCACCCGTACTGTCGACGGCAGCCAAGAGCCACCAAACTGATTTGAACAGCTGCAATCCAAACACAAAAGAAGAGCACAGTGGCAGACGTTTTAAATGGCAGAGGCAATGGAGGTACATGAAGGCAACGACAATCAAGACGAACAGGAGCTTCTGCTGTTTAGTGGCAGAGGAAGAAAACAGATGGGCAAAAAGACATTTGTTCACCCAGTATTGGCAAATTGCTCAGTACTTCCCTCTGGCGGGAGTTTCCAGGAGCATGCACAGTTCATTGCAACCATTTGTGGGCGAGGAATGTTGGGAGTTGTAGTTTTTAGCGAGTTTTTAACGAGTTTTACCTCATCCTTCCTCTGCAAAACTAAACAGCAAAACCAGTGTGAAAACAATCAATGTGATGAATAAATGGTGTAGTTGCTGAATATGTGGGGGTTTTTTCAGTAACCGCTATTTTATAACAGTTCAGCTCCACGTACTGTAAAAAAAAAAAAAAAAAAAAAAGTGCTGTGGTGTGCTGTAAAAAATTCGCACTGCCACTTCTAGTGGCCCAGCATAGTAATTACTAGGGCTGTGCGATATGACGATATATATCGGACAATGATATAAAAACGTCTATCATTTCAGAGAATACTCTATTGTTTATATCGTTATTTAAAATGCACATACTCCCATTTATTCAGTAAAGCTTCTCACCACTACTCGTCAGCGCCCCGTCTCTCTCTCCTGCAGTGCACACAGTGGATGCTAATGCTAACTCCAAACTACAGGTTCGGATAGTTGCTACTCTTGTTTGCCAGAGATGTGGGACTCCCCCCCCATCGTGCTGTGTCAGAGAAGACAGTTCGCCAACCTTGTTTTAATAGGAGGCAAGTAACATTAACACCATGTCTAATTATGAAATGCTAAATGACTATGCTCAGTTGTGCTAACTGCAAACTGTAGCAGACCGGGTTTTTTGTTTAAATTACTGCTGAGTTTCTTAGTTTTGTCTGAAAGAAGCTGCAAAAGTGTATGATGGTGGCACACACGCAAAATAAATAATAAATACATTAAAACGGGTTGGAGGAGCCAGCTGGCTCTTAATGTAATTTATTTGAGTTCTAATCATCTTAATTAGTCAAGTAGTAATAATGAATAAAGTTGAAGTCATCACATGTATTTTATTACATTACCTTTTGTGTCTTTGATTTTCAGATCATGACCAACCTGAAATATTTTTACTAAGAAGCAAACGGGTTAAATCAGGCCAGAATGGCAGGCTGCAGGTCTGCACTTAAATTTTCACTGATTTAAACTAACAGCTAATTTATATCTGTAGGCAACAGCCATGGGTAATTCTCTCATTTTCAGACATTTTTTAAGGTTATCTGTTTTTTTTTTTTTTCTCCATTTCTCCACTGGCTCAGGAAATATTTAACTTATCGATGTTTACTTTTTAATTCATATATGATTTAGAAGAAAAACCTGAAATTTATGAGAATCAAGTCTCAATGCACATTAAAAAACTTTTATAACACTGCAAAATTATGAGGGTAAACAGTACATGTAAAAAAGTTCCAAAAAGATGGCCCTTTTTGTGTGATTGAACTGTAGAATTTACAGAAAATGCATATCATGATATATATATCGTTATCGTGATATAAGATGACTTATATCGTAATATGAATTTTTTGTCACATTGCACAGCCCTAGTTATTACAATACCTTTTTTCCCGGTGCCATTGACAGTACAGGTGAGTTAAATTGGTGTTTATTTTGAAAACAAAGCCTTATCTCGGAATTCTGGCAAAATAAAAGTCAAGAGAATATGGTGATACAACGACAAGACGCCTTTAGTTCCACTTAATTTTGACCGGGCGAGCTGAAACAAGACAGGCGGACAGATATAACCACAGACACATTGAGTGATTATCGTATGTCTCTTGTTTTCATCGAGGCATAATAAAGCATTTACTTAGGTCCACATACAGTTAGGCCCAAAAATATTTGGACAGTGACAAGTTTTGTTATTTTAGCTGTTTACACAAACGTATTCAGGATACAATTATATAATCAATATGGGCTTAAAGTGCAGACTCTCAGCTGTAATGTATGTGGATAATGTTTATACTGTTTTCATTTTGTTTTTTCTTCATCTTTTTCTCTTTCTTTTCTCTAAAGCCCATCCAGGGACAAGAGTTGCAAACTAGCTTAAAGCTATACACTCTCTGTGCAACACATCAGATTTTCTTTTTTGTCTATGTTTATTGCACTGTCCCTGACAAATAAATAAAATAAAAATAAATCCAAATTGGAGCAAGGGTTTAGGAACTACAGCTCTTTAATACGTAGCCGCCTCTTTTTCAAGGGACCAAAAGTAATTGGACAATTGACTCAGAAGGCTGCAAAAAAAAAAAAAATAAGGCTGCATGGGCTCTTCCCTCGTTAACCTGTCATCAATTAAGCAGTTAAAAGGTCTGGAGTTGATTCCAGGTGTGGCGTTTGCATTTGGAAGCTGTTGCTGTGAACACACAACATGCGGTCAAAGGAGCTCTCAATGGAGGTGAAACAGACCATCCTGAGGCTGAAAAAAAAAGAAGAAATCCATCAGAGAGATAGCAGAAATGTTAGGAGTGGCCAAATTAACAGTTTGGTACATTCTGAGAAAAAAGAAAGAGTGCACTGGTGAGCTTGGGAGCTCAAAAAGGCCTGGACGTCCACGGAAGACAACAGTGGTGGATGATCGCAGAATCCTTTCCATGGTGAAGAACAACCCCTTCACAACATCCACTCAAGTGAAGAACACTCTCCAGGAAGTAGGTGTATCAGTATCTAAGTCTACCATAAAGAGAAGACTTCATGAGAGTAAATACAAAGGATTCACCACAAGGTGCAAGCCATTAATCAGCCTCAAAAATAGAAAGGCCAGAATTGACTTTGCCAAAAAACACCTGAAGAAGCCAGCCCAGTTCTGGAACAGCATTCTTTGGACAGATGAGACTAAGATCAACCTGTACCAGAATGATGGGAAGAAGAAAGTCTGGAGAAGAATTGGAACAGCTCATGATCCAAAGCACTACATCTTCTGTAAAACATCGTGGAGGCAGTGTGATGGCATGGGCATGCATGGCTTCCAATGGCACTGGGTCACTTGTGTTTATTGATGATGTGACAAAAGACAGAAGCTGCCGGATGAATTCTGAAGTGTATAGGGATATACTTTCTGCTCAGATTCAGCCAAATGAAGCAAAGTTGATTGGACAGCGCTTCACAGTACAGATGGACAATGATCCAAAACATACTGCAAAAGCAACCCAGGAGTTTTTTTAAAGCAAAGAAGTGGAATATTCTGCAATGGCCGAGTCAATCACCAGATCTCAACCCAATCGAGCATGCATTTCACTTGCTCAAGACAAAACTTAAGGCAGAAAGACCCACAAACAAGCAACAACTGAAGACAGCTGCAGTAAAGGCCTGGCAAAGCATCACAAAGGAGGAAACCCAGCGTTTGGTGATGTCCATGGGTTCCAGACTTCAGGCAGTCATTGCCTGCAAAGGATTCTCAACAAAATATTGAAAAGTAACATTTTACTTGGGGTTATGTTTATTTGTCCAATTACTTTTGAGCCCCTGAAATGAGTAGCGTTTGTATAAAAATAGCTACAATTCCTACATGTGTAATCATATATTTTTGTTCAACCCCTTGAACTAAACCTTAAAGTCTGCACTTCAATTCTGTTGTAGTTGTTTCATTTCAAATCCAATGTGGTGGCATGCAGAGCCCAAATCATGAAGATTGTGTCACTGTCCAAATATTTCTGGGCCTAACTGTATAAGGAGGCAGTGCATGAGCACAAACAGTGGGGGAAGTAGTACCTTATGTGTGGACAGAGTGAAGTGTGTGAAAGAGATCAGGGGAAAAAATAAGAACCTCTAAGCCAGGGTTATTCAATCATGTGCCATGGAGGGCCAAGACCCTGCAGGTTTTCTCTTCTACCCAGCCTCTTCAGCAGGTGTTTTCACCATTCAGCAATCAGTGGGAAGAAATTCAGTGAAATCTGCTGTTGAAGACACTGGTTGGAGGTAAAGCCTGCGGGGTCTTGGCCCTCCATGGCACAACTGGACACCCCTGCTCTAAGCATATTCGATGGCCAATAAAACATGGGGTCGATTAAGTGGATATTTAGTAAATCCCCTTTTATACACCCCCCCAACACCACCACCACCACCCAAAAAAATAAATAAATTTAAAAAATTAGCAAAAACTTAGCACACCGGAGTTGTGGCCTAGAGGTAGAGCATCTGCCCCATAACCGGGAGGCCAGGGTTCAAATCCCGGCCGGGTCATGCCAACGACCATGTAAAAGTGGAACTTCCTGCCATCCAGCTTGGTGCTCAGCAATAGCGGAACGGAGGAGGGAAATGTTGGTTACCTAGCTACAGTGGGTGCACAAGTCAAGTGTACTCCCTACGCCAGTCCCAAGCCCGGATAAAATGGGCAGGATTGCGTCAGGAAGGGCATCCGGCATAAAAACTCATCTTCAACTGTAAGAGGACCCACTCCAACTGAGGGACTAATTGTGTCCTGTCAAAATAAATACGGATGATGACGACCATGGAATATATTTCTTATGGTAGCAGTTTGTGTGAAGGTATGTGTCCACTGCATCCGTCATTTCTCCGCCTCCTACTCAGCATCTATGTGAAAAGCAATGCAAAGCCAGTGTTTCCTCTGTCTTAAAGACCCTGGCACGGTGGCAACATATTTTTCGGGGTGGGGGTGGGGTCAGTAAACATACCGGAATGTTAATTTTATACTATTTATTTCTTTTTAACATTTTACACAGTAACGTTGCATATGGAACTTACCATTTGAAGGATTGTACAACCAAGGCTTGAATGTTAGAATATTGGGCCAGTTGGGGTCCCACCCAGACATCCTGTGTTTGGACTTTTAACTGGTGTCATCCCTCTCTCCTTCCTCTGCTCTCACCTGTCCTGGACCCTCTGCCTGAACACTTTCCTCTCCTTGGCTCCTCTCTTCTGTCTCATCTTGCCCTCTCTGAGCCCTGTCTAATTCAGGTTCTCTCTCTGTCTATGGTGGTATACCAACAGGTTAGCAAATATCAAGTGTCATGTTTTGTCCTGCAGGATTTTTTGTCATGGTTTTACATAAATGACAAATCTGTATTTTTTGTATTTTTATTCTAGTGTTTCCGTTTTTCCCATTGAGAGAGCAGGGAAGGAAAAAACATTCATAATAGTAATTTACTCATGCATACTTAAATTATATGATCAGAGGTGAGTATAGTTGCCAGAAATTCTACTCATGTAAAAAGCAGTGCTTTGAAATTAATAATTAAAAGTAGACAACCAAAAATTTCTACTTGAGTTAAGGGTACAAACAGCACCCACTTAAAAACTTGAGTAATAACTTCAGTCTTGAAGGTTTGAGGTTTTTCTCCAAAATTTACAACAATTTTCTTATAGTTTTCTACTTTTCTCTGTAAATTTATCTAAATTTGAAACCATTTTCCACAAATTTGCAATTTCCTCTTGTAAAATTGACTTTTCGTATACATTTGAGACTTTATTATAAGTTTGTGGATTATTTTATGGCTATTTTATGTATATTTTTTAAAATAAAATTACCACTTTTTAATAAATTTGAAAAAGACTGTGGTAATTTTGGGCAGCGCGGTGGTGGAGTGGTTAGCACTGCGGCAGCACAGCAACTCATCCTTGGCCGGGGAATCCTGGGTTTGATCCCAGCCCCCGACCAACAGTGATCTGTGTGGAGTTTGCATGTTCTCCTCGTGTCTGCGTGGGTTTACTCCGGGATTTCTCCGGTTTCCTCCCACATGCCAAAAACATGCAAGTTAGGTTAATTGGCATCAAACTGGGGATTCTAAATTGTCCTTAGGTATGACTGAGAGTGAATGGTTGTCTGTCTCTCTGTGTTGGCCCTGTGATGGACTGGCGATCTGTCCAGGGTGGACCCTGCCTCTCGCCCAAAGATGCTGGGATAGGCTCCAGCCCCCCCGCGACCCGAAAAGGATTAAGCGGAAGAAGGTAATTACCTCCGCCAAGGAAGTTATGTTTTCATCGGCGTTGGTTTGTCTGTCTGTCTGTTTGTTAGCAAGATAACTCAAAAAGTTATAGACTGATTTTCATGAAATTTTCACAGACTGTCAGAAATGGGGTATCCTACAGATGATTAGATTTTGGTGGTGATCCGGATCACCGTCCACAAGAAAACCGCCATTACGCAAAATGCCATTTTCGTGAATAACTACTAAACCACTAATCCTATCATTGTCAATCCAATTGCTAGTCATATGTTTTCATGGTCAAGGAATCTGAAAACGTACACACAAACACTGTATGGGGGGGAACTGTGGCGCTTGGCGGAGGTCTGCGCTCTCCGAGTGCTTTTCTAGTTTAACTCTGATTTCAAAGAAAAAAATATTAATAAAATTGTAATTAATTAAATAAATTAACTTAAATGACCAAAGATAGTTATTTCTATTAGAATATTTCTATAGATTTAGAGTTTTTTAGAAATCTCCTCACCACCCAGACAGCAGGAAAAACCTCCCTTATTTTGAAATCCAATTGTTGGCACGTTTAGTTTGTCTGAAGGCTGCTGACGGATTAAAGTCATTGACTTTGTGAATTTCGGTCATCTTAACTTTCCAGGTACATAATAGTGAACATAAATTAGTTAATTGATATTAACTAAGGTAAATGTAAAAACAGCTCCTTTTCATTCTTGTCTGAAATAAGAAAAACAAAAAACTAATGATTAAAAAAAGATTAAATGAACCAACTCGAACTCTTAACCACACCTGTTAGCAAAGCGACTCTTCCATTATTGCTCCCATTACCAGCGGTTAAAACCATAAATGCCTCCAGTGCTTATGTACCTCTTCTCATTTTTTTTCCACGTTTAAAGTATTTTAATAAGCTCATGTTTCTCTCAAACAGACAGTCACGCTAGCGAGACACTGCCTGGCAACTGAAGCGGTCACACGGGCGCAGCGCTTCTGAACTCCGCGCAGATGACGGTCACACACGTTGTTCGTGTGTGTGCTTGCAGTCATTCCTTATAGAAGTGGCGGGAAATTTACAGGCGTGGCAGGCCGCCACCGGGAAATGTTACCAGAGGAAACCCTGAAAGCATCTGGCTCCACTGAGATGCTATTTGGGCTGCGGTGTGTCGAGTTGCCTCTAACCCTCATTTGCATCAAGCTAGGGCTGGGAAATTTGACCTTAAATCAGCATCACTGTTAAATGTGGCAGTGGTGGCCTAATGGCTAGGGATGTGGACTGGTGAGCGGAGGGTCGCTGATTTGATGCCTAGACCGGCAGGATTAGATCTGGGTGAGACAGATAACATAGCAGTGTTTGCCCCACCCTCCTTAACCCCACTGTGATGCCCTTGAGCAAGGCCCTTAACCCCAGCTGCTCCAGTGGAGATGCTCAGTGGCCACAGGTCAGTCTGTGGTTGTACTAGGCAGTTTCCTGGTGTGAATGTGTAAAACTGTGTGAATGTCAACAGGGCATCGTTGAAAAAGAGAGGTTGCCTCTTAATGGAACTACCCTGTGTAAATAAAGGTTAAATAAATAAATGACCCTTTCACACTGGTTTGGGGGGTTGTTTTTCCTCTCTTCCTCTCCCTTATAGTTCAATGACAAGGCTTGTAATTAAGCAATATTACACAACAGTGTGGTATCTTATCCTTGCAGTGTGTTAGTAAATGAGTATAATATAATAAAGAACAGAACTATTTTTAGTAGTAGTAGATTAGTTTATTTGACAGGGACAGTGCAATAAACATAGACAATTAATCAAAGACAATCAATCTGATGTGTTGCACATAGAGTGTATAGCTATTAGCTAATTTGCAACTCTTGTCCCTGGATGGGCTTTAGAAAAAACATTTCATACACAAAATGCTGACTTCCAGTGCCGAAGTCAGCATTTGTTTACAGACCTCTTGTGGGTTTGTGGGTCACGTGACTCACGATGGCAGCTAACTAGCTTGCTAGCTGCGTTGGGGGAGTCCAATAAGCAGCCAATATTGTGTTACCACCACAGTGATTATGAAACTTTTATTTGGTTCTTAAATTCAGCCTTAGCTTTCCATTTTGTCATTTATTTTCCACTGTAAAACAGTTCAACTGGCATGGATAGCCGCTAGCGGCTAACAGCGACTTAGCTTCATGCACTTCACTCACTTTTTTTTGGCATCATCAGATGAAATAATGAGTCAATCACATACTATGTAGATGGAGACCATATTGCTTTTTGTTACAAGCAATTTTATTTTTTCCTGCAGTGTTCTGCTGCTTACAGATAGTGCTAACTGTGCTGCTTCCTGATGCGGCATTACTGTACATGCATGTCTTAAAGGGCCAGTACATGAAAAGCCCTCTATACACATGCACACCGGGGGGGGGGGGGGCAGACATGAGCAAGAGTCAGTTTTACACCTCAAATGTCTGCTTTGGTTTTATTTTGGTTAATTGCCCCCTATATGAAGTTTAAATTTTTTTTAAACTTTCTGTAAATGAAGCCCTGCACCCAAGATCGTGCCAAATGTTTAAATAAACCAGCGGTTGTTGGTGTCAAATAACGATGAGTTCATTAACTGCACCAACTATTTCATGTTTTAAATGTTGTTATAAACACTTTTCGCTGGTTTCTTTTTGCCATGTTGTCCAGGAGCTGAAATCTGAAAGACCACCCACGGCTGGATGCGTCGACCAGACAGGTACAGCCTTTGTGTTCTCAGCAGGAGGACCAACGAGAGTCTTTCCCCTGGGACAGAGCTCTTTGATTATTGGTTTTCCACTACGCCAATCATTTTGTAACTCCACATGTTTACGCCTCATCCCCACACTCAACACATGCCGTGATACCACAATGTTTAAAATAAAAAACAGAGCAGTAGGCGCGTGCCATAAATACATTTCTACAACAAACCATCCAGAAAGGCCTTGAAACTTAGGTTAGTCCAGAGATTTCCAAGTCTTCTAGTTAATTCTTCAAACTGAAATAGATAACATTTTTGTTTCATCCCTCGGTACAAAAAAACCCACAAAGACAATGCCTACGCACTCTATGAAATGAAGCGCCAAGTTCCAGTTCTCCAGGTATGGCGAAAACAAGATTGCTGATTTTACCAATTTCTAAACATGAAAGCATTCTGTCAAACATGGGTTATTTACAGGAAACGATCTAGAGTTCCAATTCCATTTGCTAAACAAGCAATCTCTGCATTAAACCCACACAACTGATAGATACATCTGTTTTTGTCACTGCTAATCAACTAACTCTGACCAGGCTACTGTAGTGGCAATTACTGATGTGCAGTCGTATGCAAAAATTTCAACACCCCTTGACAAATACCATATTATGATTTAAAAAAAAAACCTGGTGAGTTTATGTACATGTGTAAGCTGCTCATACTTTTGCACATGCAAATTTTTTGAATATTACTGTAGCCAATAGACTAGTTCCTTAACAATGTCAGTCCTTGTTCAACTCGTAACACTTGATGTCTGCTGGATAGCAACTCCAACAGTATGTGGAGAGCTGGCTCTGGTGTACTTAGATAAATCTTTATTGTCACTATATAAAATATCAACAGTGAAATGCAGTTTTAGCAATGAATGAATTTTTACTTGCAATGAACTCAAGGAGGTTGGGAACACAATTAGGCATAGCATCGCAAACTTGCAGATACTGACAATAAGTTTGGATGAGAGACTCCATGAAAAGGCAGATAATTACTAGGACTGCACCCAAATATTCGATTTCCGAGATGTTTGTATGCTACATCGGGATTTGGTTTTAAAGATATTCAGCCATTTTTCCCCCTTTTCTGTCCAATTTTCATAAAAGTTATATTAAGAAAATATCAAAATCTGAATGTCAAGTATCAAAACCCCACAAATCTGCTGAAAAAAAAGCCGCAAACTGATTCTATAAAAAGCTGCAGATTTACACGAAAGCATTTGCAAATATCCAAGAAAAACTCAAAATTTCATGGCAAAGTTGAACATTTATCTTAAATTTAGGGAAAAAAACTAAAAAAAAAAAAAAAGTGGTCCATTTACAAGAAAAGTAGTAACATTTACAAGAAATCACAATACAAAAAAAAAAAAAAAAAAAAACCCCGATATTGGCTTCCAGCCCTAATAATTACTGACGCATTATATGTCAAATTGCAACACACTATAAATGGTATTACTTTAAAAATGCATTTGTGAGCATCCTTTTGTATGTGCACAAGACCCCCTTCCCCATTACTGACAAAATACTCAAATTTTGTGGAAAACTCTGGGCTGTGAGAAAGTATGACAGAAAAATAACAAATCCAGGACTTTGCACACAGTACCAACCTACTGAAAAAAAGGAATCAAAACTATTAGATTTTCTTCATGAGCTGATCAATTGCTTGTTATAAATCTTTATGCATGTATTGATTCTTTGTCTGATTTCCTAAGGTTGTTGTCATGACTTCAGCACAAATGTGCCCTGGGTTTGCTCATCAATACGTGACCCTGATAAATTCAGTTGATGTCAGGTCAATATCAAGGAGTGCACTTCTGAGACTATCCACAATCACAGCAATTTATGGAGCTGAATCCCTTCCAACTTACAATCTGTACAAGGTGAATGGTGAATGAATATAGACAATGAATGAGAACTCAAGGTCCAAAAAAGAAGAAAAAACAAAAGGAAAGCAGGCCTTGTATTGCTTTGGGATTTGTAATGAAACTGAAAATATTACTTTTAAAACAGAAATTTTGGTTGTCAAAATCTAAAGCCATGCAGGCATGTCTGATATTTAATTTGATACACAGCATGCCTGTATTAAGCAACACTTTGTTTTATGTACTGTCTGAGGCTACAGTCACACTGCAGGTCTTAATGCTCAATTCCAATTTTTTGCTGAGATCCGATATTTTTGCATGGGCATTCACATTATAATTTAAATGCGACCTCCATCAGACTTCAGTGTGAACAGTCTACGGCCATGAAGTGACCTGTACGCGCAAAAGAACATGTGATGTCACACGCAGTACGCTATGTTTAAGGAAGTAAATACGGATGCTACACATGTGAACTTGTGTATATCCATTCTGAAGTCGTTAAATCGGAGCCGACCAAATTATCATCAAGTGATAAAGCAAAGAAAACAGGGAAAAAAAGAGCACATATTTTAATGATGGCCTTTTGTGGAGCAGTGGCTGCTACCTCTGTACAGAGATGTGCGGATACGGAGCCAGGAGTGGTGGGATTGTGATCCAAGGGGCTTCACGGACACAGAATTCATCCATAATTTCAGGATGTCATGGAAGACGTTTGAATACATCTGTCAGCGCCTCTCCTCAAGACTTTAAAGACAACGCACTCATCTTCGGCGACCCATATCTATCAGCAAGCGCGTTGGGAGTTGGGCTGTACTGGCTGGCAACAGGCACATGTTATTGTACGGTGTCAAACCTGTTTGGAATTGCAAAGTCCACCATTTGCTCGATAGTCCACGAATTTTGCAAAGCAGTTTGCTATGTCCTCATGCCCGAGTACGTTAAACTGCCTCAATCAGAATCAGAATCAGAATCAGCTTTATTGGCCAAGTATGCACAACACATACAAGGAATTTGACTTTGGCTAAAAACTTGCTCTCGTTGTTCGAGAGCAAGTTTTGAGATGATCCTTGAGATGATCTGCAAGAAGTCATACAGTACAAGGCTTCCGGCAGAGATGGGGATTCCCATAGTGTGCTGGACCAATAGATGGGATCCATATTCCCATCATTGCTGCTGAAGACTATCACTGTGACTACTTTAACCACAAAGGGTGGCACTCTGTTATCCTGCAGGGGATTGTCGATCATCAGTTCTGGTAAGCCCATTATGAAATAATTTTGACCCATCCAAAAGTATAATAAAAACTATTATTCTAATGCATCAGCTCATTAATAAGAATCTGCACTTACAGATAGCTTGTTTTTTTGTTTTTTTTTGTGACATCCATAATCTAGAAATGGAACAGTATTTGTACTCATGACCAAATTTTAAGTACTCGTTCTACCCCTGGACCCTTTTATTGATGGATATTTTATTGATCCTTTGCAGGAAAATGTTCAATGATCTGATAATGATCTAAATACTTCTTTCCCCACTGTAGCTATAATGCATTTTCAGCCATTGCTAATTATTTGTTGTGACTTCTGGCCACTGGTATCAAGTCACCTTTTTGACTTTACAGTGGCCAATTCTGTTTTATGCAATACATCCATATTTAATTATTCAAAATGTGGCCTACCAAATTACTTTATTGATGTATCACAGAGCATTACTGCTTCAAAGATTAGTTACAGATTTTTTTCATAACCATTTAGTTTTACATATAAAATGTTTTAAACTCATTCCATGTGTCCTCAACAGTTTCACCAACATCTACACTGGGTGACCTGAAAGTGTCCACGATGCCAGGGTTCTCAATAATTTCCAGATCTACACAATGGCAGAGAGAGGGGAAGAGTGATTTCTTTTATGTCACACATTCCCTCCCCTCAATTTGAAGACAGTGAACAATCACTGTAACAAGTAGATTTATCCATTCTGTCATGTTAATTTCCCTTATTTTGCATTTCCATCATCCAAGGAAACTGAAGAGATCATGGGTGTTCAAGTACCTATCATGCTGCTTGGTGACCCTGCATAGCCTCTGCGAAGCTGGCTGCTAAAGGGGTGCACCGACACAGATACCCTGACTGATGAGCAACGCTACTTCAACAAGCGACACAGCAGAGCTAGGATGACAGAGTGGGCATTCGGCCAACTTCAGGGGCGGTGGAGGTACCTAGGGAAACACCTGGATGTGGACATCTACACTGTTCCCACTATCATAAGTGCATGCTGCACTCTCTACAATGTGTATGAAAACCATGGTGAGGCCTATGAGGAATCTGGTGGAGCTGCTCTTCATGATGACAAAAGGGCAGGAGGGGGTCTTACTAGATGTTCAGCCAATACGAATCAGAGAGGCGCTGACAACTTTTTCATAGCCAACGTTGAACCCTAAAAGACCACCGTTCTTCCACGGTTGGAATGGAGTTGAGCCCGATTTGTTCTTTGTACCATTAAATAACCACACCAGCTTTAAGTGACACATTCACAAAGTATGAAATAATGTTTTCAAAGTGTCAATTGTTTTGAAAAAAAATTTAATTAACAGAAAATGTACACCTGTCACTTTGTGTACCCATAATGCATTTTTTTTTTATGTCTGCAGGTTTCATAACATTGCATAGCAACAACAAAACTTTAACCTAGAAGACACACTGAGTTCTTCTGCATGATTCAAAACATATCAGTGTGAACAAGTTATTACACTGGAATACCTCAAAACCCTGTCAAGTATTTTTTGGTTTAACAATCCAAAACAGAAAACCACTTGCATAGCAATTAAAACACCTCAGTAAACAAATAATTAAACTTTAAATAAATTTAAGAAACAGTGCAGAACTCTATCCTCCTGTAAAACTGAAAACATTTAAGAACTGATTTCTCAAACTACTTTAAGTTTTCCTCATCGTTTGGAGGGTGGTAGGATGGAGGATGTGCTTGACTGAAGGATGCATGCTGAACCGGATCTTGAGGGTTTGCTGGGGCCTGTCTGACGGGCTGAATCAGATTGCTAGGATGTGGAGGAGCATTGTTGAAGCATAGAGGTTGAGCTAAATCTTGTAAGAAGGACAGAGGCTGGTTGGATGTTTCATTAAATGGCTGAGACTGAGATGAAGCCATGGGGTATAGAGGAGGTGGTTCTCTTGGATTGTAAAGGTGTGAAAGCTGTACTGCTGCCTGGTAGAAAGGTGGCTGTGGAGAGTGATGTGATCTCTCAATGAACTGTGTTAACATGGACAACATTTTAAGATCACGTTCATGCTGAGCTGCTTGCATCTTCAATAAAAGGTCTGAGTCATCCGTCTTCAAGGCACTGGTAATCTTGTCAGCAAAGATTTCCAGCGTTGTCTCCATTTTTGGTTTTCTTTTCCTGCTCTTGGCAGATGTAGCTGTGTTAAGGGGAAAAGAAGAAACGTTTGACAAATGTAGCAAAATAATAAAAACATTTGTTTCTGATGTCCTCTTTCAACAAAATGTTTTCTTGTTCAAGGAGTCAGAATTTCTACAAGCAGTTCCTAACGACATCATGGTGTAAGATACAGATATTTTGGGTTAGTCAAACATCCTAAGCACACAAAAACAAGGAAATACAGGCGGGGGAAGGACCTTTATAGAAACATTCATTGACACACACAGGCCATAAATCAAACTGAAGGGGATTAGATCATCTGAGTCAATACATCATTGTCTTTTGGAAAACACTGCAGATTATATCTTTACATTTAGATACCCCCTTCTCTCTCACTGGGGGAAAAAAAAAATGCAGAATCTGTACTATCAAAACATTTGTCATTCCAGAAGCTTATTTGCTAGTTATAAGATGTCCTGCACGCTCCAGTCCATCTAGTTTCTAACTACACTAGTGTGAATTTAATACTGGATTAAGTAAAAGCATGCTTGTGGCCCATCCTATTACAATCTGGTTTTCAGTAAGCATAGAAAAAATATGCACTTTCAGCAAATAAGGGTGAAAATTTACTCCATGGATATCATTCTGCATTGGGAAGCTCATTATGCTGCAAGAGCACACATTTTTGGATGGAGGGATGTTTTAGCTAAGCGATTAACAGTCCACAAACAACCTGTTTAAAGTCTGACAAAAGACAACTGTGGGTTGCTTATTTCCAGTGGATGTGGTGGGTGCATTGTTCTTTACAGAAGTATCTGCACTCAATGCAAATGTATAACCTCATCCTCAGAGGTAGATCCATGTGGGAGTGACACAGAAGTCCTATTACCTGGTGTACATAAACATTCAACATATTAAATATACTGCCAGATATCGTATTAAAATGCCATCATGTACATGGTTACAACTGCTGCATCTCACCCTCCATTTGCAGTTACATATACATCTATTGACACACATGAGGAAATTGATGCCCTGTTAACGCAATAGTAAATAAATTCTGGGTTGTTTGTATAGACACGGATTATGCATGACTTTACAATTAAGGGCCGTCCACACCAAGCACAATAAATATACCCAACTATAAAGTTATAATTTTAATAAAAAATTGTTCTAACTCAAGTGGATGTCTTAAATGTGGACTCTGCCATCTACTTGAGTTAGAACGACTTTTAAAACTATAATTTTATAGTTATCTTTACTGTGCTTGGTGTGAACGGCTCTTTCATGTAACAATTTTATCGGCAACACATGACCACAACACAGTACAAGTTAACCCACCTGTTTCACTGCTGCGGATGCTAGCTGGACTAGCTTCGGTGCCCAGACTTTCATTCTCTTCTTCAGCTGGATCAATGGAGCCATCGAGTAGCTCTACTGGCTGACAGCTGGGTATGTTGCCCAAAATACGGTCAAGCTCATCATAAAACGGGCAGGTGACTCGACTACGACCGCTCTCTTTGTGCAAGTCTTTAGCCTCTTTAAATTTTGATCTGAGGCGCTTCACTTTCCTCTGACACTGTAGCCACGTTCGTCTGTACCCTCACTGGACCAGTTGTTTTAAAATACATTCAAACACAGCCCGGTTATGATACAACCCCTCAAGTTTCGCTTGAACAGAATTGCCACCTTAAATACTGATTAAAGCCAACACCTCACTTTCTTTCCACTGAGTAGCGCCATCAGCCATGTCTGCCACGCTGCTTTCATCCAATGTTTATGTCCGATCTTCCCGCGTCCACCTCCTCCAGCGCAGAATTATGACGTCTGTCTCACTTCAATGATGTAAAAGTCGGATAAAATGCGACATGACTGTTCAGACTGAGGTCGCTTTGGAAAATATCAGATACGTATCTGAATTAGGACCACATATGAAAGTGGCCTGGGTCTGGTGTGGGGAAAAAAAATGGATGTGTGCTGTTCAGACTGTCATTAAAAAAAAAAAAAAAAAAAAATCAGAATGGGTCACGTGCAAAAAAAAGTCAGATTTGGGCCACTTTTGCCTGCAGTGCGACTGTAGCCTTAAAATCTAAAGTCATGCAGGCATGTATGTCTTTATATTTAATTTGATACATAGTATGCCTGCATTAAGCAACACTTTATGTTTTATGTAATGTCTAAGCGGCTGTTATGGGACAGTGGGGGAGTGGTACTGTGATATAAATGTGTGCTGTCAACACTGACTGTTACCTGGAATATCTGTCTTGATTGTCTTGCTACCTCCTGAAGTGTCGTCATCCTCATCCTCAGAGGAGCTGGTGCTGGAGTCGCATGTGAGCTCGCTGTCACTTGTACTGCTGTCCTGCAGCAGGTTATACTTCTTCCGCGCTGCTGCCTCTCGTTTTTGCCTCAGCAGACGCATACGCTCCTTGTGTTTCTGGCTCCGGTGACCTTTCACTTTAGCCAGCTTGCCATTGGTTTGTTTTTCCTGGCTTCCTGCAGCCACTATGGTGGGCTGGCAGCGGTTCTTCTTTGCAGCCATTGTGTTAGGCGGCATCTCGCTCTCGGAACGTGACCGCCGAGACTTTCTCCCCCCTGAGGCAGAAGTTTGCTTTCCTGTTGCCTGCCCAGGCTCATTTGTGCCTTCCATGTTGCACTCCTCTCCTCCTCCTGCTGGAGGAGCAGCACCTTCTTCCCCTGAGGAAAGTGTGTCCGAGTCAGCCAGGTGGCCACTCGATGAAGGTGAGAGCATGCAGGGGTTCGAGGAGTCACTCTCATAGATATTACGAGCCATGGGTTTGTCACTCCCTGTAGAGGCACGCTGGGACTCTGCAGAGTCTCGACGAAGTTCCTTCATCAGGCATGGCATGGAGAGGAGACTTTGCTCACCCTCTGTGTGCACCGGACTCTCAGCCTCCTTTTCCCTTGGTGGCGAGCTGGTACTGGTGGTGGTTTCCGTTTTGAGATGCTCATCCTGCTGCTCTCCTTGAAGAGAAGCCGTGGCTGATTGAGCTTCATCAAGGCACTCTGGGGGGCACTCTGCGTCCACAAATTCTGCTTTCTCTGAATCAGCCATCTTCATGCAAGTTGAGCCCACAGCCCAATGGTCCAACAAACATGGACCAATGTGACTGGACAGGAACTCACCTGCTGAAGCAATGCATAATGTCACAAATTTTAATAGAAGTTTGTTTCTCTGCAACAGGTGTAAGATGCACTACCAGACATCTGCAAGCCTGTGCCATCATTGGGTTAAGTGTCAAAAGCATTAAACCCATAGCAAGAATGACATTAAGCCCAAGTCATTTAATTTTAATGTGCTACACACACACACACGTCTTTTAATAAAACTTTTGGCATATTACAGTTTGCTTTTTCTTTCATCTAACTCAACACCACGTAAAGCGAATAAAGTTGCTCCCAAAAGAAGGCAAACATTTTTAATAAAATTTCCAAAAAAAAAAAAAAAAAAAGTGGGCTACACATTAAAACATGTCATTTAATTGCTAGTAATATTTTCTGCCAAAACTTAACTAATTTTAAATATTAAACTCTCGAAGCTGCGACATCTACAAAAACCTACACCGTATAACGTTCATTTATGCTTCAGTGAATGACAGTTTCAGTGTAGCTGGCTGAAGCTAACAGAGCCATAGCTGCGTAGTGAGGCTAACCTCGGTCATAACCTCCACGAACTTGGCGAGAGAGACGGCAAGTCATGGGAATAGATCAGTCCGTCAAGACAGCTGCCTCCCAACCAGCACCTATAAATGGAAGCGGCACCAATCCAGCCAAACGGGCAGGGTAATATCAGCAGCTAACGGCTAACGTTATCGCTCTTAACTTAGCATCAAAAACAGGCTAGGCTAGTTGAAACTTACCGCAGCGTCACTTGATCTGTTCTTCTTTTACAAGTGTCCCGCTTTTCCACATCTTCGTCAACTTGCAGCCTCGCTTATTATTGACGCTTAAATATGCACTGCTAAATGTTATCGACTTTGTTCGCAGCGTGGAAGATTTGAACGTTACAGGTTTTGGCGCAGTCCGCTCTCTCCTCCGGCAGCCGCTAGCCGCTAGCCGTTAGCTGTGTATTTATTTTAAAATGTCTCCATCGGCTGTCGTTCACAAAGCGCCATTTCCGGTTCTTTTTAAATGCATGGGCGCCCCCTACGATACATTTATCGGTACTACAGCTTGACTCGAACTCGCGCATGTGGCCACCTCAAAGACGGGTAGAGAGGAAAAAAATATATACATTTTTGTATTTAAGTCGTGACCAAGTCCTCTTCTTTTGGCACTTTAGGGGTCGTCCCAGCGGATCTTCTGCCTCCGTCTCACCCCATCCCATGCATCTTCCTCTGTTACACAAACTCTCTCCATGCCCTCCTTCACTACAGCCATGAATCTTTTCTGTGGTCTTTATAGCGGATGATAAAATAAAGGCAGCGAAGTGAAGGTTTTAAGTAGGTTTATTAAATCATACCGCCATCATAGGAACTCCACCCCAGCCTTTGTGCAGGCGGGCTGGTGTGTGTCCTCAGGTTCTCCAGCAAAGAGACACAGAGTGTGTGTGTCAGCAGCAGTTGAAGAGTGAGAGAGTGAGCATGGATTTCAGTGAGCTTATATACCCAGTCATAGACAATACATGAAAGGCATGGTATCATCAAAGAGACTGCAGACAGGCACGAGACATTTGCATTTGAGAGACACAGTAAGGACAGGATGCATGAACACAATGCATGAATGGCACATTAACATCACAGTAGTGAAACAATGCATGAATGGCACATCACAGCAGTGAAGCGGAAAAAGCCAGAAGTCGCGGGCTGTCTGTAGACATTAATACACACATTGCCGTGCCTGTCCCTAGTCTGTTGTGGGGGTTATCCCAAACCACCACACTGCTCCCCCCCAGAGGGCTCGGCAGGGGGCCGAGACCTCGATAGTCCGGTTTTGGCAGCAAGCAGGAAAAGCTCTGTGCAGGTGGAGGTGGAGGGGGGTGGGGGGTAGTAAGTGCCGGCCCTGGACGGTGAAATCGTCTGAGCCGCGCAAAAATTGCTTGTTGGTCCGCGATGTCGAGGGGCTGTCCCGTTGAACGTACGGAAATCCACAAGAAGAAAAATTAGTCACTGGCTCCTCTCGCAATTAAGTCCTGTAAGGATTAATAGCGGCCGTGCAGAAAAAAGGAGCGGTGAGGATAAACAGCAGCCATGAAGAAAACAGGGGCAGCTGTAAGAAAAAAATAAAAGCAAAGGGACTTGGCGTGTTGACTTTAGGTGCGGGCACAACCTTAAAGCCTTCGGGGACCGCAGACTGCTGAATCCCCGTTGTGCGCCATGGCTAAGACCATAAAATCCAGTGAGCAAGCCGCGTGAGTGCCTCAGGTGTACGAGCAAGCCTGAAGGGCCAGTGTGCAGCAGCGAAGAAGGAAGGCGGTCAGTGGAGCCGTATGTGTCCCGTGCGTGGTGCGCCGTCCTCGTAACTCCCCGGTGCGTGTGCCGGGGCTCCGTGCGTGAGTGGGCCAGCTGGAGAGGAGACAGGGTCAGGGAGCTTAATCATCCCTGTTGTAGTTGTGTTGGAGCGGTGAAAGTGAGTAGACGATCTTTGTCCCTCGAGCTCGTGTAGATGCGTTGGAGCGGTGAGAGGGAGGAGACGATCTTTGTCACTCACTCGGCCATGGTGCGTTCAGGTCCACGCACTGCATTCTCCGTCGGCCATGGAGGTCGCCGTCGTGGAGAGGGGACGAGGTGCCTGCGCTCTCGTGTGGAGGAGCTGTGAGCGCGGCCGGTCCAGCGTGGATGTGCCGATCTAGGCGTGCAGATCCCACCATGAAGTTTGCTGCGGCTTTCCCGGTCGTGGGTGATGTCCGGAGAGTTCCCTGAAGCAGAAGGGAGCTGCTGCGTTCGCTTGTCGTCGGAGCATCACCGCCGGGTGCTGCGTTCGCCGGCAGCGTGGCTGTCCAAGCCAGAAGGTTGCGATGCACAAAGCGTGTGCGTCCTCGGGGTCACCAATATAGCGGATGATAAAATAAAGGCAGCGAGAGAGGTTTTAAATAGGTTTATTATCATACCGCCTTCACGGGGCTCGCTCCATGAGCGAGCCCTCGGGCTCTCCTGTTAAGTGACACAGAGTGTGTGTGTCAGCAGCAGTTGAAGGAAAGAGAGCGTGAGCATGGATTTCAGTGAGCTTATATACCCAGTCATAGACAATACATGAAAGGCATGGTATCATCAAAGAGACTGCAGACAGGCATGAGACATTTGCATTTGAGAGACACAGTAAGGACAGGATGCATGAACACAATGCATGAATGGCACATTAACATCACAGTAGTGAAACAATGCATGAATGGCACATCACAGCAGTGAAGCGGAAAAAGCCAGAAGTCACGGGCTGTCTGTAGACATTAATACACACATTGCCGTGCCTGTCCCTAGTCTGTTGTGGGGGTTATCCCAAACCGCCACAGTCTTCCTCTTTTCCTCCTGCCCGGCAGCTCCATCATCAACATTCTTTGTCCAGTATATTCACTGTCCCTCCTCTGCACATGTCCAAACCATCTCACCCTTGTCTCTCTTACTTTGTCTCCAAACCGCTCAACCTGAGCTGTCCCTCTGATATACTCCTTTCTAATTCTGTCTTGACCAAGTAGGCTACTTAATTTAACCCTTTAACAACCCCACCAAGAAAAAAGCAATGGAATTTTTTTTGTTTTAATTTCTTTTTCCCTTGGGTCAGTATTAACCACAATCAACGATATTTTTTTATCAACAGACCCTGTAATTTTTAAAATATTGACCTCTACCAAACGGTTGAGATTTCATTTCATGGTTAAGGTACGAAATTTCATACAAATACCATAAACATTAGAAAAAGTCAAATAAAATGCTAACTTATAAAGAAACAGACAATTAAAAACATCCAGGGCATTTGATACACTTTATTTTTGGTAGTATGCCACAAAACAACACTGGTTTTCATTTCAGGACAGGAAAATCCTGCATCAAACAAGGAAAGATTGCATTTCCAACTTTGTCATCTTAACTGCAACTGTGTTAAGCTGCAACAACACAAAATTCTCACAAATCAGTCAGCTTCTGATTGAATGCTACAGTACAAAACATTTATGTTTGCATTCAAAAACATAAAAAAAACAGCTGCATTTCCAACTTCAGCATCTCAACTTACCTCATCTGTGGTGGTGCAACAGCACTAATGTTTTTTGGGACACAAGATCCATATTTCTGGTGGATCAATAAAGTTGATTTCCATTTTACTTTGAAAAAAAAAACATTGAAAACACAGGAAAACTTTGCCAAACATAAAAAAAACATTACATTTCAGACCTCATCTATGTGACTGTGCAACAGCACAAATGCTTTTTGAGCATCAGATCCACTTCACCTATGGTGATATGCTAGAAAGCATTCCTGGTTTGTGTTCAAACACAGGAAAACATTGCATTTGTTACATTTCCACCTTGATACACCCTTAAGACAAAGGTTGCATCGTCCCCGCTTGTCAGAGTGAAGAGGCCAGTGTAACAAGTTATCATAACGCGCGTCTGGTTGTGGATGAGGGTCTTGGGGTGTAGCCTTTCTTCTGTGGTGGTGGAGAGCTGAATGATGGTCGGCCAACTCTGGATGCTGGCTTGTTGACTTGATTCAAACTGTGGGCATGGATGAAGGATGGCCAAGAAATCCTCAATTTCTTCAGGGCTAGTCTTAACTGGATCTCCCAACACTTGAACAAAGTACAAATTTGGATGATGGGTGATATGTTCAATCATCTCATCAGTGAAGATCATTATGAAGACTGAAAGGGTGTGTTGTACAGCCTCGGGGTTCAAAACTTGAATCCTGAACCTGGAATTCATCAATGTCTTCATGCTTCCAGATTCTTCTTGGGAACTTGGGTGAACGCTGTCCCCTGGTTCCTCCAAGGAAACTGTTTTTAGGGTCCGTTTGCCTTTTCTGCTCTTCTTACGAGGCAGCTGCGTGGAAGATCTGCTTGTTGAGGGAGCCTCCTCTTCATCTAGGGAATCAAAAGAACTGTCACCTGTACCTTCTGCTTGTGTCGGGTGATAATCAGGATCCTCTGATGGGTCATCATCATCACTCAGATCAGCATCAGAGTCGTGAGGATTTTCAGGTACAAGGGTCAGAAGAGTGCGTCGTCTTGCACCATAGAATGTTTTACTGTCCATCTTGTAGTTGTGAAACAAGTCAAAAAATGAAATTCTAATCAACAGCCACAATCAGTGGTAATGTCATTTAGCTAAAACAAAATGAATTGTGATGTTCATGACTTCCATATTCTTATTCTGCATTTTTTACCATATTTACTGAAATCAATTCGGAAAGTGTCAAAAAATACTTACTAAAAAATTCTTTCAGCACATTCACTATATACAAACACTTAATGTTTCATATTTACAACAATGGATAAACAGAAGTTTTGATTTTACAGTAAATATTCAATTATAATTATATTTGCTGAATTTTGTTACACTTACCATAAAGTGACAAATCAACCATTTGGTTGAGCACGTTTTTTTTTTAAAAAATACTAGATACTAAATTTATTTTTTTTTAGTGGTATAAAATAACATATTTCTGTTCAGTAAGGCCTGAAACACTATCCTATATCAAAACAGTATTCCTACCTTTTTCAGTTGCACCAAAAACAGTCAAAATGTCTTGATTGATTTTCTTGTTTTTTACTCCCTGGTTGAAGAGTGAATGAAGAGGCTTGCTATTCGCAGAAACAGTGACACCTGTTGGATATTTTTAGCAAAGCATACCTCAGCCAAGTGGTAGAGATGGTTCAAGCAGGTTGACAGAGACACCCCTCTCATTGAAATATATTTAATCAAAATGTGCTAAACCATTTGGTCGAGCAGGCAGTTAAAGGGTTAAAGTGACACACCAGTGAAAGTTAACTTTTTTTTATTGTAAGCATGTCTCTAACATGTTTTTTATGACTTACAAGACATATCAAGAGTGAAATCACTCATGTGTCATGTCTGTGTTTTTCTGCTGTGAAAGTTCAGTTAAGCTCTTCCCCTTGGAAAAAGACAAGTTTAGACTGAACATTTCTACTTCATCTGCCTCACAAATGGGAGGCCATGGGTTCAAGTCCCAGCTGGGTCATACCAAAAACCATGTAAAAATGGTACTTCCTGCCTTCTAGCTTGGTGCTCAGCAAAAATAGAATGGATGAAGGAAAGTTGGTTACCCAGCCACAGGGGTTGCACACACCAGTGTACTCCCTGTGCCGGTCCCAAGCCCAGATAAATGGGCAGGATTGCGTCAGGAAGGGCATCCGGCGTAAAAATCCTTGCCAAATCGACATGTGGATCATCACGACAAACGATGATGATACGCTTTGGCGACCCCAAAAGGGAGCATCTAGAAGAAGAAAAAAATAAAAGACTGTGTTTTTGTGATGTCACTGTAACAGGTGACCCAATCAGGACTAAGCACTGGCTGTTCAAATTTGCCAGCTTGCAGACTTCTGTGTGCTGTGGTCTTGGAGGAGAGGTGGTGCGTCAGCATCCTTGTGGGCAGCATGTGAGTGGGCCTAATTAGATTAGATTAGATTAGATTAGATTCAACTTTATTGTCATTACACATGTATGAATACAAGGTAACAAAACACAGTTTAGCATCCAATCAGAAGTGCAAAGGACAGCAGTGCAGTATATACGGTAATTAACAGTATGTGCAATTTAAGCAAATATATGCAAATATATGCAGCAGTGCAGAAAGTTAAGAGTACTGTTATGTGCAAATAATGTGCAATAAGTTAGATGTAGTTATGTAGTTATGCAGTTATGTACAGGTGAGGATGGTAAGAGATGATGGTAAGAGAGTCAGCGGGGAACTAAGTTCAATAACGTGACAGCTGTAGGAAAGAAACTGTTCCTAAACCTGCTGGTTCTAGTCCGAAGGCTTCTGAAACGTCTTCTGGAGGGGAGAAGCTGGAACAGTCCATGAGCAGGATGGCTGGAGTCCCTAAGAATGCTGCGTGCCCGGCGCAGACATCTTTTCCTGTAGACGTCCTCTATAACTGGAAGTGGAGTCCCTGTGATTCATTGGGCGGTTTTCACCACCCGCTGCAGCGCCTTGCGGTCAGCGACAGAGCAGCTCCCATACCAGACTGTGATACAATTGGTCAGGGTGCTCTCTATCACGCAGCGGTAGAAGTTGCCCAAGATGTCAGTTGACAGATGGTTCTTCTTCAGTGTCCTCAAGAAGAAGAGGCGCTGATGGGCCTTCTTGATCAGGCTGGTGGTGTTAACTGACCAGGACAGGTCCTCCGAGATGTGGGTCCCCAGGAATTTGAAGCTGGGGACACGTTCAACAGCTATGCCATTGATATGGATGGGGTCATGTGTCTCTTCCCTCTCCTTCCTGTAGTCCACTATGAGCTCCTTGGTTTTGCTGGTGTTAAGGAGCAGGTTATTGTCAGCGCACCAAGTAGCCAAGTGCTCAACCTCTGCCCTGTAATCTGACTCGTCGTTGTCCCTGATGAGTCCAATCACCGTGGTGTCATCTGCGAACTTTATGATGGAATTGGATCCATACATAGGCCTGCAGTCATGGGTGTAGAGGGAGTAGAGGAATGGGCTGAGCACACAGCCCTGTGGTACACCAGTGTTGAGTGTGATGATGGAAGAACGGTTGGGGCCTGACCTAACATGCTGGGGTCTGTTGGTCAGAAAATCCATGATCCAGTTGCAGGTGGAGGTACTGATTCCCAGGTCCCCAAGTTTAGTGATCAACTTGGAGGGGATAACTGTGTTGAATGCTGAGCTGAAGTCAACAAACAGCATTCTTGCGTAGGTGTTCTTGTCATCCAGGTGTGAGAGTACATAGTGCAGCGCTGTAGAAACCGCATCCTCTGTACTCCTGTTGCTCTGGTAGGCGAACTGATGAGGATCCAGTGTAGGGGGCAGGCCTTTTTTGAGCTGTGCCAAGACCAGTTGCTCAAAGCACTTCATGACTATGGGCGTCAGTGCCACAGGGCGATAGTCATTTAGGCACGATGGTGTTGAATGTTTCGGCACTGGTACTATTGAACTGGTTTTGAAGCACGCTGGTACCACGGCCTGGGCCAGGGACAGATTGAAGATGTCTGTGAAGACCCCTGCCAGCTGCTCAGCGCATGCCCTCAGCACACGCCCAGGAATGCCATCAGGGCCAGCAGCCTTACGTCTGTTGACATGACTCAGTGCATTACAGACGTCGGTGTGGGTGAGTGTGAGGTGGTGGAGGTCATCAGAGGGTGGGAAATTGATGTTCTTTTCGTTGTTGTCCTTGTCAAAACGAGCATAGAAGTCATTTAACTCATTGAGAAAGGGCACAGTCATGGCTATAGATATGGAGTTGCTGGGCTTATAATCAGAGATAGCTTGAATGCCCTGCCACATACGTCGGGGGTCAGAGTCCCCAAAATGTTCCTCCACCTTTAGCTTGTAGCTGTGCTTGGCCTTCTTGATGCCCCTCTTCAGATCTGCCCTGGATGAACTGTAGGCCTGTGCATCACCAGATCTAAAGGCATTGTTACGTGCTTTTAGCAGAAGCCGCACTTCTCTGTTCATCCACGGCTTCTGATTTGGGTACGTGGTGATCTGTCTTTCCGTGGTAACACTGTCAATAGTGGTGTTGATATGGTCCAGGACTGAGTGGGTGTAAGAGTTGATGTTTATGTGGGAGCCACAGGTAGCCTGAGAGGTGAACATACTCCAGTCTGTGTTCCTAAACTTCTCCTGGAGTACAGAGTCAACCCCCTCTGGCCACACTTTGATGGTCCTCACTGATAGCTTCACCCGGTTGATGAGCGGTTGATGAGCTAATTATTAGATCCTGGCCTTTGAAGGAGGAGGAAAAGGGCAAAATTTTTCACAAGCGACAGTAAGACAATGAAAGTTTTTTTTGTGGGGAAAAAGGGCATAAAATCCCGGCCAGGTCATGCCGAAGACCATATAAAAAAAGCGGAACTTCCTGCCGTACAGCTTGGTGCTCAGCAATAATGGAACGGAGGAGGGAAATCTGTGGCAGTGTCTTGCATGGTAGCGACCCCTCTGATTCTAGACGGGATTAACATTGTAGATAAGAGAAACGTAATTTCGTTCTACTGTACATGACTGGCTGTATGGATTGAATGACAATAAAGTTGTCTTTACCTTATAAAATACCATTTTAGATAATGTGGATTTGTTTTTAAGGGGATCATGTCCACTTCAGTGCATCTTTAATAAAAATCTGCAAGTTATTCAAAACCATGTTCAGTTGTAAATTAAATACATTTGCCATGATGTACATGCATGTGCATAGACTGAAGTAGTTCTGCATGCGGCACACCGATCCTGCTCTGGGTAACAATTGTGCAGCCACAGTGCAGCTCAGTAAATGAAAAACTTGTTTCTTCTTAGTTTTTGAATTAAATTACAAATTAAATTAATGACAGTGTTCGCGACATTCTAGGTTTCTGAGCTGCACCTGTAAATCACTGGTGTTGTATTGCTTCCATTAATTTTTTTCCTGGTGTACTTTATTTTGAAGTACTTCCGGGTGGCCGTGACCTTCCTGTCTCCGTGTCCGCCATCTTTCTTTCTCCTCTCCGGATGCAGGATACTCGCTCCGGGACTGAAGTATGCTGTCAGTTCGTGTCGCAGCGGCTCTTGTCCGCAGTCTACCTCGAAGGGCTGGCTTTGTAAGCACATTTAAGCTATTTCATTGAACACTTTGCTTATATTTCTCGAAAATATGGAGTTTTTATCCACGTAAAAGGCGGAGCCGTAGGACACCGGGCCCTTCACAGCCCACACTGTTAACATTTTCTAGCCGGTTAATGGCTCCATAACGGCTCCAGAACTGCACAGAATGTCATTAGTGGTCTCTATATGATAAAATAAATCTGTCTGTCTACATGTTGCTCTGTTGACTTATTGCCTATGTGAAATACCAAGTTCCGGTGCAGTAATGTAAATATATTTTAGTGCTGAAGGTAAGGTTTGATTATGCTAACGCTGACTGAAAATGCATGTTGGCAAAGCTTTTCACATTCTTTCACGTGTATTTGGTTAAATATATATGCGATATCAGGCTGTTGTGCTCGGATATTACATACTTCATATTAGCATAGGTGGAGGGGATCTAATCAAGTGGATAGAGTAGCCAGGAATTGTATTAAAGTAAAATTAGCACTACCTATTTGATGTTAATTAGTCAAATATAAGTAAAAGTAGTCACCAGAAATGCTGTAGTAGGAATAAGAAAGTACCTGCTATGTTTATTGAGGATTAAATAACAACTTTATTATTGCCAATTTGTGAGTTGTTTCCTCTGGTGATCGTGGGTATTTTCTCAAAAAATACAATTTCCATGTAAATTTGAAACCCTTTTCCTATTAAATTCCTGACCTTTTTTAATATAAATTTTTGGGGAAAATCCCCCCCCCCGATGTATTTTTTTTTATGTGTGATATTTGTTCTTGCAAATTTGGGACTCTATTCAAATAAATATGTGTAGGTGTTCTCATAAATTTCAGACATTGTTATTGTAAATTTGCAACGTGTTTGTACATTTTCAGATTTTTTTTTTCCTTATAAATTTGTAACTTTAATGTCACCAGTTTTGGAGTTTTTCTTTTAAATGTGTTCTGCATAAAAGATTCCATATTTACGATCTAATATAATCCAAATATTCTGAAAATACAAATTCACTGAAATACTAAATATGCAGCCCTTTTACAGTATAAATTACAGTATAAATTTTACAGTATAAATAAGCACATTTTAATTTTTAGTCTGTAAAATCAAACTTTTACTTATTTGGTGTTCAAATTTGGTATTTGTGTATTTGCTTTTTCTCCCTAACTGCTTTATATTTTTGAAGGTAAATTACAAATTTACCTTAACCAAATACATAAAAATTAAAAAATTGAAGAAAATTTTCAAATTTAGAAGGAATATCCTAACAAATTCACATGGGAAAAAGTAGCAGGTTCATAAAGTTTAAAAAAAACAATCTTAGATTTACATGACAAAATGATAAAAAATTAATACTACATTTATGAGCAAATTTTGCAAAATGAAGGCTTTTATCCTTAAAAATGTGTCTTTAATTTCTCTAAAGGCCTTAAAAATTACATTAGACTTTTTTTAAATTGTCTTTTATACTGATTTTTTTTTTTAACTGCACTTAAGCAAAACTGGAAAAAAAAAAATACGGAACCAGATTATGGTTCAGGGGGCTCCATTTTGATCCAATTACAATTCTCAATGCATCTTTTTTCCCCTCTATTCAGAATTTTTTTCCTTCCAATGTGTAGCAATTTCTTACTTTTAAAGCATTTGCAATGGCCCATGGATTTAATTCCAATATCTTTTAATGTTTCAAAAAAGCAACGTGAATAGTGCAACTGTAGCAGCACATTTGCTGCAATAACACAGACCTGTAACCTGAATTTTAACAAACAAGACTTAAACATTCTGTTATGTGCAACAAGTGACTGAGTCCTTCAATCCAAAAACCCAGATTATTTTACTGTATCAAAATCACATTTACCTTTTATACAAAAATGTGCCGTTACCATTACAAATGATTCGGTGGCAATGGAAGTCTATACATCACACGTGATGGCAATCCTACCTGCTGTCTTCAGTGATTGCATGACTTCGGCTTTGGTCTGGTTGTAGGGAGTGGGGATGGCTGTGTTAGGAACAGGCCAAGTGGACTCCTGACCAAGTGAGCACCCCAAGTGGACCCTGGGTCCTTTTATCCAGTCTGTACATGTACAAGTACATTTTCAATCCAGTGATTTACAAACTGATTCATAGTTTTCTAACGCTTCCTTCAGAACATTACAGTCCCATATTCCTATTCTGTGGATTTTCATCTGGGGGCAGGCAGCAGTGACGAGCAGTAGTGGTGGAAAAGAAAAGTCTTGAAAGCAGAAACGGAGGCAAAACCTTCTCCGAGTCAGCTTAGTTGTCATTTTTCTATCTATCTATCTATCTATCTATCTATCTATCTATCTATGTATATATATATATATATATATATATATATATATATATTTATTTTTTTTTTTTTACACTTGTTGGTGACTAGGAAAAGTCTTTCCAACAGCTTTACACAAAATATTACAACGTACTTTGGCTCTACAATGCGCATCATAGCTTAAAAGCCCTGGTTCTCAATGACGAAATACGGGCATAAATCCTTAGCAATGAAAGCAGCAATAGATTTTGTGATTCGCTTTACCCTTTCCGAGTTGTGTGGAAGTTTTGACATTGCTTACTCAATGGTCCTCTGGTCAGCAGTGGCATCCACAACTGTTTTTTTTTTTTCTCTCTGGCCGCCGGGTGGGAAACGATATGTTTTTGCATGTTTGTTGTGTTTCCAAAATATTTTAGTTTAGTCTGACAGAGCTTACATATGGGGTGGATCTTGTCTGTCTTTTTCCCCCTTCAACTTCATGAAAGCCAAAGTACTGCTATACGTTTGCTTTTAATGAAGAGGGCACTGATCGTATACTCCGCTCTGCCATTTTGATTCTTCTCAGTCACATAAAGGGGCTGGGTGCCGACTTTTTAATTCCGGCCAAATTCAGTACATTATTAAGATAAGATAAGATAAGATAAGCCTTTATTAGTCCCACAAAGGGGAAATTCCAGGATTGCAACAGCACAGGGATAGCAACACTCAGAGCAACAATCAGAAGGCAAGAAAAAAAACAAGCAAGCAAGAGCAGCTAATATACATATGTACATATTACTATAAAATATATATATACACACACACACACAGACACACAGTGCAGAGCATTGTAGCTGGATGGAATAAATATATGAATATATGAACACACAGTGCAGAGCATTGTAGCTAGATGGAATAAATATATGAATATATGAACACAGTGCAGAGCATTGTAGCTAGATGGAATAAATATGTAAATATATAAACACCCACAGTACGGAGCATTGCAGCTAGGTGGAATAAATATGCAAGTATATAAACACACACAGTGCGGAGCAATGTAGCTAGATGGAATAATATGTAGATATATAAAAAACACAGTGCGGAGCATTGTAGCTAGATGGAATAAATATATAGATATATAAATATAAACACACCCAGTGCTGAGCATTGTAGCTAGATGGAATAAATATGTAAATATATAAACACACACAGTGCAGAGCATTGTTGCTAGGTGGGATGAAACAGCATAACCGTCTATTTAGTTATCCTACATGGTATGATTATGTGCCCATACATATTCTCGCCCTCCATAGCGACCGGTATGTTCCTAGTTGTATGCCGGAGAGGACCATTGTGTAAGTCTATTGCATCTTTTGCATTCAAAAAAACTATTAGTTTGTTACGTCTTTTTGCTATCTCTGCGAGCAGCCCTGCTTAGGTTGTACAGTCTGACAGCCGTTGGTAGGAAGGACCTACGAAACCTCTCGGTTGTGCACCTGGGATGATGTAGTCTGCTGCTAAATGAGCTCCTCAGTGCATCCAGTATGTCCTGCATAGGGTGGAACTCGGACTCCAGCAGAGATGACAGTTTAGCCACCGTCCTTCTCTCTCCTATCTCCTCCATCGGATCAAGGCGCTGCCCCAGGACAGAGCTAGCTTTCTTAATCAGTTTGTTCAGTCTCTTCCTATCGGCTGCAGTAATGCCACTGCCCCAGCAGACCACTCCAAAAGTGATGGCTGATGCCACCACCGTGTCATAGAATGACTTCAGCAGCGCCCCTTGTACACCAAAAGACCTGAGTCTCCTCAGCAGGAACAGCCTGCGCTGTCCCTTCTTGTAGAGTGCGTCAGTATTGTGTGACCAGTCTAGTTTATTGTTCAGATGAATACCCAGGTACTTATAGGATGTCACCATCTCGATGTCTGTTCCCTGTATATTTACTGGTGCTGTGAGGGGCTGCCCATGCCTGCGGCAGTCCACCACCAGCTCCTTAGTTTTCCTCGCGTTGATCTGGAGGCAGTTCCGATGGCACCAGTCCACAAAGTCCTGGATAAGCCCTCTGTACTCAGCTTCATCTCCGTTGGAGATGAGACCAACGATCGCAGAGTCATCAGAGAACTTCTGTAAATGGCAATGTGTTGTGTTGTGTGAGAAGTCCGCAGTATAAAGAGTGAACAGGAAGGGAGCCAGCACCGTTCCCTGGGGGGCCCCCGTGCTACTGATGATCGTGTCGGAAACACAGTCCCGGGTTCTCACAAACTGAGGCCGGTTCGTGAGGTAGTCCAGGATCCATGATGACAGGTGCTGGTCCACCCCTGCGCGCAGCAGCTTGTCCTTCAGGATCATCGGTTGGATGGTGTTGAAAGCACTGGAGAAGTCAAAGAACATGATCCTCACCATATTCCCGGGCTTCTCCAGGTGGGACAGAGAACGGTGAAGGAGGAAGATCACCGCATCCTCCACCCCAATGCCATGCTGGTAGGCGAACTGGAGTGGATCCATCGCTGGTTCCACCAGGGGGCGGAGATGAGCAAGGAGCAGTCTCTCCAGGGTCTTCATCAAGTGGGACGTCAAGGCCACCGGTCTGTAGCTGTTCAGGTCTTTGGGGTGGGAAGTTTTTGGTACAGGTACCACACAAGATGTTTTCCACAGCTGTGGTACCCTCCCCAGGTTCAGGCTCATGTTGAAGATATACGTCACAATCCCACACAGCTGGTCTGCACAGGACTTGAGGAGCTTTGCGCTGATGCCGTCCGGTCCCGACGCCTTCCTCGCCTTGATCTTCCTCAGCTCCGTCCTCACCTGGGTCTTGGTCAGGGTCAGGATGGGGGGCTGTGTGTTGGGAGTGGGGGGGGTGTCGGTGGAGTGGGGAGTGGGCAGCAGGACTTGATTTCTTAGAGGCAGCAGTGGTTGTTGTGCAGACAGGGGGGAGGGCGGTTGGTCAAATCTATTGAAAAACAGATTCAGGTTGTTCGCCCACTCCCTGCCCCCCGTGGCCTGGGGGGAGGTATTCTGGAGCCCCGAGATGGTTTTGAGGTTTCTCCAGACCCCGCTGATGTCGCTCTGTTGCAGCTTGTCCTCCATCTTCTTCCTGAAGCTGTCCTTGCCTTCTCTGATCTTTCTCCTCAGCTCCCTCTGTACGGACTTCAGCATCTCCCTGTTCCCCGACCTGAAGATCCTCTTCTTCTCTCTCAGAAGTGTTTTTATCTCAGGGTTGATCCAGGGTTTGTTGTTTGAGTGACGCCGTATGGTCTTGGTGGGAACGGATTTGTCCACACAGAAGCTGAGGTAGCCCGTGAAGGTGTGAATGAGGCCATCGATGTCCTCACCATGTGGATCGCAGAGCTGCTTCCAGGCAGTGGCTTCAAAACAGTCCTTTAGAGTGTCCATTGTCTCCTCAGACCATAACTCCACAGTGTGCATGGCCGGAGGTTGTCTGTGCACTAGGGGTTTGTACACCGGTCGGAGATAAACCAAGTTGTGATCCGATCTCCCAAGTGGGGGGAGTTGTGATGAGGTGTACGCCTCCTTAGTGTTTGCGTAGAACAAATCCAGTGTTTTATTGTCTCTAGTGTGGCATGTGACATACTGGGTGAAAGTGGGCAGAATGGGAGACAGTGAAACGTGGTTGAAATCGCCTGAGATGAGGAGAAGAGCATCTGGGTGTTCTGTCTGCAGCCTGCTGGTTACTGAATGGATGACGTCACGCGCTGTCCCAGCGTTCGCCGTCGGATTTGCATAAACAACAATGCAGATCACGTGTGAGTGTTCTCTCGGGAGATATGTAGGCCTCATGCTAACAGCTAGCAACTCAATGTCTTTGCTGCAGTGTCGTTGTTTAACAGTGATATGTCCCGGTCTGCACCAGTTGTTGTTAACATACATTATCACTCCACCGCCCCTAGTTTTGCCACTCTCTGGTGTTCGGTCAGCTCGTATCATGTGAAAACCCTCCAGCTCAATGTTAGCATCTGCTGCTAGTTCAGTTAGCCACGTCTCAGTAAACAAAAGGAGAGAGCACTCCCGGTAAGTGCTATCATAACGGGAGATAGCCGCTAGCTCATCTAACTTTCCCAGTATCGACCGTACATTTCCCATGACAACAGATGGAAGGGAGGGTCTGTACCTTATATTTTTTGTCCTCCGCCTTACTCCAGCCCGGCAGCCGCGACGCTTTCGCCTCAATTCTCTCGGTATGTCGAGTTTTTCCAGTGGGACTGGGTGGCGGTTAAATGCTAGCAGCTCTTCCCTGTTGTATCGTATCCTGCTATAAACAGTGGCTCCGTCCACCGGCTCAGGAGACATTTGGGACGATCTGTGTGTCCGTGATATAAGTGGGGTGAAAAAAAAAAAAGTGATCAAAAGAGAGAGGAAGGGAAAAAAAACTCGGAATCGAGCCGCTGTTGCAAAAGGCAGCCGACTGGTGTGGCGAATATTATCTGTCTGTCCTCTTCTACATTAAATACTGTGTAGAAAATGTGACGGTCACCAAACACATCCGGGTCTTTTCAAACCGGAAATCCTGGATGACCAGTGAGGTCCAGGCTCTGAGCAGAGCCTGCAGCTCAGCCTTCAGGCAGACGGACAGCTCTCTGTACAACACTGCTAGAACCAACCTGAGAAGAGGCATAAAACACACTCAGAACGCCTACAGGAGGAAGGTGGAGGGCTTCCTCACCGACAGCAACCCCCGACAGATGTGGAGAGGCATCCAGGCCCTCACCAACTAAGGGGCCAGTCGCCCCAACATTGGACAGCAGCCTCATTCTGGCAGAGTTGCTTAACAGCTTCTTTGCCCGGTTTGAGCTCACCCCCACCCCCAACTTGCCCCCCACCCCCAACAGGTGCATGAGGTGAGGAAGCAACTGAGAGCAGTGACCTCCCACAGAGCTGCTGGTCCTGATGACATCCCAGGAGCGGTGGTCAAAGCATGTGCAGACCAGCTGGCAGAGATCCAAACCAAGCTGTTTAGCCTCTCCCTGATGCACGCCACCGTCCCCTCCTGCCTCAAGGCCTCCACCATCATCCCCATCCCCCAAAAGTCCGCATTTGACAGCCTGAATGACTGCAGACCCATAGCACTCACGTCTGTAGTCAAGAAGTGTTTTGAGCGATCGGTGTTCCAGCACATCAGGGACTGTCTCCCCCCCCTCCTTCAACCCTCACTAGCTCGCCTACAGGGAGAACCGGTCTACGGAAGACGCCATCGCCACCACTCTCCACAGTGCGCTGAGGTACATGACTACAGCTCAGCTTTCAACACCATCATCCCAGACATCCAGATCAATAAACTGCACCTGCTCCTGGATAAAAAAAAATTTTCTCACCAACCGCCCACAAACAGACTCAACCCCCACCACTCCTCCACCCCGTCTCTCATCACTGGCTTCCTCCAGGGCTGTGTGCTAAGCCCTCTAATGTACTCCCTGTACACCTCTGACTGTATTCCAACCCACCCAACCACTGTCATTATGAAGTACGTGGACGACACCACCTTGGTTGGGCTCATGACTGACGACGATGAGAAGGCATGCAGGATGGAGGTAGAGAATCTGCTGCTGTGGTGCCAAGCAAACAACCCGAAACTGAATGTTCAAAAAATCAAAGAACTCATACTGGACTTCAGAAAGAACAGACAAGACCACACCCCTTCCTCATAAATGGTGACTGCGTAGAAACCGTCCCCACCTTCAGGTTCCTGGGCACCTACATCTCCTTTGACCTCTCCTGGACTGTCAACACCAAGGCCCTGGTGAAGAAAGCCCAGCAGCGGCAGCACTTCTCCGTGTCCTGAGGAACAACAGTCTGGACCAGAAGCCGCTGTTGGCCTTCTATTGCTGCTCAGTGGAGAGCATGCTCACTTACCGTCTGGGTGTGTGGTACACTGGCTCCACGGCCGAGAACAGGAAGGCTGTGCAGAGGGTCATCAACACCACCCAAAAAATCAGCAGCAGCCCTCTGCCCTCCCTGGAGGAAATCTCCAGATCCTCCTGTCTCAGAAGGTTCAAGGCCATCACAGGAGACCCCCTCACATCCCGCCCACCACCTGTTTGACCTGCTTCCCTCTGGACGACGGTTCAGATCGATCAGGTTCCACACCTCCAGACTGACAAACAGTTTCTTCCCCTGGGCTATCCAAACTGCAAACAATCAGAGGCCCCACCCCCCACCCTCTGAACGCTCACATGCACAGAACTGAGGACCTTTTTAATCATCACTGTAACTCACCTGTCTTTGCACTCCACACTTTCATGTATATTGACCCATCCGTGAAACCACTACTGTGTGTATTTTCCATGATCCTTGGGCCATTTTACTCAATTGTGTGTTCAGTTGTGTGTCTGCACTCTTATGTACATAGTTCCACCTGCGTAGCCACTCCCATACCTGTGTATATTTCCAGAATTGTGGGCTATTTTTATTTGTCGTGTGTTCAATCGTGTGTTCTGTAACCATGTTTTATCTAATCGTTCTTGCTTACTTTATTGAGCAGTAGCCTGGTGGAGTACCCACAGTTTTGTTGTACTGTACAACTGTACAATGACAATAAAGTCTATTCTATTTAATAACTGGAATCTTGACATTTGTGTATTGATTCAGAATTGCCCACGTCTGCATCCAGATGCATCAGAAAAAATTATTTCTCCCACCCCAAATTAAACAGCATACAGTAAATCCTATGATAAAAAGACTTACTGGTTGAAGGACATGTACGGTGGCCCAGGATAATGACTGAAATGGCATCGGTCCTTAAAAGGAGCTTAATGGTAAAACCCATCTTAATTTGGGTCAAGTTTTCAAAGCAGTTTGTTAAAAAATGCTAACTGTCCTGGAGGGTAACTTCAGTTAGGCCAAAGAGTCCTGATTGGCTCAACACTACCCACATGCCGGCTTTATGCATAGTTATGTCACCAGAGACGCTCAATCTCAACTCGCCTTTTCTCAGGGGCGGGACTTAAGTGCAACTTTTCAGGGGAAAAAAACCCGATATGAGACATTTTTAAGTGAAACTTTTCAGAAAAAAAGCAGCGATATGAGACATTTGAGTGATTTCACTCTTGATATGTCTTGTAAGTCATAAAAAACATGTTACAGACATGTTTACGGGGGGGGTGTCACTTTAAATTTGATTCTATTATACCTGCTGTTACCTTGGATGAGTTATTGGGTGTACTGTATATCGATGAGCAAAATGTGTTTTCCCCCTTTACAAAAATGTGCAAAACATGAAGAATTTTTTAATCGTAATCCTGTATGTATGTTTCCAGTTAGTTGTTTTAATTTAGTGCTTAGAGACGAAGTTTTACAGTCCCCACTCAATCACTCTTTTCTCTCTCAAATACAACAGTTAACTAAAAATGCTTTTTCACTTGTATTGCTACAGCTGATTTTTTTTCCCACTGTTTCCTGTTTTGCTACAGGTATCCAAGAATGTTGCTGCAGCTTGTGTAGGAGCCAAATACCTGCACACCTCCCGTCCATGGCTGCAGAAAACGGGTAAATTCAGTTTGAAAAGTGCTTCACCTTTATTCAAATTTTTTTAAGCGTCGTAGTTTTATGTAGAGGATTTTCTTACCTGATGAATACTTCTGCGGTTACAGGCACAGCTGAGGTGTCGTCCATCCTGGAGGAGAAGATCATGGGGGCTGATACCAGCGCCGATCTGGAAGAGACCGGTCGTGTGCTGTCCATCGGCGACGGTATCGCCAGAGTGTACGGTCTTAGGAACGTTCAGGCCGAGGAAATGGTGGAGTTCTCCTCTGGTCTGAAGGTGATGGGAGAATGCTTGTCTAACTAATTGTCAAAATTATTAAATGGGGGCAGCTGACTCCAGGCACCAAAATCGTTGTGTTGTGGTTGTAATGATTATTTTCTGATCCAGGGTATGTCTCTGAACTTGGAGCCCGACAACGTTGGTGTTGTGGTGTTTGGTAACGACAAGCTGATCAAAGAGGGCGACATCGTCAAAAGAACGGGGGCTATCGTCGATGTGCCTGTAGGTGAGGAGCTCCTGGGTCGTGTCGTTGATGCTCTTGGAAACGCCATTGATGGAAAGGTTTGTCTTTTAGTGCCGAGCATGGTCATTTGTCTCCTGCAAGGATAATCATTCTAGATGTTTTTTTTGTTTCCAGTGTCGCTTATTTGTCATTTTCTCATCATTACTTGTTTTTCTTCCAAAATGTCGTATCTTCTGAGGTCAATGACGTACCTGTGTAGAAAAATACTCAAAATTACTCATTCCATCAAAGAGCTTGCCAATTCATTATTCTGAGAAAGTTTGGTTTTCTTGATAAAGGCTGCTAACTTTTATTTTTCCCCATATTTTCACATATGATGGCGGCGTTTCAGTGATAAATCTCCTCATCCTTTTATTTCAAAATGATTATTTTACATTTGTCAGTATGAAGGCCTGAGGGCCAGAAACAACCCTCCAGTATATTTTGTCTGTCCCTAGAGCTGTCGCGGTAGAGGAATTTCCCCTGCGGTGACGGTGGACGGCTCAACATGGTGGTATGCAGCATTATTGCAAATGTTTTTAGGACCCTGTGGTCTCGTAATTTAAACAGGGTTTATAACTTGATGTGGCAAACGATAGAAGCTGTGAGAAACTCACTACGGCTCCGCTCTCAACTTTATGTACATGTGCGACAATTGTGCAGAGCTTTGCTCTTCCTACAGGCATGAACTGCTGATTCTGTTAAAAAAAAAAAAACGATCATTTTCATAAAGCAATGGCGGGAATTACGGGGTGTGTGGACTGGAGACTGCAGCGACATTCAGCTTATTTAAGCAGGACAGCCTCCTTACAGGATCCTGCGTGGCTCTTGTCTCCGTGATTTTTGCCGCTGTCTGAAAAATCACATTCAAACAAGCTTTGGCTCTCGGAGCTCATACACAGGAGCATACACAGCCTCAGGACCATACACACTCTGCTCAGAAGGAAATAACACACTTTGTGCCCTTTCAGTGCTCCCTGTCACGGTTGTATTTAGCAAGGAGTCCAAACACTTTCACCACTAACTGCCTGCTGGAGTCCGTCTGGAGAGAGACCCACACCGGGTGCTGTGGAAGCTTCTAAAGTACCGGGTGCAAACATGCTGTTAGCAATAAAAATACACTTCATTTAACAATGTATTTAATAATCAATAGGGGCATATAAGTGAACGAGATATAGCCATACACACAAAAAAATGAACACCGCGGTTGTTGCGGTTGGTTGTTTTCCTCCGCGGTAGGTGTGTCCATAGCGGAGTATTACATAATTGTGGTTATTGCAACAGCCCCATCTGTCCCACTAATAAATTTGTGACTTTTTTCACCTTAGTCTTGTAAATTTGCAACTCCTTCCCATAGTAAAACTATATTGATATAGTCATACTTTATTCGTACAATTTGCAACACTTTTGCTAAGTTTCATGAATTTGTGACTTGTTTCCCCTCTGGTAATTTTGTAACTTTTTCCCCCAGTATTGTAAATTTTGGACGGTTTTCCCCACTCGTGTCAATTTGAGGCTATCTCCCTCGCTCATAAATTTGTGTTTGTATTCCCACGGTTTTGTTATTGAAGGAGCTAATGCATTAACATGCGTCCGTCTGTCCGTTCATTCGTCCACATTTCACGGGAATCGCTACTCCTCCCAGGCATTTGCCCCGATACTCACCAAACTCACTGACAATGATCCTCAGGTCAAGAGATCTGGGCATTTAGGTGATTTCAGAAAAATCGTTACTCCTCCTAGAAAATTGCCTTATTATCATGAAACTCACTCACAATGACCTTCAGGTAGGTCTGCATCCAGGTTGAGGTCAAGGTCATTGTGAAAGGTCAGGAGTTCTGGGTATTTGCTTTCATGAAAAACATTATTCCTCCTAGGCCACTGACCTTGACTTTAAGCATCTCCTAGATGAGTCTGCATCTAGGCTGTGCTTAAGGTCAAGGCCAGCGGTCAGGAGATCTGAGCACTCCTGGGGTGATTTCGTCAGGCCGGAATGAGCTACGCCATCATTGACATTCTGGTTCAATTTTTTTCCTACATCTTGAAAATTTTTTGCAACTTGTTTTTCCCTCAGTCTCATAAATGTGCAGCTTGTTTTTTACCCAATCAGAAATTTTTAATTCTTTCCTGTGAAGCCAAAAGGAGCTAATGTGATGATGCATCATCCGTCCATCTGCTCACATTTCATGGGAACCACTGTAACTCCTAGGCAATTGCCCCAATGGTCACCAAACTCACTCACAATGATCCTTGGGTGGCTCTACATCCAGGTTCTGCTCAAGGTTAAGGTCAAGGTCAAAGGTCGGGAGAGCTGGGTGCTTATGTGATTTCAGAAAATCCTCCTGGGCAGTTGCCCTAATTCTCAACAAACTCGTGCATAATAACCACCAGATGGGTCTGTATCAAAGTTGTGCTCAAGGTCAAAGGTCAGGAGATCTGGCATTTCTAAGATTTTATTAAAATTGTTGCTCCTCCTAGGCAATTGCCATAATTTTCAACAAACTCACACACAGTGACCCCCATATTGGCCTGAATCCAGGTTGAGCTGAAGGCTAAAGTCATTGTGGAAGGTCAGAAGACCTGAGCATTTATGATTTCACGAAAATCGTTGCTCCTCTTCGGCAGTTGCCCCAGTGTTAGGCAAACTCATGCATAATGATCCTCAAGTGGGTCTACATCTAGGCTGTGCTCAAGGTCAAGGTTAACAGTCAGACCTGGGTACTCTGAGCGTGATTTGTTTGGGCCGGATTGAGCTACTCTGTGTTTGAAGTGCTGGTTCTTTTTTTTCTTTTTTTTTCCCTGTTTAATTAACTTGTGACTTTCCCCCTCTAACAAATTTTCATTGTTTCCCCCTTGAAAATTTGCAGCTTTACCCCTCTTATAAACGTGCAGCTATTTTCCTGGATGTGTGCTATATACTGTATTTCATAAATAATTTGCAGTGTATTTTAATTTAAAAAATACAGATAATTAAAATGAATGCCTGGCCCCTGGCTTTTTTCATGACCTTTTGTTGGCCCTCAGTAAGATTATAATTTTTTAAAAATATGTTTTGCCCTTCAGGGCCCTCTTGGTTCTAAGGCCCGTAGGCGTGTGGGTCTGAAGGCCCCCGGCATCATCCCCCGCATCTCTGTGAGGGAGCCCATGCAGACCGGCATCAAAGCCGTGGACAGTCTGGTCCCCATCGGCCGTGGACAGCGTGAGCTCATCATTGGAGACAGGCAGACGGGGTGAGAGGTTTAAAGGGAATATTTCAGCACGCCTGTGTTTGATGCTTTCAAATGTGGGAGAGATGATGCCTTTGAACGAGATGACTATAATGTTCTCAAGGCTGCAGATATGTTTTTATTTATTTAGATTATGCTGGTGCCTGTTGGATTAAACTTTTTATGTAACATCTCTTTCAGAGGTTTATTTTTTTAATGCTTTTTAAATATTGTGTATGTGTAAAAGAATGATAAAGAATAATAAATTGATAAAACAAAGCATAAAAATGAGATCGCTTGTTTGTATCCATTTTCCACAGCAAAACTGCCATTGCCATCGACACAATCATCAACCAGAAGCGCTTCAACGACGGAACCGACGAAAAGAAGAAGCTGTACTGCATTTATGTTGCCATCGGACAGAAGAGGTCCACAGTTGCTCAGCTGGTGAAGAGGCTGACAGACGCCGATGCCATGAAGTACACTATCGTGGTGTCTGCCACAGCGTCTGATGCCGCCCCGCTGCAGTATCTGGCCCCGTATTCCGGCTGCTCCATGGGAGAGTACTTCAGAGACAACGGCAAGCACGCCCTGATCATCTACGATGATCTCTCCAAGCAGGTGAGATTGTTTGATCCTGCAGGGGATTTTGTGTTTGTAGCATCTGTGGCATGACCCAACTTTGGCACAAACCATCTTATTTGATTCTTTCGATGAAGGCAAAATGAGCTAATGCTGTGTAAATTCCTTCAAGGCAATTTGATTTCTCTCCCCAAAAAATGTTGAGGGTGAACTTGTAGCTTGAGGCCGTAGCTTGAGTGGCTGAGGGGGTCCATTGCATTTGCAAACTCTTGCTCTATAGCCAGAAACGGCTTTGAATAGATCCCAAGACAGTGGTGAAGTCAATCTCAAGCACTAGCGCAACAACTCCTGATGACCCCCACCTTGGCTAAAAGTGGAATCCCAGTATAGGTGCTGGTGTTGCTGGGCCAGGATCATGTGATAACTTTGTTGTTTTTCTGCAGGCTGTAGCCTATCGTCAGATGTCCCTGCTGCTCCGCCGTCCCCCCGGTCGTGAGGCTTACCCAGGAGATGTCTTCTACCTGCATTCCCGTCTGCTGGAGAGAGCCGCTAAGATGAACGACAACTTTGGCGGCGGCTCACTCACAGCCCTTCCTGTTATTGAGACACAGGCTGGCGACGTGTCAGCCTACATTCCAACAAACGTCATCTCCATCACTGATGGACAGGTACGTAATAATTCTCATATCTGTTGTTAAAGGTACTGTATGGAACTTATGTAAGCTGGTTATAGTGACACCTTGTGGTTGATTAAGGACCTGCAGCTTTTTTCAATTTTGTAAATACTGCAGTTTCAATTCTTCTTTAGAAGAAATTAGCAACCTTTCTCTTAAGAAACCACAATTTGTCACTAAAACCCAAGTTCTTATTTTTTGATGGTTGAAGACCAGAGAGGGATTATGTTATGGCAATACCTGTCTGTCCGTGTGTCCCACCTGTTTTGGGAAAACAACTCCTACAGTTTTGTTCCAAATGTTTTGAAACTTGATACCAGGGTTTGATATACACTGATGATGCGCATATTGCAGGTGGATCTGCATCCAAGCTGTGCTCAAGGTCAAAGGTCAGGACATCTGGGTACTTATGTACCCAAATCGTTAGTTCTCCTAGGAAATTGTCTCAATGCTTGTCAAACTCACTCACAATGATCCTCAGGTGGAGCTCCATCCAGGTTGAGGTCATGCTCAAGGCCATTGTCAAAGGTCAGGAGATCTGGGCATTTATGTTTTCATGAAAATTGTTACTCCTCCTAGGCCATTGACCATGCCCTTAAGCTAGATGGGTCTGCATCTAGGCTGTGCTTAAGGTCAAGGTCAAAGGTCAGGAGAGCTGAGCACTCTTGTGGTGGTTTTGTCTGGTCAGAATGAGCTATTCCATCATTGATGGTCTGGTTCCAGATGTTTTGAAACTTGATACCAGGGTTTGATATACACTGATGTGTATGGAAAAGTAGAAAACTGCTCTCCTTCTGTAAGCTGTTATTTTTTCTCACACAGATCTTTTTGGAGACAGAGTTGTTCTACAAGGGTATTCGCCCCGCCATCAACGTCGGTCTGTCTGTGTCACGTGTCGGATCTGCTGCCCAGACCAGGGCCATGAAGCAGGTTAGTCTTCATAGTGTCCCAGCTGTTCTTTTGCTGAAACAGTTTAATTATACCTTACTGACTTGTGTGTGTTCTCAGGTGGCTGGTACCATGAAGCTGGAGCTGGCCCAGTACCGTGAGGTGGCTGCCTTCGCTCAGTTTGGTTCGGACTTGGATGCTGCCACTCAGCAGCTGCTGAACCGTGGCGTGCGTCTCACTGAGCTCCTGAAACAGGGACAGTACTGTGAGTATGAACTTCCCAGAGCACTGATAATAAGGTACACAATAATTTTATGGGTTGTTCATTCTGTTGTCATCTACTCTGTGCGTTGATCTTTTAGCTCCCATGGCTATTGAAGAGCAGGTTGCAGTTATTTATGCCGGTGTGAGGGGGCACCTGGACAAAATGGAACCCAGCAAGATTACAAAGTTCGAGAAGGCGTTCCTGCAGCACATACTGAGCCAGCAGCAAGATCTGCTGGCAACTATTAAGTAAGTTGATTTGTTTCCCCGAATTTTATCACTTTAATCAGTACTGAGCTTGATTTATTGTCATCATCGATCTTTTTTGTTTTCAGGGCTGACGGCAAAATCTCTGAGGCATCCGATGCTAAGCTCAAGCAGATTGTATTGAACTTCCTCTCCAGCTTTGAGTAAAGTCTTGCGGTTTGGTCTGGTTTTCATGTTTGCATAGTTGAGGTTCAGTTGTACTTTCTGTGGATTAAAAAAATATAACATCAGTTATTCTTTCATCAGTCAGATCTTTAATGTACATAACTCTTAATGGAGAATAAAGTATTCCGACTCACTGACTAGTGTGTACTGTTATTTATCTTGTGTGTGGATGTTTACCTCAATACTGCACTTTGTCTTTAAAGACATTCAAAAGATGGAGTCATGAAAGTAAACTTGTTATCTTAATGGGGTGCATATGATCAGACTGACATTCTGCATAATCTATCTTTAGAGAAACTTGATAAAGAATATTTTCTCCTCAGAAATGATAGAGGTGATGAAACGATGATGAAACCTCTGACTTTTCTCATCAGTAGGATGCCGGTGTTTCATGCTAAGCAGATTCCACCCACACAGCACTTTTATCTTGTGAAATGACTGTGAAAGTCTCGTTAAACCAATTAAGTAAATTGTGAAAAATGCATCTGCTGTCAGTGCATTCCAGAATGGAAAGCTAATTGCTGTGCTTTTAAAGCATCTTACATGCCTTTCTTCAGAGGCTTAAAGGGTTCGTGTCTACACACCCAACGCGTTTTGTTGATTACTGAAGATGCAGTGTGTTGAGAAATTAGCTTTAACGAGTAACACAAATTTAACAGAATGTGAGGCATTAACCCCTCTGTGGCTCGCCACCTTATCATGGTGGGGGGGTTTGCATGCCCCAATGATCCCAGGAGCTACAGTCATGGAAAAAATAGGACACCTGTATAACCCTGTGTGTTTTTTTTTTTTTTTTTAAAAGAACATATTTGGACATATGCATATTTAATATCAATGTTAACAATACTGGGAGATTCACATAACTAAACAATCAAAACTGAAGAAAAGTTTTTTCAAATTTTCTGTAAAATGTAATTCTAAACACATGGTGAGGAATAAATTAGGACACCCCCACATTTATTCTCACTTAGAATGGTTAAAATAAGAAGAATAGGCATCGATATGTGAACATTTCTTAATAAAGAATATTTAATGATGTGTCCTAATGTTTTCATGATTGTATGTTGTCGGGGGCAACATGCCCCTGGTAGGATCTCCCAAGAAAAACTGGTTCTTGGTGAATGGCCAGACTTAAGAGTGGTCCAATGGATCCCCATGAAATTGTTACAACAAGGACTTGGTGTACCCTAAAAAGCCACATGGGTCTGCCCTCCAGTGGGCTCACCACCTGCATGAGCAATCATGATACTATGTGAACTGAGCGGCAGTCTGGGCTTCTCTGCTTGGACTGCCGCCCCTGTGACGCGGACCCCCGGATAAGCGGTAGAGGTGAAAAGCTATGACAGTCTTTTCTGTTAATAATGCTTCTCCGGCAATTCATGTACGGCACAGCAAAGGGGACAGAATTAGGCTGTATTCATAGTGAAGCCAGGTACAGATTTGGCCAGTGAGAAGCCATTGCTGATAACTGAGTGACCAGTGGTGACAAATGAGAAGGTAACGACTCATTCAATGTAGACAATAACTTGCGTCTATCACTGCTACTCCTGGAACATCTTATTACGTTAGCTGGGCATTAGCATGATGAGATTAGTGACTAGCATGGCTATGGTAGCAACCCACTGGAATAGGTCCTGCCTTTCTGGGTATTAGGATGGCAAGGCTAGCAACTAGGATGCCTATGCTAGTGTCTCACTAGGTTAGATCACTGTTTTTCAACCTCTTGAGCCAACAAACCCATTTTACATTAAAAAAAAATCTCGGAACCCCACCAATCAGAATGTTACAAAATGACACATTGTAGTCTGTTACACTTTAGTCTTGTAATCAGTTTATACTCACTCAGTGTTAAGTTTGGGCCCGTTTAGATGAACTCAAAGCTGATATCTTGGCAGGAACATGTCAAAGTTGGCATTTTCCAGATGTTTTTGCCAGAGGTATACCTTTAAATGGAACCCACTTATTTTCCTTGCCTGCCACTCATCACTTGCATGCAGCTTTGTGTCATCGCACCTCTCATCAGTCAAAAACACTTTTTAGTTTTTCTCGGAGCTCATGTACGCAGGCTAGCACTTTGCCACATGACAACCATCAGACTTCAGTATGGAGCAATAAGGTTTTATGCTCCACTCCCATTTCCTCACATAAAAATGCAAATGCGCAGCTTTCCAGAGCTCTTTACAAAGTTTACCATTTGCACATCATCCAAAACAGGAGCCATGTCTGCTGGTACATTCTTGGCAATGAGCACCTCGCAATGCAAAAAACAGTGTGCAGTAACAACATCTGTATCTCTCTTTCACTCTGCTCACTTAGCCTTTGGTGCACCCGACCATGGTGGCTGCTAGGGGTGGGCGTATCACTATTATAATTAGTGCTGTTATCAGCATCATATCAAACTAGCCCAACTTTAACAATACTTTAGCTCCAGTTTCCGACTTCTACGTTCCTAATACTGCTGCCATTTCATCTAAAAATAAACATGTCCCGATAAACAGTTTTGTTCGTCCCTCTACCCTTCTGCTCCACTGGTGGTGTGCTGTCATGTGACTCAGCCTGACCACCGGTAGCTGCATGAGTGGGAGCATGGCGGCAAGAGAGAACGGAAAAAGAATTTAAGTAAACATTTGTTAATAATTTTGTCCACTTTGTTTATTTAAAAAAAGCCAGATAAGTGCAATAAAAGTAAATAAAACGTCAGATGTCCGTCTGCGAGCTGCTGTGCTTTATGCAGAACAAGATGGGTGTTGTCCCGATGGACTATCTTGTGAAATGGGTTAGCGACTTCTATGATGAGAACCAGGTTGAAGGAGCAAAGAAGTTGCTGTTCGAGCAGTGTCCAGAGGGAAAATCGCGGAAGAAGAAGAGGATCGGCCCCAGCCAGAAGAAAGACAACATCGTCGACATCTACCACAAGCTGAATGAGGTTGGTCAGCTGGCACCACAATACGTTGCCCTGAACCTCAAGGATTTGCCACCAGCTTCGTTGGAGTCATTTGACCTTGCCAGACTGTCTAAGGATGTGTGCCGTGTGATGTCCCTTGGAGAGAGCATTGCTTCCGTGTTCAAAACGATATCTGCTATCCAGGACGACATGGCGGCAATAAAGTCCAAACTCGGCGACACACCCCTTCCAGCTGACGTCCTGGTCGTGGAAGATGACGACGAGGCTGGCAGTACTCAGAGTGCTGTCATCACCACCAGCGATGAGGAGACCGTGGTAGCAGATGTCGACCACGCCCTGGTCGCCAATGCAGCCCGTGGTCCTCCACCTACCGCCACGGCCGACGGGGAGAATGCGGACGAGGCCGCCAACTCTACACAGGCCTGTTCTGTTGACGTTGTCGGCAGCAACCCTTCTGGGGTTGCCAAAGCTGCCAAAGTTGCTGTAATTGCTGAAGAACGCGAGTGTGAGTTCGAGGAAGTTGAGAGTCGCCGTTCCAAGAAGAAGAAGAGGTCCTACGCTAATGCTCTTCAATCGTCTGACAACCAACCATCTGCCAAGCAGACCACGAACCAGCTACAGGCCGTCAACAAGACACGCCCCCACTCACAGTTACGCGTTGTACCAAAGTCTGGTAGGAGGTCTGGCGGACATCAGGGTCAAGGTCAAGGTCATAAGAAGCACCAAGTCTTCATCAGTCGACTTGATCCCACCACCAGACCCCATCATGTACGCTCCTACATCAAAACCCATGTTAAATTAAATGACAATCTCAAGATTGAGCAACTAGAAACCAAGTATGATGGTTATGCCTCTTTTAAGATTACATGTCCTGCCAGTTGCAGCAAGAAGTTGCTTGATAAAAATGTGTGGCCATCTGGTTTATACCTTCGACAGTTTTTTGAGAGGAAATGATCTACATGTGTTTGTCATTATTGTGTTTGTCATTATACTCATTCAATAGTAGGACCAACCTTAGAATATGTTCATTCAACTGCCAGAATGTAAAAACTTCATCTAATGAGATCTCCAGTTTATGTGATAACCATGACATTGTGTTGTTGCAGGAACACTGGTTGTTCGAAAACGAATTGTCTATTCTGAGCAGATTACATGGTGACTTTATAGGACAAGGTGTTTCTTTTATGGATACGGAAGAACGTGTTATCTTAGGTCGCCCCTATGGCAGCGTCGGTATCCTTTGGCGGAAGTCACTTGCGAACAGTTGTGTTGTGAAAACTTACGATTGCTTAAGAGTTACAGGTATTGAAGTCAACCTGGGTGACTTTCATTGTCTTATATTATGTGTATATTTCCCCTATGACAGTGTTGAAAACTTGGATGAATACTTGCACTGCCTGAGTCTTGTTAAACGTATCACCGAGGACTTTTCAACTCCATATGTGTTCACAATTGGTGACTTCAACGCTAATACAGCACGTTCAAGTTGTTTTGGAGACGAACTGGTGTCTTTTTGTGAGAGTTACTCCCTACACATCTCGGACAGGATTATCTTACCAGGTGATACCTTTACTCATGTTAGCATGGCTCATGGCTCTACATCATGGCTTGATCACTGTGTGACTACATCCTCAGGCCATGATAACGTGTCCAATATCAAAGTTCTGTATGACTATGTGAGTTCTGATCATGTACCTTTATCTATAGATATTGAGGTATCTAGTGCTGTAAGTGGTCCCCGGGAAGCTCCCTCAGCCACAACGGGCAGTAGAACATACAAATGGCGTGATGCCACAGAGTCAGACCTGTCCAGATATAAGAAACTTACTCGTAGGAAACTCTGTAACATCCGTGCTCCTATGGACGCCATCAGGTGTCACGACCGTAATTGTGCGGCACACAGGGACGATATCGACAGGTTCTACAGTGATATTGTTGATGCTTTAAATTACTGTGTGAGTGAATGCATTCCTAGTCACAGTGTGGCCACCCAATATAACGTCCCAGGCTGGAATTAGCCTGGGACGTCGTTAGCGTCCCAGCGAGTGTGAGCCTCGTCGTTAGCGAGGCTCACACAGCTGCTCGGGATGCTTTTTTGTGGTGGAGGAGTAATAGCAAACCACGTTCTGGTCCAATATTTGAAAACATGAAAAATTGCAGGGCTAGGTTCAAATATGCTCTACGAGCATGCAGGCGCAATGAAGAAAGTATCAAATGTGACCAGCTAGCTAATCACATGAGTGAACTGAACATGGTAGAATTCTGGAAACAAATGAAGGCTATGAGCTCCCACCGGTCTGTCAGATCAAACACTATTGATGGTGTGACTGGTGACGTTAATATTGCTGAAAAGTGGAAATGTCAATATGAAGCTATTTTCAACTCAGTCAAGAATGTTTCAATGAAGGATTCTGTTATGCATGATATTCGTCTGTATAACGACATGTCTGATGCCTCTGATATTTCTGCTGTTACTCCTGTTGAAGTTGATTCACTGATCAAAGTTCTCAAGAAAGGCAAATCAGCTGGCCCTGACTGTCTCACCAGTGAATGCCTCATCAACGCTGATTTCAATTTGTGTATTCTGTTGTCATTGTGTTTTAACTGTATGTTTGTTCATGGTTACATGCCAGATATGTTGATGGACTCTGTTATTATTCCTTTGGTGAAAAACAAGTGTGCCAGTCTTTCTGATATGAACAACTACAGACCTATAGCTATTGCAAATGTTATATCTAAACTGTTAGAGGGTTTACTTCTGAACAGAATTGAGGATTATCTGTGGACAAACGACAATCAGTTTGGTTTCAAATCAGCTCTTTCTAACTAACTAACTAACTAACTAACCTGCACTTATATAGCGCTTTTCTAGTCACAAAGACCACTCAAAGCGCTTTCATTAATACTAACCCTCTATTCTAAGGGCCTATAGGAAACAGATATCTAGGGACAATTTAGAACAGCCAATTAACCTAACATGCATGTTTTTGGCATGTGGGAGGAAACCGGAGAAATCCCGGAGTAAACCCACGCAACACGGGGAGAACATGCAAACTCCACACAGATCACTGTTGGTCGGGGGCTGGGATCGAACCCACGATCCCATGATCCCCACAATCCCCCGGCCAAGGGTAAACTGTGCTGCCGCAGTGCTAACCACTGCGCCACCGTGCAGCCCTTTCAACTGACAAGGCTGTTTACCTACTTCATGAATTTGCTGACTACTTCAGAAGCCATTCCACTAGTGTCTATGCTACGTTCCTAGATGCTAGCAAAGCTTTTGACAGGATTAACCACTGGTGTTTGTTCAGAAAATTGATCGATCGAGGTATTCCTATTTACATTGTTAGCATCCTGTTATACTGGTACAGAAGGCAGTCTATGGTTGTTAGATGGGGCAATGTCACCTCATCCAAATTTCATGTGACCAACGGTGTTAAACAAGGTGGTATACTGTCACCCTTGTTGTTTAATGTCTATGTTGATGATCTCAGTGTACTGTTGAACAATACTAATGTGGGCGGCTCCTTTAACGGTGCACTGTTAAATCACATTTTCTACGCTGATGACCTCTGTTTGTTAAGTTTGTCTACTGCATCGATGCAACATCTCCTTTCGGTATGTGAAAAATTTGGTGAAAAAAATGACATCCTGTTCAACTGTACTAAATCTATGTGTATGGCTTTCAAACCAAAGGGTGTCAATACGTCGAATCCTGTTATGCCACTTGGTGGTAATAGCTTGAACTTTGTTGAAAAAGTCAAATACCTAGGTGTGTGGATTGAATCTGATAAGACCAATGTTGATTGTAACAGACATCTCAGGAAACTGTATGCTCAAACAAATTTACTGTTGCGAAATTTCCATAGATGTTCTCCTGATGTCAAATGTATGTTGTTCAAGACCTTCTGTACCTCAATGTACTGCTCGCCTTTATGGTTTAATAGCAATGTTGCTGTTAGGAACAAAATCCGCATTGCATATAATAACTCCCTAAGAAGGTTGTTAGATGTACCACGAAGGTCGAGTGCAAGCAAGATGTTTGTGTCTGTGAACATTCCGTCTTTTGGCGAATTGATACGTAAGAATGTTTACAGTTTTTTGAGAAGGTTGCTGGCATGTAACAATCATCTTATATCAGCAATTGTCAACTCGTCACTCACACTTCATTCCAGCATTTGGAAGTGGTGGCGTTCCATTTTATACTGAGCCCATTATTGTATGTTATTGTTGTTACAAGAGCGCCGAGTGTCTGCTGATCTGTATATACTTTTATTTATCTATTTTCTACTCGTTTTAGTTTTGCTCTTAATATGAACCCTGAGTTTGAAATAAATGCTTGAATTGAATTGAATTGAAAAGGGAGAATTTGTATTTTGTCATTTTATAACAAACTTCACGCTGAAGGAAAGAAAAAAATGTAACTTTTAAAACATTCATTACTTCGATGAAGATTCTCAGTCATCCAGGCAAGTAAAGCTCAGTCAACTGGAATTAAAAAACAACCTTGAATCCAGTTGACTTGACTGAGCTTTTATACATTCATTGTTCTCCTGTAAAAGAAAATTGAGTATTCTTGCCAACACACTGTGAGAAGATCAGGAGGTGGAGGTACGCATTCTCGGATCATCACCAAAATGTTATGGGTTCGTCTCTAGCCTAGTGACCACCTCTGGTGAAAACTTCATCCAAATCCATCCAGTAGTTTTTGTGTAATCCTGCTGCACAAATACAAACAAGGTCCTTGGTGGAGGTATGCACTCTCAGATCATCACCAAAGTTTGATGGGTTCATCCTTGGCCCAAGGGCTAACTGTGGTGAAAAATTTCACCACAAACAGTACAGTAGTTTTTGCATAATCCTGCTAACAGACAGACAAATCACCCTGATGACATTACCTTCTTGGCGGAAGTAATTATTTGCATTTTTTTGACCAATTAAGAGGTGAAATCAGACAATAGTGAAGGACCCCTCAAAGACCACTGGTTAGAAATACAAGGGGTTTGAATACTGGCTTGGCTGAGATTTAGCAATGCTAATGATTAACACTCTTACGTTAATGACCCACTAGATTAGCTAGTAAATTAGATTATCATGCTAGGATGCTTTGCTCAGCCAGTATCATCTTAGACTAGTAACCTATTAAATTATGTGTTGCTTTGGTTGCTCAGTTATCAGTACTGGATCATTACTAGCCAGATCAGTAACTAGTTCAGCATGGACATAGCCTCCAGCTTCTGCCACCTGCCTAACGGTTCTAAGTGTGTCCCCCTTTGCAACATCATTTGTAATGTAGATTTGATTTTTTTTTTTAAATGTAGTTTTGAAGTGTCTGACCACTGTAGACAGATTTGCCCAATGTAGAAACTAGATAAAGCCACAGTACTGTATTTCAAAGTTGGACTGCTCTAAGGCATTCTATTTGTTGGACCATTTAAGATATTGAATTTTAGAAGAATAAACATCATCATGGTACTATCAGGAATCTCTACACTAGCAGAGGCACCAAAGTTATTTGGATCCATTGTCCACTGGCGCTTAGAGTTCATCCGTCCATCTTCTACCGCTTATCCAGGTGTCTGGGTGACGGGGGAGCAGTCCAAGCAGAGTAGTTCAGACTGAGTCTGGGCAATAGAGAGCCTAAGTCATGCCCTTTCCGTATATGCGACCTTACTTCAGAAAAAATCTCTATTGGAGTGAATGGCAAGCAAGTCGATCCTGATCAAATTTTACACGTTTTGTGGAGGAAAAATAATTTCAGGCAAGGTACAACGAGCTGAGAGGTTGCAGAGTTTTATTTCCTCCAACATCATGAGACACACTGTAGCACTGTGTTGTGCTGTGTGTTGTGTCGCGTTGTGGCGCAGATATTGAGTTCATATCTCCCCACAAATGTATGACTGTATGTGTATTGGGGACTCCACGTCTGGTGGGACAAAAGAGGTCTGGACCTGCAGAGATCTACAGGAGATGACGAGTAGGTGTGAGTTTTGACCTTTGTCTCGGAGAGGACGTCCCAGGAAGATTCCCGGACCATCGAGGGATAAGAGACAATAGTGAGACATGAAAGAGTGCATTGTGACTGAGACTATGTGCCATGTAATTATATGTTTGCTTAAGTAACGTGACCGAGGGTTGTGGCTCCAGCAGAGTATAAGAACGTGGTATTTGATTGCTCAGTCTCTTTTCCTGCCTAGAGATTGATAGAGCATGTGTTCACTCAATAAAGTTGACTCTGAGAAATAAACTCAGCCTCATTCTTGAACGCATTCTCTACACTGGTGACCCTACGACTAAGTATGGACGAACTTCATACAGCAGACTCATCAGGAGCCAACCAGGCTAGCACAGCTACCGCAGTCCAGCTGCCCAAATTCTGGCAGCACAGCCCACGTGCCTGGTTCAACACGGTCGAGGCGCAGTTTCACCTCCGGAGAATTTCAGCAGATGCAACGAAATTCTACCATGTGGTAGCAAAGCTGGACAGCCTCACAGCACAGTGGGTGGAGAGCCTGACTAACCATCCACCAGAGGTCGACAAGTACGGCGCATTGAAAGCCGCGCTCATCCGTGCTTTCACCCCCTCGGTGGGAGAGAAGCTCCTGATGTTGACCGAAGGAGAAGCAGACAGGCCCGCTGACCTGATGGCGAGGATGCTGAGTCTGAGAGGCGAGGACGATGACGGCTTTATCTTCGCCCATCTTTTCCTCAGGACACTATCGTCAGCGGTGAGAGTCACCCTGGCCAGCTCGCAGCGGCTGACCAACCGAGATTACCACGAGCTGGGCCAGGAGGCACAGTGACTCGTCGACGCCCATAGACGGCACACGGCCACGGCGGCAGCAGAGCTGAGCGCAACACCCGGATGCACTGACGTCGGCAGCGGCGGAGACCAGGAGATGCGGGGCGCGCGACACCCTCTGCTTTTATCATCGATGCTTCGCCGAGAGGGCGCACAAATGCATTCCCCCGTGCCAGTTCAAGCGCTCGGGAAATGCCAGGCCCGAGAGTCGGTAGCAGCTGCTGCTCTCGGCACGAAGAATAAGCTGCTCTACCTCACGGACGGGAAATCAGGGAGGCAGTTCCTGGTGGACACAGGCTCCCAGCTGAGTTTCATCACACCTCTCCACGCTGATCGGCTGGCGCCTTCCAGCAGACCCCTGGTGTTGGCGGCGAATGGTTCGACGATCAAGACCTTCGGGGAGAAGACCCTCCCCCTGTCTTTTCACGGTCGGACATTTGAGTGGACCTTCGTCATGGCAGCAGTCAGTCATAACATGTTAAGTGCTGATTTTTTGTGCTCGAATGGTCTTTTCACAGCATTTCCTGTACAGCCCGGGTGGTCCCGCCTACTGCACAGCCCAACGTCACAGCTGCGGGTGGTAAGTTTCAAGCACTACTCACTCAGTTTCCAGCACTCACAGTCCCAACGTTTTCGGCGTCAGTGGCTAAACATGGGGTGCAGCACTTTATAACTACTACCGGTCCCCCCGTTTTTGCAAAAGCTCGGCGCTTGGACCCAGCTAAACTGGCCATAGCGCGCGAGGAATTCGCCAACCTGGAAAAACTGGGCATCATTAGACGCTCTAACAGCCCCTGGGAATCACCACTACATATGGTCCCCATGGCTGATGGCTCATGGCGGCCTTGCGGTGATTTCCGCAGGTTGAATAATGCTTCAGCTCACGACCGCTACCCGATTCCGCACATCCAGGATTTTTCGGTACATTTAGCGGGGGCATGTATTTTTTCTAAAATAGATTTGGTGCGCGGGTACCATCAAGTCCCAGCCCGCGCTCAGGACATACCCAAAGCAGCGGTAATAACTCCTTTTGGGCTTTTCGAGTTTTTGCGTATGCCGTTTGGACTCAAGGGGGCTGCGCAGACATTCCAGCGCATGATGGATGCAGTTCTACGCGACCTCCCTTTCGTGTTCGTCTACTTGGATGATATTTTAGTAGCCAGCACGTCCGAAGACGAACATGAAAGCCACCTCACAGCGGTTTTTCGGAGGCTGGCAGAGCACGGGTTAATAATTAATCCAGCGAAGTGCCAGTTTGGGGTTGCGCAAATCGATTTTTTGGGGCATCGCGTTTCACCAGAAGGAGCGGTCCCTCTGCCCGATAAAGTACGCGCAATAACGGATTTTCCCAAACCTCAGACGGTCAAAGCATTGCAGGAATTTTTGGGAATGGTTAATTTTTATAACCGCTTCCTCCCAGGTGCAGCGCAGCGCAGCTCATGCAACCATTGTACGCGGCACTTAAAAAGCAAAAACCTACGAATAAGATCGAGTGGTCCCCGGAGCGGGAGCGCGCATTCTCCCAGGTCAAATCAGCCCTGGCGAACGCCGTTTTGTTGGCACAGCCGGTGCCAACGGCACGTATGGCGCTCACCACGGACGCTTCTGATTTAGCGGTGGGGGCGGTCGTTGAACAGTTCGTGGCGGGGAGCTGGCAACCCCTCGCGTTTTTCAGCAAAACTTGCGCGATAACGAGTGGAAGTACAGCGCGTTCGACAGGGAGCTTTTGGCCCTGCATTTGGCCACCCGCCATTTCCAGTTCTGGCTCGAGGGGCGCCGTTTTACCGCGTTCGTGGACCATAAGCCGTTAACGTTTGTGATGGCCAAGATTTCAGAGCCTTGGTCAGGCCGGCAACAAAGACAGCTGGCCGCGATATCAGAGTTCACCACCGATATTCAGCATGTCGCGGGCAAACATAATGTGGTGGCAGACTGTCTTTCACGTGCAATAGCAGCGCCAAGCCCCGTGGGGGCAGGCTCGGTAGCCGTGGCCGCGGGCCAAGTCTGTGGCGCAGAAGCACTCGCAGCCCCGGTCCACGTTGGTTTAGATCACGCAGCCATGGCCGCAGAGCAGGCTGACAACGCGGATGTGCGCGCGCTCCAGTCTGGACCAACAGGGTTAAGGCTGGAGCACAGGGTGCTGCAGATAGGTATGCCCCCTCTAATCTGCGATGTCTCCACCGGGCGGCCTCGCCCCGTAGTTCCGGCTGCATGGCGCCGCCGAGTTTTCGACTCAATCCATTCTATGGCGCACCCGGGGGTGTGCGCATCGATTAAAATGGTGGGAGAGAAATTTGTTTGGCCGGGGTTGCGTAAACAGGTCAAAGAATGGGCAGCGGCCTGCGTAGCGTGTCAACGAGCCAAAATACACAAACACACTAGGGCTCCTTTGGAACCTTTTTACATCCCGGCTAAACGTTTTGATCATGTGCATGTCGACTTGGTGGGCCCCCTTCCGTTGTCGCAGGGGTGCACACACCTTTTGACGATGGTAGATCGCACCGCGCGTTGGCCGGAAGTGGTCCCTCTAGCGTCAACTACGGCGGCAGACGTTGCATGCGCGTTTTTAACGGCTTGGGTCACACGTTTTGAAGTCCCGTCGGACATAACGTCCGACAGAGGTCCCCAATTCGTTTCTGAACTCTGGTCATCCATGGCCCACAGCCTGGGGGTGAAGATCAACCGCACTACCGCGTATAACCCTCAGGCTAACGGTTTGTGCGAACGCTTTCATAGGTCATTGAAAGCAGCCCTCAGAGCGTCTCTCACGGATACAAATTGGGTGGATAAACTTCCATGGGTTTTATTGGGGTTGCGTTCTGCACCTAAGGAGGATTTGCAAGCCTCCCCGGCTGAATTAGTTTTTGCTCAACCCCTCCGTTTGCCGGGGGATTTCCTCCCTGACAACCCCGCACCAAATTGCCCCCCCGCTCAGCTGTTGCAGAGCGGCACAGGATCAAACGCCCTCCCTGGCCCAGTGCATCACAGTTTTCCGCGCGTTTTTGTGCCAAGAGCTTTAAAGAATGCAGAGTTTGTTTTTGTTAGACATGATGCTCAAAGACCAGGTTTGCGACCCCCTTACGACGGGCCTTTCAGAGTGTTGGAAACAAGAGAGAAACAATTTTTGCTTGATTTGGGAGACAGAAAAGAGTTGATTTGCATTAATAGACTCAAATCCGCCTTTGTTCTGGCTGATGAACACGTGCAGTTGGCCAGGGCCCCCCGCCGTGGCAGGCCGCCGAAAAGGCATTGTTCGTTGCCACCACAGAGATGTGCTAACAAGTCTGATTCACAGATGCAGGGAGCCACTGCAGAAGGAACAAAGCCGGCTTACAGCAGATTTGGCAGGAGGTTTAAACCCAAGCAATTGGTGGATTGATTTGTGTTATGTTGTGATGTTTCTGCCATACAGCTCTAATTAGATTTTGTCCCTGAATAGATGTTTGGGGGGGGGGGGGTTATGTGCCGCAGATATTGAGTTCATATCTCCCCACAAATGTATGACTGTATGTGTATTGGGGACTCCACATCCGGTGGGACAAAAGAGATGTCCTGCAGAGATCTACAGGAGATGACGAGTAGGTGTGAGTTTTGACCTTTGTCTCGGAGAGGACGTCCCAGGAAGATTCCCGGACCATCGAGGGATAAGAGACAATAGTGAGACATGAAAGAGTGCATTGTGATTGAGACTATGTGCCATGTAATTATATATGTTTGCTTAAGTAACATGTGACCCAGGGTTGTGGCTCCAGCAAAGTATAAGAACATGGTATTTGATTGCTCAGTCTCTTTTCCTGCCTAGAGATTGATAGGGCATGTGTTCACTCAATAAAGTTGACTCTGAGAAATAAACTCAGCCTCATTCTTGAATGCATTCTCTACAGCGTCATCAACTGGCGCCCGGACTTCCTCTCCTTAATCCAGGGATGTATAACAATAGTCCATTGTTCTGATTGTCTCCCAGGGGCTCTCTGTCCATATGCAAATTGTCCTCTGCTTCCTGTCGCCTAGCTGTGTGTGAAGATTGAATGTCCATGTAGATTGTGGCGAGTCACCACAGGGCTCCCCCCAGAACACTCAGCAGGAGTTGTGACCCCCCCCCCCCCCCCGTTGTTTGGCTCCAGCTCCGGATTCCAGCACATTAAACGGCCGTGGATCATGGGCGCACGGGCCGGTGCGTTTCGTGCGTAATGGAACAAGACGGCAATCGGCCAGCTTTAGGGAGTGAGGTGCGGGAAAAGCGCTGTGGAGGAGGAAGGGGAGGGGGGTGGGAGTAAGTGAGTGCCAGCCCGGGACGTCAAAGGTGTCTGGGCCGCGCAAAAATTGCGTGTGGATCCACGATGGTGAGGGACTTTCCCGGTAAACCTGGCGGAGATCCACAGCGACTGTGAAAAAAACATTTTATCTGACTCCTCTCCCGGCTCGATCCAGCGAGGATGTGGGGAAGGCGAGTGGCCAAATTCCCCGAGGATGCGTAGCGGCTGTGAAACAACTGCAGCTGTGTGAGGGTGTGAGGCGGTTTGGCTTTTAGGTGCAGGAAGCAGCCCTAAAGTCATCGGGGAAAGCAATCGGCTAAATTTCCCTTGTGCGCCGTGGCTGAGAAACCCATACAAAGTCCTGTGTGTGGGCTGCATGTCTGCTCCAGGTGCGTGAGCAGCCCTGAAGATTCCGAGGGTGGCAATCGGCCATTTTTCTCGGGCATGTGCAGCGGCGGAGGACAATGTATCAGTTTGTGGAGCCGGTTCGTCTCTGTGCGTGGTGCACGCTTGGCGCCATGACCACATAACTGGCAGTTGCGCTGTCCTCGTAATCCTGTGGTGTGCGTGTGGGGCTTCTGTGCGTGGGAGGTCCGCTGTCCGGAGTTTAGTCAGAGTCGGGGAGCTCGGTGGAGATCAACGCAGTCGGCGTCGATGATTGTCCCCATTCAGGCTGCTTCCTTCTTTCGCTCGTGTCGTTCATGGTGTGTTTTGGTCCCAGCGCTGCACTCCGGAGAGGATGAAGAGGTTGCAGGCATTCTCTGGTCCTCTGTGTCCACAGCGCGGTGAGAGGGAGCAGACGGTCATTCTCTCTCGTCATGTCACCAGTGTGGAGGGAAGAGATCAGGCGAGGGTCGCACCATGACGCGTGCTTGGGCTTTCCCGGTCGGGGTCATCTCCAGCGTGTTCGCCTCGTGTTCCATTCTTCGTCAAGGGTCACCAGTGTGGAGGAACAAATAAGTTCAGGTGAGATGCAACGAGCTGGAAGGTTTCAGAGTTTTATTTCCTCCATCATCAAGAGACACACTGTAGCGCTGTGCGCTGTGTTGTGCTGTGTGTGCTCTTGAGGCATGTATAGCAAGCTCTTTTATACATGTTATACCAACAGAGAGAGAATGCATGGCACATTTGCATAATGATATACATATCAGTCAATACATATCAATCACGTGACCAACTGGCGCCTGGACTTCCTCTCCTTAATCCGGGGATGTATAACAATAGTCCATTGTTCTGATTGTCTCCTAGGGGCTCTCTGTCCGTATGCAAATTATCCTCTGCTTCCTGCCGCCTAGCTGAGTGTGAAGATTGAATGTCCATGTAGATTGTGGTGGGTCACCACAGTTTGTCAATTTAAAAGAAAAATTTCCACATAAATAATGCTGTGGGTTGTCGTCTAAATGTTAAAGTATAAGGCTGTGAAAATACATAAATTAAAGTACAAACATAGACTCACAGAAATTACATCATTGTTTATGAAGAGCGCCCAGGCTGAAGTAGTCCTTTGGATCAGCTGCAGCTCTTAAAGTACATTTGTTTGTTGTTCTCTTCTTTGGATGCTTCTTTCATCGGTCAGAAAACAGCACATAAGCTTTGTGAGTGGAACCACCATAATGATGTTTGGTGACGTGTATAGTCCAAGACGAGATGTAGTCCATTAAGTGGTTTCAAAAAAACTAAATATTACTTTATTATCTACAACAACCTACAACTTTAATTATGAGCAAATTATATTGTAAATTGACAAACATATGTATAACTCATGGCAAAAATCGATTGGGATTGAAAGATAATTTCTCTTTTGCCATTCACTCAATTCAAATCAACTTCATTTATATAGCACCATTTCACAATACCAATCATCTCAACAGCATTTTCAAGCTGTAGGGGAAAACCCCACAATTGCAGAAAGACCCCAGCAATCAGGCGATCCCTTGTGAGCAAGCACTTGGCGACAGTGGAGAGGAAAAACTCCCTTTTAGCAGGAAGAAACCTCCAGCAGAACCAGGCTCAGGGGGGTGAGGGGATGGAGAAGAAGAAAACAGACATGTAGAGAGCAAACAGCATGACAGGGACTCACTCTATGGGAGAGAACAAACATGTTAATGACCAGAAAAATACAACATTGAGAGTGAAGAAAGCAGGGAAGCCCAGTGCATCGTGGGAGTTCCCCTGGCTGTCTAAACCTATTAGCAGCATAACTAAGGGAACGTTCAGGGTCACCTGATCCAACCCTAACTTTGTCAAAAAGGAAAGTTTTAACCACATTCTTAAAAACAGAGATCAAGTCTGTATGATGATGGTTTCATCTACTCACAAGGATATGCAGGCAACAGACATGTGGTCTCGGTGTTGAGCACATTTTTATTTATTTTCTCCCCAGTCCGTCCCTTACATTCTTCCCCATCTCCACACACTCACATACATGGGTTCCTTTTTCTTTCTCTACATCTCCCCCCTTGTAGTAGAGTGCCAGGATTTATTTAAGCATCAGCTATTTGTTTTCAAGACAACCAAACATGAGTTCAGCTAATAACCTCTTTTTTCCCCATTCTCTTACCAAACTTTCTTACTTATCCCCTAATCTTATAACTGTAGTATCTAACTTTTTTCCTTTGGCAAAACATAGAACAAGAAATTTCTCTATCTAGGTGTCAGGGTAGATTACCTGGGTCCCTGAAGCTGGTCAGGGATTATTCTGCCCTGGATGACCATAGCGTCTGCCTACAGGCTGATGATTACAAGTCCATCTTAAGAGGGGCTTTTACAGGACTCCCTGACCTTGTCCTCATAGGAGTCTCTGGAATGACCCTGATGTGGGATTTGTTTCTGCGCAGACTTCCAAATGGCAGGTCGATGTTGTAGGACCTAGGCGTCTGAGTTGACCCACTGATGAGTCCCGACTGTTGTGTGTGTTTCACCCACACCCTTTGTCCTAGTCTGAGCTCTTGTCTTTCCATTGTGCAATGTCTCTTGTTGAACCACAATATTTGTTTGTCCTTAATGTCCTGATCCTTCCTTTTGAATGCCTGAAGTTCAGGCCATCTCGGCTGAAGCTTCTCCTGACTGATGGGCAGGGGTGTCCGGATGTTTCGACCCATCAGCAGCTGTGCAGCTGATGATCCGTGTGACAAGGGTGTGGCCCTGTAAGCCATGAGAGCCTTGTGTGGATCCTCCCCTTTATTCAGGAGAGCTTTAACAGTGCACACAGCCCTTTCCGCTTCTCCATTACTTTGTGGATAAAGTGGACTGCTGGTCACCTGAGTGAAGTCGTAATCTTTTTTTTTTTCCACAATATCTTTATTGAACCTTTTTTTTTTTTTTAACAAACATGATACAAACAATCAAACACTAACACTAAAGTACTACAAAAAAAAAAAAATGCCCTAAAAACACCAACAACCACCAACAAAATCAAGTCTTCAACAATGCTCCTCTGTTTAGTCTAGACAATCCAATACATTAGTATACATATTATGTTCACCAGTTTGGAATTTACAAGGTCCACACACATCATTCACCTTCTTCTTCAAGAGTTATGTTTAAATTTTTTACATAATCAATAAAAGGTCTCCATATATTCTCAAACACAATTTCCTTTGATTTCAGTATATATGTTATTCTTTCTAATGGAAGGTTTGTTAACATCTGTCTTAACCACTGAGTCACATCTGGTCTATGAGTCTTTTTCCATAATAGTGCAATACATTTTTTGGCATTAAGCAAACTGAGGTCTATGAATGTTCTTTCACTTTTATTGAAATTATGCTTTTCTGGGTACAGACCCAACAAAAACAGTTTAGGATTCAATATGATTTGTTTTGAGATTATTTTTTCAATTGTTACCCTCACCTCTTCCCAAAACATTCTTATTAATCTACATTCCCATAAACAATGAAATAGGGTTCCTTTACTTTCCATGCATTTTGTGCATGTATCTGGTATATTTGTGTTATATCTATTTAACTCCTCCGGTGTAACATACATCCGCATTAACCATTTGAAATGTATCAATTTAAGGCGTGCATTTATTGATTTGGTTTGAGCTTCTGTACAAGCCAATTCCCATTGTTCCTCTGAAATTTCAATTTGCAGATCTTCTTTCCAGTAGTTTAATCTTTTCAGTGAATTTTCACTTGAAGATAGTGTCAATGAGTTATAAAACTCTGAAATAATACCCTTTCTTTTACTATCTTTCATCATCATTTTTTCCAAGGATGAATAAATAGGTCGAGTGAGAGCTTTATTTTGATTTGATCGAATAAAGTTTCTAAGTTGAAGATATTTAAAAAAATGTGTTCTATTGAGATTAAATTTGATCCTCAGCTCTTCAAAAGACATTATGTTGTCTGCACATGGCAAATATAAATCCTGAATCTTTTGTATCCCTTTTAAATTCCATACTTTAAATACAGCGTCCGCTCTCCCTGGTTTAAAATATTGATTACCCCATATTGGACTAAATTGTGACAATAACTGTGGTTCTTTTAAATAGTTTTTAGCTTCACACCATATTTTGATCATATGCTTTACAAATGGATTTTTAACTTGTTTTTGTAATTTTTTTGCCGAATCTGAGTATATGAATATGGGAAGAGGTAAAGGTAAATTGTATGATTCCATTTCAGTCCAGTGAGGGAGATCATTTGATGAAAAATAATATGTCATAGACCTCAGTTGTGCCGACCAATAATACAACATAAAATTTGGACATTTCAGACCTCCACGATCAAATGGTAAATATAATAAAGACAAACGTAATCTAGCCCTCCTGTTGTTCCATATAAATTCCACTAACTTTTTTTTTATTCTTGAGAATAGATCTAAAGGTGGTGATAAGGGAATGTATTGAAATAAATAAAGTATTTTAGGTAAAATGTTACTTTTAAGTATATTGATTCTCCCGATCATCGACATTGGTAGTGACATCCATCTCTGAGTTAACTCATTGATATCTGACATTAAGGCTTCATAGTTGACACTGGCGACTGATTCTAGCTTAGGCATAATTTGGATTCCTAAATATTTAAACTGATTTACAACATTGAATTGATTTACCTCAGGGGCTGGGTAATTTCTCTGGGTCTCATTTAGCATTAATATTGAAGATTTAGTTTTATTTATTTTATATCCTGATATTTCCCCAAAATTCTTTATTAAATTCAACAAGGTTGGAATTGATTTTTTTAGATTCGACATAAACAAAATTATATCATCGGCGTACAGGGAGATTTTATGTTCTGTTGGTCCAACTTTAATTCCATATATTTGTGAATGTAAACGTATCGCTATCGCTAAAGGTTCAATTGCCATAGTAAACAGTAAAGGTGAAAGTGGACAGCCTTGTCGACATCCTCTATTGATTTTTATTGGTTTTGAAATATTGTTATTTGTTAGGATTTCTGCTGTAGCATTATTGTATATTATTTGAACCCATTTTATGAAATTATTTCCAAGTCCAAACCTTTGTAGGACTTCAAAAAGAAAGGGCCATTCAACTCTATCAAAGGCCTTTTCGGCGTCCAATGATAGGAGAGCTGTATCCGGTGCTTCTTTATTAAAATAAATAATATTAAATAGTCTTCTTACATTATGGAAGCCTTGTCTACCCTTTATAAAGCCATTCTGATCTCGATTAATAATATTTGGTAAAATTTCTTGTATTCGTCTTGCTAAAATTTTACAGATTATCTTAAGGTCGGCGTTTAATAGGCTTATTGGTCTCATATTTTCACATTTATTAGAGGGCTTACCTGGTTTTGGCAGCAGTATAATTAAGGCATTATTTATGTATGATGGTAAATTATTATTTTGAAATGCTTCTAAAACCATTTCCAAAAAAGGTTTTATTAATTTATTCTTAAATTTTTTATAAAGGTCAACTGGAAGACCATCTGGTCCTGCACTTTTTCCTGATTTCATATTATCAATGGCTAGCCCAACTTCTTCTTGACTAATTTTAGACTCCAATATCTCCCTGTTTTCATTTGGAATACACGGTATAGATAGTTCGTTCAAAAACCCATTTAGTTTTGTTAAATCAGGTTCATTTTTGGTATCATATAATTTTTCATAGTAATCTCTAAAGGCTCTATTAATTTCTAAAGGATCTATAACTACCTGTCCGTTACTTATAATACTGGTAATTGGTGTTTTAATTTCCAATTGTTTAATCTGCCATGCTAATAATTTTCCTGATTTTTCACCTTGTTCATAAAAAGATTGTTTCAATCTTAGAAGACTCGAGGCAGCTCTATTCGCTGATTTTTTGTCGTATTCAGCTCTCAAAATCAGTAATTCATTCTCCAACCTTGGGTCACTTCCTGCATACACTTTTTCCTGAAGACTTTTTATTTTATGTTCCAATTTAGCTCTCTCCTCTCGAGTCTTCTTAGATTTTGATCCTGTATAACTAATAATATGTCCCCTAATAAAAGCTTTGAAAGCCTCCCACTTTACACATGCTGATGTTTGTGTAGTATTGATGTCAAAGAACTCGTCAATCTGTTTTTCTATATACTTGACAAATTCCTCATCCTGAAGCCATTTATGCTGAAATTGCCATCTACCTGATTCCTTTGTCAATTTTTTATCTACATATATTAGACAACAGGGTGCATGATCAGAAATCACGATGTTATCATAAAAGCAGTTTTGAATCTTGGACCTTAATTCTGTGGAAATCAAAAAATAATCAATACGTGAGAATGTCTTGTAGGTACTGGAATAACAAGAATAGGCTTTAACTTGTGGTTTCATTTCTCTCCATATATCTAACAATCTCAATTCTTTCATAAAATGATTAATAGTCATCCTACATCCAATGTGCGTACAATCCAGTCCTGTTGATCTATTCACACCTGGATTCAATGTACAATTAAAATCCCCTGCTATTATATGTTGCCCTGTAAGTGATGATAAGATGAGAAATAAATTAGCAAAGAACTTCTGATCATCTATATTGGGACCATATAAGTTCACAAGATTTATATTTTCTAATAGCAAAGAACCTTGAATGATTACATATCTTCCAAATTTGTCTCCAATTACATTTTTCACCTGAAAAGGAACTGATTTATGTATGAGAGTCATAACTCCCCTGGCTCGGGATGAAAATGAAGAGGTGAATACACTTCCCTGCCATCTACTCCTAATTCTTTTAACATCCTCCTCTATCAGATGAGTTTCTTGTAAAAACACAATTCTTGAACCCATGTCCTTTATTTTATTCATAACTTGTTTAAGTTTTTTTAAATTTTGTAGACCTCTGCAATTCCATGAAGTTAAATTAAGATTAACACTTTGGTCCATGATCAATAGAGAGTTTAGGATTACCTTGCAGTGTAAACATGCTCATACAGAGAAGCAAAAACATGAGTGGTTGAACATTCATCCTACAAACTACACACAAACAAATTTCCCCTTCCCACACTTGTGGCAAACCCCCCAAAATCAAAAGAAAAATTCTGTCTCCCGATATAGCCATCGACCGTTCCACACCCACGGGGAACAGCCTAAGCCACTCCTTCTTCATCCTCCCAATCACCCTAACTCTACTGCTTTTAATGACGTAACATTAACTCTCCTCTGTAGTTTTCCAACTTAACTCCAAAATTTTTAACAACTTTGTACATCATAGTTTGTTTTTTTTTTGTTTGTTTTGTTTTTGTTTTGTTTTTTTAATATATAATACAATCTATATTTTGTAAACTTACTATTTACTTCAAGTCAGTCAGATGCCTGTGCAAATGCTTAATTATTCTACCTTATATTTTGTTCATGCTTAGCTCCCACCAGTCTCTTCTTCTTCTTTGATCTTCTTGATGAACTCCTGCGCCTCCTCTGGGGTCTTGAAAATGTGGGTTCTGCCCTCATGCGTGGTTAGCAGTCTCGCAGGATAGATTACACCATGACGAATCCCAAGGTTGCGCAGCTCCTTACGTATGGGATCAAACTGCTTCTTCAATTGCTGGATTCCTGTGGCCAAATCTGGGTAGAACCGCACCTGCTGGTCCTGGTGTTTAATCTCTCCTTTAGCACGTGCAGCGTTGAAGATCTTCATCCTGTCTCTGTTGCTAAGAAACTTCATAATTAAGGTCCTCGGCGGTCCCTTATCTCTCCGTGGGCCAATACGATGTGCTTTTTCCAGAACCACTGCTGATTGCAACTCCTCGCTGCCCAGCACCTCCGGAATCCACTTTTCCAGAAAGGAACATACGTCCCGACCTTCTGATTCCTCTGGAAGACCCACCAGCCTCAAATTATTCTGTCTCGACCAAGATTCCAAATCCAAAATATTATCTTCCAGAGATTTATTTTTTTTTTCCAAAGTGCGCACCTTTAATTGAAGACGGGTGACGTCATCTTCAGCACTAGCGAGACGGAGCTCCATCTGCGCCGTTCGTTCTACACAGTCACCCAATTCCTTTCTTATTCCTTCCAACGCTGTCATAATCCCATCAAATCTAGAGGAAAAGTCCGCTCTCATTGAACTCATGGCAGCCATCAGCGCATCTGCACCATTCCCCGCAGACATCGCACCGCCGCCAGCCTCCTCCGCCATATATGGAGTTTTGTTTGCTGCGTCACAGACCTGAAAGTCCGTTAATTTGGACTGTTTCGGCGGCTCGCTTTTTCCTTTTCCTGGTTTTCCAGCCTTAGGCTTCGCCGACATATCCTCGCCCAAACGCTGGGATACGTTCTGTCCCAAATGAGAGAGTTATTTGCCGATTTTTTTTCTCCAGGAGCAGAGCAGAGCGAGACACGTCCGTCCTACGTGGCAGCCATAACCGGAAGTCGAAGTCGTAATCTTTAGCAAAATCTGCAAACTCTGCTGCAGTGAACTGAGGTCCATTGTCTGTTACCAAGGTTTCTGGAACTCCATGGCTTGCGAAGATGGACTTTAACTTGTCTTTAACATGGACTGTGGTTGTATAGGTGAGGTTGGCTACTTCAGTGTAGTGTGAAAAGTAGTCAATCACCACGAGGTATGTTGCCTTATTCCACTGGAACAGATCTGCAGCCACCTGCTGCCACAGCTTGGCTGGCAGTGGTGTCCTCATCAGTGGTTCTGGTGCATTGTGGGTTAGCCTTGCACATATTCCACAGTTTTCCACTTGTTGTTTAATCTGTTTTGTCAGACCTGGCCATCATATAGACTGTTGAGCCCTGGCAATACACTTTGTTATGCCCTGGTGACCTTCATGTAATTTACAATGCATCTCTTCTTGCATGGTGACAGGGATGACGAGTCGCTCACCTTTCATCAGTAGTCCATCTGGGATCAGCAGGTCCTGGCAATGCTGTCAGTATTGTTGGAGAGAAAGTGGGAGCGCACTCCTTTTAGGCCATCCTGTTTGCACCATGTCTTTTAGCCTTTTGCAGGATTCATCTGTATTTTGTGTGGTCCTAACCTGAGCCAGTTTCCCCTGTGATGCAGGTAAATGTTCCACTATTTGTTTGATATACAGACCTATGTCTTTCTTCAGCTCTACTTCTTCTGTTGTAGGCAGCGCTTTGATTGGTGACCTGGACAGTGCATCCGCTGTGACCAGATTCTTCCCCAGCACATGTTCAATCTTGTATATGAAGCGGAGAAGTCTCAGTCTGAATCTCATAATTCGAGGGGGAAAGTCATCAAGGGCTCTGCTGCTGAGCAGAGAGATGAGAGCTTTGTGGTCAGTCTGTATGAGGAAATCCATTCCAATCAGATAAGTCTGAAAATGCTCACATGCCCAGGTCAGAGCCAGTGCCTCTTTTTCAATCTGCGCTCTGCCTCAGTCATGCTGCGTGAGATGAAGGTGACTGGACGCCAGTCTCCTGATGGCTGCTTTTGGGATAAGACGCCACTGAGTCCAAATGATGAGGCATCTGCTGTGACTCGTTTGTCTCTCTGTTTGGGCAGTACTGTGCCAGGATTGTGGGTGAGCACAACTCTCTACGCAGCTCCTCAAAAGCCTACTGTTGTATGCTCCCCCAGGCCCAGTCACTGTCTGCTTTGAGCAGGTCTCGTATGGGCTGTGTGAGATCTGCAATACATGGAGAAAACTTTCCCACATAGTTTACCATGCCCAAAAATCTTCTCACCTCCGCGACATCTTTGGGTGTGGGCATCACAGAAATCACCTTGATTTTGCCTGGGTCTGCCTCTGTGCCCTGTGCACTGATGACGTGGCCCAGAAATGTAACCCGCTCTACAGTGAACTCACACTTGTCGTTGAGTGTTAGCCCTTCTTTTTGGAGTTGCTCCAACACCTGGTGAAGCCTGTGGTCATGCTGTTCTGAAGATGACCCAAAGACAAGAATATCATTTGCATGACAAATGGCTCCCTCCAGTCCTGCTAGCATCTGTGTTAGCTGCTTCTGGAAGTGCTTGGGTGCTGACGAAATACCAAATGGCAGTCTGTGAAAACAGTACCTCCCAATGGGTGTAATTAACATTGTCAGAGGGGCTGATTTGGGGTGTAGAGGTACCTGCCAAAATCCTGCCATGGCATCAAGTTTTGTAAAGACTGTTGCACCTTCAAGTTTGCCCAAAGTTTTGTCGACGGCTGGCAGGATGTGTCACTCTCTGCACATGTATTTATTAAGGTGAGTTAGGTCTACGCAGATCCTAATCCTTCCTTTAGGTTTGGGTACCACCACCATCGCCGCACACCACTCTGTGGGCTCTTCTATGGGCCTAATCACACCCATCTTTTCCATCCTCTGTAGTTCCTCTTTTACTTTGTTGAGCAGTGGTAATGGTGCACACCGTGGCAGTGACAGAGCATAAGGTTTTGCTTCTTCTTTTAGCTTAATTCTGTACTCTCCTCGCAGGTGTCCCAGTCCTGTGAAAAGTCTGAGGTACATTTGTTTGATGTTGGCTGACAGCTCAGGAATACTGTCTACTTGGTGCAGCAGCTACAGCGCTTTGATTACTGGCAGACCTAGCAAAGGGGTTAGTAGCTGTTGTACCACAAACACAGGTTGCTTTGTAGTCAGGTGTTTGTATTGTATGACACCATTAAACCGTCCTCTCACCTTTAGAGGTTTGTTGGTTGGTCCCAGTAGTGTTTTTGTTGGTCTGGTTAGTCTGCTGTGCTGTTTTTCTGAATAGATGGTGGTTGGAATGGCTGTTACCTCCGCCCTAGTATCAAGCATGAAGGTGGTTTGTTTAGTCTCTCCCTCTCTTTCAGCTCCGCTAGTTTGTAACTGCTAGCAAGGTAGCTTAGCTTTTGTTTTTTTTTTCCGACCGTGACAATACTCCATAGATTCTGTATTGGGTTTAGGTCAGGAGAGTTTGCTGGCCAATCAAACACAGTGATGCCATGGTCATTAAACCATGTTTTGATACTTTTGGCAGTGTGTGTGTGTGTGTGTGTGGGGGGGGGGGGTACTAAGTCCTGCTGGAAAATGAAATCGGCTTCTCCATAAAGCGTGTCAGCAAAGACAAGCATGAAGTGTTCTTAAATTTCCAGGTAGACAACTGCGCTGACTTTGGTCTTGATAAAACACAGTGGACAAACACCAGCAGATGACCTCTGTTCAGATAAAAGTAAATTTTGCGTTTGATTTGGAAATCAAAGTCCCAGAGTCTGGAGAAAGAGCGGAGAGGCACAGAATCTAAGTTGCTTGAGGTTTAGTGTGAAGTTTCCACAGTCAGTGATGATTTGAGGAACCATGTCATCTGCTGGTGTTGGTCCACTGTGTTTTATCAAGACCAAAGTCACTGCAGTTGTCTACCAGGAAATTTTAGAGCACTTCATGCTTCTCTCTGCTTACAAGCTTTATGGAGAAGTTGGTTTCATTTTCTAGCAGGACTTGGCACCCCCCCCCCCCCCCCAAAACACACACACACACACACACTGCCAGAAGTATCAAAACCTGGTTTAATGACCATGGCATCACTGTGTTTGATTGGCCAGCAAACCCTCTTGACCTAAACCCCATAAAGAATCTATGGAATATTGTCAAGAGGAAGATGAGAGACACCAGACTCAACAATGCAGACGAGCTGAAGGTCACCATCAAAGCAACCTGGACCTTCATAACACCTCAGCAGTGCCACAGGCTGATCACCTCCATGCCATGCCACATTGATACAGTAATTAATCCAAAAGGAGCCCTGACCAAGTATTGAGTGTGTACATGGACATACTTTTCAGTCGGCCAACATTTCTATTGAAAACACTATTTTTTTAATTAATTTTATGTAATATTGTATTTTTTTGAGAAACTGAACTTGGGCTTTTTGTGGGCTGTAAGCCATAATCATCAAAATTAAAATAAACATGTGAAATATATCACTCTCTGTGTAATGAATCTATATATGGGTTTCACTTTCTGAAACGAGTGACAAAATATTGAACTTTTTCATGGTTTTTTTAATTTTTTGAGATGTACCTGTACTCACAAGGATATGCAGGCGACAGACATATGGTCTCGGTGTTCAGCACATTTTTATTTTCTCCCCAGTCCGTCCTTTACGTTCTTCCCCATCTCCACACACACCGTGATATACTACTACGATATTTGGGCCGTGATGCGATACTGTCACAATCATCTTATTGTTGCGATATATACTGCAATTTCCATCGTGGTCTTTGTCTTTTGCAACTCCTGGCCAGATCTCAGGAGTCACTTCTTTGCTGTACCGACCTAACAAGACAGTAAGCATTTAGCCCCATCTAGTGGACTGAAAAGTCACCTGGTTTTCATTTACTCTGGTACCTAAAATAGGCAGGTTTGTGCTTGCAACATTTATTATTAATTCTTAAGTATCACAATATTATGATGCAAAAATTTTTTCTCCCATCCCTAGTATTTTTGCATCCCTTAAAAAAAAAAAAAAAGACTAAAATAAGATGGAAAAGGTTTATTATCAGAAGCTATGCTGCAGCTCCCTCTTCTAGTCACAATATCAACAACCTGACATTTCAGAAAAGGATTTGGTTTTCTGTTGCAATTCGAGGCTTCAAAGCAATTCAGACATCCTTTAATTGTTTTATTTTGAAAGGACAAAGTAAGAAATCAGCTGGGACTTTGCTTAGTCTTAATATTTAGGAGTGTGAAATGAAACATTTTAAAATAAATGAACAAGAGTTCTTCTTGAGGTGAAAATCTGTTGAACTCAGTACTGGCTCTGTAGTTAGGAAGTAGTGACTAAAATTAACATTAGTGGAGTGTGCACAAAAACTAACAGTAACCAAAGTGAGTGCAGAGAAAATATAGTACAACATTAACATGTTCAGTGGCAGTGTGAAGTTTTTAAACATCAATAAATAATAATGACTTAAAAAAAATCATGGTGGAAAAAGTCGTGAGACAAACTGCATATTTGAAAAAACATTTAAAAGGAATAAATAAAGAAGACATGAATAAACATTAAAAATATTAATCACACCCAGTACTGTTTTGTGTGTATTGCAGGTCTGCAATGCTGATGTTTGGGTACATTGTTCTGTTTGACGTAGCAGGGGTCGTAATAATCCCACTCCAGAGTCGACGCCAGAACTCCGTTGGACAAACAGTCGCTGTCTGCTGACAGAATCCGCAGGGAAACGCCTGAAACAGAGCATTAACCTTTCAGAGCTGTAGTTTAAAATAAAAAAAACAAAATTATTAATAGGTGGATAGTCAACAGATTTATTCAAGTAAATGCACTCAAGTGTTGTGTTGAAAAGGTTATAACTGTGTGTTACACAATTGTTCATGATTAATTGTCTTGTGTTTAGTATGATGTGCCATGAGGAGTGTGGTGGTCATTTTAAATATACTTGACCCCATGAAGAATTGCCATTGCAATGCAAAGACTAATGAGGATCTAACAAACAAAAACAAACTCCATCCATCTTGTACCGCTTATCTAGGGATCCAGGTCACGGGGCAGCAGCCTAAGCAGAAAAGCCCAGATTTCCTTCTACCCAGCTACCTCCCCTAGCGGATACCAAGGCGTTCCCAGGTCAGCTAGGAGACACTGTCTCTCTTTTCCGGGGTCTACTCACAATGGGACGTGCACAAAACACCTCGCGTAGGAGGCATCCAGCAAGTATCCTGATCAGATGTCCAAACCACTTCAGCTTGCTCTTCCGATGTGGAGGAATAGTGGTTCTACTCTGAGGATCTTCTGGTTAACTAAGGTCTGCACCCTATCTCTAAGGATGAGTCCAGACACCCGAAGGGGGAAAGCTCATTTCAGCCACTTGTATCTGTGATCTCATTCTTTTGGACACGACCCAAAGTTCTGGATCATAGATGAGGGTAGGAACATACAGTAGATTGACCAGTAAATCAACAGCTTTACTTTGAAGCTCAGCTTCCTCTTTGCCATAACAGACCAGTACAACAGCCTTATCACTGGAGATGCTGCATCAATCTGTCCATCTCTTGCTCCATTCTCCCTTCACTTGTGAATAAGACCCTGTGACTTAAACTCCTCCATCTGGGGCAGGAACTGATCCCCATCCTGGAGAGGACATTCCACCCTTATCAGGCTGGGGACCATGGACTTCGACTTGGAGGTGCTGATTTTCATCTTGGCTGCTTCACAGTCAGTAGCAAATCATCCCAGCAAGACCTGTAGGTCATTGCTTGATGAAGCCAGCAGGACCACATCATCAGCAAACGGCAGAGATGAGATCCTATGGCCACCGAACAGGACATCCTCGGTTCCATGACCACACCGTCCATAAAAATTATAAACAGGATCAGTGACAAAGTGCAACCTGTGGTGTATGGGAATATGTGTGTCTGTGATGCCGTGCCCACCCACAAGGTGATGTCAGGCGGGCACGGCCCACTGTGTATATAGTCCCATGTTCTGCTTAATAAAGTGCAGGGTTTCCTCTGGTAACATTTCTCGGTGGCGGGCCGCCTCGCCAGAAAATTTACCGCCTTGCCAAGACGGAGATATGAATTTAAGAAAAATATATGAAGCAATGACTTTCCGCAAGCGCGCACACGAACAACGCGCGTGGCCGTCATCTGCACGGAGTTTTGAAGCACCCCGCCCAGGCGAGCTTTCCAGTCAGTCAGCAGGCAGTGTCTCGCTAGTGGCAGCAGCATCTTCGTGGAAAAGGAGTGAAAACTGGGAAGTCAGACAGCAGAAATGGACTCTATTTGAAGAGAAACTTTGTGAAGAAGTCTGCCGTTTCTTTGTTGGTGAAAATCCTGGTGCGTCAGCGCCTTGGCGCTACTTATCGGGCGGGAGTGAAACTACAAATGATGGTTGTGTGCATGCGTCAACCACTTGGCCTGGGTAGATCAAAAAAGTCAGCATGTACAGCACCGTGTGTGTGCCGGGCTCGTCCAAAGCATACACAGACCAAGGCGGACTAGAGGGGAAATGCAGCATGAATAAGGCTCGACTGTCCGACAGAAACATGAGTTTATTGAAGTACTTTAAACGTGGAAAAAAAAAATCAGAAGATGTATGTAAACACTGGCGTTTATCATGGTTTTAACCCACTGGAAACGGGAGCAATAACGGAAGAGTCGCTTAGCTAAGAAATGTGGTTAGAATTCAAATGCAGCCAGCTTCATATGAAGGGAAAGGCAAGGGGACCACTGAATTGCTGAGGATATATTTCACCAGCCACTACAATATTAAGTTATGTTCCCAGTTATGTACCTGGCAAGTTAAGATGGCCAAAATTCACGAAGTCAGTGACTTTAATCCGTCAGCAGCCTTCAGACAAATTAAATGTGCCAGCATTTGGATTTCAAAATAAGGGAGGTTTTTCTTGGCGGTGAGGAGATTTCTAAAAACAAACAAACTATAAATATATAGAAATATTATAACAGAAATAACGGCATCCTTGGTCATTTAAGTTAATTTAAATCATTAAATACAATTTTATTTATATTTTTTTCTTTGTAATGAGAATTAAATTATTGTTCTGTTCTGACTGCAAAGTTATGGTCAAAAATATAAATTGTTATAAGGAAAAAGTAAAAAAAAATATACAGTCCGTTTCAAATTTATTTAAAAAACCAGTAATTTTATTTAAAAAAAAAAACAGACAAAAATAAGCCATAAAATAATCCACAAATTTATAATAAAGTTTCAAATGTACAAGAAAAGTCAATTTTACAAAAGGAAATTACAAATTTGAGGAAAATGGTTTCAAATTTAGATAAATTTACAGAAAAAAGTAGAAAATTACAAGAAAATTGTTATAAATTTTTGAGAAAAACCTCAAACCTTCAAGACTGAAGTCATTATTCAAGTTTTAAGTGGGTGCTCTTTGTACCCTTAACTAGAAATTTTTGGTTGTCTCCTTTAATTTACATGACACTTGATATTTTCTAACCTGTTTGTATACCACCATAGACAGAGAGAGAACCTGAATTAGACAGAGCTCAAAGAGGGAAAGATGAGACAGAAGAGAGGAGCCAAGGAGAGGAAAGTGTTCAGGCAGAGGGTCCAGGAGAGGTGAGAGCAGAGGAAGGAGAGAAGGATGACACCAGTAAAAAGTCCAAATACAGGACGTCTGGGTGGGACCCCAAATGGCCCAATATTCCAACATTCAAGCCTTGGTTGTACAATCCTTCAAATTGTAAGTTCCATATGCACGGCAGTGGCTCAGGAGGTAGAGCGGGTCGTTCAATAACCGGATGGGTGGCGGTTCGAATCCCGCTCTTCCCAGATATACTCCCGTTGTGTCCTTGGGCAAGACACTTTACCCACCTTGCCTCCAGTGTCCATAACACTGGGAATGAATGTGTATAAATGTTCGGTGGTGGCCGGTGAGGCCGTTGGCCCGGATTGGCAGCCATATTTCCGTCAGCCTGCACCAGGGCAGCTGTGGCTACAGTAGTAGCTTACCACTACCATTGTCTGTCTGGAGTGAATGACTAATGTATCTGTAAAAAGCGTCTTTGAGTGTCTATGATAAAGCATTATATAAATCTGATACATTATTAAGATAAGATAAGACAAGATAAGATAAGCCTTTATTAGTCCCACAACGGGGAAATTCCAGGATTGCAACAGCACAGGGATAGCAACACTCAGAGCAACAATCAGAAGGCAAGAAAAAAACAAGCAAGCAAGAGCAGCTAATATACATATGTACATATTACTATAAAATATATATACACACACACACACACACACACACACACACACACACACACAGTGCAGAGCATTGTAGCTGGATGGAATAAATATGAATATATGAACACAAAGTGCAGAGCATTGTAGCTAGATGGAATAAATATGTAAATATATAATATATATATTTTTTGCATATATTATATACAAAGTTACTGTGCAAAATTAAAAAAAAAGAAATAAATAGTATAAAATTAACATTCATACATATGTGCCCCCCCCCCCACCGGAAGAATATGTTGCCACTGTGCCAAGGTGTTTAAGCCAGAGGAAACACTGAAGTGAGTTCATTAGCTGCATGAAGACTGACTCCTGTCCCCTTATTTACAGACATAACATTTGGCGACGAGGAGAACAATGGATGCGTGCTGGCTACCTCCACCTCTACTGCCGTTTCTGGAACACGTAGGAGAGCCAGTGATCCTGTGGCCGGAGTGGAGAGCCGGGTCTCCATAAGCTTGGTGGGAGACGGCGGTTAGCACTCCTGGTCCACCACCTTGGCAGAGGGCCAAAGAATCCTCGACACGCTGGGCATGGCAGAGTGCTAGGTGGATGCCGTCGTGCGGGTGACTGTGCACTTCGCGGAGCAGACGAGGGCCAGGAGGCTGCGGGCGTTGGAAGTGTGGGCACCGGAACTGGCGGGGCTAGTTAGCTTTGGGAGGCTAACAGCCCATTCTGCGCCTATGTGCAAGCTAGTGGAGAAGCTAACTTCGCGCCAAAATCTGGCTGCGAGCCGCAAGCTGGACACCGAGGAAGGGCCGGGGCAAAGTGTGGAAAAGTCCCTGGTTACTGAAGAAGACAGCAAGCCAGCCATGGAGCTCAGCTTGGCACAGGACCATAGCGCTGATGGGTCGGACGATGCGGAGAGTGACGATGGCGGAGAGGGACAGCAGCAAGAGCCATCCCTACAACTGGAGGCTAGACAGCAAATGAGCGGGACCATACTGGCTGAGAGCCCTGGGAGGGAACAACAACCGGACAATGAGTCAACGCAGCAGAACGCCTGGAGCGAGGGGACTGAGTGCAGCGACAAGGCACCCGGGTCGGAGGGTAGAGCCAACAGGAGTGTCACCGCAAGCCCCGAGGGACAGCAGCCGGACGTGGATGATGGCGCAGTTTGGGACACGGACTGGCCTGGTGAGCTGGGAAGTGATGGTGACCAGTGCCACAGCGACCCAGTACGGGTGGGTCCTGATGCCAGCATCCCCGTCGTTCTTGGTGTAGAAGCTGGACAATGCAGCGGGGTCCACAGGAAGATAGCTGCTGAGTCTAATAAGAGCAAAGAGAGCAGAGCGGAGCAAATTGGCGCAGTTCTGCAGCACACCAAATGCCATTGTCATGGTGAGAGTTCAGACCGGGTCGGCGGGACGGCCCGACTTAGGAAAGAGGTCCAGTTGTGATGTGGCGAGCACGAGCGACCGGGTTGGCGGCGAGGTCCGGCCCAGAGAAGAGAAGTAGTTAATGGCGGGAAGGGACATTTTTGCCGGGGAGGGGGGCTTCGACCCTGGGGACAGACAGCAGCCAGGGGCATACATGCTGTGGGGCTGTCCGGTTCCGTGGCAGTTTAGTAAATGGTGGCTGCTCAGGGACATTGGTGTCACTTAAAAAATTATATATATGTGTAAATAACTGTATATGTATTCTGCATATTATATGATGCTGGGGTGCATTTAAGTGAGTGTGAGTAATATGGGATTATTTTGCATTTTAAGAGACGTGGTCCAATTTTGGTTGCTTTGTGTGAATGTGATAGGTTATTTTATTACAGTTCATGGTTCCCTGTGTTTAGTGCGTGATTCGGGTCTGAAATTTGGGAGGTTTTAATTGTGTGTGTGGTTTTGCATTTTTCTAAAGGGGGGGGAAAGAATGTGGTGTATGGGAATATGTGTGTCTGTGATGCCGTGCCCACCCACAAGGTGATGTCAGGCAGGCACGGCCCACTGTGTATAAATAGTCCCATGTTCTGCTTAAAGTGAGTTCATTAGCTGAATGAAGACTGACTCCTGTCCCCTTATAACAACCCTGGTGGAGACCAGCTCTCACTGGGAATGAGTTTAATTGCTGACAATATTAACCAAATTTCCACAATGGTTGATGTATAGAGACTGGATAGCTCATAGCAGTGAGTCCTATAATGCATACCCCTGAAGCCCCACCCCCACCCACAAGAAACCATGAGGGATGCAGTTGAATGCTTTCTACAAGTCCACAAAACACATGTAGACTGGTTGAGCAAATGCCCACGAACCCTTGAGGACCTTGAGAGGGTCAAGAGTTGATCCAATGTGCCACAAAGCCAGGACAAAAACCTAATTTCTCCTCCTGAATCTGAGGTTCAACCAATGGACAGACTCTCCTCTCCAGAACCTTGGCATAGACCTTCCCAGGTAGGCTGAGGAGTGTGATCTCCATAAGTTGGAACACACTCTCCAGTCTCTTTCTTAAATGGGGACCAGTATCCCAATTTGCCATGCCAGAAGCGCTGTCCCCAACCTCCAAGCAAGGTTGAAGAGGTATGTCAACCAGGACAGCCCTACAACATCCAGAGCCTTGAGGTACTCGGGGCAAATCTCATCCACCCCGAGAGCCCACTTCCGAAGAGTTGGGGGGTTTTTTTGTTTGTTTTTTTTTGTTTTTTTAAAAACAACCTCAATTACCTCCGACCTAGTGATGTTTGAGTCACACCCCTCACCCTCAGGCTTGTTTGAAATAATCAAGCAACCAAATGTACTTTCACTCAAGTACAATTACAGGCTAATCTGTTCTCCTCTGAACACCTGCAGTACACATCTATTTCACCTGTCCTAAGATGCCTTTTAAATACATTTATTCTCATGTTTTAATCACAGTGTTGTGTTTGTGCATCTAATACAGTAGTATTAATTGTAAACCGATATGTATGAAGTACCTGCACTGGCCCCAAAGTCGCTGTCCAGTCCAGGGCCAACAGCAGACGAGTTCAGGCAGGATGTCTCACACTCCGCCTCTACTTTATCAAAAACTGCAGCGCCTGGGTTGACGCCTGCCAGGTTATCATAGGTGCTGCTGCGATGAATCAGACCCACATATTCTCCTTCATTCTTTGAGTGAGAAAACAGAGGAGTTCAGTGCATGGAATTATTCATTGTCAACCTTGTTTTTATTTTCAATGTACACTACTGACAAAAAGTTAGGGATATTTGGCTTTCGGGTGAAATTTCAGGATGCACCTAAAATGCACTATAACCTTTACAGGTGAACTTAATTTGACCTTCTCTAACATTTTGAATGCACATGTCCAACTGTTCAATGTTTCACTACTTTTTGCATAACTTGCTGTTCTCTAACAAGGTGCTTAACGGCAAAATTCACAACAAGTGTTTGATCCATGAATCGACCAATAAAGTTTCTGTTTCAATTAGAATTGGTATTTAAACCGTCCTCTTCATCATGCTGTTCACATTTTGACATCATGAGACCAAGACGATGCGTAACAATTGATCAACAGTACCTCGCCACCACGAGGCTTCAAACAGGATGCTCTCAGAGGGAAGTGGCCACTGAGCTTAGTGTCACAGAGTGTCATCAGCAGGTTGCAACAGAGAGACTGGAAGAGTCATAGAAAGGCATAGAAGTGAACGTCCTTTGGCCACATCCCACGCTGATGACCATTTCATTGTGAACAGTGCCTTGCAGAACCGGATGATGAATGCCACTCAACTCCAGGCACATTTAAGGGAGGCAATAGGTACCCAAGTGTCATGTCAGACCATTCAAAACAGTTTACATCAGTGTGGTCTGTGTGCTAGACAACCTGCAAGGGTACCTGACCACACCATCAGGCACAGGCGTCATTGTTTGCATGGGCCATGGAGCATTTACGCTGGACAAGGGATCAGTGGGCTTCAGTGCTGTTCTCTGATGAAAGTCGATTCACGTTGAGCAGAAATGATGGCCGCCAGTGATGTTGGAGATGTGAAGGAGAGCGCTATGCATCAGTCACTGTTGTCACCATGTTAGTCTGGGCAGGTGTCTCTAGTCAATACAGAACTGCCCTACACCTTGTGAATGGTACAGTGACAAGCCGATACTATCTAAATAACATCATTAATCCAGTCATTGTGCTGCTGCTTGAACAGCACAGGCCCAATTTCATCTTCATGGACAATGGTCCAGCTTGTCGAAGTCGCATCATTAGGGAATGGCTGCTGGAGGCTGGGGTACCTCAAATGGAGTGGCCTGCGCTTTCTCCAGACTTGAATCCCATAGAAAACCTATGGGATCAGCTGAGTCGCCGTGTAGAGGCTCGTAACCCTGCAACCCACAACCTCAATGACCTGAGGGCTGCCCTTTAAGAAGAGTGGAATGCCATGCCTCAGCAGACAATAAGTCGACTTGTGAACAGCATGAGACGTCATTGTCAAGCTGCAGCTGATGCTCAAGGGCACATGACAAGTTATTGAGACAAACGTTTTTTGTTGTGGTATACCCGCCACTGTTGTTGGCTTTTGTTTCAATAAATTGTTTGAGATGAGGAAATCACTATTGCATTCTTCTACTTAAATGCCCTACTTTCACAATACTCTGTAGAGTGAACTTTTTTACATTTTCCATAAATTTCACCTGAAAGCCAAATACCCCTAACTTTTTGTGAGTAGTGTAGGTCACTTCATCGTTTGACAGAATATCTACAGTCACAGAATGGATTCATGTTAAAATTTTGTTCGGGTTTGACATCCCATAACCAGGTCAAACATCTGTGAACATTACATATTTGTTGGGTGATATTAGCTTTCTCCAGAGGGTGGCTGGACTCAGAGGTAGAGTGGAGCACTCAGTTTATCCAGGAGAGGCTCAGAGTAGAGCTGCTGCTCCTCCTCCAAATCAAAAGGAGCCAGATGAGGTGGTTTGGGCATCTGATCAGGACACCTCCCACTTGAGGCGTTTTGGGCATGTCCCACTGGGAGGAGACCCTAGGCAGACACAGGACACCTTGGAGAGACCGTGTCTCCCAGCTGGCCTGGGAACGCCTTGGTATCCTCCCTGAAGAGCTGGAGGAAGTAGTTGGGGAGAGGGGAATCTGGGGTTTTCTACTTTGAGTGCTGCCTCCGTGACCTGGACCCCCTGGAATAGCAGTAGAAGATGGATGTATGGATGGATGGATTAAAGGGACAACATACTGTATGTAAATTAAATGGATTGTATTGATGCATTACTCTTTAGGGTTCCAAACAGCTGTGCTGTGGGAAACCTATTTTTGTTCTGATCCTTATTTTTCTCTGCTAAAAGTGCATGGGGAGCAAAAATGGTAATATGTAGAAACTCACCATTTTACAGTCTGATCAGAAAGTCTCCCCACTACTCAGGGACCAAAAATAAAGGTACTGCATACATAGGTGGCGCTATAATAAACAGTTTTGCATTTTTGCAAATATCTTAAGACTGGGCCTAGACTAAAAATTCTTTCATCATTCTATTCACCGAAACCTTCCGCAACATTTCTTCAATGGTAGTAAACTCTAAAAATGAACTTTCTTGTGCCGTATTTTCAAAAATGTGTACGTGAACTCATCATGAACTCCTCCTGGGCCACTCATCCAAACTGCTTGAAGTTAAGCAGAGATCAACTACAGACACTGGCAATGAAAAGTTGTTAAAATTATCCAAAAATATCGATCTGTTTTGATTTTCTAAGCCAATCAAGTTTCTCTTTGGCATGTAGTTTTGGGTTTAACTCCTCATATAGTGATTCAAATTTGATGAAACTTCACAATCACAGCAGTATTCTTAAGCAAAACACCAAATTTCTGTTCATGTTCCAAAATCATATTAATGAAATGTCTATCAGCCATTTTCGTCTTGTCAGTGGAACATTTTGTTAGTGTGTGAGTTAGTCAGGGTGAGACCCAAAGTAATTGTGTGGTGTAGGGGCTAAGATGCTTGAGACCTGGGTTCAAATACTCCTGGTAACATGTCATTCTTTGGAAGTATAACATACCTCTTCAGGCTTTTGAAAACAATATTTAGTGTACATAAGGTTTTAAATGCTGTACTACTGCTGCTGGGTATCCTGTCAAACATTTATCATTTAAGAAAGTTAGAGTGCAAGCTAAACAGCTGTGTGGTGCTGTTATGGTGAGTGCTTGGTATACTGAAGGTCCAAGGTTCAAATTTTGCCATGAACAACAACTGAAGTACAGCATGCCTCTCCTGTGCATTTTAAAGCAATACTATGCAAAATTTTCACCTCAAAATAATGTTTGCAAAATTATTCTGATGGTAGACTGCATTTGGCCGAGTGAATGTCAATTCAGGATCACACTCCTCAGCCTCCCTGGGAAGGTCTATGCCAAGGTACTGGAGAGGAGAGTCCGGCCGTTGGTCGAACCTCGGATTCAGGAGGAGCAATGTGGTTTTCGTCCTGGCCGTGGCACATCGGACCAGCTCTTTACCCTCTCGAGAATTCTTAAGGGTTCGTGGGAGTTTGCCCAACCAGTTTACATGTGTTTTGTGGACTTGGAGAAGGCATTTGACCGCGTCCCTCGTGGTTTTTTGTGGGGGGTGCTTCGGGAGTATGGGGTATCTGTCTTGTTGTTATGAGCTATTCGGTCTCTGTACGACCATTGTGAGAGTTTGGTTCGTATTGCCAACACTCGGTCGGAGTCATTCCCAGTGAGAGATGGACTCCGCCAGGGCTGCCCTTTGTCACCGACCCTGTTCATAATTTTTATGGACAGGATTTCTAGGCGCAGCCAGGGAATGGAGGGTGTTTTGCTTGGTGACCACAGGATCTCATCTAACTACTAACTAACTAACCTGCACTTATATAGCGCTTTTCTAGTCACAAAGACCACTCAAAGCGCTTTCATTAATACTAACCCTCTATTCTAAGGGCCTATAGGAAACAAATATCTAGGGACAATTTAGAACAGCCAATTAACCTAACATGCATGTTTTTGGCATGTGGGAGGAAACCGGAGAAATCCCGGAGTAAACCCACGCAACACGGGGAGAACATGCAAACTCCACACAGATCACTGTTGGTCGGGGGCTGGGATCGAACCCACGATCCCACGATCCCCACAATCCCCCGGCCAAGGGTAAACTGTGCTGCCGCAGTGCTAACCACTGCGCCACCGTGCAGCCCATTGTGGGTATCATGCTTGGTGACCACAGGATCTCATCTCTGTTGTTTGCAGATGATGTTGTCCTGTTGGCTTCATCCAGCAATGACCTACAGCTCTTGTTGGGACGGTTTGCCGCTGAGTGTGAAGTGGCTGGGATGAGAATCAGCACCTCCAAGTCTGAGTCCATGGTCCTCAGCCGGAAAAAGGTGGATTGTCCTCTCTGGGTTGGGGACAGGCTCCTGCCCCAAGTGGAGGAGTTTAAGTATCTTGGGGTCTTGTTCACGAGTGAGGTGAAAATGGAGCGAGAGATTGACAGACGGATTGGAGCAGCATCTGCAGTGATGCGGACGTTGTACCGGTCTGTTGTGGTGAAGAGGGAGCTTAGTTCTAAAGCAAAGCTGTTGATTTACCAGTCAATCTACGTTCCTACTCTCACCTATGGTCACGAGCTTTGGGTAATGACCGAAAGAACAAGATCGCGGATACAAGCGGCTGAAATGAGCTTTCTCCGTAGGATTGCTGGACTCACCCTCAGAGATAGGGTGAGGAGCTCAGTCATCCGGGAGAGGCTCAGAGTAGAACCGCTGCTCCTCCACATTGAAAGGAGTCAGTTGAGGTGGTATGGGCATCTGATTAGGATGCCTCCTGGACGCCTCCCACTTGAGGTGTTTCAGGCACGTCCCACTGGGAGGAGACCCCGGGGCAGACCCAGGACTCGGTGGAGAGACTATGTCTCCCAGCTGGTCTGGGAGCGCCTTGGTATCCTCTCTGGAGAGCTGGAGCAGGTGGCTGGAGAGAGGGAAGTCTGGGCTTCTCTGCTTGAACTGCTGCCTCCGCGACCCGGACCTCCGGAAAAGCGGTAGAAGATGGATGGATGGATGAATAAATGTCAATTTCACCATAGCCTGAGTGGGCCCACATTGCTTGCAGCAGCTCTTTTTTGGTAGGCTCACTGGGCTAACAGCAGCTGTGGTCTCAGTCCCAGCAGTGAATCACATCACTTCAGCCGCCAACAACAAAAAGCCCTGTGGTTGGCTGTTGGGACTGAGGTCATGGTCGTCGTGGTTGTGGCCCTTTCAGTGTTCCTACGAGGAGCAAGTTACCTAGTGCTGCTTTAAAAACTAATGTGTAGCAGACCTTAGGTTTTAAATGCTGTTGCTAAACAACACGAGACCTTGAAGTCTACAACTGATTGGAACCCGATGATCATCACTTGCAGCTATATTTAAAGTTTGACATAAGTAGATTACTTAATTAATATGAAGTGACAAAAGCAAAATGCGCAGGATTGTTCCAGTTTCTACAGTTTTATGTGATAAAATATACACATTCTTCTCTCACCAGTGAAGAATTCAGTCTTCAACTAGGGAAAAAAACCCACATGCATTGTGTTATGTCTGGATATGGAGCCAAGGACGAGGCCAGGTGTCGAACCGAACAGACGTTTATTAAAGGGGCACAGGTGCAACACACAGCCGCCAGGCAGAGGATGGCAACGAGACCGCCCCTCCTGCCTGCAGTCCTTTTATATTCACGGGTAGTGGCGTGACCAGAAGGGCGGAGCCGCCACCCCGTGCCACACAAATAAAGTACAGAACATATACCATATAAATAACTATATCATCCCCCCCCCACACACACACACACTCCAGACCCACCCCAATTTAGGACCCGAATCATGCACCAACATAACGTAAACAATGAGCTAAAGTGGCCTAACACATTCATACCCAAAACAACTAAAACTAGGGGAGACCGGTGGACTGCTGTCCCGCCCCACACGCCGAAGCAGATTATTCTGCCGCTTAAACTAAATGAGTCCATGTACAGTAAAACTAAAATACTGCCGTGTCTCCTAAACTGAAATAAAACAAATTGATCCCAAAACTGCATACATAGAAACAACAAAACACTCTGAACACCAGCATAACCATCAACTTATAATATATACACAATAAAACATCCCAAATACATGCACATTAATCAGCCTATATACATACGGCTGGAAAAAACAAGTCCGTGGGCCCCCTGGACCCCCCTGTCATCAGTCCACCCCTGGAGGCAGCAGGTTGCTCAGCACCGGTGCGCCTCCTCTTCAACACCACCAGGTGCTCCACTCGTCCAGGCCCACGTCCTTCAGTCCCCTCCCGGGCACGCCGCAGCTCGTTTGGGTGCCCCCACGAACCGTCTGGCAGCTGGAGATGGGCGTCTTCCCATCTGGCCACGACGCGTAACCGTCCCTGGTGGTCCTCCAACCACTGACCGGCCCGTACCTGCCATGGTCGCCCCTCTTCCCGAATCCAGTCCGTGAATCCCAGAGGGGTCATGCTCGGCTTGTAGGGTCTGTGCTTGGCACATCGCTCCACCGTGCCTAATGGTCCAGCCCTGACCTCTTTTAAATTTGCTGCTGCCATCGCCATTGTGGTCCCCTGTTCACCGGCCCACTTCAGCCGAGCTCCGGGAACAGGTGAAATCAGCCTCTTGACATCGCCCGTCGTCACAGACGTCCCGCTGTCCCGTACCCTCGTCCAGGGCAACTTGGGCTCTGGCACAGGGACCCTTCTGTGATGACCCTGGGCGATATTGGTCTTGCACACTCTCCAGGGTGCCAGGTAGTTCCTCATCCCACACTGTGCCGTTTACCTCTCTCGGGATCGGTTGGTCCCACAATCTACAGCCCGACCACTCCTCCCCAGCACCGCTTTTAATGGCGAATCCCAGACCATAGAGCAGGTCGCAGCCCATTATGTTTTCTCCACGGGCTGTCACGGTGAATTCCGGGTCACACAACTCGGCCGATTTGTACCGAGCCATCAGTCTCAGCGTTCCCACCGAGGCCAGCCGTCCTCCTCCACAACCACAAAGCGGCGCCGGGTCACTCCCAAACCTGAAGTACGGGGAAAAACATCTCACAGTCGTCCAATCGAGCACGGAGCCCACCGCTCCCATGTCGATCCATAACGGCGCCTTCACCCCATCCAACTCCACCATACAGTACGTGTGTCCACTGGTGCTCAGGGACACAGCATGGACAGCCGTGGGGGTGAGAGAGTCTTCTTTGCGCCACAGACTTCCTTGCTCGGATCTGTGGCATACCCTGGCGAAATGATGCAAGTGGCCACACTTGCCGCAGCGCTTCGCTCTTGCCGAACACTCTCTGGCTTTGAAACGGCACTTCATGGACCTGCATCCCATATGCATGGGCTTCCCTGGGGCAGAGTTCAAATCCACAGTGTTAGCATCTCCCGCGTCTTCTTTCACGCTCCCATCGCTGTCCGGGTCCGCTACTCGTGTGGTAACGGGAAACTCCAGTTGTCGACATGACAAATGCTCCCTCAGCAGGTCGCGAACCAACTCCTCCTCCAGCGGTCACAACCGGCACACACCAACCGGTAGTTTCAAGTTGGCTATGAACCGCTGAATATGCTCGCCCACCTGTTGGCAGCACTGTCGAAACCCACTCCTCTGGACGGTGACATCTTCCAGGGAGCGAAAATTGCGAGCCATCAGCTCAGCCACATCCTCGAAGTTGTCCGAGCCGCCAAGCGTGCTCAGTATCTGCTGGCCTCCAGTTCCCAAACTGCGCACCAACAACGCGCTTACCCTCAGCCTGTCCATTCTTCCCGGGTTCAGCGCCACCATGTAAGCCAGGAAGGCAGCGCACCGTCTTGGCCAGGAAAATAGGTGGCCTGCCCATGAGCTCCAGAAACAGCCGAACTCCAAACAAACCCACATGCTTCCATACCTTCTTAATCCTTTTTCTCCATATAACCAAAATGTTATGTCTGGATATGGAGCCAAGGACGAGGCCAGGTGTTGAACCGAACATACGTTTATTAAAGGGGCACAGGTGCAACACTCAGCCGCCAGGTAGAGCATGGCAAAGAGACCGCCCCTCCAGCCTGCAACCCTTTTATAGTCACGGGTAGTGGCGTGACCAGAAGGGCAGAGCCACCACCCTGTGCCACACAAATAAAGCTCAGAACATCCATCCATCCATTTTCTTCTGCTTAATCCTTTTCAGGTCGTGGGGGAAAGCTGGAGCCTATCCCAGCATCTTTGGGCAAGAGGCAAGGTACGCCCCGGACAGATCATCAGTCCATCGCAGGGCCAACACAGAGAGACGGACAACCATTCACTCTCACAGTCATACCTAAGGACAATTTAGAATCCCCAGTTTGATGCCAATTAACCTAACTTGCATGTTTTTGGCATGTGGGAGGAAACCGGAGAAATCCCAGAGTAAACCCATGCAGACACGGGGAGAACATGCAAACTCCACACAGATCACTGTTGGTCGGGGGCTGGGATTGAACCCAGGATCCCCCGGCCAAGGGTGAGTTGCTGTGCTGCCGCAGTGCTAACCACTGCTCCACCGCACTGCCCAAGTACAGAACATACACCATATAAATAACTATAATCACACATTGTTGCCAAGACCCTGCAGGTCTGCTCTTCTACCCAGTCTCTTCAATCAGCAGGAAGAAGTTCAGTGAAACCTGCTGTTTGAGGGTAAAGCCTGCAGGGTGTTGGCCCTCCATGGCACCTGATTGGACACCCCTGCTGTAAGTGTTATTGTAGACAGGGCTGCATCGAGCTTTCTGGAGGCCCCGTGCAAGATTTTGTTGAGGGGTTGGGGGAGGGGCTTTTACAACTTTAAAATGGAAGAAAAAAATCCTCCCTTTTCACAAAAACTAAACCTGGATCACTGTCTTGACGAGCAGAAAATTTTTAATCATTACTTATTATAAACATTTAGCCAGAATTCCTATGACTGTTGCAAATTTACAAGAAAAAAAGTTTTTAATTTCTAAGAAACAAAGACAATTTAGAAAAAAAACAGCAAATTTACAAAAAAAAAAAAAATCACTAAATTTATGACAAGAGTTGCAAGTTTATGAGAAAGTGGCAAATTTACATGAAAAAAAACTACAAATTTACAAGAAAAAAGTGGCAAAGGCTGCAAATGTACAAGAAAAATTTACAACAAAGACAAATTTATTAGAGAAAAAGGTAAATTTATGAGAAAAGTTGCAAATTTACAAGAAAACAAATCTCACACTTATGCTCAACACTGGGGGAGGGGGTCTTGTCCCCCTTTCGCCCCCCGATTTATGCCTGTGGTTGTTTACACTATTATGCATTTCAAAAAGTGCATGAAGAAATAGCTAAATTTGATTTTAGATTAAATTTAAGAGGAAAAAAGCTGCAAAATTTCAAAAAAGTTACAAATTTTTCTCATAAATTTGTATCTTCTCATAAATTTCCAACTTTTTTCTCATAAATTTGCAACTTTTTTCTTTTTAGATCTGCAACCTTTTTCTTGTGAATTTGCAACTTTTTTCTCATAAATTTGCAACTTTTTTCCTCATACATTTGCAACTTTTTTCCTCATACATTTGCAACTTTTTTCCTCATACATTTGCAACTTTTCATAAATTTGCAACTTTGTCCCTTAAAATCTGCAGATTTTTCCACATAAATTTGCAACTTTTTTCCTTTTTAGATCTGCAGCCATTTTCTTGTAAATCTGCAACTTTTTTCTCATAAATCTGCAGATTTTTCCATATAAATTTGCAACTTTTTTCTTATAAATTTGCAACTGTTCACTCATAAATTTCACAAAAACCTTTTTCTTTTAAATTTTTCATTTTTTCATTTAAATTTACAACTTTTTTCTTATAAAATTGCTACCTTTTTCATGAATTTGTAATCTTTCTCAATTTTTTTTTCTTGTAAACATAACACTTCCTCATAAATTTGCTTCTGTTTTCATCATAAATCTGCAACTTTTTTGTTGTAAATGTGTGATCTTTTTCTTTTAAATTTGCAGCATTCATAACAATGCTGGTTTTTATTCTATGTACTGCCTTCCCCTTTCTCCATCTAGACAATGGCTCGTTTGTTTTTGTTTGAAAGGGTTTGAACTCTTCCCCATTACAAAAGTAGGGGCCCCCTATACACAACCTTGAATAGGGCCCCAACTACCTATGGTGTCCCCCCTCTGTCTTTACTCTGGAGAACATGTTCTGTTTATCCCCCCCAACAGTGACCAAAAACCTCTCCAGCAAGTTCTGGCCACAAAAGCTGCAGGCGTTAATGTATCTCAGCACTAGATCTACTCACCCAGCCCTCCTCAGCAAAGACATGAACTCACCATTGGAGATTCTGGAGGAGCTATGGCCACCCTGGTTTCAGTGCCAGAAGCGTCATTCTGCGGTAGAACCGGTGCACTCCTGCACCACCCTGCTGGAGAAGTGGCCTGGATGGTGCTCGGTGGCCTCAGCGACCCCGAGCCAGTGGCCCAGTCGGGCCTCAGGAGCCCCAGTCTCTCCCTGGATGAAGTTCTGGAAGAGGTCACCGGGTGGGTCAGGACGGGCTCGGACGGAGACGTGAAGGCTGTCCCTCCGCCCTGCAGCGGGGAGGAGGCCAGGTCTGCCAGCCTGACCCTCTGAGGCAGGAGCATCTCTCGGTGCTCCTGCTTCACCCTGCAGCTGGTGCTCCTCCTCGACAGCACCAGCAGCTTGTAACCGAGGAAGAAGCAGTTGAGCAGCAGCACCAGGACCACACAGGGAACGAGCAGCAGGACGACCAAAGTCAGATTAGCCACAAGGTGGTCTCCAGTCAGGGTGGATGAGGTGGGCTGGCTTGGGTGCGACATTTCATTCCGGTGAATTTTAGATCTAAACCGACTTTCGTCTCTGTCAGTCTGTGCACAGGTGAAATGATGTCCCAATCAGCGTGGACTCATTTCAGTTTGGAGGTGTTTTCTGCTAAATGACACCCTGCACATGCGTCTGTTTTCCTCAGACGCGTTTGTGTCAATCACTGTGCCTTCATCTTTATGAAAGCACCCATTAAGGCCTTTAAACGGAGCAGCAGTTCAGTTGGATGCCGCAGAAATCACACAGATCAACAGGGGCGGCTTCTTGTTTCCAGGACGATTCAGTGTAGTAAAGCTTCTGACCGCCAGTTGGCAGCAGATGATTGGAAAAAAAAATATGACAGCTTCTGCTGACGTTCATCCGCTGTCTGACTGCAGGCGTTAAGATCAGTCACACTGGCTTCAGCCTTTCTGGTTAGCAGCTAAAATCCATCCTGATATTCTGAAGTCATATTTTCACAAATCCGCCCATAGCCAGTAATAAAAAGAGACGCTCAGAAAAATGCCTCAATTCTTGTAGTCTTTACTGCACCATGGGCGGATATTTCATTTCACTGTTGGGGGGGACAATAAACAGATTTTTTTCTCCAGACTAAATATTGAGGGAGACACTATCAGTACTATTGCAGTCAGGTCCATTCCTAGGTTTTGGGGGGCAATATCCAAGATTTTGTTATGGGGAAGAAATCAAACCCCAAAAAATGTCAGGGGAAAAACATCTGTATGTATGTATGCATATACATATATAGCTTTAATTAATAAAATCAAATGAGGTCATTCTCTAGACAAATGTAAAAAATTAACCTTTACATAGAATAAAAATTTAACCAGCATCCATGTGAACGCTCTGAAATTTATGAGAAAAAAGTAACAAATTTTCAAGAAAAATGTCCAAAATTGTTGCAAATTAACAGGAAAAAGTTGCAAATTAATGAGAAGAAATTTGCAAATTTACATAAAAAAGTTGCAAATTGATAAGAAAAAGCTGCAAATTAATGAAAAAAGTTCAAATTTACATAAAAGTTGCACATTAATGAGAAAAAAGTTTGATTAACAAGAAAAAAGTTGCAAATTAATGAGAAAAAGTACAAATTTACATGAAAGAAGTTGAAAATTTACATGAAAAAAGTTGCAAATTAATGAGAAAAATGTTGCAGATTAATGAGAAAGTTGCAAATTTATATGAAAAAAGTTGTAAATTAATGGGAAAAAGTTGCACATTAACAAGAAAAACATTGCAAATTAATGAGAAAGAAGTTGCAAATTTACATGAAAAAGTTGCAAATTGATAAGAAAAAAGTTACTGATTAAAAAGAAAAAGTTCAAATTTATATAAAAAAGATGCAAATTATCGAGAAAAAGTTCCAGATTAACACGAAAAAAGTTGCAAATTTACATGAAAAGCTGCAAATTGATTAAAAAAAAGTTGTAGATCAAAGTGAAAAAAGTATGGGAAAAGTTGCAAACACGAAAAAAATTGTACATTTACATAAAAAGTTGCAAATTTACATGAAAAAGTTACAGACTGATAAAATCACATCTATAAGAAAAGTTGCAAATCCACCCCCCCCCCCAAAAAAAAACCCCAATTTGTTTTGCTTGTATCACATTTGTGCTTAAAATGCATTTTATACAGTACTGTAACATGATGCAGAAAGGCTTTTGATGATACTGAGGGGGACAGTTCTCTTTTTTTCTAGGTTGAGGGGGACATGTCCCCCTGTCCCCCCTTGATTTACACCTGCGTTCTGCACATTCCACCACCTGCAAAATATTCTATATTTTCTGCCGAACACATGGTCTTCAAAGCTGCTAAACATTAAAAACGAGATTAATGTTTTAGTACAATTTATTCATCCCATACTGGGGAATTTGCAGGAGTGAGTGGAGTGCATTCAGTTAAATGAAAGCAAGCTTAGACTGTGGGAGGAAACCGGCAGACCGCAAAATTACTTCCATTTCTCTAAAATGTATCTTAAAATAAATAGTGGTTTGCAAAAATTTTGCCACCTCTTGATAAATAGCATGTTTTGCAATTTAAAAGCTGTTAACACAGTCTCTGTGTGATATGGAAAGAAAAATATGGTGCCAGCAAACAGAGGTGCTGCATGCTGGTGGGCAAGGCAGGCAAATGCTTGGAGCCCCAGATCAGAAGAGGGCCCCCAAAGGCTGACCAACTCTGAATCACTACAGCAGACATACAGTGGTGTGAAAAAGTGTTTGCCCCCTCCTGATTTCTCTTTTTTTTTTAATGTTTGTCACACTTAAATGTTTCAGATCATCAAACAAATTTAAATATTAGACAAATATCTAATGTAATGTAATGTACTTTATTTATATAGCCCTTCATAACAACCCATAGGTGACCAAAGTACTTTACAGAACAGTTAAACAGCACTAGGAACACACAGCATAAAAACAAATTACATAAACAAAGGGATAAACATAAATACCTAAAAGTAAAAATAAAAACAAAATGAACAGGATAATGAGAATAAATGTCACCACTACTGGGTCTTAAAAGCCATCCTGAACAAATACATTTTAAGTTTTGATTTAAAAATGGCCAGGCCAGAGATAGTACGTAGGTCAGGGGGGAGATTATTCCAGAGCCTGGGGGCGACAACAGAAAAGGCTTGGTCATCCCAGTGTTTATACCTCGACCTGGGCAAAATCTGATTGGATGACGTCAAAGCTCTGCCTTGGTCACAGACAGTTAAAATCTCAGATAAATAAGCCGGAGCAAGGCCATTAAGAGCTTTAAAAACAAAGAGTAAAAGTTTAAAATTAATTCTAAAATGGACTGGAAGCCAGTGAAGTGAAAAAAGAATCGGTGTAATGTGATCTCGTCTAGTTGTGTTGGTTAAATGACGGGCTGCTGCATTTTGCACAAGTTGAAGGCAGCCGAGAGAAGACTGACAGATACCAACATAAAGTGCATTGCAGTAATCAAGTCTAGAAGTGATTAAAGCATGGATGGCTATCTCAAGGTCATGACGGCTCAGGAAAGGTTTAGCTTTGGATAACAGACGTAACTGATAAAAGCTCATCTTGACTACATTGTCAATCTGTTTGTCAAATTTTAAATGGCTGTCAAAAACCACCCCCAGATTTCTGACAGCTGAACTGAGCCTTAAAGACAGGTACCAACGCCAGCCGTTACAGTATCCCCTAACACAATAATTCTGTTTTTTCTTCACTTAAGTGGAGAAAATTTTGGCTTAACCACAGTGTCAGTGATGCAGTCCATTAGAACAGTTTGTGAGTCAGTTTGTTCTGGGTTCAAAAATGAATAAAGCTGCAAATCATCCGCATAACAGTGAGAGTGAGTAAGATAACAAGTAAACACAAAATGCAGTTTTTAAATGAAGGTGTTTATTATTAAGGGAAGAACAATCCAAACCTACATGGCCCTGTGTGAAAAAGTGATTGCCCCCTAAACCTAATAACTGGTTGGGCCACCCTTAGCAGCAACAACTGCCACCAAGCATTTGTGATAACTGGCAATGAGTCTTTTACAGCACTGTGGAGGAATTTTGGCCCACTGATCTTTGCAGAATTGTTGTAATTCAGCCACATTGGAGGGTTTTCGAGCATGAACTGCTTTTTTTAAGGTCATGCCACAGCATCTCAATCGGATTCAGGTCAGGACTTTGACTAGACCACTCCAAAGTCTCCATTTTGTTTTTCTTAAGCCATTCAGAGGTGGACTTGCTGGTGTGTTTTGGATCATTGTCCTGCTGCAGAACCCAAGTGCACTTCAGCTTGAGGTCATGCGAACAGATGGTTGGACATTCTCCTAAAGGATTTTTAGGTAGACAGCAGAATTCATGGTTCCTTTTACCACAGCAAGTCTTCCAGGTCCTGAAGCGTCAAAACAGTCCCAGACCATCACACTACCACCACCATATTTTACTGTTGGTATGATGTTCCATCCATCCATCCATCCATCCATCTTCTACCGCTTTTCCAGAGGTCCGGGTCGCGGAGGCAGCAGTTCAAGCAGAGAAGCCCAAATTTCCCTCTCCCCAGCCACCTGCTCCAGCTCTTCAGAGAGGATACCAAGGTGTTCCCAGACCAGCTGGGAGACATAGTCTCTCCACCGAGTCCTGGGTCTGCCCCGGGGTCTCCTCCCAGTGGGACGTGCCTGAAACACCTCAAGTGGGAGGCGTCCAGGAGACATCCTAATCAGATGCCCATACCACCTCAACTGACTCCTTTCAATGTGGAGGAGCAGCGGTTCTATTCTGAGCCTCTCCCGGATGACTGAGCTCCTCACCCTATCTCTGAGGGTGAGTCCAGCAATCCTACGGAGAAAGCTCATTTCAGCCACTTGTATCCACAATCTTGTTCTTTCGGTCATTACCCAAAGCTCGTGACCATAGGTGAGCGTAGGAACGTAGATTGACTGGTAAATCGACAGCTTTGCCTTAGAACTAAGCTCCCTCTTCACCACAACAGACCGGTACAACGTCCGCATCACTGCAGATGCTGCTCCAATCCGTCTGTCAATCTCTCGCTCCATTTTCCCCTCACTCGTGAACAAGACCCCAAGATACTTAAACTCCTCCACTTGGGGCAGGAGCCTGTCCCCAACCCAGAGAGGACAATCCACCTTTTTCCGGCTGAGGACCATGGACTCGGACTTGGAGGTGCTGATTCTCATCCCAGCCACTTCACACTCAGCGGCAAACCATCCCAGCAAGAGCTGTAGGTCATTGCTGGATGAAGCCAACAGGACAACATCATCTGCAAACAACAGAGATGAGATCCTGTGGTCACCAAGCATGACACCCTCCATTCCCTGGCTGCGCCTAGAAATCCTGTCCATAAAAATTATGAACAGGATCGATGACAATCCGGTATGATGTTCCTTTTCTGAAATGCTGTGTTACTTTTACGCTGCATGTAATGGGACACACACCTTCCAAAAAGTTCAACTTTTGTCTCGTCAGTCCACAGAGTATTTTTCCAAAAGTCTTGGGGATCATCAAGATGTTTCCTGACAAAACTGAGATGAGCCTTTATGTTCTTTTTGCTCAGCAGTGGTTTTTGTCTTGGAACTCTGCCATGCAGGCCATTTTTGCCCAGTCTCTTTCTTATGGTGGAGTCATGAACACTGACCTTAACTGAGGCAAGTGAGGCCTGCAGTTCTTTGGATGTTGTTGTGGGGTCTTTTGTGACCTCTTGGATGAGTCGTCGCTGCGCTCTTGGGGTAATTTTGGTTGGTCTGCCACTCCTGGGAAGGTTCACCACTGTTCCACGTTTTCGCCATTTGTGGATAATGGCTCTCACTGTGGTTCGCTGAAGTCCCAACGCTTTAGAAATGGCTTTATAACCTTTTCCAGATCGATAGATCTCAATTACTTTGTTTCTCATTTGCTCCTGAATTTCTTTGGATGATGTCTAGCTTTTGAGGATCTTTTGGTCTGCTTCACTTTATCAGGCAGGTCCTATTTAAGTGACTTCTTGAATGAGAACAGGTGTGGCAGTAATCAGGCCTGGGTGTGGCTGGAGAAATTGAACTCAGCTTTCCAAAAATGTGATAAACCACAGTTAATTTATGTTTTAACAGGAAAGGGGGGGCAATCACTTTTTCACACAGGGCCATGTAGGTTTGGATTTTTTTTTACCCTTATTAATAAACTCCTTCATTTTAAAACTACATCTTGTGTTTAAATGTGTTATCTTTGTCTAATATTTAAATTTGTTTGATGACCTGAAACATTTAAGTGTGACATACAAAAAAAAAAAAAAAAAAAAAAATCAGGAAGGGGGCAAACACTTTTTCACACCACTGTACATCGTGCCAACATCGGCCCGACATACCAAGTTTACATCAGGAATACATCTTATAGAGGTCATTTGAACATTGGCAAGACATTGCCGACATCTAGCCAACATCTTGCCAGTGTTCAAACGACCCTCTGTAAGATGTATTCCAGATGTAAACTTGCCAGCATTGACCCGACGTATGTGCGCTGTTGGAGTATAAAAGGGTGATAAATGCTGGGTGAAGGGGCCCCATGTGAATTTTTGTCTAGGGCCCCAAGATACCCTAGAATTACCTCTGCCAGCAAACATTATTGCATAGTTAGTTTTTTTTTATTCATAATTTGAACAAAATAACAAACTTGTGCAAAAGTCTGGGCACCCTACACTTAATTCAACATACAAGTTTTTAAGAAACAACAGCTGGCCTGGGAATGTCTTAGTACCTTCTCTGAAGAGGTGGAGCAGGTGGGTGGGGAGAGGGAAGTCTGGGCTTCTCTGCTTGAACTGCTGCCTCCGCAACCCAGACCTCTGGAATAGCAGTAGAAGATGGATGGATGGATGTTATTTGTCAAGGAGTGGGCACATTTTTGCGTACCCCTGTGGAGGATTTTTTGAAGGGTATACTATATAAAATAAACAGGACTACAACTATGGTGACTATGACCTCAGTGCTAACAGCTAATAACGGCCACACTGTATTCACCAACAGCAAAGCCCCCTGTGATTGGCTGTTGGCACTGAGGTCATAGTCGCCATAGTTGTAGTCTTTTCAGTGTTCCTGCTGGAACAAGAAAGTTACATAGTGCTACTTTAATAAACTCACAGCATTGTTAGGAAGCTGTAGTAAACGTATGATAAAATCACCAGTTTAATAGAAGAACTTCGCAAATTGACCAAAAACAAGCCCTCAAATTTGTAAGAATAAAGATAATTGATTTTAAAAAAGGAAAGATGCAAATTTAACATACGTTATTCACAAATACATGAGAAAAATCTGCATATTTGTGAGAAAGAAAATCTCCCAAATTAATTTAAAAAGGTGCAAATTTGCAATATATGAAAAAGGTGATTTTTTTTTTCTTTCTCCAAGGTTGCAAATTTGCAGGGAAAATTTGCATATTTGAGGGAACAGCAACACATTTATGATTAAAATTTAGCAAATTTATGGTAAAATGTAATCTGTTTATTAGAAAAAAATGATATATTTGCATGAAAAATATGTTGCAAATTTATCTTAAAAGCATTACACATTTAAGAGCAAAAAGTTGCAAATTTGAAATTAAAAAGTAAAATTTTAAAGAAGCAGATTGTTAATCTACAGGAATAAATTCAGTAAATTACATGAAGTAAAAAAGTTACTTAACTTTTTTAAACAAAATTGTACTTTACTGATTAGTTTTACTGTGATTACATTTATGAAAAAACATTTACTCACATACACTTGAGTTACTTCTGATTTCACTGATTTGAACATGTTAGAAATGTTCTTGTTTATACTGTAACATAATTTGTTCTTTTCAGAATTCATTACATTTTAGTGAATTTATTGGTGTGAAAATCTTTTTCCTATTCTGACTCTGGAAATATTTAATTTGTCTCCATCTGCTGTTTCTTGAAATAGTTTGGATTATATTACAAGGTGCATATTTATTCAAGATTTTTATTTTTCAATACTATTATATGTACAGGACATACAGGAGAACTGAAATGACGTTTCTGTCTTCAGTGGTGTGCGCAATATAAGAAAAAACAAACAAAAGGGATAAGGTTGGAAAAACAGCAATGTACAATCATGCTACCCGTAGTGCAAATAGCGACAAAAGAGACCCAGACCCTCCCATTGTGCAAATAAAGATAAACAATAAAACCCAGCAATCCAATACAGAAAAAGTAGAGCAGTAATACTGGTAGTTACAAGTTCAAGGCAGTAATGCAGGTGCAGACAGTGACAGAATGGAATATATATTTATTTCAATAACAGACAGCAGCAGATATGGCATTTGTGCAAATGGCTGCAGAAACATACAGCAGCAGATGTATTACTGTTGGTGTGCCAGTCTTTCTGTGCTAACAACTGACGTAATTATTGTGCGGGTGAGTGCTTTATGGACCGGGGGGTGGGGGAGTGGACAGAGTTTACTATCCTGATGAACAAAGCTGTTAAACAGTCTTGTGGAGCAGGCCCGGAGGCTCCGATAATTTTTCCCCGAGGGCAGGGGGCTGAAGAGGGAGTGTGAGGGGTGGGAAGTGTCGCCTGCAATGTTGATGGCTCTGCGGGTGAGGCAGGCGAGGTAGATGTCCGAGAGCGGGGGCAGAGGGGCACCGATGATCTTGCTGGCTGCTTTCACTGTGCACTATAGTGTCTTCCGGCAGGATTTAGTGCAGCTTCCATACCACACCGTGATGCAGCTGGTGAGAATGCTCTCAGTGGTGCCCCGGTAGAATGAGCACATAATGGGGGTAAGACTTGTGCTCTCCTCAGTTTGCGAAGGAAATAGATGAGTTTGAGCCTTCTGGGCCAGTGATGTAGTGTTGTTGGGCCAGGAGAGGTCCTCAGAGATGTGCACCCCTAGGAACTTAGTGCTGTTCATCCTCTCCACAGCTGCTCCATCAATGATCAGAAGGAGATGCTGTGTGTGTCCCCTCCTGAAGTCGACCACAATCTTAGTTTTTCCCCACATTCAGGAAGAAATATTGTCTTTACACCACTGGACCAGTTGGCCCACCTCACTCCTGTAGTTGGCTTCCTCATCGTTGGTGATGAGGCTCACCACCGTTGTGTCGTCCGCAAACTTGATGATGTAGTTGATGCTGTATGCTGCAGTCATGGATCAGCAGGGTGAAAAGCAGTGGGCTGAGCATGCATCCTTGTGGGGCCCCTGTGCTTAGTGTGATTGTCTTGAAGGTGTTGCTGCCAACCCACACATTCTGTGGCCTCCCTGTGAGAAATAGTATATAGTTTGCTTTATTTTTACTCAGCCAAACACATCTAAAAGTCCCATTTACTGCACTTTTTCCACATGTTGACAGTTCCCACAGGTCTTAGTGACATACTTTGGGGAAATTGCCTTTAATTAGTTAATTATCAGCATCATTGTGAATCACCTTTTGTAGCCTTCCTCAGAATGGCTCGTTTCAGTGCATGTCTCTTTAAAAGAGTCCACAGAGTCAGCTAAAGGTAGCTGGAGAGGGAGATTATTCCAAAGCCTCGGGGCTACAGATTGAAAGGTTCTGCCCCCCCCTCGTCTTCAGTCTTGTAAAAGGAACAACTAACAAGTCCTGGACTTCAGATCTAAGAGTGTGATCAGGGGCATGTTTTAGAAGGAGATCAGATAAATAGGATGGGGCTTGTCCATGTAGTGCTCTATAAGTAAGCGTGAGAACTTTAAAACAAATCCTGAAATCCACTGGTTGCCAGTGTAATGTATATAATATGGGGCAATATGATCTTGTTTCCTAGAACGTGTAAGTACATTTATTATTTAGTATTTATGAAAAAAGTACAGATTTATGAGGGTAAAACTGCAACTAAAGGAAAAAAGCTGTACATTTACATAAGTGTCTCACGATTTTATGGTAAAAGTTCAAATGTACAAGTAATAACTTACACATTTATGACAACATATGATGAAAAAAGTTTCACATTCATAAGGAAAAGTAATAAAGTTAAAAGGCAAAAACTTTAGAAAAATTTCACAAATAGGTGAGAGTGTTATGATTGCCCTTTGCAGGGCAAAGATGAGACGCCAAAAGCCAGCAGTGAGTTTTGTCGTTTTGTTAAGGAAAGTACAAAATAATGCGCCTCGGGGTGGGGGTGGGGGTGGGGTGCAAAATCTACAACCTACAGGGAGTGCGTTCACCGCCAGGACTAATTCCCGGCAGCGATCTTAAATAAAGCATAAACTAATTCCACACAGGTGGGACAGATAATGAATAAAGAGTGAACAGCTGTGACAGGCCGCGGGTTGGCTGACAGGTGGAAGTGCTGCCGCGGCGCTGTCAAAATAAAAGCACCAATACACACCCTCAAAGCAAACCCAGAAAAAAAGGGACAAAAAGAGAAAATAATAAGTGACTCAAGCGCGGGGACCACCACAGAGAGTGACACATTTTTAAGATACTTTTACTCTTACTTGGTTTCTTGGTGACTTGAGTAATTAGTATTTTGAAATAATCTTATTTTAACTTGAGTACAATCTGATTACTGTACCCACCTCTATTTTTTAAATGTCAAATAAGAATCAGAGGAGCATGTTCTGTATCTCCATTCCACAGAGCATAAATGGGCTTTGCTTCTTTATTTCAGTGAATTTCTGTTAAACTATTTGTGTTTCTCTGCTCATTTTTTTTTTCAGTTTGCTGACACGGTGTAACGCAACAGAAGTTTATTTAATTCAAGATAAAAAAAACTTTTTGTCAAATAGCCAATCTGTGAAGGAAAACACAAGGGAAAAATAAATAAGAAATATTGTGACGATGTCTTGTGAAGTCAGAATTAGACTTTTGTGTCAGATGTTCATTTCATTCATCCATCTTCTTCCGCTTAATCCTTTTCGGGTCATGGGGGGGCTGGAGGCTATCCCAGCATCTTTGGGCGAGAGGCAGGGTACACCCTGGACAGATCGCCAGTCCATCGCAGGGCCAACACAAAGACACAGACAACCATTCACTCTCACAGTCATACCTCAGGACAATTTAGAATCCCCAGTTTGATGCCAATTAACCTAACCTGCATGTTTTTGGAATGTGGGAGGAAACCGGAGAAATGCCGGAGTAAACCCACGCAGACACGGGGAGAACATGCAAACTCCACACAGATCACTGTTGGTCAGGGGCTGGGATGGAACCCAGGACCCCTTGGCCAAGGGTGAGTTGCTGTGCTGCTGCAGTGCTAACCACTCCTCCACCGCGCCGCCCTTGTGTCAGATGTGTGAAAGAAAAACGTGGGTGTGTGTGTGTGTGTGTGGGGGGGGGGCAACATTTATCAGCTGGCTTCATGGTTTTGATGTAATAATTTTGTTGCAGCCTACTCAAAAGATTTTATGAGCTGTTATGGACCTAAAAATGAGCACTCTGCCTCATGTTTTTATTGTTTATTAAAGCATACCTGAATGCCTTTCTGATTTCTGTATTTTTTTTTCTGTGTAAAAGTTGAATAAAACAAACTGTGCACCGTGTGTTTTCCCTGCGGTGTCTTTTAAAAAGTTACTGATCTCTATCGTTTATTTCCTTTTTAATCATTTTCATTTTGTGCGCAGTCACATGCTGAATAACAGGAATAACAGGTAAGTAAATAAATCTCAAGTCAACAAATGTCAAATGATGGTTTTTCTTTATTTTCCATGCCTTATCAAGTAATAATAATAAATAAATAATACATCAGCAGCTGGTTCATTTGCAGAATGTTTACAGTAATTTCAAATAATTCAATAGAACATTTGACAGCTGAATCTCTTTTAGAGACAATGTTTTTAGATTTTGCACACAAAGTTGATCTTTGCACACAAGTACATTTGCTATTGTAAGAAATCAATGCAAAAATCAGTCATATGAACACCATATAACTATAATAATAATGATAATACAAAAATTTTTCTTCTCACACATTTCTGCTATTCAGGTTTATTAAGGAAGTCTATACAGACTTGAGTAGCACACTGATACCCTGCGATAGTTTTGCAAGTATAACAGTACAGATAACCTTGTTTCTATTCAAGAGAAAGGCTACCGAGTCAATGGATGTCCTCAGATACCAAAGACCCCATTCATCACCCGCCCTGAACTCTCTGTGTGTTACGGCTTCACATCTGCTGTGAGCACCTGCAGAAAGTCGTTCCCTCGCTATAGTCAGCTCTGACCTACAAATCACTTCAGCACTGCTTGCCTTTTCCAAACACAAGAGGAGGTTGTGATTGGTTGTGATATTAGCACCTCGGGCAAGGCTTTATCTGTGAATTGATAAGCACACGGGGCAACGCCGTGTCATCTCTGAGGAGAGCGGGTTAGCACTGGGCCAGGCTGTGCTTGATGATCTCCCGGGACTGTGGCGGGATCCTGTCGGGGAAGACCACCTGGAACTCCACCACCAGGTCACCTCGCTGGGAAGGGCTTTTGGGCAGAGGTAGGCCTTCGCCCCTGAGCCGGCGCACGGCTCCGGGCTTGATGACATCGCTGCATGGTAAAGGCATCATCCGGTTGTCGAGTGTGGGGACATTAACTGTGCAGCCGCAGAGAGCCTGGAGACACACACAGAAAGTAGGGGGGGGGGGGAACAATGAGTTAGTTTCTTCAGAACCTGTCAGATGCAGTTTCATAACACATTCTGAATGGCCTCATTATGACTGCAGCTCAGATCCTTTAAAAGTGTCAAGTTACATAACGGATAAATAAGGAGCATCTGTCTCTGAAACCATTTTCTGTGCCATTTTCTGTTGTGCAACAGGCCGGTGCTACAGCTGTATAATCGCTGCTCCATTTACTGGCTGGGCGTAGGAGTTAAGTGTTTTACTGACTGAAGGCAGCCACAGCAGCTCTTTGAAATGTCATTCTCAGTGACTGCTACCCTGCTAATCTGTGTGTGGGCCTGTTGAAGTTAGAGCCAGAGACGGAGAGAGCCAAAAAAAAAGCAAAAAGCAGAGGAGTCTGCAGCAGGCATAGTAGTTGCGAGGAAGAGTGCAATTTGTGGGGGCAGTTGGTGCTGGGAGCTAAATATAGCACCCGCTCTCGCTCTCTCTGCAGGGGCTAGTGAGGTAACGCAGGCGTTGGCAGACTGATGCTGTTTCTGTTTGCCAGCCTATTGTAAGTCGACGGACTCTGAGGCCCAAAACAGAACACTGTGTTCCGTCCTCAGACTGCAATCAAAGATATTGCCCTCCCTGCATTTGGCAAAGATCGAGCTCTCGGTCTTGTGTGTTGCTGTTGGCTTTTCAAGAATCGATTTTCTCTGGCATTTAAGAAAGAACATTACTCAGCAGTTACATAAAGAGAAGCATTGGTGGATGGGTCTGAGCCGTCATCTAAGTAGGTGTAAGTGGCTGAAGCTACTTATAAACCAGTTATGTTTCATAATCTGTACAACTCACCTCTTTTAGGGTGATCTGGGCGGTGTAGACGATGTTGGAGCCTTCTCTCTTGTACTGAGGGTGCTCCGTGTCCCTGAGAATGAAGGTGATGTCTGCCGGGGCACTGCTGGGCGTCTCGTCCCCCTCTCTGGGAAAGGTGATCTTGGTCCCGGCTTTCCAGCCCTTCTTCACCACCACGTTCAGCACCTTCTCCTCCGACCGCAGGCTGCGGCCGTCGGGGTTGAGGCGGCTGCGGGTGACCTTGACGTGCTTCGTGCATCCGTGCATCACCTCCTCCAGAGTCACCGGCAGGTCGTGCACCACCGCCTCACCCTGCAGGACCTTCTGACCCCGCCGCAGACCGTTCTCACACCCGCCGAAGCCGCCCACGTGGCTGAAGGGGAAGCGCCTGAAGGGGTTGAAGAGGTCGTCTTCGGCCTCAAAGTCGTTGCCGAAGAAGATGTCGAAGTGGTCGGAGCCGTGGAAGAAGTTGGAGAACGTGGAGTGGGGATCGCTGGGGAAGTTGTTGCGGAAAATGTTGCCTCCATTTTTAAGGCCTGGAAGGAAAGCAGAAGTGGTTGAGTAACTGGAGCTCATAGTTGCTTCTGGACTCTTTGTCATGCATCCTCTGCTCTCTGTCTTAGTCACTACATTTAGTGAGGCAAACTCATTTCTCCACCTCCCAGCTGCCACGCTGCACATGCTGATCTGGTTTAATAGGCTGAATCATGACTAAAACGCTCCCACGGCACATCAATATTTAGCCCTTAATGATGACATGAATATTTTATGTACCTGCCTATGTCAGAGTAATTGCCCAGATGGCTGCTGCGATTACACCTGTTTAATTCATGCAAATAAAATCCCAGCAGTGCTCACCTTCTTCCCCGAACTGGTCGTATATACTTTTCTTCTTGGGGTCGGTCAGGATCTCGTAGGCCTCTGCTATCTCTTTGAACCTGTCCTCCGCGTCGGCGTCGCTGTTCTTGTCGGGGTGGAACTTGAGAGCCAGCTTCCTGTAGGCCTTCTTGATCTCGTCCTCATTGGACTCTGGGGTGACGCCCAGGACTTTGTAGAAATCCTTGCCTGTTGGTTTGATGGACAGGCAGGGTGTCTCCTGCTCTGACTTGGAGCTATCCTGCAGAAATACACAAAAGTGCGATTTAGACCGTGCTTTCATTCACAAAACTTGGGTAGTGATTTTGCACGCAGAAAACAGTGCATGCACGTCTCCTTCAGGACGTAAAACAGAACTGCCGATGCGGCGTGCATGTTCTGCACCAATTGCTGCGGACCATTTATCAAACATGCACGAAATGAGTCCCATCTCTCTCTGTGTGTGTGTGGGGGGGGGACACCCTTATCTCCGTGCTGTTGCATGTGCAGCGGGGTATCCGCGGATTTCATTGGCCCATGCACACGCACACGTGAAAGAAGGGGAAAATCGTGCGAGGGGCAACAGCCTCCATCATAGATACTCCGCTGCGATTGGCTGAGCGCGAATCGGGCAACTCTTGCATTTGAATGAATGAAATGAGAGAAGGCGCCTCCATCATTAATACTTCATCGTGCATAGCCTAGTTATTTTCTATTAGATTTATTCTCATTATTAATGTAGTTATTATCAGAGGGTGTTCGGCTTGCTATAATGAAATGAGAGAAGTAAAAGAGAGAAGAAAAAAAAAGTGCACTCACCGCTGATGAAGACGAGCCGGAGCTGTCACCTCTGTGCATAACCCGCACTTTGCACTTGACATTGACATTTTTGTGCTTAACACCGAACTGGGTCCAGATCAGAACCATGACTGACTGACTGGTTTAAAAGCCGCGGGGCTCCGGCAGGAAAAGTCGCTGTCCGCTCGGCTGTGGTGCTGAAACCGTTCCCGGCTGTTCCGCGGCGGGGCTGCTGGCTCGCTGTCTGCCTGCCTGGGCTGTCCTCGCCTCTGCTCCAGCTCCGCCGCCGCCGCTCCTTTTTCACTATCCACTCGCACGCCCACGCGCCGTGACCGAGCTTTCCCCGGGCCCGCCCCGCTTCCTTGCACGCGGTAGGGGATGCCGGTGTGCTCGGCGGCGCGCGGCGCACGGCCATTGGCGCTCCGGAGATGATCACGCGGATGTTGCAGCCTCCCCGCTTCCATCTCGAGACTTGCTTCCGGAGTTCTTGAAGGCAGTTCGAGAGCAGACAGTCACGACTCGGTACACACAGTTCTGTCTGGTTTCTCCCTCTCGCTGACAGACCAGACAGGCACAGTTATATAAAAAAAAATGAAGCTGCTGTCTGGCCAGACTCAGACAGTGAAGACGGACAGTGATGGAGCCCTGTCCCCAGCTGACTTTCACCTGTTTTATTCACATGGACACAATACAGCCCTTTTAAATCAAATCTGATGAAAAGAGGGTGCAGAATAATGAGCAGCATTATTTCCAGCAGGTGTGTGCCACTTTAGATTTACCGTTAGTAGTCAGATATTACACTCAAGGAAAAACTTTACACTGTTAAAAAAAAAAGAAGTACATTTATGATTAGAAATGCAGCTGTACCTCGCAGAATTTCACTGTAAAAATTATTGTAGAGCTGTTTCCAATAACCTATTATGACAAAATGGGTGCTGCTTGGCGCATCTGCAGGGGTGTTGGTCTCGTGGGTCGCTCTGGCTTGGGTGGGTGGGGGCTTTATGCCACCGCCTACAGCTGTGGTGTGGGCCCTGGCCTGTCCTGGTTGGGGGTGGCCTCTGTGGCATGCCCTGTGGTTATGGGCTGTGTGGCCTTCCGTCAGGGGGGGGGGGGGGCTCCGCAGGATGGCTGCTCCTACACATGGTGTCTCGGTGCCCAGCAATGTCTCTTCTATTTTATATGTGTGTTAGAGAAGTAGGGGGTGGTGTATGTGCCTGTGTGTGTGTGTGTTTTAAGGGTATGTTTATGGGAGAGTTGGAAGGGGGGTGTATCATGTAAATATATGTAACTAAATCTGTCTACTTTTTTTTTTTTATCTATGTAAAGCACTTTGTGCGGCATCCAATGTTTGAAAAGTGCCGTACAAATAAAGTTTGATTGATTGATTACCATGGAAAGCCATTGTCAAGCAGTACATTTATATGGAAATCATTTCATATTAAAACAGAAGAAGAATCAGTTTTCTACTAGTAAATACATTTTTGCAGATTAAAAACAAAATAAAACAGCTGTAGTCTACAACTTTTCTGTAGCAAGATCAGCTGTGTTTATCTCAGGCAAGGTAAGGACCCAAATGTAGGACACAAGCGCACGGACGCAAGAACTGAGGAAGTGAAGGCATTTATTGAACAGGTAAGAAAATGCTAGTTTTACTCCTGTAGGGGAAGGAGGAGAAGAATGACTGGAGAACACACAGAGGTGAGTGTATTTTAGTATTTTACAGCGAAGAATTCTTACTTGGTTGTACAGAGTGTTTTGCAGGTGATGGTTTCCAACATGTTGATTGTGGGCCAGAGAGGGCTGCAGGAGAGAGTCCGTTGCAGCAAGGGTAAAGGTATGAATGGAACCTTTTTAGGGAGTCTTGATCTAGAGAAGGGTTTCTTCTCAGAAGTGGCATAGAGAGGAGCATCACAGAGGATGTTCAGGAATTTGAAGTGATTGGTTCGTGCTTACTTGAGTTTCTTTTCCTTTTCAGAGAAGGTGAAGGAGTCCAGGTCGGTGATCCAGAGCAGAAAGGTAACAGGTATGTTGCTGGGTGAGCATGCAGGAATCAATGAGGGTGAGTCAGCAGGATGGCAGACAGACTGAATTTTATAGGAGTGGAGAGGAGCAGAAGTCACTGAACTTGAACACAATGCTCTTAGTTCACAGTGCCCACGGGGACCGGGTTTGTGACATGACAATCCCATGCGGAGCAGCTCCACACTGGAGCTTAAGTAGCCTGGGATCAGTGATTACCCGCAGGTGTGGGTAATCAGCCAGCTGCAGCCACTCAGCCTCCTCAGCTCCAACAAGAGTTGTTATGCAATGCCAAAGAGCAAACAGGGCAAGAAAGTGCATGCTCACCTAGATCTACTACACTAACTCTGAAAACTTGGGCTTGCCTACAGCTGCAAATGTAGAAAACACCCAGGTCTGACCGTTTTAAAGCATATCAGCCTGAAATACTTCAAAATTGCCAAATTATCCCTATTAACATTGTAGAATTGGACAAAATTTTGGAATCAGTGCATCCTTACAGCCTTTATTTACAAACTTACTATGGTGAATATAAAATGAGTAGACAGGGAATAAAGTCATGAATGAAGTCCAAATAGAAACTGCATCACATAGACAAAAATACTGAGTGGAGCCAAAATAGCAGAGGTGGAAGAAGAGTGCTGACCCCTCTGATTATGAGTAGAAGCAGTATATAAATGTAAAAAATACTCCATTTGAAAGCTGCTCTGAAAATACAACCATTAAAGCACAGAACTGTAGCTAAGTGCATGCATCCACTTTAAAACAGCACCACTTCAGTGATCATTTTTGGCAAAAAATTTTTGCAAACTAGAGAAAAACATCTCATTTCATAAAAAGTTCCATGTCTTTCCAATATTTTTAATCATGCTTTTAAACCCATTAAAGGCGACACATAATGTTAGTCCATCAGTTCAACAAAACTGTGATTTTTTTAAAAAAAATATTATTTTTGTCTTTGGTTTCTAAAAAATGTTACTATTAGATCAACATTATTTTCCCTCAGCATGAACAACTCTTGATCACATAGTTGTAATTAATATTTTTCTTACTTTATACATGATCTCCATGATTGTGAAATCTCAAAATTCACAAAATTGTAAAGTACTGAAGTGAAAAAGCAGTGGATTTATTGTCTTGTGATAATTTCCTTTATAGTTTTCTTATTGCTTTCTTATGTATTAAAAACACTGAGTTACTGACTGTTTTGTACATGTTTCAAACTTCCACACCATATGCCATATATGGAACAAAAGTTAGTCCTGATTTACTATATACGTATATATATATATATATGAGAATTTAATTTATCATTCAATACACACCTTATAATTTAGTTTCTGATACTCTATCAATTTTATCCACATTCATTATGAGTATTCAATTTCCAAATATAGTTTGACAATATCCAACCATTTCTTGATACTTCCTAGGTCTTTGTCTACAGCATCCAAGAGTAATTCCAGATTTTCTCCACTGGTAAACAAAGTTGTATCATCAACAAATAATGAACATTTTAAGCTCCTAAAGATTTAACACAAATTATTTATATACAATAGGAAAAGCAGTTGACCAGACAGCAAACCATGAGGAACCCAACAGGTGATCCTTAAAAGTTGTGAGCTTGTGTCATTCAAGTGAATGTCTTCCACTATGAGTAACAAAGCATCAACAAAGCATGTGATAAAACAGCAAATGACACAGCTTTTAAGGGGTTACAAGCAGAAAAGGCAGGAAACTGTCATGAACTGGGGTTGATGGTTTCAAACCCAGTTCCATGACGCTGTGGCTACTTGGTCTTTTGTGTATTTTTGCTTCCTATTTGCCGTCAGGCGCTCTCAGGGAGTCTTTTGGGGTTCGCTCGGCTCCCTGACAGCTGACAGCCACGCCTCCCTCTCCTGTCAGTTATACCAGCTGTGTGTCTTTATTATTTGTGTTTACTCCTCTGTTCATTCACGCACGCACACACACATATACATGCTTCCTCTCATTCTTACACTCATGCACACTCTTGCACGCATACACACACACACACACACACACACACACACACACACACACACACTCATTCTCACTCACATGCTCACAGACATTCACTCACACACCTGTCTCCACTTAGTCCAGCCCACTCATTCCTACACTCTCACTCACACTACACACACCAGCAATCACTTTCCTCATCAAGTTTGGCATTATTTAAGTCCTGTGTCTGCTCGAGTGGATTGCCAGATTATTGTCCTCTACAGTGTTTGAACTGTGTGTTTGTTCTGTTTATTTCTATGTATGCATGACTAGATGCCCTGCCTGCTTTTTTGGTACCGCATCACTCTGCATATCATTAACGTTCTCCGTTTGTTTGTTGTTCTGCTCTGCACTACCTGACGCACTCCAAGGTTGCCTGCTGGCTTTACTTGGTGTATCAGTTGTTTTGCTCCCCGCACTGTGGATAGTTCTCGGACTGCTCCAGCCCCTGTGAGTACAATTTGCTTCACCCCTGCCGTCCAGTCCCGTCTAGAGGTTTTTTCTTGGGCTCTCCCATTCGTTCCCCTGCTGCAGTTCCGCCTGCCTGCGCTTTGGAACATTTTTCCCCTGTGTTGTACTCACTCGTGTGCTGTAGAGCGTCCTGGAGGTTATCCTTGTTCATCCTGTGCAACCCGTTTGTTTGTCTGAACTGTCTCATCACGTCTAAGCACAATTAAATACACACAACTACCTCCTGCACTTGGGTTTTAATTCTTCCTGCCTCAAATAGGCAGGAAATTCACGACAGAAACTTGTTTGCTCTTTAAATCTGCAAAACAAGTTTTAGATAAATGCAATTCATTTGAGTTATAAAGAGGAATATAATGCACAGAGAAGCATCTAAAGTTTGCAGTTGACTGTCTTATTTGGTGCACTCCCTTAGTGTTCATTTTCTAAAAGGTGCAAATTCTAAATAGTTTCATAGTGTTTAACTGCACTGTATAACCCTCAGTTAAATACTACAAATTGTATTTTAAATATGACAATTACATTTTCTGTTGCTGAAATTGGGTATTAACACAATTTTAGCTTAAACAGCAAGTTATGTACAGTACATTGGCTGTATACAATAGATTGTGCAGGTGTTTATGAAAATTCATCAGTCCTTACAGCACTGCATCTCAATGGTGTTAATTGCTACAGGAATTAAAAGAAAGCAAATGCAAATGAGTCACTTGATAGGAAACAGCTGTGGAAGAAAAGGGCATCTTTGAGTTATGCAAGTGAACCTGTTAAAAAGGAAACCTTTTGGTGTTTTGCAAGTGCTGAAAACGACTTGTGAAAATTCTAAATATCACCTCAATCAATCAGCTAGCTGAAATGTCATTATTGACATTCCTGTAACAGTGTGTTCCATGAAGTAGATCCACTTTCGCTACCTGTCTCCAGACACCTTGAAAATCAAAACACCCACACAAAGATGTTTTTGAATTCTGATCAGCATTAAATGAAACCTGGCACTTTGGGCTTTTTGGTGCCACTCTTTGCAAATTAATTTTGGGCTTCCTCTCAAATAGGCTCAGAACATTTCAGTTTGGCAGTCACACCTTCTCCACTTTTGAAAAACAGGTAGCTGTGAGGGAGGCAGGCTGTTTTCTTTCAACAAGAGTGATAATTTTCTAGATTTTTCTTTGTTAGATTCACTGTAATGAATGATTCCAGCCTGTTCTCATGGAAATGCATTTGAATTATAATTTATTTCACGTTATTAGGACTTATTTGTAACTTTTTGCATTTAGTTTCACAAGACTGCAGCATGACTAAGAGGTTACTGGAGTGGTGGCCTAGTGATAGAGCATCTGCCCCACAGCCAGGAAATCGTGGGTTCAAGCCCCAGCTGGGTCATACCAGAGACCATATAAAAATGGTACTTCCTGTCTTCTAGCTTGGTGCTCAGCATAATAGAATGAGGGAAGGAAAAGTTGTTTGTGATGGTGCCTTGCATGGCAGCCGCCCCTCTGATTCCAGATGTGATTAACAGTGTAGAGAGGAGAAATGTAATTTTGTTCTACTGTACATGATTGGCTGTATGGAATGAATGACAACAAAGTTGACTTCTTCTTATGGCTACAGTAGGTTTGGAGAAAAGTGACATCTTGTGGTGGTGAAAATAACTACATGAAGTGAGTTGGTTGTTGATGCTGTAATCTTCAGTCTCTCCACCTTCATCCCAATGCTAACTATTTCCCAAACCTTAGTGACACTCCGGCAAAAATCAAGTTTTTTCTGTTGTTAACATGTCTGTAACATGTTTTTTGTGACTTACAAGACATATCAAGAGCAAAATTTCACCACAGTCTTAGGTCTATGTTTTTCTGCTGTGAATTTCTAGTTTGGTAATGCCTCCCTGCAACGGGCAAGTTTGGACAGACCGTTTCTACTGTAGCTACTTAAGTATTCCTGCTTAGCCTGGTTCATTATAACATTAACCAATCAGATGGTTACTTCTGGCTACCTTGGGGGAAGAGGGAGAAGCCGAGGAGCAGCAGAATTGAGGGTGCTGAAAGCATCTGTTTTGCATAGCGATTATTAAAGCAGTGGAGGAGAAGGGAGGAGGGGAGGGGAGGGGGGACCCGGCTTGAATGTTGCTCAATGAGACCGCTGCTCTCAGCTCACTTTGCCGGCAGACAGGGCGCCTAGCTGTGGAATGTGAGCCGCCCAGTGGGCCAGTTTTGGTAAGGAGAACTGGCGCAGGCTCGCCAGTGAGACCGCTTTCAGAAAAATGTTTTCTTTTTACTTTTGAAGATACTAGTGTATTGCCCCAGAACACAAGTATTGTTGTGTGAAAACAGGTATCCCAATTAGGCTTTACCGGCCCAAATGTAGGCTGTGTGTCATGAATTGCTCCTTCAGGGCAGATAGGAAGACCCAGATGCTGAACTGCTAGTTGTGCAATTTAATAAACAAAACACAAAGTCCATACAGTGAGCAAAATAGACTTACAACTCAGGAGTGCAGGAAAACGGCGAGGTGAAAATACAGGAATGCACATCGGAACAGGGAGGGGTTCCGACGGGGAATAGTTGAAACAACTATGACAACCATGAGGCACTGACAATCAGTAGGTGGAAAAGGCAGTCTTAAATAATACAGGCAATCAAACATAACAAGTGCCATCAGGTGTGAATCACATGAGCGGGCAGGTAGACCTGAGCTGAGTACACATACAGTATCTCACAAAAGTGAGTACACCCCTCACATTTTTGTAAATATTTTATTATATCTTTTCATGGGACAACACTGAAGATATGACACTTTGATACAATGTAAAGTAGTCAGTGTACAGCTTGTATAACAGTGTAAATTTGCTGTACCCTCAAAATAACTCAACACACAGCCATTAATGTCTAAACCACTGGCAACAAAACTGAGTACACCCCTAAGTGAAAATGTCCAAATGTGCCCAAAGTGTCATTGTTTTGTGTGGCCACCATTATTTTCCAGTACTGCCTTAACTCTCATAGGCATGGAGTTCACTAGAGCTTCACAGGTTGCCACTGGAATCCTCTTCCACTCCTGCATGACGACATCACAGAGCTGGTGGATGTAAGAGACCTTGCACTCCTCCACCTTCCATTTGAGGATGCCCCACAGATGCTCAAAAGGGTTTAGGTCTGGAGACATGCTTGGCCAGCCCATCACATTTACCCTCAGTTTCTTTAGCAAGGCAGTGGTCGTCTTGGAGGTGTGTTTGGGGTCGTTATCATGTTGGAATACTGCCCTGCGGCCCAGTTTCTGAAGGGAGGGGATCATGCACTGCTTCAGTATGTCACAGTACATGTTGGCATTCATGGTTCCCTCAATGAACTGCAGCTCCCCAGTGCTGGCAGCACTCATGCAGCCCCAAACTATGACACTCCCACCACTACGCTTGACTGTAGGCAAGACACACTTGTCTTTGTACTCCTCACCTGGTTGCCACCACACACGCTTGACACCATCTAAACCAAATAACTTTATCTTGGTCTCATCAGACCACAGGACATGGTTCCAGTAGTCCATGTCCTTAGTCTGCATGTCTTCAGCAAATTGTTTCCGAGCTTTCTTGTGCATCATCTTTAAAAGGGGCTTTCTTCTGGGATGACAGCCATGCAGACCAATTTGATGCAGTGTGTGGCGTATGGTCTGAGCACTGACAGGCTGACCCCCCACCCCCACCCCTTCAACCTCTGAAGCAATGCTGGTAGCACTCATACATCTATTTTCAAAAGACAACCTCTGGAAATGACGCTGAGCACGTGCACTCAACTTCTTTGGTCGACCATGGTGAGGTCTGTTCTGAGTGGAACCTGTCCTGTTAAACCGCTGTATGGTCTTGGCCACCATGCTGCAGCTCAGTTTCAGGGTGTTGGCAATCTTCTTATAGCCTAGGCCATCTTTATGTAGAGCAAAAATTCTTTTTTTCAGATCCTCAGAGAGTTCTTTGCTATGAGGTGCCATGTTGAACTTCCAGTGACCAGTATGAGAAAGTGTGAGAGCAATAACACCAAATTTAACACACCTGCTCCCCATTCACACCTGAGACCTTGTAACACTAATGAGTCACATGACACCGGCGAGGGAAAATGGCTAAATGATTCAAGATTCAAAGGCTTTATTATCATGTGCACAGTTAAGAAATGCTACATTTCCTGAGCAATGAAATTCTTACTTTGCTCTCCAAACGAATGCCAAGTTAAAAGGTACAGAACAACAATTCTAATAGCTCATGACACACTAACACAGTAACTCAATCCTAATACTAATGGATGCTAAAACACACACACCAACACACAGTTAGGCAGTAGAGGAATGAAATTGAAACTGGCCACAATTTGGACATTTTCACTTAGGGGTGTACTCACTTTTGTTGCCAGTGGTTTAGACATTAATGGCTGTGTGTTGAGTTATTTTGAGGGGACAGCAAATTTACAGTTATACAAGCTGTACACTGACTACATTGTATCAAAGTGTCCTATCTTCAGTGTTGTCCCATGAAAAGATATAATAAAATATTTACAAAAATGTGAGGGGTGTACTCACTTTTGTGAGATACTGTACATCCCTCTAAACTATGACTTTTAAATATTGATTATGGTATCCTTTTGACCTAATTCTGATAGTTAGAGAGGTGTGCCGCTAATGAGCAATGCAGTGTTCCAACAGTTGAAGTTTTTTCAACTTTCAGCTCTCTGGGCACAGGAACATAAACAATGGCAAAGAACATTTTTGCACTGAGGATACTGAGCACATGAAATGCTCAACTGCATAAGTGAAAAGAAAACAGATGCAGCAGAAAAGTCGCTTTCTGTGGACATGCAGGCTTGATGGCACCGTATGTTGCAGTGTTGAAAAAAGTTGTTTTCAAATAAAACTAAGTGGAATGTTTAAAATTTGTGTACATGTCATGCAAATTCACTCTTAAAGAAGCTAGGTGGCAGCACTGTAATAAAAAAGCCAGGGCAGATCACTCGAAACACTACAGTCAGGACTCTCCCTCCAGGTAAAACAGTGGTATTACAGCACGTCCAGACTGACCCTGTTATGTCCATAACCTGTAATCCAATAACGAGGCCGGAAGTGCAGTAGAACGTAACTTTATTGATGCACTCACAGTGTGTCAAAGACGCTCCCTTCTAGGCAGAGGTGTGGTCGTAAAGACACCGTGCCTCTTCCGCATCCGCCTTTTATACCCAGGGTGGTGGCAGAACTGGAAAGGTGGAGCCGCCACCCATAACACACACCAATATGAAATAGATCATTTTTGATACAGCACCCCCCCCCCCCCTATTCTGTAGAAAAGTCCAAAACACACTAATTAGGCCCTCCCAAATTTACAACCTGAATCACACATTAACAATGAACAAAATATTTAGGCCTATCCATGCACACAAAACAACTAAAACTAGAGGGGGACAGGTGGACTGCTGTCCCACCTCCACACAGCTAGACGGATTATTCTGCCGTCTTTATCAATATACATAGTCCATGAAAACAAAAACTGCTGTGTTCCTAATAAAACTAAAAAAACAATCCCATGAACTTTTATACATACAGCGCATCTGGAAAGTATTCACAGCGCTTCACTTTTTCCACAATTTGTTATGTTACAGCCTTATTCCAAAAGGGATTAAATTCATTTTTTCCTCAAAATTCTGCACACAATATCCTATAATGACGTGAATTTTTTTTTTTAATTTTTGCAAATTTATTAAAAATAAAAAAACTAAGAAATCACATGTACATAAGTATTCACAGCCTTTGCTCAATACTTTGTTGATGCACCTTAGGCAGCAATTACAGCCTCAAGTCTTTTTGAATATGATGCCACAAGCTTGGCACACCTATCTTTGGGCAGTTTCACCCATTCCTCTTTGCAGCACCTCTCAAGCTCCATCAGGTTGGATGGGAAGCGTCAGTGCACAGCTATTTCCAGATCTCTCCAGAGATGTTCAATTGGATTCAAGTCTGGGCTCTGGCTGGACCACTCAAGGACGTTCACAGAGTTGTCCTGAAGCCACTCCTTTAGATATCTTGGCTGTGTGCTTAGGGTCGTTGTCCTGCTGAAAGATGAACTGCCACGCCAGTTTGAGGTCAAGAGCGCTCTGGAGCAGGTTTTCATCCAGGATGTCTCTGTACATTGCTTCATTCATCTTTCCTTCTATCCTGACTAGTCTCCCAGTTCCTGCTGCTGAAATACATCCCCACAGCATGATGCTGCTACCAACACTGGTGTGGTCATGAGCAGTGCCTGATTTCCTCTAAACATGATGCCTGGCATTCACGCCAAAGAGTTCAATCTTTGTCTCATCAGACCAGAGAATTTTGTTTCTCATGGTCTGAGAGTCCTTCAGATGTCTTCTGGCAAACTCCAGGTGGGCTGCCATGTGCCTTTTACTAAGAAGTGGCTTCCATCTGGCTACTCTACCATACAGGCCTGATTGGTGGATTGCTGCAGAGATGGTTGTCCTTCTGGAAGGTTCTCCTCTCTTCACAAAGCAACGCTGGAGCTCTGACAGAGTGACCATCAGATTTTTGGTCACCTTCCTGACTGAGGCCCTTCTCCCCCGATCGCTCAGTTTAGACGGCCGGCCAACTCTAGGAAGAGTCCTGATGGTTCTGAACTTCTTCCATTTACAGTATGGATGATGGAGGCCACTGTGCTCACTGGGACCTTCAAAGCAGCAGAAATTTTTCTGTACCCTTCCCCAGTTTTGTGCCTCAAGACAATCCTGTTTCGGAGGTCTACAGACAATTCCTTTGACTTCATGCTTGGTTTGTGCTCTGACATGCACTGTCAGCTGTGGGACCTTATATAGACAGGGGTGTACCTTTCCACATCATGTCCAATCAACTGAATTTACCACAGGTGGACTCCAGTTAGCTGTAGAAACATCTCAAGGATGATCAGTGAAAACAGGATGCACCTGAGCTCAGTTTTGAGCTTCATGGCAAAGGCTGTGAATACTTATGTACAAGTGATTTCTTAGTTTTTATTTTTTTAATAAATTAGCAAAAATCTCAAAAAACTTTTTTCACATTGTCATTATGGGGTATTGTGTATAGAATTTTGAGGGAAAAAATGAATTTAATCCCTTTGGAATAAGATAAGATAAGATAAGATAAGCCTTTATTAGTCCCACAACGGGGAAATTCCAGGATTGCAACAGCACAGGGATAGCAACACTCAGAGCAACAATCAGAAGGCAAGAAAAAAACAAGCAAGCAAGAGCAGCTAATATACATATGTACGTATTACTATAAAATATATATATATACACACACACACAGACACACAGTGCAGAGCATTGTAGCTGGATGGAATAAATATATGAATATATGAACACACAGTGCAGAGCATTGTAGCTAGATGGAATAAATATGTAAATATATAAACACCCACAGTACGGAGCATTGCAGCTAGGTGGAATAAATATACAAGTATATAAACACACACAGTGCGGAGCAATGTAGCTAGATGGAATAATATGTAGATATATAAATATATAAACACACCCAGTGCTGAGCATTGTAGCTAGATGGAATAAATATGTAAATATATAAACACACACAGTGCAGAGCATTGTTGCTAGATGGAATGAAACAGCATAACCGTCTACTTAGTTATCCTACATGGTATGACTATGTGCCCATACATATTCTCACCCTCCATAGCGACCGGTATGTTCCTAGTTGTATGCCGGAGGGGACCATTGTGTAAGTCTATTGCATCTTTTGCATTCAAAAAACTATTAGTTTGTTACGTCTTTTTGCTATCTCTGCGAGCAGCCCTGCTTAGGTTGTACAGTCTGACAGCCGTTGGTAGGAAGGACCTACGAAACCTCTCGGTTGTGCACCTGGGATGATGTAGTCTGCTGCTAAATGAGCTCCTCAGTGCATCCAGTATGTCCTGCATAGGGTGGAACTCGGACTCCAGCAGAGATGACAGTTTAGCCACCGTCCTTCTCTCTCCTATCTCCTCCATCGGATCAAGGCGCTGCCCCAGGACAGAGCTAGCTTTCTTAATCAGTTTGTTCAGTCTCTTCCTATCGGCTGCAGTAATGCCACTGCCCCAGCAGACCACTCCAAAAGTGATGGCTGATGCCACCACCGTGTCATAGAATGACTTCAGCAGCGCCCCTTGTACACCAAAAGACCTGAGTCTCCTCAGCAGGAACAGCCTGCGCTGTCCCTTCTTGTAGAGTGCATCAGTATTGTGTGACCAGTCTAGTTTATTGTTCAGATGAATACCCAGGTACTTATAGGATGTCACCATCTCGATGTCTGTTCCCTGTATATTTACTGGTACTGTGAGGGGCTGCCCATGCCTGCGGCAGTCCACCACCAGCTCCTTAGTTTTCCTCGCGTTGATCTGGAGGCAGTTCCGATGGCACCAGTCCACGAAGTCCTGGATAAGCCCTCTGTACTCAGCTTCATCTCCATTGGAGATGAGGCCAACGTTCGCAGAGTCATCAGAGAACTTCTGTAGATGGCAGTGTGTTGTGTTGTGTGAGAAGTCCGCAGTATAAAGAGTGAACAGGAAGGGAGCCAGCACCGTTCCCTGGGGGGCCCCCGTGCTACTGATGATCGTGTCGGACACACAGTCCCGGGTTCTCACAAACTGAGGCCGGTTCGTGAGGTAGTCCAGGATCCATGATGACAGGTGCTGGTCCACCCCTGCGCGCAGCAGCTTGTCCTTCAGGATCATCGGTTGGATGGTGTTGAAAGCACTGGAGAAGTCAAAGAACATGATCCTCACCATATTCCCGGGCTTCTCCAGGTGGGACAGAGAACGGTGAAGGAGGAAGATCACCGCATCCTCCACCCCAATGCCATGCTGGTAGGCGAACTGGAGTGGATCCATCGCTGGTTCCACCAGGGGGCGGAGGTGAGCAAGGAGCAGTCTCTCCAGGGTCTTCATCAAGTGGGACGTCAAGGCCACCGGTCTGTAGCTGTTCAGGTCTTTGGGGTGGGAAGTTTTTGGTACAGGTACCACACAAGATGTTTTCCACAGCTGTGGTACCCTCCCCAGTTTCAGGCTCATGTTGAAGATATACGTCACAATCCCACACAGCTGGTCTGCACAGGACTTGAGGAGCTTTGCGCTGATGCCGTCCGGTCCCGGCGCCTTCCTCGCCTTGATCTTCCTCAGCTCCGTCCTCACCTGGGTCCTGGTCAGGGTCAGGATGGGGGGCTGTGTGTTGGGAGTGGGGGGGGTGTTGGTGGAGTGGGGAGTGGGCAGCAGGACTTGATTTCTTTAGAGGCAGCAGTGGTTGTTGTGCAGTCAGGGGGGAGGGCGGTTGGTCAAATCTATTGAAAAACAGATTCAGGTTGTTCGCCCACTCCCTGCCCCCTGTGGCCTGGGGGGAGGTATTCTGGAGCCCCGAGATGGTTTTGAGGTTTCTCCAGACCCCGCTGATGTCGCTCTGTTGCAGCTTGTCCTCCATCTTCTTCCTGAAGCTGTCCTTGCCTTCTCTGATCTTTCTCCTCAGCTCCCTCTGTACGGACTTCAGCATCTCCCTGTTCCCTGACCTGAAGATCCTCTTCTTCTCTCTCAGAAGTGTTTTTATCTCAGGGTTGATCCAGGGTTTGTTGTTTGAGTGACGCCGTATGGTCTTGGTGGGAACGGATTTGTCCACACAGAAGCTGAGGTAGCCCGTGAAGGTGTGAATGAGGCCATCGATGTCCTCACCATGTGGATCGCAGAGCTGCTTCCAGGCGGTGGCTTCAAAACAGCCCTTTAGGGTGTCCATTGTCTCCTCAGACCATAACTCCACAGTGTGCATGGCCGGAGGTTGTCTGTGCACTAGGGGTTTGTACACCGGCCGGAGATGAACCAAGTTGTGATCCGATCTCCCGAGTGGGGGGAGTTGTGATGAGGTGTACGCCTCCTTAGTGTTTGCGTAGAATAAATCCAGTGTTTTATTGTCTCTAGTGTGGCATGTGACATACTGGATAAGACTGTAACATAAAAAAATGTGGAAAAAGTGAAGCGCTGTGAATACTTTCCGGATGCACTGTATAGGCAAACTCCCATTCATCAATTAACCAGTCAGTATTTACGTTCACACATTGCTAGTTGCACACCCAACAAAACCACCCCCATAATCTGGGCAAATCACACAGTAATATATACTGTATACTTCAAACATCACTTGTTTTTTTTGTTTGTTTGTTTTGTACATGGGTATGTTATGATCCCTCGTGCGCCATTATGCAGTGCACCGAGGGAGGAATTTAAACCCACAAGCAGGAGTAGTAACGTGCACTTTGTTGAACAAAAAATAGAGCAACAGTCCAGCAAACAGCAACGGGATCAACAGGGGAATGAGACACAGTTAATGAGGAAACCAGGAGAGCAGGGATGCCTCTCAGACGCTCAACAGCCCGCAGCAGGAAATGCCTAGTGCCACAGAACAGCTGAACGGCACAAGGAGAAAGGCAATAATAGACTTACGGGCTGGAGCGGTCCGGGGTGGTCCGTGCTGTCCGGTGTGAGGAGGCTAACAGGAACAGCCGCTAACATCAGGCACCGAGCGGTGTCGGGAGACGTTAGAGAAGACAATGAGTCAGGCTAAAAGTAAACCGTAGGGAGTGGAGGCTTGCTTACACGGAGTGAACAGACACTGTGTACAAAGCGCAATGATCCGGCGATCTCTTCCGACTCAAACAGTGCTTAAGTAATAACCATACTAATGAGGAAAGAGACCGCAGGTGTGGATGTGCGTGGACTGGACATAATGGAAAACAGGTGTGCATGAGTGAGTGTCTGAGCATGTGAATGACGATGAATGGAGGTGTGTGTGTGTGTGTGTGTGTGTGTGTGTGTAATGAGGAACAGCTGGTGCACTGACAGGAGGGGGGGGGCGTGGCCGAGCTGTCAGGGAGCGGAGGACTCAAAGGGCTCCCTGAAGCGCCTGATGGTATGGCAAGAGACAAAATAGCCCTAGTGTCAGAACTGGGTTTGGGACACCAAACCCAAGTTCATGACAGGTAACTCACATAGCACTCAATGTAAGGAACATAATGGCTATGTAGCTTAGGCAATTCATAACACAACATGTAGCTTAACCCATCGCCCCCTTGCTACCATACAGTCCCGATGGAGAAGCCACCCTCGGGGACCCGTCTGAAGTTAGCATATTAAGATAAGATAAGATAAGATAAGCCTTTATTAGTCCCACAATGGGGAAATTCCAGGATTGCAACAGCACAGGGATAGCAACACTCAGAGCAACAATCAGAAGGCAAGAAAAAACAACATCTAGTAAACATATGTCCATATTACTATAAATGTATATATATAGACACACAGTGCAGAGCATTATGGTTGGTATATTTGATACCAACCATATATATTGGTTGGTATATTTGATATAATATCATACCTGTTGTTTGTAGACACTTAGAATTCTAAGTGTTTTTCAATATTTTAAAGTAGAAAAGCTAGCTCCTTCAAAAGTGGTGTGGTACTTGTACTGTATATATTCCTATGACATTACTTGGAGGAGTCACAGAAAGTATAAGCTACTTACAGGATTTATTTTTAATATGGATTTAGTAATTGGGGGGAAAAAGCCCTCTGTGTCCCAGTTGTCTATTTCTGAACAGTGACTAAGTGCATTGCTGTTGCCACTGTCTCTGATTAAGTGCAAAAAGGCCAGTAATTATAGCACCATAATGTTTTCACTTCACACATTAGAAGGACATGGTGGGTGGTGTTGCTTTTATAATGGAAAATCAAATGAAGGCCGGCACTAGGTAGTGAAAGATGTCAACCACTTTCCAGAGCTAAAAAGTACAGAGCACATACAGCCATGGACAAAATTGTTGGTACGTCTCTGTTAATGAAAGAAAAACCCACAATGGTCACAGAAATAACTTGAATCTGACAAAAGTGGTAATAAATAAAAATTCTATGAAAATTAACCAATGAAAATCAGACAATGCTTTTGAACTGTGGTTCAACAGAATTATTTTAAAAAAACAAACTCATGAAACAGGCCTGGACAAAAATGATGGTACCCTTAACTTAATATTTTGTTGCACAACCTTTTGAGGCAATCACTGTAATCAAACGATTTCTGTAACTGTCAATGAGACTTCTGCACCTCTCAGCAGGTATTTTGGCCCACTCCTCATGAGCAAACTGCTCTAGTTGTCTCAGGTTTGAAGGGTGCCTTCACCAGACGGCACGTTTCAGCTCCTTCCACAGATGTTCAATAGGATTTAGATCAGGGCTCACAGAAGGCCACTTTAGAATAGTCCAATATTTCACTCTTAGCCATTCTTGGGTGTTTAGCTGTGTGTTTTGGGTCATTATCCTGTTGCAAGACCCATGACCTGCGACTGAGACTAAGCTGTCTGACACTGGGCAACACATTTCTCTCTAGAATACCTTGATAGTCTTGAGATTTCATTGTACCCTGCACAGATTCAAGACACCCTGTGCCAGATGTAGCAAAGCAGCCCCAGAACATAACAGAACCTCCTCCATCTTTCACAGTAGGGATAGTGTTCTTTTCTTGGTATGCTTCATTTTTGCGTCTGTGAACATAGAGCTGATGTGCCTTGCCAAGAAATTCCAGTTTTGTCTCGTCTGTCCATAGGACATTCTCCCAGAAGCTTTGTGGCTTGTCAACATGCAGTTTGGCAAATTCCAGTCTGGCTTTTTTAGGATTTGTTTTCAACAGTAGTGTTCTCCTTGGTCGTCTCCCATGAAGTCCACTTTGGCTCAAACAACGATGGATGGTGCGATCTGACACTGATGTACCTTGACTTTGGAGTTCACCATGAACATGTTTAGAGGTTGTTCTGGGCATTTTTGTTACCATTCGTATTATCCGTCTCCTCCTGCAGCCACATCCAGGGAGGTTGGCTACAGTCCTGTGGATCTTAAATTTCTGAATAATATGTGCAACTGTAGTCACAGGAACATCAAGCTGCTTGGAGATGGTCTTATAGCCTTTACCTTTAACATGCTTGTCTATAATTTTCTTTCTAATCTCCTGAGACAACTCTCTCCTTTGCTTCCTCTGGTCCATGTTTAGTGTGGTACACACCATGTCACCAAACAGCATAGTGACTACTTGTCACCCTTTAAATAGGCCGACTGACTGATTACAAGTTTGTAGACACCTGTGATGTTAATTAGAGGACACATCTTGGTTGAACATGTCCCTATGGTCACATTATTTTCAATCTTTTCTAGGGGTACCATCATTTTTGTCCAGGCCTGTTTCATGAGTTTGTTTTTTAAAATAATTATGTTGAACCACAATTCAAAAGCATTGTCTGATTTTCATTGGTTAATTTTCATAGAATTTTTATTTATTACCACTTTTGTCAGATTCAAGTTATTTCTGTGACCATTGTGGGTTTTTCTTTCATTGACAGAGGGGTACCAACAATTTTGTCCACGGCTGTATTTATAAATAAAGATCATTATTTGCCATTTTTGAAAACTGTAATAATGAGTTGATAGCTTGCATTGTTAAAGTACGTATAGTAAAAACAGTGTTTTGAAATGTGATTATTTATTATCTTATGTACCGTACAGTATATGGAAGCCAGGTGTGGACATGGTCAAAACTATCTTTTTTTAATTTAGTTTGTTTTTTAATTAAAAAAAAAACTATTCCATGATAAGACATTAACTTATCTTGTGATCATGAGAAAATGAGCCATTATCTCCTGATAATGCATTGATTTATCCTGTGATCTTGAAAAAACAGAATGAAAAAAGATAGTGGCAGTGGCCGCTCTTGGCTTCTGTAAATGCAATATTCTATCTAATTCATTTACATTTTATTGACTACAGTAGGCAATTTTGCAAAAATTTATCTGGGGCAAAAAAAAATTTCAGTTTCCCCAACAGTTCTACAATATCAGTTGAGATTATTTTTCCAATCATCATAAAATCTTGGTTGACATCATACACCACCTGAAATCCACTGCCTGCTGTCTTGATACCCTCCCAACAGGGTTTTTTAAAAACGGTTCATACTGTATGACCTCAGATCTTCTACAGATCATAAATATGTCTCTGCATTCAGGTGTCTTCCCTCAGTGCTGTAAAACAGCTGTTATCAAGCCATTTCTAAAAAAGAGCATCCTAGACACCTCACTCATGAGGCCCATATCACACCTGCCCTTTCTTAGGAAAATAATAGAAAAATCTGTTTTTCAACAATTGGACAACTTCCTGACATTAAAAATAACTGTTCTGATGTCTTCCAGTCAGGTTTTCGGCCACACCACAGCACTGAGACAGCTCTAGTTAAGGTCCTTAATGACATCCACTCCAATACAGATAATGGCAACATTTCAGTCTTGGTTCTACTGGACCTCAGTGCTGCATTTGACACGGTCGACCATAACATCTTATTAGACCAGCTGAAAAACTGGGTAGGACTTTCTGGTACAACACTTAGCTGGTCTGAGTCCTATTTAAAAGACAGGGACTATTTTGTGTCTATAGGTAACAACAAATCTGAGTGAACAAAAATAACCTGTGGCGTTCTCCAAGGTTCCATTTTGGGACCTTTGTTTTTCAACATCTATATGACTCCCACAAGCTCAAATCATAAAAATACAACAAAATCCATGCATCCATCTTCTACCGCTTTTCCAGAGGTCCAGGTCGCAGAGGCAGCAGTACAAGCAGAGAAGCCCAGACAACAAAATATATTACCATAATTATGCAGATGATACACAAATCTACATAACTGTCTCACCAGGAGACTATGGTCCATTTAAAACCCTGATCAAATGCATTGGTCAAATTAAAGAGTGGATGTGCCAGAATTTTCTTCAGTTAAACAAAGAGCGGAGTGGTTAGCACTGTGGCAGCACAGCAACTCACCCTTGGTGGGGGGATCCTGGGTTCGATCCCAGCCCCCGACCAACAGTGATCTGTGTGGGGTTTGCATGTTCTCCCCGTGTTTTTCTTTCACACATCTGACACAAGGGCGGCGCGGTGGCGGAGTGGTTAGCACAGCGGCAGCACAGCAACTCACCCTTAGCTGGAGGATCCTGGGTTCGATCCCACAGTGATCTGTGTGGAGTTTGCATGTTCTCCCTGTGTCTGCGTGGGTTTACTCCGGGATTTCTCCGGTTTCCTCCCACATGCTAAAAACATGCAAGTTCGGTTAATTGGCATCAAAACTGGGGATTCTAAATTGTCCTTAGGTATAACTGTGAGAGTGAATGTTTGTCTGTCTCTCTGTGTTGGCCCTGCGATGGACTGGCAATCTGTCCAGGGTGTACCCTGCCTCTCGCCCAAAGATGCTGGGATAGGCTCCAGCCCCCCCGCAACCTGAAAAGGATTAAGCGGAAGAAGATGAATGAAAACTGAAATAATAGTTTTTGGAGCCAAAGCAGAAAGACTCAAAGTTAGTACTCAGTTTCAGTCAATGGTGCTAAAAACCAACAGCCAAGCCAGAAATCTGGGTGTGGTTCTGGACTCAGACCTGAATTTTAACAGCCACATTCAGACAGCAGTGAAGTCAGCCTATTATGACTTAAAGAACATAGCGAGGATTAAAGGTCTGATGTCTCAGCAGGATCTAGAAAAACTTGTCCATGAATTTATCTTCAGTAAACTGGACTACTGTAATGCTGTCCTCACAGGTCTCTCTAAAAAGTCCATCAGACAGCTGCAGTTGGTTCAGAACGCTGCAACTTGAGTCCTCACTAAGACCAAGAAAGTGGATCATATAACTCCAATCTTCAGATCTTTACACTGGCTTTCTGTCAGTCAAAGAATGGACTTCAGAATACTGCTGTTGGTTTATAAAGCTCTGAATGGTTTAGGTTCAAAATACATTTGGCCCTAAACCTCAGATCATCAGGGTCAGGCCTACTATCAGTGCCAGGAGTTAGAGCCAAACATGGTGAGGCAGCATTCAGTTTTTATGCCCCTCACATATGGAGCAAACTCCTAGAAAGCATCAGGGCTGCTGAAACTCTCAGCTGCTTTAAATCCAGGTTAAAAACTCATCTATTTGCCGTGGCCTTTCAGTAGAACAATTGTTAATCTCCTACAATGTGTCAAGAGCTGAGCACTGGAGGTTCTGTCATGCTCAGTCTCGTGGCTTTTTCTCTGTATTTATATATTTGTTGTATTTTGTGCCTTTCGGATTTGTTATCTCTGTAATGCTTTTTTATTTTCCTGTTTATATCTTAGTTTTACTATGTTCCGATTCTGTATCAATTGGTATCTATTTCTCAGTTTGTACTTGTTTATATTTTACTCTTCTAATTCCTTATTGTTGTGGTTGACAGCTGTCAGGGCAATTCCTGGATGGTGCTCCGTGTGGGCGTAGTCCTGTCAGCTGTCAGCCAGTCGTGCTCCTCTCATTACTTCCAGCTGATCAAAATTATTAATCATTGGGCGGTGCGGTGGAACAGTGGTTAACACTGTGGCAGCACAGCAACTCACCCTTGGCCATGGGATACCGGGTTCGATCCCAGCCCCTCACCAACAGTAATCAAATCAAATCATTGCTACCTTCTGCCCACTCGTGTGACCCCACACCTGGCATTAACTTGTGTTAATTGTTCTGACCCTATTTAAAAACAGCATTGTCATTTCATGTCGCCGCTGTCTTGAGTCAGTCTCACCTGAGTTTTTCCTCGTCTCCACCAGAGCCCTGTCCTCACTCTGGTGCGTAATTTGTAAGTTTCTCTTTTGTTGGAATTTTGTGTTTGAGCACCGTTTTGGACTTTATGTTTTTGTTGTTTTCAATAAATCTCACAACTCACAGTTCAGCACATGGGTCTGTCTCTCTGCCCCGAGGGGCCATTCATGACACAATGTACTGTAACCTTTATTTCTGTCTTATTCTATTTTTATCTTGTCTTTGTTTCTCTTTAATTTACTTTAGGGGGTGGCGGTGGAGCAGGTGTAGTGTGTCCGACTACTGATCGGAGGGTCATGGGTTCGATTCCTGCTCTGTCTGCTGTCCACTTGTCGAAGTGTCCTTGAGTAAGACACTGAACCCCCAGTTGCTCCTGGTGGCCTGGTTAGCGCCTCTGTGTGTGTGGCAGCTCTGCTGCCATCAGTGTGTGAATGTGTGTGTGAATGGGTGGATTGCAGGATCTGTAAAGTGCTTTGGTCATCCTAGTTGAGAAGAAAAGCACTATATTAGTGATTACCACTTTTATAGATACTTTTAAAATTTTTATGTATTCCTTTTGCAACTTGCTCTAAAGCTTTATATAAAGCACCTTGAATTGTCTTGTACACGAAATGTGCTATACAAATAAATTTGCTCTGCTTCATCAGAATAAATGAATGGAGTAAATGAAACCTATTTGAAAATGAAAGATGTAAAAACATTATTTTGCAAGGCCACTCATTTGATGAAACGCCGTAACTCATCTGTTTATGCACCATTTTTACACCCATTGATGAATAGTCAGTGTGTCTATTTCCAGATCATTCTACACATACTACGGGATTACGACACAGGCACGTCTGCGTATGGTGATTGGTGTCAGGGAGCATACATACATGGCACTGCTTCCTCCTCCGATGCTTCATGTGTCCAATGAGCAGTGGAGTTTCCACAGGATTTTCCTGTCGTCTCACAGGAAGCAGGAGACAAATATGGCTTTAACATGTTGAGCCCAGCAGCGTCATGCTCTAGATAGCAGCTCTTACATATACTATTCACAGACTGAGACAGAAGAGAGTGATTCAGAGCACCCAGCATTCAGCTTCGCTGCCCACGGGAACAGTTTGACTGTGTGTTTTTCACGCTTTCACACTCACTCTCCTCCCAGCAGAAACACAGACAAAGGTAGCTGTCAGTCTCAGAAAATTATGCTAATTAAAGAACCAAGTAGCACAGTGACACTGTTATTGTTAGGGGGCGAGAAGGCGGACGGCTTAGATGTTGCCTATAATGTCCTCGAGATGTTGTCGGCTGTTCTCGATGTTCAGTAGTAGCTGTGCAGACTTTGTGATTCTATTTTTTAACCACAGGATACATGATAGGTTTTAATTTTCTAGTACCACTTTACAATAAAAATACCCTAATAATGTGTAAATAGTTTATAAGTTGGTTATTAATTAGGTAGTATAGACTTTATAAATGATTAATAAGTTGTTATATTTAAGCAATATTACACAAGAGTGAGTTATGGTATCGTGAATATACTAACTCCAGGTGTGATGTAGCTAGTATATTCATGATACCGTAATGAATTCGAGTGTAATATTGTGTTTATACAACAGTTCCGCAAGTACAATATTAAATGACAGCAATACTGGACAAAGTATTATGATTTGTTTGTTTAACCAGCTATTTTGTGCAGCTGAGAAAAAAATAGTCCTAAATGTCCTGTAACTGTTGCTAAACATCTCAATCAGCATGAAGACGTCTGTTGTCATTTCACACATGCGTAAGCAAACTAAATACTGTCAAGTGCAAAAGTAATGTGTTTATAAAACATAACTGTTAAGTCAGTGCTTCAGAAAATCCCAAATCAAAACGTATCCAATACTGGTCGCCAGAATCACCGGTAGATAGTCAGTAGTTAATAGTTAGCATACTAACAATTTAGCACATTTTGCTCACTTTTCTTTGCATTTTCAATGAAACAAAGAGTACAGGCAGCACGTTGGTGGAGTGGTTAGCATCACGGCAGCACAGCAACTCACCTTTGGCCGGGGGATCCTGGGTTCGATCCCAGCCTCCACACTCTGTGTGGAGTTTGCATGTTCTCCCCGTGTCTGTGTGGGTTTACTCCGGGATTTCTCTGGTTTCCTCCCACATGCCAAAAACATGCAGGTTAGGTTAATTGGCATCAAACTGGGGATTCTAAATTGTCCTTTGGTATAACTGTGAGAGTGAATGGTTGTCTGTCTCTCTGTGTTGGCCCTGCGATAGATTGGCGATCTGTCCAGGGTGTACCCTGCCTCTCTCCCAAAGATGCTGGGATAGGCTCCAGCCCCCCCGCGACCCAAAAATGATTAAGCGGAAGAAGATGGATGGATGGACAAACAGTACATCACTACAAATGTTTTGTGGTTTGTTAATTGAGACAATAAATCAAACTCTAGTACTGCCCATTTTTTAAACAGATGTGAAATCGCTTAATGAGCTTAAAATGACCAGGGTAGATGGAGGTAGACCTTTGAAAAAGGGTGGGACTTCCGGGTTACGGATGTATAATTTCCTGTCAGTGCTTCACTGCGGAAATTAAGGTATCCAAAACAGTATTGCAATTGTCAGAGAGTTGATAGAAAATTACTGTTAATAATGAACGGTTACTAGAACACCCTTGAAGTGGAGTGATACATATCCAGTAAAACTGGAGTGCAATTATCGCAGATTATAGTAACTCCTGAAATCCCTATTGACATAACGCATGGCTCAGAAGACACACACGCAGGCTCAGGATGGATTTAATAGCTTTATTGAACAACAAGAGTGCGTGGCTGCGTGTCTGTGGGATAAGAATGTATTGGTGGTGGGCGTCTGCATCAGGCACGGGGGCAGGAAGCCGTTCAGCCGGACAACCCTAAGGGAGGAAGCAGAGGGAGAAGGGTAACGGGCACCACACCAATACAGAAGACTAAGACAGTTTGCTGGCTTACTTGGTTTGGGCTGGTGGCTGGCGTTAACAAGGGCATAGCCCGGGAGACAGCAACCTGGAGCGCCTGTAGCAGCAGCGAGGAGGCAGCGGCGAGGAGACGAGGTCCGCCGCCGGGGAATCCACCTGTGCACAGGGGAGAAGACTGGGAGAAAAGAGGTAAGGGATGCTTACTCAGATTTCCTTGCTTGGAGAAGGGGGTTCCTTGCAGCAAGAGATGCCGATGAGAGCAGACGGCTTCAGGCCGAAGCCCAGGGCAGAGTGAGTTAAATACCTCGCCGTTGACGAGGCGCAGGTGTGCGCGCAGCTGGCGCCGCTGATGAGCAGCGAGTCGTGACAGTACTCCCCCTCTAGCAGCGCCTCCTGGCGATGGTTTCTCCGGGTGCGCTCGGTGGAACTCAGCGATGAGGGACGGGTCCAACACAAACGAGGAGCGCACCCATTGTCTCCATTCAGGTCCATAGCCCTCCCAGTCCACCAAATACTGCAACCCACGACCCCGGCACCGGGAGTTCAGGATGGCGGAGACTGTCCAGGCCGGCTGGCCACCTATCATCCGAGGCGCGGACTGCGCTGCAGGTGGAGGGCAGAGGGGGTCAGAGATCACCAGTTTAACCTTGGAGACATGGAAGGTGGGATGGATGCGGAGGGAGGGGAGAATAGCCACACACACAGCCACCGGGTTGATGATCTGGGTAATGGGAAGTGGGCCGATGAATCGTTGTGCCAGCTTTCTCCTCTCACCCTTTAAATTCACGTCCTGTGTGGACACCCAGACTTGTTGGCCCACCTGGTAGGCAGGGGCAGGTCTCCTGTGCCGGTCCGCCGTAGATTTATTGCGCTTCACCGTGCGTAAAAGCGCATTGCGTGCCGTGGACCAAAGGGAGCGGCACCGCCTGAGGTGCGCCTGGACAGAGGGGACAGCCAACTCGCCCTCCTGCGTGGGGAATAGAGGTGGATCATAGCCCAGGGATGCCTTGAAGGGGGACATCCCGGTGGCAGAAGAGCGGGAGGTGTTGTGGGCGTACTCCACCCAGGCGAGATGTGTGCTCCAGGACGCGGGCTTAGATGCAGTGACGCAGCAGAGCGCAGCCTCCAGCTCCTGATTGGTCCGCTCACACTGCCCGTTGGATTGGGGGTGATGGCCGGAGGAGAGGCTTACTTTGGCTCCCAGGGCGTTGCAGAAAGACCTCCAGACGTCCGAAGCGAACTAGGGACCCCGATCGGAGACCACGTCAACCGGTATCCCGTGCAGTCTGATCACGTGCTGGATGAGGAGGTCCGCCGTCTCCAAGGCAGAGGGGAGCCCCCATAGAGGCACAAAGTGGTCGGCCTTGGAGAAACGGTCAACGATGGTCAGGACTGTGTCGAAGTTGTTGGAGACAGGGAGACCGGTGACGAAGTCTAGGGCGACATGCGACCAGGGCCTACCAGGGATGGGCAGGGGCTGGAGCAGGCCCACGGGGGGAGCGTTACCTGACTTGCTGGTGGCGCAGACAGGGCAGGCCCAGGCGTAGCGGGCGGCGTCCTTCCGCAGTCCCGGCCACCAAAAGGACCGTTGGAGGAGGTCAATCATCCGGGAGGACCCAGGGTGGCAGGTGAGCTTCGAGGTATGGAGCCAGTGGATAACCTCCCCCCGGACAGCAGATGGCACGAAGAGCCTCCCCTCCGGTCCGCCACCAGGGTCCGGTTCCGACTCCTGCGCCCTCCAGATCTTGCTCTCAATGTTCCAGGAGATGGCCCCCACGACGCACGACCTGGGCAGGATGGTGTGGACAGCATCTTCTGATGCCTCAGGGGTGAATTGCCTGGAGAGGGCGTCGGGCAGGCCGTTCTTGGAGCCGGGCCTGTAGGTGATGTTAAACCTAAACCTTGCGAAGAACAGGGACCAACGCGCCTGGCGGGCGTTCAGATGCTTGGCAGTTCTCAAATACTCCAAGTTCTTATGGTCGGTGAGTACCAGGAACGGCAAGGCGGCCCCCTCCAGCCAGTGGCGCCACTCCTGAAGCGCGAGTTTGATGGCCAATAGTTCTCTGTCCCCCACGTCGTAATTACATTCCGCTGGGGACAAGCGCCGAGAGAAGAAGGCGCAGGGCCGCTTGGCTCCGTTGGCAGGTGACCGCTGGGACAGCACCTCCCCCACCCCCGTATCCGAAGCGTCCACCTCCACGATGCACTGCAGTGCGGGATCGACCTGGCTGAGGACCCGGGAGGAGGAAAACTCCATCTTCAGCGCCTGGAAGGCCGCTGCGGCCTCTTCAGTCCACCAGAACAGGACCTTAGGGGAGGTGAGGCGGGTCAGAGGGCCGACGATGGCTCCAAAATTAGGGACGAAGCGGCGGTAGAAATTGGCAAACCCGATGAACTGTTGCACCTGTTTCCTCGAGGTAGGCGTGGGCTAATCTACCACCGCTTTGACCTTCGCTGGGTCCGGGAGCACCTGGTCATGGGAGATGACGAACCCCAGGAAGGAATTTGTCTTGGCGTAGAACTCACACTTCTCCGCTTTCACATATAGTCGGTTCTCCAGTAGCCTCTGAAGGGCCCGCCTCACGTGGATCCGGTGCTCGTCCCTGGATCTGGAGAAGATGAGGATATCGTCCAGGTAGACGAACACGAACAGGCTGATGAAATCCTGGAGGACGTCATTTATGAGGCGCTGAAAGACGGCTGGAGCGTTGGTCAGCCCGAACGGCATGACTAGGTATTCAAAGTGGCTGTTAGGGGTACGGAAGGCAGTCTTCCATTCATCTCCCTCCCGGATCCAGACGAGGTGGTACGCGCTGCGGAGATCCAGCTTGGTAAACCAGGTTGCCCCCTGGAGGGAGTGGAAGGCGGTGCCCATCAGGGGCACGGTGTAGCGGTCCTTCTCTGTGATGTCATTGACTTGAAGCAGCTAGCTAGCGAGTGTCGTTTTGGACCTGTTGAAATTATACTAAAAAGGACAGTTTGTTATGACCCGAGCGCCGGTTCTGATCGCGCTCGGGCTAAGTTATTTCTCGCTGCCGGCCTTGACAGCTGCGGGCTGTATTCTGGCCTCACCGGGCTCTTATTGTGAAGGTGCTCGGTGGGGCTTCCGCCTGTCAACGGCCGGTCAGCTGATTGTCATTACCATCGTTAGTGCTTTGCCCTTTTAAGCCCGGCACTGACGACGGTAAGACGCAGGAGTATGGTCTACATTCTGTCAACGTCTCGTCTCGTTTTCCTTGTCAAGTCTGGGTCTACGCCTCGTCATGTTTGAGAGTGCCGTGAGACCTTCATGTCAGGTTTGTCATCATAGTTTTGTCACAGTTAGCTCGTGGCGGCTGGGTTAGCCCTACGAGCCCAAGTCTAGGTCTTGTGTGTATTTGCCCTAAGGGGTTCATAGTTGTGTTTTGTCACATCTGAAAATAAATAACATCTTAGCCAAACTCTCTGGTGAACTCTGTGGCGTCTCTTGGTGATCTGTGAGGATCACCACATGACAGTATACTCCTGCCAGGTCGCCTAAACGGAGGCGCCGCGCCAAGACGCCGTTTCACCGTGAGTTTGTGCCATTTTGGACTGTTTGTTCTTCCTTGTCTGGATGCCTGCTGCTGGGAGAATGCCGTCATCCAGGGGTCGCGGTCGGCGCCTGGACAGAAGGCTAGCGGAGGTCCTGGAGTACGTGGACTGCACGTTATTCTCCGCTACGCTGTGGGACGCTCCCAGCGACGTGTGCAGGCATTTGGACTACGCTGAGGAGCTTTTGGACAACCTTCCCCTCGATAGTTATGACCACCTGGAGGTGATAACGAGGTGGGAGGAACTCGCCATTCAGCGCGAGTTACTTCGCGGGCTGGAAGAGAAGAGCAGGAAGCAGGGGATTTGGAATCCCCGCTCCCCGCGTTGGTGTCCCGTCCCGGAGCAGGTCCAGGAGTACGCGCCGTCTGGGGGCCGGCGAGGACGTCGGCGTAACGGCGCGGGCAACCCTCAGCGGAATCCCCGGCTGGACTCGCTGCTGGCATATCCCGTCAGCGAATCTCCGAGAGCGGCCCCACCTCGTCTTCCCAGGGGGCCCTCTGTCGCCATCCAGCGGGGAGAAGGAGGAATGACGTCCCCCACAGCAGGAACCATCTCTGCCCCGGTAGGAAGGCAAGTGCACGATAATTTCTCATATCATGATATTATTCTGCCTTGTCTGACTCCTGGGGATGGGGTTCGGGGTTCGCAGCCCCCCGAGCCCCCTCCACCTGCTGTGGATGAGATTATTAAACCTACTGCCTCTGTGTTCTCCCTCGTCGAGCGTCGCCGGACGAAGAGGGCCCCTGCAGTGCTGGATAGCCTGCATCCGGCCCTGCAGTCACGTCTTGGACGGAGGAGAGGAGCGGACTGCGGCCCGGAGCCTGAGCCGACGAAGAAGCGTCCCCGGGTCTCCTCGCCGGAGCGGTCCGAGCCAGTGGGTCAAGGGTTCCCTGCCCCCACGCCATACGGGTCATCGGCGTGGATAGCAGCATGGGAGGAACCTGAGGCTGCAGATAATATCGTGCCAGCTGCGGAGCCCGACGCAGCTGAGTCCGAGCCAGCTGACGAGAGTCGCCCTGAACCCGGATCATCGGAGTCCTGGGTGGCAACAGAACCCGAGTGCAGGCAAGTGCTCCCTTTTCTGTCTCTGTCCCCTGTTGAGCATTTTTGCCTGCCTCTTGGGGAGGCGAGTGAGGAGCAGCCGGTTCCGTTGCTACCAGTGATACTGATCCCGGTTTTCCTGTCCCCGAGCTTTGTTTTAGTGTCGCCGGCGTGGAACGGGTCGGTGTCACCGAGGTGGAGGTCCCAGGTTCGGGGGTGGAGTTCGTCAGCGGAGCTGCACCGGAGGCCCAATCGGGTCCCACCGCAGGGGCGGTTCCGGCCCAATCGGGGTCCAACGTGGGTGCACCGGGGGCCCAATCGGGGTCCACCACGGAGGCGGTTTTGGCCCAATCGGGGTCCACCGCGGGTGCGGATCTGACCCAATCGGGGTCCAACGTGGGTGCACTGGAGGCTCGATCGGGGTCTACCGCGGGTGCAGTTCTGGCCCAATTGGGGCCCAACGTGGGTGCAGCTGGAACCCAATCTGGGTCCAGCGGTGATGCAGCGCGAGCGTGGTCCATTGGCGGAGGAGGAGCTGCAGATCCTTCTTCGCGGAGCGGATTCTTGGCTCGCCCTGCTCATTGATCCCCTCTGAGTCACCGCCCCTATTCATCATCGCCGGGGGCCATGGGGGTCCCTGTTCGCTCGCCCCGGTTCTCCCGAGTTTTGTTCTCGTCAGGGAGGCCGCTGCGGGTTGTTGATGCCCTGGACTGGTGGCTGAGGGACACGGGTCGGCCGCCGGAGGGACTGTTTCGCCGGTTCGGCGCCTCGGTTCGGCCACCCGACCTGTTATGTGTGCCATGGGGCTACCTAGTTCGACCACCGGAGAAGCAGACGTGCGGGACTCTGGACTCTGGTGAGCTGCCTGGTCCGCCTCCTTTGACCATCGGTCGACATAAACTGTCGGGGGGTGGTAGTGGTCCCTGGGTTTGTCTCAGTATTTGTGTTTTTTTTCCTTTGTCCTGGTTATTTTGTATCTAGTGCTCATGCCTTGCAGTAGCCCTGCTGGCTTATGTATAGTCTGGGTAGAACGTGTGGTGCTCTGTTTTTTTTTCTTTTTTTTTTCGTGTATAGTTTGATATGAGCGAGTAGTGCTTTGTTTTTTTTTGTTTCATGTAGTCTGGTATGAGCATGTAATGCTCTGTTTCTGTTTTGTATAGTTTGATATGAGCGAGTAGTGCTCTGGTTTTTTTGCTTCATGTAGTCTGGTATGAGCATGTAATGCTCTGTTTCTGTTTTGTATAGTCTGGTATGAGCGAGTAATGCTCTGTTTTTTGTTTTTTCATGTATAGTCTGGTATGAGTGAGTATGCTCTATTCTTGCATTTAATTTTTTTCTGAACCTGTAGTTCTGGTTTTTGTTTTCCCTTGTACATTTTTCTTGTTAGTCTTGTCATTGTCTTGTATGGTTTTTTTGTCTTGTTCATGGGTTGGTTTCTCTCCCTCCACACCTGTGCCCCAACCTCCCACCCTGGGGGGGGGGGCAGGGTGGTTCCTTGGGGCGTTCGGAGTCCGCCCGTGGAGGGAGGGTACTGTTATGACCCGAGCGCCGGTTCTGATCGCGCTTGGGCTAAGTTATTTCTCGCTGCCGGCCTTGACAGCTGCCGGCTGTATTCTGGCCTCACCGGGCTCTTATTGTGAAGGTGCTCGGTGGGGCTTCCGCCTGTCAACGGCCGGTCAGCTGATTGTCATTACCGTCGTTAGTGCTTCGCCCTTTTAAGCCCGGCACTGACGACGGTAAGATGCAGGAGTATGGTCTACATTCTGTCAACGTCTCGTCTCGTTTTCCTTGTCAAGTCTGGGTCTACGCCTCATCATGTTTGAGAGTGCCGTGAGACCTTCATGTCAGGTTTGTCATCATAGTTTTGTCACAGTTAGCTCGTAGCGGCTGGGTTAGCCCTACGAGCCCAAGTCTAGGTCTTGTGTGTATTTGCCCTAAGGGGTTCATAGTTGTGTTTTGTCATGTCTGAAAATAAATAACATCTTAGCCAAACTCTCTGGTGAACTCTGTGGCGTCTCTTGGTGATCTGCGAGGATCACCACATGACACAGTTAGCAGGATCTTTTCAGTTAACCACTGAAATAATCACAGAAAAAGTACTATTCCTCAGCTTAACTTTTATTCTCACATGCAGAAAGTCTCAATACACAGCTGTGGACCCTTTCTTCAGTATACCTGGTAAGAAGAGAAGAGTCCCTCTCACAGGAACTTCAAGACACTTATACTTCAGTCAGCTGGGTGTTCCCATCTGACCTCCAACAATGGTTTATTGTCCTTCTGGGTCCTTTGTCCTCAGGGCTCCTTTGTTTGGCTTCCGCGGACCCCTGCTGTGATATCTCCATGTCCTGTTGCTTTGTCACACCCTGAGCTATGCATTCCTTATACATAAGGGAACTGTGTGCGTATGCATAAACATTCCTTTACAATGATAGGAAGAGAGTGTAAGACCTAATTTGCAAGCACTGTGGTAGTTCATAATAATATACTGTATATCAGACTGCTTGAAGATGAGATGGTACGCAACCAACTAGCAGAGCACATGTGCAACGCTGAGCTGCGTGCTAGGCTATTAGTGGCACCTAATGACTTGACATTAGCTAAAGCAGTTGAGCTAGCTCTCCGGTTGGAAGCCGTTGATAAGCTAGCTGTGGAGCTAAATTGGTGCCAGCCACAGAAGCTGCCGGAGCCGCCCGCCTCAGCTAATGTTGCGGACCCTGATAGCAAGGATAGCTTGGACGAAGATTATTGGAAAATCAGTGCTGCCAGCCGAAGGTCTGCCCTGGGAAACTCCCGTTGCAGGCATTGTGGGTCCGTATCGCACCGCCATAAAGCAAAGGAATGCCCGGCAAGAGGAAAACGTTGTAGTAGATGTGGACACAGGAATCACTACGCCAGGGTGTGTCGTTTGTCTTACCCGGGGAACCCACGGGAGAAATCACCCTGCCCGCCCCCGACGGACACTGGGAGCGAATGGTTTGGCGAGCTAATGGACACCCTCCCTTTCAAGCCAACCAGTTCTCACTCAGTGTCGGAACCCATGCTGATGAGCGACACCATGCTAGCCTCAGATGCCTTTGGTACTTGCCCGCAGTTGGGTGGGGGGTCTGCAGCTATGACGGTGAACACTACAACGTTTATAGAAGAGGACGTGGCCAGACTGAAGAGCATGGAGTAACAGAACGCTCAGCAGCAGCTCATCAGGCCGAGTAAAATCCCACTTTGGGTTACGGACTTGGTTCGGGTCTGGGGTGATGAACGACGACAGCAAAGGTGGGCCAGATGACAGCCAGTAAAACTTCAAGCACATCTGCGGATAGTGGCAAAGTTGGGAGCAGCATGCTTCTGGTTGTCCGACGGCTCGATGAGGCATGCCAACCAGCTACGGCGTGTCCAGGAGGACGCTCCAGGTGGCAAGGCTGGACGGGAGTTGGTGGTGGTGGTGTGGGATCCGGACTCTGTTGTCCATTAGATCAGCCATCGCTCTGGGGGCCTGCTGCCTCCAGGGGCGTGCCTGCTGAAGGGCTGCCCTGGACCCCCCATGCCGGTTCCACCTTTTCCACCCAAGTGACTGTGCGGTAGCACTATGTTTATATTTCCTGTGTGTTTTATGTGCATGTTGTTATGGAGTTGTATATACATTTGTGTTTTAGTTTAGGAGCACGGCAGTGATTTTAGTTTAATAAAAGACTTTTAGTTTATTTGGTGGAAGAATAATCCACCATGCCGTGCGGGCTGCGTGGCAGTCCACCCACCAGTCCTATTTTAGGTTATTTTGTGTTAGTGTGTTAGGCCAGTTAAGTACATTGGTTTTCATCATTTTAGAGCATGATTCGGGCTCCAAATTGGGGTGGTTTCAATTGCGTGTGTGGTTTTGGACTTTTCTAAGGGGGGGAGGAAATGTGGTGTGTGTATTAAGGGCACCTTATTGTGAAGTGCAGTGTAGTGACGTGCACTTCTTGTAACGTCACCGCACTGCCCTATATAGCGAGGCTAGCCACCATAGCACGGCCTCTTCATGCCGGATGATCCCGCTGGTGCTTGCCGTGTAACTGCCGTGTAAAGCTGTGTTCGATGCTACCTCATCTTGCCTCATTCATCACCAGGCTTTCCATACATAACAATCCTAAATTCACTAAATACAGCTTCACTTAGCCACAATGGCACACACTCCATATTTATACAGATATATTGGTCTTTTCCTGTTGTTTAATACCACTGTTCATATTTAAACAGACTAAAAAGTGAAAAAAAAATATGTTTAGTTATTCATTTATTGCCTCCAAACTCAAATAAAGCAATAATAACTTAATGTTTGGTTTTATTTGATGATGGCAAGGTGAGCTACACCGTTGTCATATTGGGCATATACCTATAGTGTTGTTCTTGGGACCCTTTATGGTGTGACACAAATGGTGATGTCACCTGGAGTATAAGTAGGCTGTGTGGCAGAGGGGCGGTCTCTTTGACCACCTCTTTGCCTAACGGGAGCGTCTCTGTGCCACTGCGAGTCCTATAATAAAGTACTGTGTAGTTCACCCTTTGCCTCATTATTGTGCCACATTTTACAAACATAACATTTAGTGACGAGGATAAAGTTATGGATGCTGGTGTGTTTTCAGTTTGGCCGTTTTTGGAGTCTCCGGGAGAGCCTCCAGTGCCTTGGGCGAGATGGTTTGCCGATTTTAAAAACTACTTGGTGGCGCTAAACCTTGGTGAACTGACGAAGGTATGGGCACGGGCAATTCTGGTCCACAATTTGGGTAGGGAAGGACAGCGTATCCTTGCTACCTTGGGAGTTAGCAATAGCTTCGAGGACATGGTTGAGCTAATGGCGTGACATTTTTGCGCGCCTGCAAACATCATCGTCAGGAGGATCCAGTTTCGGCAGCGCCACCAGCGGCTCGGCGAGTCGGTGCAGCACTATGTTGCAGACCTGCGCCAGCTGACTGGAGACTGCCAATTTGGTGATCTGGAGGAAGAAATGGTCTGCGACCAGCTGGCAGACCACACGCTGTGCTCGTCAGCACGGTCAAAACTACTAACACACTCCGGCGAACTGACTCTAGCCACGGCTGTGGAAATAGCTCAACAGTGTGAAGCAGCGGATAAGCCATCACACAACCTCGGTGAGAGAGCTACATTACGCCCCTATGACTCGCAATCAATGATGCAGGCTGTGGATCCAGACAGCGAAGACAGTGAACAAGAGGAATGCGCTGCAGCTGTAAAGATGAGGTCCACCCCAGGATCGCCCAAACGTTCGGGTTGTGGGTCCACTAAGCACCGGTACAAGGCTGGAGAGTGTCTGGCGAGAGGTAAACGCTGTAGCAAGTGTGGACACCTGCATCATTTTGCCAGGGCCTGTAATAGGTTCGAAGGAGGGTAACGGTGACACAAAGCGGATACCCTTGCTCCAACTCCTACAGTGATTTACACAGTCTCCCTGAGCACAGATGGCCATACATACTGTGTGGTGAAGTTGGACGGTGAGGAGGTGCCGTTGCTGGTGGACACAGGCGGGGTGAGGTCCGTGCTGAACTGGCCTACTGTGAGGATTTTTTTTCCCCATATCACCGAGTGAGAGGTCTTTCAACGCCATTTTGTGGATATGGTGGGAATTGACGGCCCATTGTGGGTTTGTTGGAGCTGACGGCTAGATACAAGGCAGCGGAGGTAGCCAATCTGCAGTTTGTGGTGACTGCCAGTGGAGAGAATGTGATGGGCTGTGACCTTTTCTACGGACTTGGCTTCATGATCACCAGCGGTAGTGGAGAGAAGTGGTCGGGCTGTAGCTTGTGGGCCCAGTCGGTTCTGCGAGTGTTGGACGACGCAATACGGGACGAACCTTGGCTTAGTATTCTGGAAGATGAGCAGGACCAACCCCATCCAGGGCCATCGCGGGAGGGTGCCTGCCCCAGGGTCCAAGTTGCCCTAACTGAGGGAACTGGGCGGCGCCGTGGGACGCCCGTGATGGCGGATGGAGCCGAGTGGCTGACTCATTCTGCTTCTGGAGTTCGTCTGGGAGGTATCGAGAAGCAGGGGGTCACAACGGCTTCGCCAGTGTCCCAAATGAAAGTGAGCGGGGCAGGACCGGCTGGCATGGTTAGGCGTCATGCCACACAGAAACACTGGAAGCCGAACAGGGCTCCTCTGGGGGCCGCTGATTTGGTTTGACACAGAGAGGAGGCCCGGTCGAGAGGAGTACACAGGAAACGGAAGAGACAGGAGGATCAGGGGTGGCTACAGGTTGTGACTGTCCGGGAGGACAGTTACCTGCAGCTGACAGATGGTACGGAGAGACATCCCAACGAGCTGCGGCGTGTTTATGAGGAGAGTGAGGCACCTCAGTACCGAAGTGGGTTGTCCCCAGGCGCCAAGAAAAGAAGATGCTCTGGTCGGGACCCGCCTGACGGGTCTCTGGGAGGTGGGCTCTCCGGGGTGACTGACTGATAATTTGGGGAGCAATGTGTTTAATGTGTGTTTTGTTTTGTATTTTTTTTGCTGATTGCCCGACTTAGTGTGTTCTGCATGAGGTTACTGGGTGAGTTGCTGAAATGTTAACGTGTATATTACCCAGGCTACATTGTTGCTATGTCGACATGGTTAATACACAAAATTGCTATGCGACTGTGCCCAGTATACGACGGAAATACACCCACGTGTTTCTTACACTGGATCGCTATGTGAGCTGTCCATGGTGCTGACGGCAGAATAATCCGTCTAGCCGTGTGAAGATGGGACAGTATGCATGGTTAGGTTCTAATTACTTTGTTGACTATTAGTGTGTGCTTCGGGCTCTAAATTGGGAGAGGGTCTGATTGGTGTGCATGTATTTTGGACTTTTCTATGGGGGGGTGGGCTGCAGTGTTGTTCTTGAGACCCTTTATGGTGTGACACGGGTGGTGATGTCCCGGGATGGTCTCTTTGACCACCTCTCTGCCTAAGGGGAGCGTCTCTGTATCACTGCGGGTCCTATAATAAAGTCCTGTGTAGTTCACCCTTCGCCTCATTACTGTGCCACGTTTTACGGACATAACAATATCTTCATTACATTAATGAAATTGAAACTGAATAGCTTTCACTTTGACAGTGTCTGAAATGTGTTATTTTTTTAACTGACAGACACCGGAGCAGACAGCCGGTAGCCCACAGAGACACAAGCACTTTTTTGTTTTGTTTTTTTTGCTGCATATGCAGGTGACTGCGTGCTGAGGGATTATCCCTCACAGCTTCAGCAATCTCTCCACATTTCCTGTTTTGTGGGAGCATGAAGGAGAATCAGGAGGGTGGATCGCATTGTTGAGAGCTCACAGCATAGCTACAGGAGGCAGTGGCACCAGCCCCACTTCACATCATGTCACTTTCAGCACATATTCTGTCCTTTAAAGGTCACTGGATGATTTGATTTTGTGGCATTTCTTACCAACAAGCTGCAGTAAATCAGTGGGGGGAAAAATCAAAGGCTGCACTGGGAAAAATGTCAGATTTGAAAAAAAATACAAACCCCATTGTGTTCAAACAAGGACAGAAAGAATAGGGGCATATCAGACAATCAATAAAAAAAACACAGTCATAACAAGTCATATTTTAACACCGCAGGCAAAGTACCGAAATGTTCTCTTTTCAAGTCCATCCCCTTCTCTCGTCTCACACCTTCTCCCCCGATGTTCTGCAGCTCCCACACATGTCTGGGTGTGTGACTGGCTGTTATGTGTCGTGCCGGCTAGACTGGAGCCATGGTGCAGCACAAACACAAGACAAGCAGATGGCAATAAAGACACATAAAACCTGGAAGCTTACACATCAAAAGCAGACAGTGACCCAGACAGAGCAGGCTTCCTAGTCACTCAAAATGTTCTCGCTTGAGGACAAGAGGACAAAGGTTGTGCTCAAGGGAAGAACACAAAGGCAAATGTGGGAATGTGTTGAGGAGAGAAAAAAGATAGCTAAAGGTTGGTTACAAAACATGTAGAATTGAGAAAATGGAGCAACTACATTTTACACAGAGAGAAAATCTATGGACAGATTGGTGAACAGAAGGCAGCGATGGATTATGGCCAGTAGGAAGGGGGTGGGCTTTCGTTTTTTGTTTTCTGGTGGGGTAAATTTTCAAAATGTCTGATACAGCTTACTCTTTGCATCTTTGGGCTATCCCAAAAACCAGATTTGGGACTGCAAATATTTGGGAGCAATCCAGAGCAAATATCCAACCATTCTGTACAGTCTTTCTTCTCCCTCAGTGGACTGCATTAACATCACTGTTTGTCAGAAATCGGATTTTTCCTTTAAATTTGGAACTTTTTTTAATCATAAATGTGCAGCTGTTTTTGTACATTCAAGACATTTTTTTCCTTAATGTACTATTTTTTTTTCAGTTCAATTCAACTTTATTTCTATAGCACCATTTCACAACAACAGTCATCTCATAGTACTCTCAAACTGTAGGGGAATACCCCACAATTGCAGAAAGACCCCAACAATCAGGTGATCCCTTCTGAGCAGCACTTGGCAATGGTGGAGAGGAAAACCTCCCTTTTAACAGGAAGAAACCTTTGGCAGAACCAGGCTCAGATAGAGTGATGATATAGAGTGAAGTACACGGTGGTAATGCACCTGTAAGCTGGTTGCCAACCGCCAATCAAATCTAAAAGAAGAAGAAGAACCAGGCTCAGGGAGGGCCAGTCATTCGCTGTGACTGGCTGGGGGGTGAGGGGATAGAGAAGAAGAAGAAAAGAACAGACGTAGAGCAAACAGCATGACAGGTACTCAATCTATGAGAGAGAGCAAACAGATTTTAATGGCCAGCAAAATTATTACATTGAGAGTAAAGAAGAAGTGAAGCCCAGTGCATCGTAGGAGGTCCCCTGGCTGTTATAACCTCATAGCAGCATAACTAAGGGAAGGTTCAGGGTCACCTGATCCAACCCTATCTATAGGCTTTGTCAAAAAGGAAAGTTGTAACACTCTTCTTAAAAGCAGAGATTGAGTCTGTCTCCCAAATCCTTATTGGCAGCTGGTTCCATAGGAGAGGAGCCTGATAACTGAAAGCTCTGCCTCCTTTTGCACTTTTAGAGATTCTCGGTTTAGAAGTAACCCTGCATTTTGGGAGCGCAGTGCTCTGTTAGGATGATATGGTACTATCAGATCTTTTAAATAACAAGGGGCCTAATCATTTAGATCTTTGTAAGAAAGGAGAAGGATTTTAAACTTAATCCTAGATTCTATAAGGAAGCCAATGAAGGGAAACCAGAACAAGAGAAATATGATCTCTTTTTAGAGTACCTGTTAAAACTTTAGCTGCAGCATTTTGGATTAACTGAAGATTTTTAGAGACATTTTAGGACAGCCTGATAATAAAGAGTTAAAACAATCTAATCTAGAACTAACTAAAGCATGGATTAGTTTCTCAGCATCACTCTGAGACCAGATGTTTCTAATCAGCAAATAAAACTGGTTTTAACCTGAGATTGCTAAAATGCCCAATACTGAGAACCAGGCCATCAAAGGAATCATAACAAGTTTTTTGTTTTATATTAACTAACTAGAACGCACTCAGAGAGTGCATATCTCCACCAAGGCTCCGTCCCTCCCTCCCTCCCTTTCTCCTCCCTTCCGTCCCTTTGTCCGTCCATATCGCGATCCATTTGTGCATTGCAAGATAGGGCCTTGGTGGAGGTATGCACTCACGGATCACCTCCAACATGTAATGAGTTCATCTTTGGGCCAAGGGCCACCTCTTGTGAAAATATCATCCAAATCCATCTATGAGTTTTTGTATGATCCTGCTAACAGTCAGAGAAATGGCAGCAAAAACAATATGACTACATTATAATAACAAAACTGTCATAATTGTATTGACCATACACTGGGGCTGGGCAATTCCACCTTAAATCAGCATTATGGTTTATTGAATCTTTCAGGTCGGTTTTCGTTATTTTTTCCTCTTCTCTTCTCCCTTACAGTTTACTGACAAGGTTCATAATTATTAAGCAATATTACACAACAGTGCGGTATCATATATTTTTTTGAATCCTTTATTAGTCCCACAACAGGGAAACTACAGGGCATCCACGGTGCAGCACCAAGCCCTTCACCATTCACACACACATTCTCACCTAGGGCCACTTTAGAGTCCCCAATTAACCTAACTTGCACATTTTTTTTTAAATTTTTTTTTTTGGCCTGTGGGAGGAAACGAGAAATCCCAGAGTAAATCCACACAGACACGGGGAGAACATGCAAACTCCACACAGATAACTGTTGGTCAGGGGCTGGGATCGAACCCGGGATCCCCTGGCCAAGGGTAAGTTGCTGTGCTGCTGCAGTGCTAACCACTGCGCCACCACACTGCCAGGTCATATCACTGTGGTGCGTAGTAAACGAGCATAACAGAAAAGACCTATTGTGATTTTGCAAACAAAAAAATTAAACATTGTCCAGTGCTGAAGTTTACTGTGTTTACATACCATATGGGTCATGCGGCTCGCATCAGAATCAGAATCAGAATCAGAATCAGATTTATTGCCATTGTTCATGTAGTACACAAACTAGGAATTTGTCTCGGTGCCATACTGCAACATTAAAAACATGATGAGATAAAGAGATAAACTAAAAAACTAAAAGACTAAAAACATGCAATAAGTGTAGAATAATAAGTAATAATAATAATAATAATAATAATAATGAGTAATACTAGTCAAGGCAGTTTTAAATAAATTAGCAAGTAGCAGATAATATGGGGTACCACAGTGCAGTCGATAATGCAACAGAAAAACAGTGATGAACGACATGAGCTGCTGTATATAGTGCACGAGAGTCAATAAGTCACTTAATGTTCAGCAGTCTGATGGCAGAGGGGAAAAAGCTGTTCATGTGCCAGGAGGTTTTAGTCTGAATGGACCGAAGTCTTCTACCTGAGGGGAGGGTGGCAAACAGTACGTGACCAGGGCGTGAAGGATCGGCTATGATCCGGCCTGCACGCCTCCGGGTCCTGGAGATGTACAGGTCCTGGAGAGATGGGAGCTTGCAGTCGATCACCTTCTCAGCAGTGCGCACGATGCGCTGCAGCCTTAGTCTGTCCCTGGCAGTGGCTCCTGCGTACCACACGGTTATGGAGGAGGTGAGGATGGACTCGATGATGGCCGTGTAGAACTGCACTAACATCTTGGTGGGTAGCTTGAGCTTCCTCAGCTGCCGCAGAAAGAACATCCTCTGCTGGGCCTTTTTGATGAGGGAGCTGATGGTTGGCTCCCATTTGAGGTCCCGGGTGATGGTGGTGCCCAAGAAGCGGAAGGAATCTGCAATGGTGATGGGAGAGCCTGTGATGGTGAGGGGGGGCAGGGGGGTTGTGACTTTCCTGAAGTCCACAATCATCTCCGCTGTCTTCAGAGCGTTCAGCTGCAGATTGTTGTGGCTGCACCAGGACACCAGCTGGGCCACCTCTTTCCTGTAGACAGACTCGTCGCCGTTGGAGATGAGCCCGATGAGGGTGGTGTCGTCCGCAAACTTGATCAGCTTAACAGACTGGTGGGAGGAGGTGCAGGAGTTGGTATACAGGGAGAAGAGTAGGGGGGAAAGTATACAGCCCTGGGGTGATCCGATGCTGATGCTAACAGAGTCCGAGACAGACTTCCCCAGCCGCACATGCTGCCTCCGGTCCGTCAGGAAGTCGGTGATCCACCTGCAGAGGGAGTCAGGCACGCCGAGCAGGGACAGCTTGTCCTGGAGCAGAGCGGGGAGGATGGTGTTGAATGCGGAGCTGAAGTCCACAAACAGGATCCTGGCGTAGGTTCCCGGGGAGTCCAGGTGCTGCAGGATGGAGTGGAGGGCCAGGTTGACTGCGTCGTCCACAGACCTGTTGGCACGGTAGGCATACTGCAGCGGGTCCAGGAGGGGAGTGGTGATGGACTTGAGGTGAGACAGGACCAGGCGCTCAAAGGACTTCATGACTACAGAGGTGAGCGCTACAGGTCTGTAGTCGTTAAGTCCAGTAATCCGTGGCTTCTTGGGGACAGGGATAATGGTGGAGGATTTGAGGCAGGACGGCACGTGGCATAGCTTAAGGGAGGTGTTAAAAATGTCTGTGAAGACAGGAGCCAGCTCTTTCGCACAGTGTCTCAGGGTGGAGGGAGACACACTGTCCGGCCCGGGGGCCTTGCGCGGGTTCAGTCTGGAGAATTGTCTGTGCACGTCCTGCTCACTGATGACAAGGGCAGGGGGGGGGGGGGGAGGAGGAGGAGGGGGGACCGCTTTTGATGAATTAGGGGCCGAGGAGGCAGTGGAGCTGGGTGAAGTGGGGGAGTTGGACACAGCTGATGAGGTGTCAAAACGGGCGTAATGTTGGCGTAATCCTTGTCTGCCGGCCGGAGTTATGTCCGCATGCACTCCAAACCCCGTCTTAAACCGCACACCTTGCTTGCTTTTTCTTGGCGTCTTCAGATGAAGTAATGTCAATCATCACATACCATGTTGATGGAGACCACATTCTTTTTCATTCCAAGCTGTTTTACTTTTTCTACAGTGTTTGGTGGTAAGAGTGCAGTGCTTCTGGGTTGCAGGGGTGTGTGGCCACGCACGTAACTCCACACGTAACTCAGCGGACACGTCTTAAAGGAGAAGTACACGAAAAGCACAATATTAATATATACAATAATTTTCAAAAAATTCCTGAATCCAGATCGTGATCCGGATCACCACCAAATTCTAATCACCTGTTCCCGTTGCTATTACACACCTTTCTTGAACATTTCATCAAAATCTGTTTAGAACTTTTGGAGTAATGTTGCTAACAGTCACAGAAACCAACAAACAAACCAACACCGGCAAAAACATTATCTCCTCCCTTGGTGGAGGTAATAATTTGGAATGGTAAATTGTTACTAGTCCTCCTCCATGGCCAATACTTCTAGGATTCTGGCAGTTTACATAACCAGAGGGAGCTGATTCATTTAAGCCAACATAATCCTCTTGACCTAACCAAGTCTCTGTAAGGGATAGTAAATCAATCTGATGATCAATTAACAAATCAGGGACTAACAGAGACTTGGGAGTTAAGAGATTTAATATTTAACAAACCACATTTAATTTTTAAATTATGAGAAGGAACAGAGTAGTGATGGGACTTCCAGCGCTGGAGCTTCGGAGTGTGTGCCGAGTAATCCAGGAAACATTTTGCAAAGCCCGTATCGAGGTGTATATTGATGGCGTATAAATAAACAATGTGTGTTTGCCGTGGATACAATTTTCTATGAGCTTGATATTAACTTTCTTAAATTATATTTGTCATCCACAAAGGATTCTGATGAGCTTCTTTATTCAAGAACTCTCATTAATTTCTGCTTGAGGCATTAAACGTTCTATGTAATATCTCCAAATCTAATGAATTAAATGTAGTCGGTCAACACCTTCTAATTTAGTGCCTTTACATAGCATGCCATTGTGGCACATGTGTAGAATATTGGACTATGGTGTTGAAGGTTGCGGGTTTGAGTCTTTGTTTAGTGTGATTTTGCAGTGTCATCAGTATTATGTTTTTGCTGTCTGTTTCAACTATGGATCTTGAGTTAATGATGAAAAAGACCCATGGCCATTTTTAACAGCAGGAAATATATATAAATATACACACACCCAAAACTATAGACACATTCCAGCACACACAATGAGAAGCTGAGATTGTGTGCTACAGATTGATCTTTTTTCATGCTCACTCCATGGTTTTTTTTCGGTGTGTGTCTTATGTATATATATTTCTTGCTGTTAAAAATTACTCACCTACATCCTCTGTGCCCTGTGACAGAGTATTTTCAAAAGCTGGTGAAATAATTTTTAAAAAATCACTTTAGTGTTGAAAAGTTGTTCCTTAATAAAAATGGATAAGTAACACAAGCAAGTAACACAAGCACATTCACTGTAGTCACCCCAGTTTTATTATTTCTTTTTTCCCTTACGATCATTGATATTTCTTAAATGACAGTACATTTACTGAAATGAAAAAATACACATCAAACCAATAATGCCCTGCATGTTGTGTACTTTTTGTCCAGTAGATGGCTTAGTAGAGCAAATGAAGTTTCACATGAAGCTTTGTCCATATGAACCAATATGATTAAAAGCTTCAAGGTAGGACTTTCGCGATAACCGCAATTATGTAATACCGCGGTATGGACACTACTGCGGAGGAAAACGACCAACCGCAGCTACCGCGGTATTCACTTTTTGTGTGTGTGTGGCTATACCTCGTTGTTCACTTATGCACCCCTATTGATTATTAAATAAATTGCTAAGGCAGGCAGTTAGTGGTGAAAGCGTTTGGACTCCTTGTTAAATACAGCCGTGACAGTGAGCACTGAAAGGGCACAAAGTATGTTATTTCCTTCTGAGTGGAGTGTGTATGCTCCTGACTGTGTATGAGCTACGAGAGCAGCTTGTTTGAATGAGGTTTTTCTAGCTATGCTAGCTAGCTAGCTAACGGATGGAGTAAAATTATCACCATTGCAGAGTAAATTAGTTAGAAAATGAAACTCACTCACTGGGAGACAAGAAGACCGGGAACTCTTCAGCTGAATCGGATTTTGGAGTTATTTACCCACGGTAAATAACTATGGACCTACGGATGTCGTAGCAAGCTAACAAGCAAGCTAGCAGCGAAAACTCATCTTCTATGACATTTCAGAGACTTAAGACGACATTTTGAGGTGAGCCCCCGGTCGGATAATGTAAACCTAAGCATGACGTTATTTTGGGACTTTCCACAGCAGGTTCAACACAGCTGCAGAAGTTATAAAGGCAACTTCGCCTGTCTACATCTCACTCGGACTCATGTCTGTTCGCGTGTTTACATTAAGTAATAATGTAATCATGCGGAGCAAAAAATCTATCTGTTCGTGTTTGGTGTGAACGCACCTTTAGTTACCGCCACTGCTTTATGAAAATGGTTGGTTTTTTTGTCCATCCATCTTCTTCCGCTTAATCCTTTTCGGGTCGTGGTGGGGCTTGAGCCTATCCCAGCATCTTTGGGTGAGAGGCAGAGTACAACCATTCACTCTCACAGTCATACCTAAGGACAATTTAGAATCCCCAGTTTGATGCCAATTAACCTAACTTGCATGTTTTTGGCATGTGGGAGGAAACCGGAGAAATCCCGGAGTAAACCCACGCAGACACGGGGAGAACATGCAAACTCCACACAGATCACTGTTGGTCGGGGGCTGGGATCGAACCCAGGATCCCCCGGCCAAGGGTGAATTGCTGTGCTGCCGCGGTGCTAACCACTCCTCCACCGCGCTGCCCATTTTCTTGTTTTTTTTTTAAACAGAATCAGCAGTTCATGCCTGCATAAAGAGCAGAGCTCTGCACAGTTGTACAACACGCGCATAAAGTTGAGAGGGAGCTGCAGCGAGACTTACAGCTTCCCTCATTTGCCACCTAAGTTATAAACCCTGTTTAAATTACAAATCCACAGGATCCTAAAAACATTTGCAACTAGAAAAGCACTCGGAGAGCGCAGACCTCCGCCAAGCGGCACAGTTCCCCCCATACAGTGTTTGTGTGTACGTTTTCAGATTCCCTGAGCATGAAAAGATATGACTAGCAATTGGATTCACAATGATTCTTTATTTAACATGGACAGTGCAATAAACAGACAATTAATGAATGACAATCAATGTGATAGTGATAGGATTAGTGGTTCAGTAGTGTAAAATGGGGCTATAAGGGACGGCGGGTTAATAAGGGACACTTTTGTGGGAAATGTTTTAAATGTAATTGTGCTTTTTTTTATTTTGAGCAGGATGCTGAGTTGTGTTGTTATTGTCAAATATCCATGAATCCTTCATCAAATCTAGGCGGAAGGAAAATTAAAAAAGCAGAATTACATTTAGAAAAGTGTCCCATATTACCCCGCCGTCCCTTATAGCCCCGTTTTACGGTAGTAAAAGCATTGCATCCTTGGCGGAGGTAATAAAGTGAAGTGTTGGTGTGTCCATCTCCTCCACTGACGGATGCAGATTGGTTAGACAGGTTGGCGTGGGTTTTTATATTATATTGGGGCTGCGCTCCGCAGCAAAACAGAATTTAGAGTCTTCCCCGGCAGAGAGGTCGTTTTTACGCAGCGTCTATAGCTGGGCGGGGAATTTGTGGCAAATAATGGGGCGGCGGACAGGTGTCCGTGTCAGGTTTTGCAGCGTGGCGCAAAAGCAGCCACGCTGGCGGGCCCAGGCCAGCAGTGTTTTCCGCGTGCTTTTGTGCCTAAAACGTTGAAGAACGCGGAGTTTGTGTTGGTCAGACACGACGACCAGCGCAATGTGCGCAGCGCCTATGGCTGGCAGAGGCACGCTGGGGGTCCGAGGGCAGCAGTGTTTTCCGCATGCTTTTGTGGCCAAAACGTTGAAGAAGGCGGAGTTTGTGTTGGTCAGACACGACGCCCAGCGGCCTCCATTGCGCCTGCGCACATGTTGAAAATGGCCCTATGTCACAGTGTGGAAAAATGCTTTAAAAAAATTCCTGTATCCAGACGGTGAAGCGGATCACCCCCAAAATTTAATCAGTTCTTCCTTGTACCATTTCCAACAACACCTGAAAGTTTCATGCAAATCCGTCCAAGACTTTTTGAGTTATCTTGCTAACCAACAGACAGACAGACAGACAGACAAACAGACAGACAGACAGACAGACAAACACACAAACCCTGGCAAAAACATAACCTCCTCCTGGCCTTTTCGGCCTGGCGGAGGTAATAATACTGCATACCGCGGCATTGAGCTGTCCACCGTCACCGCAGGGGAAATTCCTCTACCGCGACAGCCCTATTTCTAGGCTTCAAGAAAGCCTCATCTGGCCATCACTACTTATTACACTTACCATTATCGCTAAAAGAGGCAGAGGTGTAGCTAAACATATGACACAAAGAGCACACCAGAGGAGGAGAGGAAGGAGAGCTAGTAGTCATGGCTAGTGGCTAACCCAACGCTAACACAAATACAGATGAATGGTGAACAGAGAGCTGAAGAGGGTGATTAGGTGACACTGAGTGCGCACACAAGTGTAAGTCTTATTAAATAACAGTGAGCGATGACAATAGATGTAAAAACTGATTTGATAATAATTAAATGCAATAATCCTCAGGAGAACGAGGCGAGCTAAGCATAGCTAACCAGACAGGCAGCACAAAGAGGAAGTGACGATACATTACTGCAGGAAGCCAAGCCAAATGACACACTTTCCACTCTTTAAAAAAATATACCATTTGTACAAAAAAACCCCTGTACCATTTGTACTCCAAAAACAGACTACAAAAATAGTTGTTACTATTCACACATCATACTACTTGTGGTTTATTGGAAATACGACAACATACGCCACGGATGTGGGGATGCATGCACGGGATGACATCATCACACCGTGACTATAAAGGAGGACTAACGGCGGGAGTCGTCCTCTTTGGCACTCCATCCCTACTCAACATCAGCCTGTACTCACTCCCAGGTAGCTTAGTAGCTACTATCCTGTAAGACATGCTGTTAGCAGTGTCCTTAATAAAGTTACTGTTCAGTACAGCGACTGCCTAAGCTGTCCCTCATTTCCAGACATAACAATGGCGACGAGGAGAAAATTGGTCTTCCGGAGGAAAATTCCACATTTTTTCTGAAGATCGAAGCGTGTCTGTTACCCCGGCCGGTGAGTGAGGTGGCTAGATGAATCAAGCTACGTCAACGCGGACAGGGAATAGGAGAAGCGACCCAGCGGTACGTTGTGGACCTCCGTTGTCTGGCGAGTACGTGCAGGTTTTGCCGTTTAGAAGGCAAAATGGTGCGGAACCAGCTAGCGCAGCACACCAGCAACCTGCGGCTGCAGGCAAAACTAATCATGGCATCCAACGACCTACTGTTGGCGAAGGCGGTGGAGTTGGTGTTCCAGCTGGAGTCCACCAACAAGCTAACATCACAATTAGGTGAACCACAACAGCGAACCCCGTTAGGGCATGCAGTTATACCAGCAAAAGAACCCGGTCATGCCACAACCTTCTCAGAGGACACTGAGGTCACCACCGTGAAACACCATTCATGTGGTAACTGCAGCTCCCTAACACACCAAGATAGAGCATGATCCTGCTGGGCCAAAGGACAGCAATGCAGCCGCTGCGGCAAGCTCAATCACTTCGCCAAGGTGTGACGATCATCACGACTGACATCAAGCCCGCCACACAGTCCAAAAGAACGACCAACAATCACCACCCACACTGTGGGCTCCAGAGGGACGGCATACATGTGGTGCACAGTGAGGTTAGACAACGTCGATTTGCCGTTGCTGCTGGACACCACTACTGTGAGGTCAGTGATGAACTGGGTTACAGTAAAGAAATTCTCTCCCAACCATCCTATTGGAAAGAATCTAGCGGAGCTGTATGGCTATGGGCACACACGCATCAGCTTAGTAGGGACCGTATCGCTGGCGGTTTGCTACAGATCAAGAGCCCTCCCGGCGTTCGTTTTCCAGGTAGCCACACATGGGGATAATATCCTGGGGTGTGATCTCTTTTACAAACTGGGTTTTACCATCCTTAATAACCTTGGGCTCTGTTTGACCGCTGATGATGGGAGCGCAACACACCCAGACGAGGGTACAACCGCTCCGAGCTTGACACCGCAGGAAGAAGACAGTAAGGAAAGAGGGCAGAAACTGGACTCATCTTGTATCCGTGCCCAGTGTCAGCAGCAAGGAGCCGCCACAGTGCTGCAGGCTAGAGAGTTCGTGGCCCAGCAGGACCAAGTGGGACAACGCCAACTGGGGGCATGTCCCGCCTCCAGCGTGAAAGTCATGCTGCCACAGCAGCAACCAGCATTAGGGACGAGAGAGCAGCAGCACCGCCGCAAGAAGCCAACTTGGTCCGGATTCACCGTGCTCAATTGGGTTTGGGTCCACCGATCCGAATGCCCAGACAACCTGCTGATGTTCCTGTCCCTGCTGATGCAGATCACCACGTAGTTGGGGCCAGCCACCTTCCAGATGACCAATGGTTCGAGATGGCACCCAGGTCCGCCACAACCAGCGACTCCAGGGCTGCGCCCACTGCGGCATCACCTGAGGCCCCTAAGGTTGAACTGTAAAATGACTCTGTGTTTTTGAAATGTTTAAACAGAGCATGGTTGATAACAGTGGCAGAATAAGCCACTCAACCATGCAGGGCTTTACCGGCAGTCTACCCAGTTACCCAGGTTCAAAATAATGATTATGGTGTATGGAACCTTAAGTGAGTTATTGTTTTGGGTCTTAGAAGCTAAGTTATCACATTGTGCTTTTAACATCAAGCAAATATGTGTGCCTTAAACAGTGGCTAAACAGTGTGCTTGAACAGTATGCAGTGTTGTACTTTACCACTCGCATCTATGCGCCACACATTAATAACACCTGCCAATAACTGGGCCACGTTTGTATGTTAGCTAGCTCCGTGCTACTTTACATTATGTGGATCTGGTTGTGTATATGCTGAGTTAGCTGTAGGCCACTACAGTGCCACAATGGTTACCCAGCTAAGGTTAAGCCAACACCGTGTAAGTTCTGTTTTTTCCCGGGGGGGGGGGGGTAAATGTGGTATATTGGAAATAACATACGCCACGGACGTGGGGATGCATGCACGGGATGACATCATCATACCGTGACTATAAAGGAGGACTAACGGCAGGAGCCGTCCTCTTTGGCTCTCCGCCTCTACTCAACACCAGCCTGTACTCACTCCCGGTTAGCTTAGTAGCTACTATCCTGTAACATTTGCTGTTAGCAGTGTCCTTAATAAAGTTACTGTTCAGTACAGCAACTGTCTCCGCTGTCCCTCATTCCCAAATATAACACTACTCACCATTGTAACAGTACTGAATTCTCATATGGAGGAGGGCAGTGGATGATGGATGGTACCACAAACCCCAAAGTTGTCAATCAGCATGTGTGGGCAGTGCCATGCATTTTTCACCTCCATTTTGACATTCACTTTTACACATTTTTGTGGTGTTTAGAGTGAGGGAATATATTAGGGTTAGGCACACACTACAAATTGTTAGGGTTAGATGTTCACTTCAAAAATGCATTGAGTCCACAAATGGTTGGGCTCTTACTCCACAAATGAGTAGAATTAGGGACTCACTCCACAAATAGTTTGAGTAAGGCCCTCACTCCACAGAGTTAGGGACTAATTCCACAAATGGGTAGATAGGCAGGCACTCCACAAATGGTTAGGGTTAGGCACTCCTCTCACTCATTTTCACAATCCCTGACACACAGTATCTCTACAACTCTCAAAGCTCACATGTACATTTGCTATGCTTCTCAAAGTTGTACAATATTAATATTATTATTGAATTAAAGTAGTATTTCTTATACCACTTTCTGGAGCAATTGGGATTAAATTTTTCATATAAATATGCTTTTCATTATATATTTTTTTTTTAATTTGCAGATTTTCTCACAAATTTAGCATTTTCCCCCATTTTGAGATGTAAATATTCATATTTTTTGTATATGTTTTCAAATTTATTCAAATGATTTTTTTGTTTTGTAAATTTTGTGACTTCGCCATGAAGTACAGTGGTGTGAAAAAGTGTCTGCCCCCTTCCTGATTTCTCATTTTTTGTATGTTTGTCACACTTAAATGTTTCAGATCATCAAACAAATTTAAATATTAGACAAAGATAACACAAGTAAACACAAAATGCAGTTTTTAAATGAAGGTATTTATTATTAAGGGTAAAAAAAATAAAAATAAAAATCCAAACCTACATGGCTCTGTATGAAAAAGTGATCGCTTCCTAAACCTAATAACTGGTTGGGCCACCCTTAGCAGCAACTGCAATCAAGCGTTTGCAATAACAGGCAGTGAGTCTTTTACAGCACTGTGGAGGAATTCTGGCCCACTCATTTTAGCAGAATTGTTGTAATTCAGCCACACTGGAGGGTTTTCGAGCATGAACTGCCTTTTTAAGGTCATGCCACAGCATCTCAATCGGATTCAGGTCAGGACTTTGACTAGGCCATTCCAAAGTCTTCATTTTGTTTTTCTTAAGCCATTCAGAGGTGGACTTGCTGGTGTGTTTTGGATCATTGTCCTGCTGCAGAACCCAAGTGCGCTTCAGCTTGAGGTCACAAACAGATGGCCGGACATTCTCCTTCAGGATTTTTTGGTAGACAGCAGAATTCATGGTTCCATTTACCACAGCAAGTCTTCCAGTTCCTAAAGCAGCAAAACACCCCCAGACCATCGCACTACCACCACCATATTTTACTGCTGGTATGATGTTCCTTTTCTGAAATGCTGTGTTACTTTTTATGCCGGATGTAATGGGACACACACCTTCCAAACACACACACATCTTCCACCTTCCACAGCTTCGTCAGTCCACAGAGTATTTTCCCAAAAGTCTTGGGGATCATCAAGATGTTTTCTGGCAAAACTGAGACGAGCCTTAATGTTCTTTTTGCTCAGCAGTGGTTTTCGTCTTGGAACTCTGCTATGCAGGCCATTTTTGCCAAGTTTCTTTCTTATGGTGGAGTCATGAACACTGACCTTAACTGAGGCAAGTGAGGCCTGCAGTTCTTTGGATGTTGTTGTGGGGTCTTTTGTGACCTCTTGGATGAGTCGTCGCTGCGCTCTTGGGGTAATTTTGGTTGGCCGGCCACTCCTGGGAAGGTTCACCACTGTTCCATGTTTTCGCTATTTGTAGATAATGGCTCTCACTGTGGTTCGCTGGAGTCCCAAAACTTTAGAAATGGCTTTATAACCTTTTTCAGATTGGCAGATTTCATTTACTTTACTTTGTTTCTCATTTGTTCCTGAATTTCTTTGGATCGCAGCATGATGTCTAGCTTTTGAGGATCTTATGGTCTACTTCACTTTGTCAGGCAGGTCCTATTTAAGTGATTTCTTGATTGAGAACAGGTATGGCAGTAATCAGGCCTGGGTGAACTCAGCTTTCCAAAGATGTGATAAACCAGTTAATTTAACGGGGGGGGGGGGGGTGTCACTTTTTCACACAGGGCCATGTAGGTTTGGATTTTTTTTTTACCCTTAATAATAAACACCTTCATTTTGCAACTGCATTTTGTGTTTACTTGTGTTATCTTTGTCTATTTAAATTTGTTTGCTGATCTGAAACATTTAAGTGTGACAAACATACAAAAAAAGGAGAAATCAGGAAGGGGGCAAACACTTTTGCACACTACTGTAGCTACCTTTTTTCTTGTGAATTTGTGAGATTTAATAATAACACAGGGTTACAAAAATAATTTTTTTGTAAGTTGTCTGTGTTTTTTCAACTGATTTCAGATAATTTTGCACCGCTGAATCTGAAAATAACATCCGTGTCTCTCGATCAGGTCAGGTTTTTATGCTAAGTTGATTTTTAAAAAAATCTGATCTTCTGACTAAAGCAATTACATTTTTGTGACATTATCAGTTAATTTTTGTTAATATTTCTCATCCAAAATAGATTTTTAAGAGAAAAAATCGTTTTCTAACACAGTTTATTGATTAAATGTTACAAACTTCGATTACTGTAAATTGAATAGTAGACACTGATAAAGGTAAGTACATGTACATTGAATGTTACATCATCATTGTTCAAAATTCAGAGCTTCAACTTCCGTTTATTCGAACCTCTAGAATGCTCAGCGGCAGGGATGTCTCTCTTGTAGAGTCCAACAGTAATCAGCCATCATGACAATTTATGACATCATGCCATAAATTGGCGCATGCAAACTCTTCCGAGTTCGAGAAATTTCAAGAAATAAAAAAGAATTTTGCATCATATAAAGCGAAAATACCCGTACATGTAAACAAAAACGTAAAAAACAACATGTGGCCATAGTTCAAAAAGTTGATCTGACTGAGCAAAACCAATGTGATTTTTGGAACCAGCACATCAAAATTGTCCCAAATCAGCTAAAAAAACTTAGACAATAAATTTGGTGTTGACCAGTGTAATAATGCATCAGATTCATATAGCGCTTTATCATAGACACTCAAAGATCTTTTACAAATAGATACATTATTCAGTCACTCCAGACAGACAACGGTAGTGGCAAGCTACTACTGTAGCCACAGCTGCCCTGGGGCAGCCTGACAGAAATGTGGCTGCCAATGGCCTCTCTGACCACTACTGAACATTTATACACATTCATACCCAGTGTTGTGGACACTGGAGACAAGGTGGGTAAAGTGTCTTTCCCAGGGACACAACGGCAGGATATCTGGGGAGAGTGGGATTCGAACCGCCAACCCTCCGGTTATTGGACAACCTGCCTCCTGAGTCACTGCCGCCCATGCTAAATTTGCATTTATTTTCAATTACATTTGTTTTTTAATTTATTCAAAAGGTAATTTTTTAACTAAACTTTATAAAGTTGAGCAGTTAGGGGAATTTGGAAACTGAATACCAATTTAACAACAACAACAAAAAAAAATCAGGATAATCTTGGTATAGCCTGACTACAATCCTCAACCTCCAAGCTTCCCTACTGCTGCAAGAATGAAAGTGCAGCTATAAAATGTAACTCATCCATACATCCCTTCTCTGGGGTGAAGAGACTCTGGAGCACACTGCAGCTGATATACACACTGCATCGATAACCGGGGGGATGTAATTCAGGAGACAAAAATGACTTTTAATCAAATATGCTACAGCTACTTTCCTGGTGCTCACATATCTCAGACTGAGATTCATTTGCAGTGCGGATGCATCTTTCTTTGCAATGCACTGCCCTCTGCAGTGTAGAAGCACTACTACCAAATAGGGGAATATATTCGCTTTGCAGAATATATTTGTCACTGCAGCACCAAATTATATAACAAGGATAGGTTATGCAAGCAACAAAATGCCAAAATAGTACATCACCGTGCTATTTCTGCAATTAAACTGTGTCAGGCGTAAATGTCAGGATAAAGCCTCCTTCTAAACTACCAGCTGGACATTTGTTCCTCCAGTCTCCTTCAGCAGGGCCTCTTCCTGGCTGCTCCTGCTGCTCTGCTGGCTGTGTTGAGCTTCCTCCGGGGCCTTTGATTGTCTCCGGTGGCAGTGGTTTTTCTCGGGGTGGGAGACCGCCGACAGGGGCAGCCTGCAGATGGCCGGGTTCTTGGAGGAAATGAGGAGGAAGATGAGAGTCGACAGGCAGAAAGGCCACGTGCAGGATGGTAATGCCAACTGAGAGGGGATAACAGGGGAGAGGCAGGCGTGACACATGATATGAGAGACATCTGGGTGTTTTCAGATGATCTTCATAGAGTTTGACTTGGGAAGGAAGTGTGTAACTTACAGCAGACATCAGGGTTTGAGATTGTTCCCATCATCTATGCAGAGAAAATTGCTGGAAAGAAGCACATTTAAAAGTGCTGTAAAACACATTACAGGCTTGTATAAAATAAATGAACAGCTATTATACTGTATATTGATAAGGATGAGTGTTATCAGCCACTCCGTATGACTGAGTCATATGATATTCCCTAAGTTTTACTCAAGTGCGTTCACTTTGTCTTCTTTTCCAATAATTAATTTACTGTTTCTTTTTTTCAGACAAAAAGGTAGTGTTTGTTTTTTTTCCTTTACATGTTGCGACTGGCATCTGCAGTCATCTTCAGAAGCCTCAGCTGATCGCTGTGACGTGTCGTTTATCAGCTGTTTTCCTTAGGCGTGGCCAGCGTGATGGACCTGACAGATCCATCACGCTGGCCACGCCTGGCGTCGTCAGGTGGTCTCTGGAGGATGGAGTCCCAGGTGTAGGAAAGCATGAATGCTCCCTCATCCCGGTTCATGGTATCCTTTGCATGTTTTCTGATTTCTATGGCTTCCTTGATCCAGTGTTTGTGTTTATTATCCTCCGATCTAATGATTCTTGTGTTGTCCCAGTCCATGATGTGGTTGTTCCTTTTGCAGTGATCCGAAATTGCTGATTTCAGGGCTGGGTTGGCCAGCTAGACATACGCTTTTCCAGTTCCCTCCCTTTGAATCTGGTGGCTTGCCTCTGTATATACTGTATAGCAGAGAGGTATGGCTCTACCGGAGTGGTGGCCTAGTTGATAGAGCATCCGCCCCACAACCATAAGGTTGGGGGTTCAAGTCCCAGCCGCATCATACCAAAGACCATATAAAAATGGTACTTCCCGCCTTCTAGCTTGGTGCTCAGCGTAATAGAATGGGGGAAGGAGAAGTTGTTTGTAGTGGCGCCTTGCATGGCAGGAACCCCTCTGATTCTACATGTAATTAACACTGTAGATAGGAGAAACGTAATTTCATTCTACTGTACATGATTGGCTGTATGGACTGAATGACGACAGATACGTCTTCTTCTCTTCCCCATGCTTAATACAAGGAAGCGATGGTGTCCCCCAGTTTCCACCAGGTGAGGAGGCCTTGCAGGCTTTCCACCATCGACAAACAACATTTGAAGAAGGCTTGCGCATAAGGAGAAATCAAAAACATGCGTTCATGTCATAATGGCTTTGCATCATAGGGAATAGCTATGATGACATTACTGTAGTGAGCAGAAGAGGCTCCCGTGAGCTCCTGTGTTTTCTCAGTGTTGCCAACTCTCACTCTTTTGGAGTGAGTCTCACTCTTTTTCCCTCCCTCTCACTCCACAAACCCTATTTCCCACTCCAAAAAGAGGAAATTACTGGCAATATCGTGTTTATTTTCTTCAGATTTTTCCCACAATAAGAGTTCTCAAAGCAGGATAATGTCAAGTTCTGGGCACGGTTTGAGGACCGTGTCCACACCTCTTATATTGTTTCTTTGTGATTATTATTATTTAGTATAGTTATTGTCTCCTGTGTCTCCCTGGGTTTGCTGTGTCACCCCGTTTGTCTTATTATGGTCCTGTGATGTAATTGTCTACCTATTGTCTCCAGTTCCTCATGTTTCTGTATCCATAGCCACTCCCTCATGTGTGCTCCTGTTCTGCTCTTGACAGTCGCCTCAGCTGTCTCACATTTGTAATTATTAGTTACCCTACTTATGTTAGTTTGTGCATGTGCTCTGTCTGGCATCATCATCATTCACTTTTGGTTTCTTTGCGTTGTTTTCTGCCCCTGAGCGATTGTTTATTTATGTTAGGTTTTGTTCTTTGAGTTTTCTGTTCATTTAATAAATGTTACACTGGAGGTCAGTCCGCATCCTGGGTCCTCCTTTAACTCACCCTGTACTGCCAGGAAGGCAGTACTGTGAGAGATAAAGCAGAATGAACACGTTCTAAAACTTATTCTGAGGTAAAGAAGTGTATGCCTTGAAAAAACTGTTTGTGTATTGTGCCCCTGCATGTTCACTCCACCCCTACACCCCAGTCTCCTCCTTGCTCAATTCCCTCTAAATCTCACTTCAAGCTTTTCTGAAAAGATGGCCACTCTTTTTCTATAGGTTACCTTTTTTTTGCTGCAGAGGACAGCCCAGGACAATATCAGTGTTATTTAAGACTGCATTCCAGCAGGGGAATTCCTACTTAAGGTGTGTTCAGTACAAACGTGAATGAGTGAATTTTTTGCTCAGCACGATTACATTTTCACTAAATGTAAACACGTGAATAGACATGAATTCACCATCTGAGTGAATTGCAGACAGGTGAAATTGCCTTTATAACTTCTGCAGCTGTGTTCAACCTGCTGTGGAAATCTTCAAATCACCGTCATGCTTAGGTTTACATTATAGCGACTGGCAGCCATGTGACATCATCTTAAAACTCTGAATAGAGATATGTGTTATATATAATATTTGGCACCTTTATTGTGAAGTGCAATGTGGTGATGTGCATTTCCCGTCACCGCACTGCCCATATATAAGGCAGGGGTGCCATCTTACGGTCTCTTATGCCGGATGATCCCACTGGTGCCTGTCGTGTATTACTTTGCACATAGTTCTGTAATAAAGCTGCGTTCGATGCTACTACCATCTCCGCCTCATTCATCACTAGGTTTACATGCAACACATTTGGCGACTGAGGATTAACGTATGGAGGCGTGTATTACACAACTCCGTCCCTTCCTCAAGCTCCCGGGCGAGTCACTGGTTCCATGGTCACATTGGATGGAGGCCTATCAAACGTATATTACAGCGCTGGACCTTGGGAAGCTCGATAAGGTGTGGGTGTAGGCGCTTCTCATCCACAACCTGGGTATTGAAGGCCGAAGGGTCCTACGGACACTCGGCGCAGCGGGCTCGTATGAGGACATCGTGGAGCTGCTAGCTAAACGTTTCTCCACCCCAGACAGCATGACTGTTCGGAGAATTCGCTTTCGCTGGAGACGCCAGCGTGTAGGTGAGCCTATCCGCCAGTATTTCATTGACTTGAAACAGCTAGCTAGTGAGTGTCATTTTGGACTGCTTGAAGATGAGATGGTACGTGACCAACTAGCAGAGCACACGTGCAATGCTGAGCTGCGTGCTAGGCTATTAGTGCCACCTAATGGCTTGACATCAGCTAAAGCAGTTGAGCTAGCTCTTCGGTTGGAAGCTATTGATAAGCGAGCTGTGGAGCTAAATTGGCGCCAGCCACAGAAGCCACCGGAGCCACCTGCCTCAGCTAATGTTGTGGACCCTGATAGCGAGGATGACTTGGACGAAGATTATTGGGAAATCAATGCTGCTAGCCGAAGATCTGCCCCGGGAAACTCCCGTTGCAGGGGTTGTGGATCGTGACACACTGCCATAAAATGAAGGAATGCCCGACAAGAGGAAAATGTTGTAGTAGATGTGGACACTTGAATCACTACGCCAGGGTGTGCTGTTTGCCTTACCCAGGGAACCCATGGGAGAAATCACCCAATCTGCCCCCGGCGAACAGTGGGAGCGAACAGTACGAAGAGCTAACGGACGCCCTCGCTTTCAAGTCGACCAGTTCTCACTCAGTGTCGGTACCCATGCCGATGAGCGACACCATGCTAGCCCCAGATGCCTCCGGTATTTGACCACAGTTTGGTGGGGAGTCTGCAACTATTGCAGTGAACACTACAATGTTTATAGAAGAGGATGGGGCCAGACCGACGAGCATGGAGTTACCGCATGCTCAGCAGCAGCACATCAGGCTGAGTAAAATTCCACTTCGGGTTTTGGACTTGGTTTGGGTTCGAGGTGAAGGACGTCCACGCCGAAGATGGGCCAAATGACAACCAGCTAAACATCGCGGGTGTCTGTGCATAGTAGCTAAGCTGGGCGCAGCATACTTCAGGTTATCTGAAGGCTTGTCAAGGCACGCCGATCAGCTTCGGCGTGTCTGGGAAGACGCTTCAGGTGGCAAGGCTGGACGGGAGTCGGTGATGGCATTGTGGGATCCAGACTCCATCATCCAGAAGATCCGCCATCACTCCCAGGGTCTGCGGTCTCCAGGGGCGCACCTGCTGAGGGGCTGCCCTGGACCCCCCCCCCCCCCCAATGCAAGTTCCAACTTTTCCACCCAAATGACTGTGCAATAGCACTTTATTTATAGTTCTTGTGTCTTTGCATGCATGTTATGTTATTGGGTTGTGTATATATATGTGCTTTTGTGTTTTAGTTTAGGAGCACAACAGATATTTTTTTTAGTTTGAAATAAAGGACTTTTAGTTTAATTGGGTGGCAGAATAATCCACCCCGTCATGCGGCCTGTACGGTAGTCCACCCGTCAGCCCTATTTTAGGTTATTTTGAGTGAGTGTGTTAGGCCAATTTAGTACATTAGTTCCCATTATTTTAGAGTGTGATTCGGGTTCCAAATCAGAGTGGGTTTTCAATTGTGTGTGTGATTTTGGACTTTTCTAAAGGGGGTAGGAAATGTTATATATAATATTTGGCACCGTTATTGTGAAATGCAGTGTGGTGACGTGCACTTCCCGTCACGTCACCAGACTGCCCATACAGACGTGGACAAAATTGTTGGTACCCCTCGGTTAATGAAAGAAAAACCCACAATGGTCACAGAAATAACTTGAATCTGACAAAAGTGGTAATAAATAAAAATTCTATGAAAATTAACCAATGAAAATCAGACAATGCTTTTGAATTGTGGTTCAACATAATTATTTTAAAAAAACAAACTCATGAAACAGGCCTGGACAAAAATGATGGTTCCCCTAGAAAAGATTGAAAATAATGTGACCATAGGGACATGTTCAACCAAGATGTGTCCTCTAATTAACATCACAGGTGTCTACAAACTTGTAATCAGTCAGTCGGCCTATTTAAAGGGTGACAAGTAGTCACTGTGCTGTTTGGTGACATGGTGTGTACCACACTAAACATGGACCAGAGGAAGAAAAGGAGAGAGTTGTCTCAGGAGATTAGAAAGAAAATTATAGACAAGCATGTTAAAGGTAAAGGCTATAAGACCATCTCCAAGCAGCTTGATGTTCCTGTGACTACAGTTGCACATATTATTCAGAAATTTAAGATCCACGGGATTGTAGCCAACCTCTCTGGACGTGGCCGCAGGAGGAGACGGATAATACGAATGGTAACAAAAGAGCCCAGAACAACCTCTAAACACGTTCATGGTGAACTCCAAGGTCAAGGTACATCAGTGTCAGGTCGCACCATCCGTCGTTATTTGAGCCAAAGTGGACTTCATGGGAGACGACCAAGGAGGACACCACTGTTGAAAACAAATCCTAATAAAGCCAGACTGGAATTTGCCAAATTGCATGTTGACAAGCCACAAAGCTTCTGGGAGAATGTCCTATGGACAGACGAGACAAAACTGGAACTTTTTGGCAAGGCACATCAGCTCTATGTTCACAGACGCAAAAATGAAGCATACCAAGAAAAGAACACTGTCCCTACTGTGAAACATGGAGGAGGGTCTGTTATGTTCTGGGGCTGCTTTGCTGCATCTGGCACAGGGTGTCTTGAATCTGTGCAGGGTACCGTACAATGAAATCTCAAGACTATCAAGGTATTCTAGAGAGAAATGTGCTGCCCAGTGTCAGACAGCTTGGTCTCAGTCGCAGGTCATGGGTCTTGCAACAGGATAATGATCCAAAACACACAGCTAAAAACACCCAAGAAGGGCTAAGAGCAAAACATTGGACTATTCTAAAGTGGCCTTCTATGAGCCCTGATCTAAATCCTATTGAACATCTGTGGAAGGAGCTGAAACATGCCATCTGGTGAAGGCACCCTTCAAACCTGAGACAACTGGAGCAGTTTGCTCATGAGGAGTGGGCCAAAATACCTGCTGAGAGGTGCACAAGTCTCATTGACAGTTACAGAAATCGTTTGATTACAGTGATTGCCTCAAAAGGTTGTGCAACAAAATATTAAGTTAAGGGTACCATCATTTTTGTCCAGGCCTGTTTCATGAGTTTGTTTTTTAAAATAATTCTGTTGAACAACAAATCAAAAGCATTGTGTGATTTTCATTGGTCAATTTTCATAGAATTTTTATTTATTACCACTTTTGTCAGATTCAAGTTATTTCTGTGACCATTGTGGGTTTTTCTTTCATTAACAGAGGGGTACCAACAATTTTGTCCACGTCTGTATATGAGGCAGGGGCGCCATTTTACAGCTTCTTATGCTGGATGATCCCGCTGGTGCCTGCCATGTATTGCTTTGCACATAGTTCTGTAATAAAGCTGTGTTCGACTCTACTACCATCTCCTAATTCATCACCAGATTTACATACATAACAATATGTATTATTATACATGTGCAGTTTCAACCTCCTACAATGACCAGAAGTGGGTCAGAGGAAATCTTTAATGATTCATCCTCGTATACCTGAGTAATTAGTATTATAAAGCAGTGCTACTTTTACTCACATAGTAACCTACACTAATCTAACACTTTGGGGTATTTAGCAAAAAACATACACTGTGATGGAGCTTAAGCAGTCACAACAGGCATACACTATTTTTCTGCAAATTGCTGTGAGTCTTCTGCCAGTCACTGTGCCAGTGGCAGAGCCCAACATGGCATGAAAACAGATAGCTGGTGAGCAGAGCAGCAGGGCCAGAAGGATGAGACCTCCTGTCCAAGGACTGTCACAGCCATACGCCTGGCCGACTCCAACTGGCACAGACAAGCATAGCTGCAAACACAAACTCAGTAAGTTAAATTATAAACAAATTTACACATTTTGCTGATCAGCTTGACCCAGAATGGCATAAGTTGTCACTATGGTAATTTAGATTGCTTGCACATGTTTCCAAAATGACAAAGTAGATTCGCCTGAGAAATGTTAAGGGTTTCAGTGGAGTCGTTTGAGGGGTGCATATGGGTTTAGGGGGAATATCCACCTGGAAGAGGAGGGAAAAGGAGGCTTAAGGGGGATATGTAAAGAAAACTTAACTTTTTCAGTGGTTTTTCTCATGAATTTGGGTATCAGGACCTGCTATCAATAAAAGTTTCTAATAGGTCCAAATTCACACATTGACATTGCGGCTCCCGAGTTATCTTAGCGACCCACAGGTTTTACGGCTATTCTTATACATTATACTCACCCAAGCAGACATCCCTGTTCCCAACTGGTTCACTTATCCACAGTCAATATATATCTTGCTTCCAGATATCAATTTTGCCTTTTTTAAGTTACATTTTGACGAGTATAGTCCTGTAATTACACTGAATAGTTAGCCCCTTTGCTATAGCTTCTGGCTCTCTTTGACATAACTCACCCATCCCATCCAACAACTGGTGATTCCAGCTGGATCATCTATGAGGACTTGGCCAGTACATCTTAATATAGATGTTATTTTAGTTTATTAGTTTCTTATATTCTAGCAGAGACAACATGAGCATTGATTAGCCACAGCTAACAAAGCTAGCCAGTCGTTCAGGGTTGTTTTTGTGCTTACCATAGAACAGGGACCAGTCATATCCTATTGACCACTCAAATCACACAACTCTTGTCTCCAATCATGCTTTTAGCCTCTTACATTCAGCCAATTTGACATTAGTTTGCTCAGACAACTAGAGCTAGCTGTTATGTCTGGAAATAGGAAGGCGGAGGCTAGGAGTTGTATCTGAACCTGACTTTAGTACAAGACACAAAGATGTTACATGTGTTTGAGGTTTGGTAGCGAATAAGCCTAAAGCTAAGTTTCTACAGACTTTGGTTGGCTTGAAGGTGAAGTGCCAAAGAGGAGATTTCTGCCAACAGTCCCCCTAAAGTAGCACGGTGTAATGACGTCACCCTGCCTGCGTCCTCACCAGTGTTGGGAGTAACGCGTTACAAAGTTACTGTAATGCCACTGCTTTTGCAGTAACATGCTGTGTAACGAAACTACTGTTTAAAAATTCAGTAATGCATTACAGATACTGAAATTTGATCAGATGGGTTACTCATTTTATTAATATGGATAGATATTTTTTGTGCAAATGAAATATAACTGATCCTACATAGCTGAGCTGACGCAGCCGTCAGTCTCCTCCATGGGTCGGTTTTCTGTCCTGCCCCAGTTCACGCTGCACCTGATAGGAAGAAATGCTGTGGCGGTGGCGACTTCTCATATTGAGCCCTGATGACCTGTTGTCCAAGCGGTGAGTAGTCCCCAACAGCTCCTACCTCTGTGGTTAAACATGAGTATTTTTAGAGCAAGGAGAATCAGAATCAGAATCAGAATCAGAATGAGATTTATTGCCATTGTTCATGTAGTACACAAACTAGGAATTTGTCTCGGTGCAATGCTGCAACATTAAACACAGAGTAACACTAAAGATAAAAAAAACTATGCATGCAATAAAAGGTAGAATAAGAAGAAGTAATGCTAATCTATGCAATTTTTAAATATATTAACAAGCAGCAGATATTGTGGAGTTCCACATAGTGCAGTCGGTAATGCAAAAAGAAAACAAGTGATAATTGTCATGAGTCCGGTTGAGCTGCTGTACATAGTGCACGAGAGTCTAATAAGTCACTTTTAGTGTTCAGCAGTCTGATGGCAGAGGGGAAGAAGTTGTTCATGTAGTGGGAGGTTTTAGTCTGGATGGACCAAAGTCTTCTGCCTGAGGGGAGGGGGGCAAACAGTGCGTGTCCAGGGTGTGAAGGGTCGGCTATGATCCGACCTGCACGCCTCCGGGTCCTGGAGATGTACAGGTCCTGGAGGGATGGGAGCTTGCAGCCGATCACCTTCTCAGCAGCGCGCACAACGCGCTGCAGTCTTAGTTTGTCCCTGGCGGTGGCTCCTGCGTACCACACGGTGATGGAGGTGGTGAGGATGGACTCGATGATGGCAGTGTAGAACTGCACCAACATCTTGGTGGGCAGCTTGAGCTTCCTCAGCTGCCACAGGAAGAACATCCTCTGCTGGGCCTTTTTGATGAGGGAGCTGATGGTCGGCTTCCACTTGAGGTCCCGGGTGATGGTGATGCCCAGGAAGCGGAAGGAATCCGCAGTGGTGATGGGAGAGTCTGTGAGGGTAAGGGGGGGCAGTGGGGCTGTGACTTTTCTGAAGTCCACGATCATCTCCACTGTCTTTAGAGCGTTCAGCTGCAGGTTGTTGTGGCTGCACCAGGACGCCAGCCGGGCCACCTGTCTCCTGTAGACGGACTCATCGCCGTTGGAGATGAGCCCGATGAGGGTGGTGTAGTCCGCAAACTTGATCAGCTTGACAGACTGGTGGCTGGAGGTGCAGGAGTTGGTGTACAGGGAGAAGAGCAGGGGGGAAAGTACACAGCCCTGGGGTGATCCGGTGCTGATGCTTACGGAGCTGCATATAATGTCCGCAGTTGTGCAAATGTTTTCTTACCGCACAGAGAAAAAGTGTGATTTGCTACAGCAGAGAACAGCTTAAGGTGAACTTTCAATTATCTGTGCTTTCTGTTTTATTTTATCTTATTCATTTACATACTGTTGTGATATGCAACTATTTCATGGAAGTAAATCCTCTAAATATGCATTTTTTAATGGGCTGGTCCAGGGGTGTCAAACATATGGCTTGTGGGCCAAAAACGGTCCACCAGAGGGTCCAAAATTTTCTCTGTGAATTTACAGTTTCTTGAGGATAAAGTTCCTATATTAGCTCCTGTGTTAAAGGCTCCTGAGGTCAACGTCCCCACGGTGCCGTGTCTATCCATCTGGTGGCCCTTGGACTTTGGTAGGCTACCCAATGCGCTGTGTCCATTCCTTCTGGTGGTCCTTGGACTTTGGTAGGCCGCCTGACGTGCCGTGTTCCTCCGTCTGATGGCCTATGGACTTGGGCAGGCCACCCGATGCTCCGTATCTGGCCTTTTTGTGGTCTTGGGACACTGGCAGACCATCTGATCCGTTTTGGGACTTTGGACTTGGGATGGATCCACAAGACTGTGTGCTGGAGTTTGGACTCTGTGAGGGGTAAAGAACTGGTTTTGACCTACCTGGCCTTATACCTACACCACCCACAGGTGAGGGCCTTTGTTTTTGTTTTGTTGTCATCAACTTATTTTGAAGGTTTGTCTTTCTCCTTTGACCAGATGGAAGTTTAATACACCACACCATTTAAAATAAATTACTTGATATTATTTGGCCTCCACTGCTATTTTTCAATTTTTTGCAAATATCCGGCTATATATGATAGGAAAATTGAAAACTGATCGAAAAGATGCAAATTTACCAAACAACTTTAATTGTTCACAAGAAAAAAGTAGCAAATTAACATGCAAATTCATGAGAACAAAAGAAAGAAAGGAAGATTTCAAATTTACAAGAATGTTTCAAATGTACAAGAAAAAAATAACTTTTTTTTAAAAGACACAAATATCCGGGGGAAAAAGTTTACAAGAAAAGAGCTGCAGATTTCTGACAAATTTTTTGCAAATTTACGTAAAAGAAAGATGGTCACAATCTTAAGGTAACATATGCAAATTTACAAAGAAGGAAAAGGGGGAAGGAAACCATTGCAAATTTATGGTTAAAATGAAGACAAAATCATAAGGAAAAAGGACTGCAAATTTACAAGAAAGTCACCAATTTATGAAGGACACCAAAAGAAAAAAAACTGCTAATATATGGTAGAAAATGTCATGACGGCCGCTGGGCCGTCATCTGTCCTCATCAGCTCCAGCTGCGCACAGACCAGCAGGTGCCAATCAGCGGCTGTTAAAGCCAGCGTCGCTGACAGCCCGGCACGGAGTCGTCTGTCTTCCTCGTCAGAGTATGAGCCAGAGCTTCGTTCCACAGCTACGTCAAGAACTTCTCGACAAGACCAACCACGTAAGAATTCTCTGCTCTATTCTACGCCAAATCTTTACCCCCTGTGCACAGGTGGACCTCCCAGGCGGCGGACGACAGCTTCCCCAACCGACGGGGAATCTCCCTCTCCTTCTCGGAGCTCTCCTTACCACCACAGTACGGGTATTTACCATCATCACAGCTGCAGGTACTGTTACCTTCACAGCCACAGAGCCTTCATCACCACGGCCACGAATACTATCACCTCACAGCTACGGAAGCAGTCACTGTCACAGCTGCAGGTACAATTATCACCTTCTTCACCACAGCTACAGGAGCAACCTCCACCACAGCTACGAGCACAAGCACCACCACATCACACGGACACTGGGAGTCTGCAAGATACAACCTGTGGTTACCTCAAGTAAGATTCACACCTGCAATTGTCCATTATCGCTGAACAGCCTTAACTGTCTCTGCTTGTGTGTTCCAGGGTTGCCAGGTCGACATCTGAATTGCTCAGCTCCAGTGACCAGACTGCCATATCTGCACTCACACACGCACTACACTCCCTCACTATTAATAAAGAGTAATTGTTTGTATCTGCCCGTGTCTGTGTCTGTCTCCTGGGTCCTGAAACATGTCAGAAAAAGTGCAAACTGATAGAGGAAGATGCAAATTTACTAAACAACTTTAATTGTTCACCAGAAAGAAGTAGTAAATTAACACGCAAATTTATGAGGAAAAAGTTTCAAATTTACGTTTCAGATTTACTGTACATAACAAATGTCACGATCTATTTGATAAAAGTAGCAAATTTCTGAGGGAAAAATGTGAAAACTATGTAAAAAAAAAAAAAAGAAAAGCAGTCACAAAATCACAAGGAAACATTTGCAAATTTACAAGAAAGTTAGAAATTTATAAAGGGAGAAAGAAAAATGAACTGCAAGTTATAACAAGAAAAACAGAAGAATGAACAAACATACAGAAAAGATGTTAAGTATTTAGCAAGAAATGTTTGTTTTTGAAAATAAGCACTTTGCAATGGGGGACTGTATAATTTCTAGTGCACCGTACTGGTTACATGAAATATTTTTCATATCATTTTCAATTTTCACTTATTTCACTTGTGAATCTACAAGTTCTGTTGGCTGAGCCCTGAAGGCTGTCTCGTAAGCGTTCTCATGCCTGCACTTTATTTCACTTTTGTTGATATTACACTATGGGTTGTTTGGTATCCAACCCTTTAGAGGGGGATACTGTAAGGGTTTGGACATGACTGTGCTCATGTCCTCATTTTATGTTCATATTTGTTTTTCTGTTATTTTCAGGACATGAGTTCAGCCATGTCCTTGTCTTTTGTTATGTTTCTCTGTGCTGTGTTTATGATTTGTATTTTTGGTCCCAGTGTGTGCTGTCTTTTCAGCCCCGCCCATCCGGTGCTTCTCCTTTACCCTTGATTGTTTCCCACCTGTCATGCATTATCTTGATTACGCCCCTGTCTACATATGTGTGTCTCAGTCCGTGTCAGGTGTGGCATCATTATTTTTTCCACCTTGTTCCCCATTAGCCTGTCAGTCCGGTTTTGTTTTGTGTTTGCAGCCCCTGTGCTGCTGTTCTGTTGTCACAGTTTTGCAAATAAATCATCCTTGCTGCACTGTACTCCTGCCTGTGTTTGAGCCCTGTGTTACCCACCTTGACAGCTTGTGCGTAATTACTTATCTTTGCTTTCAAAAGAGTTTTGAGCGTTATTCCTGATGGACTGTTAAGGAGCGAATTTGCGACCTTTTTATGAGCATGCCCATGCAGGAACTGTCTCCTTGCAGAGAAACAAGCCTCAGGGCTCCCTGAAGTGAGAGTTTTTAATCACACACTTTAATGCTAATGTAGTCCATTCATTTAAACCAGTCCATGAGGCAAAAAAGGTTGGGGACCACTGTCGATGAAAGAGGGAGGGTGGAGTGAACTGGAGCTCATAAACATTTTAAAAAAACATGCATTTTAAAAAGGGTCATTGTCAAGAAGCAGTGTTTAATCTGGTGGAAAATTGTGCTGTATCATTCAAATACTGAGGTATTTTGACCAACCCATGTCACACACATCTCGTTAAGACTTATGGGAACTGTGTCAATATGTGGAAAAAAATGGCGTATTATGTCCCATCTAAGTTTAAGTGAAGGATCTGTGCTGTGATGAAGCATCCTTGTATGTGAAGCAGGGCAGCGTTTTACCGGACGTATGGATTCATCACCCCTGTGGCTGCCATATCAGGCACACCAGAATATTGAAGGGCAGAGTGAATACTGGGAGGCCCCACTTGCTGGCAACTGAAGACAAAGCACTGGAGACAACTGGGCTGTGAAAAGAGGGAGGAAATGAGTCTGGCAGAAGTAGGAGACACCAACAAGCAGACAAGATTGAACATTAATGTCAAACAGGAACAGGTGGTTCATACAGGCTTATAGTAAGACAGTCCGTCTGTAATGTGATAATGTAGTGCTCTGAGTGATATGGTGCATTGTATTCAAATATGGCCCTTAAAGGTTGACAAATATTGTAGCAGTAAAGACAAAGATAATAACCTTACAGTAAGACCTGGCCCATGCTGAAAGATTTTTGAAATTAAACAGATTTTGAAAATGTGAGAGACCCCACACATTATCTCAAAAGCATTTGGGGATTTTCATTGTTGCTGTAGTTGTTCTTCTTCTGACAGATGCATATTAAGCTCATAAGCATGGTTGTAACATAAAGATTTTCATGCTTCCAGTTTGGATAGATGATGGAATTTCAAAAAGATTACATTTTGGAACCCATTTTTAAAAGTTTATAGTTTCAGGCCCCGGAACAGGAATGTCATGTTTACAGACAGCCAAAACATAACACAATTTTGCAGGGTTTTTTTTTTTTAATTTTTTTTTTTTTTTTTTTTTTTTTTTTACAAGAACTGTCATCATGTAAGTGGGGCCTTGATTCTTTTAGGGCCCACTCACACCATAAAGTTTGTCCTGAGCCAAGGCCAAAGTCTGCTTCTTCTAAATATTATGATCACATTGCACCACGGTTTGGGACCACGGGCCCTTGGCTTTGGCCCTCCTGGAAAGGTACGCTTCAGCCCCAGCTCAGTTTCCTGTGTGCGAGCATACGGATACATGTGCTACATATCTATGAGAGATAGTTGTGCTAAGGTGCAGCTGTACTAAAATAGTGTGAACACAGGACAGCCAGGGACATGGGAAAAGGTATAATTGCCTTCTGCACCTACGGGCTCCAGTGAGAGTACACCCTTAAAGTAGAAAACCTGACTCCTCACCCTTTGTGCTGTATTCTGGCAGGGCCGGCCCATGGCATAGGCCATATAGGTGGTTATCTAGGGCACCCCCTTGCTGGAGGGGCACTGCTGCAGGCCCTCAAAAGAATTTTAATTTTTAAATTAATAATAGTCAGAAGCACTGCGCTAGCAGGCAAGGCCAGCAAGTACTTGGAGCACCAGGCCAGAAGGGCCCCCAAGGGCTGAGCAGCTTTGAGTCACTACAGCAGTGACAATGCTTTTTTTTTTTAACCCTTTACTTTTAGTTTGTTTCTCATTCTCACTCCTGTAGAGAGGCCATATCTTCAGGATTATATGGCTACAATGGAACTTTGCTTGACATACTGATGGCCACTTACAGGAGGTCACTTACATATGTCGATATGTTGAAGAAGGACACTGGACTCAGCAACACTCAGGAATTGAGGTCGGCAATAATGGATCAGGAGACCTTCGGGTTGTTCATCTCATTGGCTCGAACAGGAGTTCGGTTGTAAGTAGTGACAATGTGGACAGTCTGCAATGACAATGGTAGGCCTTTGCAGAACTCCCTAAAGGGGCCCCACAACCACCTCTCACTCTCGCATGTGCCAGTGTAGCATCTTATGTAAACAAATTGTGGAGAGGAACTTGTTGAGATTCATAAAATAAATATAAATAAATATGCTGGTTGACTAAAGACAGAAGAGAGTCCAGCTTCACTTATTCCTCTACACACCAGATGACCACTGAGACAAACTCTGCTTCACAGAACTGACTGAATTAAACAGCGGGAGTAGCCTCTCGAGTATGATTTATAATGACAAAACAGCAAAGGTAGGACAACATTTTATTGTGGTGGCTGTATAAAATGAAACTCGTTTTTGCTCTTCTTTGGCTGCTGGCTTAGTGAATATTGGTTGTACAGCAACAAACTTGGCTCGTTGTAATCTGCTAGGTCTCTTGTTTCAATGTGTTGTTCATGTGGTTTCCGCTGCAGCAGCGTAAGTTATTACGCAAACTGTGTGGATATGCATATTTCTGTAATTTTGCAGTTTTAAGACTGAATTGCTTCATGCTGTGATTGTGTTTTGTGTAAATCGAAGTTGTTTTGGTTTTAATCTGTTTATTAAAATGGCACACGTGAAAAATCACATATACATTACAGCTTTTTTTTATGAACACTCAGATCACCCTGCTATGTCCCTGTAGCAGTGCAATTAAAACAAATCACAAGTTCACATTAGACTTAAAATTAACTGTACTGAAATAATTTGAAAATAAACATTGCAAAGTTGCACTGTTGCACTAACATTAACTGAAGAAAAAAAAACCTGGGGAAGAGTGAAGATAATTTACAATGTTTGCAAAGAGGTGAAATAAAAGTTGTTCCATTTTTGGAAAAAAAAAAGTTCTGAATTGCCTCTAATTGTGGAATTAATCTTATCTATTTTGATAAATGACACAATAATCTTTGAGCCACATAGAGAGAGATGGAGGTTAGGAGATTTCCAGAGGAGCAGGATAGCGGCGGCTTCTCTAATAGAGAAGTAAAGGCCAGTATTTTATGTTGTGTGGGAGTTATTGGGGAGAGGAACACTAGGAATACCAAAGACAGCAATGTAAGGGTCCATTGAATCTGGGTTCTCAAAACTGTTGGACAAGGTAATGAAAAAGTCTGTCCAAAACTTCTGCAGCCGACTACAGAATAAAACGTGTCAGGTTACAGGGTGAAGTATGACATCTTCACACTGGTCCACTAAGTTGGGATAGCATTTTGACAGGTCTAGACTTTGAGAAATGAATTCTGTTGAGAACCTTAAACTGTATAATTGTAACCGGACACAAAATGTACATGATCAAGCAGAGAGAACAGCATTATCCCACCAATTATCGCTTATCTTAATTCCCAGCTCCTGCTCCCGGGCCTGTTTATTTTTCCCTACAGTACAGATCTAGCGCCATGAGAGAATTATAAATTTTGGAGATGACATATTTTTGACCAAGTCCAAATGCTAAAAGGTTGTCCCATGGCTGATCAGAAGGGAGCGAAGGAAAGCAAGGAAAAAGGGATGAGACAAAGTGTCTAAGCTGAAAGTAAAGAAATAGGTGGGAAGCAGGAAGAGTAAAGTCAGTGGCTAGGTCAGAAAAATTTGCCAAAGATGCCATCTTTATAAAGATCACTTAACAATTCTAATCCCTCCATTGTTGCCACAGAAGATATGAAGCATTATTAAGAGAAGGAGAAAAAAAATGGTTTTAGAATGGTGGTGTCTCTCCACAGACGGAGACAGGAACTTGAAATGATGTCTAAACTGTGACCAAATCTTAAGAGGGGACGAAACCACCGGGTTCTTTGTAAACTTAGCTGGGTTAAAACGTAACGGAGAGGTTAGTAGTGCTGCAGGTGAAGAAGATAGAAAAGACTGAATTTCAAGTCTACACCATAACTGTTCAGGAAAATGAAGCCAGTACAGCAATTTATGAGTATGTGAAGACCAATAATACAAAAGAAGATTAGAGAGGGAAAGACCCCCATCAGAAGTAAATTTCTGTAATAAGGAAAAACTTAGTCTAGGGGACCTCCCTCTCCATAAAAATGAGGAGATAATCTGATTCTAAGATGTAAAGAAGAGCTTGGGTAGGAAAAGAGGAATACACTGAAATAGGTAGAGACATCGTGGCAAGACATTCATTTTATGGTATTAATTCTACCTATCAATGAGAGAGGAAGAGAGTTCCACCTCTGACAGTCCCTGCTTAATCTGAGCATCAAGGGGGGGGGGGCAAAACTGGCCGAATAAAGTGATGATAAAGAGGCGGTAATGTTGACCCCCAAATATTAAGCCCCAGTGGGGGTAATTTTGAAGGAATGTCAAATTGGGCGGTGCGGCACAGCAACCCTCACCCTTGGCCATAGATCCCTGGGTCGAATCTCAGCCCCTGACCAACAGTGATCTGTGTGGAGTTTGCATGTTCTCCCCATATCTGCGTGGGTTTACTCCGGGATTTCTCCGGTTTCCTCCCACAGGCCAAAAACATGCAGGTTAGGTTAACTGGAGACTCTAAAGTGGCCCTAGGTGTGAATGTGTGTGTGAATGGTTAAGGGATAGCGCCGTACCGTGGCTGCTTCATCCATCCAGGTGGATGCCCTCAATTTTCCCTCTGGGGATCAATAAAGTATACAAAATTAAAAAAAAAATCAAAATCAAAAACTGGGTAAGCTTTAAGACCAAAGGATTTACAGGGAAGCATACACTCTTGCCAAAATTTACCTATAGCTGGAAAAAGAACCAAATTTCTCTAATAAGGACAAAATTGGTGGCACACTAATCAATGGCCTAGACACATATAAAAGATCATCTGCATAAAGAGATAGCTTAAGTTCAATGCCAGAGCGAAGAAGACCATGAAATGAAAGAAGAGATTTTAAAGCCACTGAAAGTGGCACTATGGCTAAAGCAAACAAAAGAAGAGACAAGGGACACCCTTGTCTTGTGCCACGAGATAAGCTAAAATAATCAGAATGTGTGTTGTTTGTAACAATGTTTGCCTGGGGAGAAGTGTATAAAAGCTTAAAAGTAGCTACTCCTCTGGCTTTTGAATTAAAGGATGAGTGAAAAACCTTACCAACCCTTGGGCATTTAAGTCTAAAATGTTCACCATCTCGTAAATGTGTTTCTTGCAAAAATATTATGTCAGCTTTCATCCTTTTCAGGTGCGCAAACACCTTCGCTCGCTTAACTGGGTTATTCAGACCTTTTACATTCCAACTCAAAAATCTGATAGAACAACCTCCACCTAAACTCCGGGAGCTACACAAATCATGGTGAGTCATTCACAAATAGCTATTGAAAGTAGAATTCCCCCCTATAAAACAAAGCAAGACAGGGACATAGCTAAAAGAACACCCCAAACCCACCCCCCAATAAACACCTTCTCTGTATCCAACCCCAAACGTTGGAACAGCAGTGTAGACTCCAATAGGAGTCATTCTCTAAGTAGTACTTACAGCTGTTAGAACTACAGCTAAAAATAGCAGATGAAACCTGCAGAGTAGAACTAAACAGCATTCAATATTTGGCACTTTGTCATAGTGTTTAATATAACAAATTGCAGAAACAAGCCAGTTTCTTAATTATCTAAAACAAATAGCACCCTAAAAATAACCAAAAAAAGGAACGATAAGAAAACAATACTAAAAAAATGTGGCTGCCAAAGAAGAAAGTTGTTTTCGCACATAGAAAACCCTGGGCCAACATAAACTATTTATAATGTACAGAACAATATATTGTACTTATTACTGAATATATTCAAGTCTCTTATACCTCAATTTAGATAACAAAAACATGTCTGTAGATGAGGTCACCTCTCTTGGACATAGACCAAAATAGCTACTGTAAATAACTAAAATTCAAACCTCTGAAGTGTGTGTGGTATAAAACGCACCAGTATTACGGCATTAAATTAAAAAAAAAAAAGAAAAAGAGGAAAAAAACGTCAGCCAAAATGATTCCAGTTACCAAATCTATTTAGATATTGACTTGATGAAAGTCTTTGCTTCCTCTGGAGACGTAAAGTCGTGCTGCACCCCCTCGTAGGTGACGCGTAGCTGGGCTGGGTAAAAAAGACCGAACCGGACCCCCTTGATATCACGCAGCTGGTGGCAAACCTCATTGAAGGTGGAGCGGGCCCGCGCCGTTCTGGCAGTATGGTCAAGGAAGACTGAGATGGTCATGTTTCCATGCTTATCTGCTGAAGCTCCTTTGCCTTCTTCAAAATCTGGGCACAGTCAGAGTAAGAGAGTCTCCTAATCTGGCTATTTGGGGCTTCTCCTCAATAGTCTCTAAACGTCTCGTCGCGTCAAAGTGTTATCTTGTCCACTTCTGTTTGTTTTTATTGACTTCGTTTTTAATTTTTTTAATCTCTTTTCGCTGATATTAGCTTTTTGCTTGGTGTTAGCTTAGTGTTGGCCTAGCAGAAAGCCCGATCAGACACACGGGTGGATCAGACCCTGAGCGGAGCTGTTCACCGGGCTAGGCTAACCTGTTTTTAGCTGTTTTTAGCTGTTTTTGGCTGACTGGCTATCCTTCTCTCACCTGGAACGTCATGGCTCCATCCCCGACATGTGTCAGCTGCGTGTCCCTCCTTAGGAAGGTTTCTGAGTTGGAAGTGAGACTCTCCAACCTCTATAAGATTTGGGAGGCTGAAGACCACATTGACACTATAATTCTCGGGCGAACATCGGCCCTGGCAACCGACTCGCAGCTGGCAGAGACAGCTACTTACCTGGGTGAATTCAGCACATCGCCATCCACTTCCACCCCTGCTCCGGTCTCTTCAGATGTCCAGGACCCTAGCAATAAACACTAGCTTCAGCTCGGAGCTAAACCCAAAGCCCCGGGTGGTTTTCTCATCCTCAATGCGCACCCTGGACCTTGGTTGGGCCAACTAGCAAACATCGGCGATTGACCAGACAGGGCCCCATTATCTCCACCACACACTGGACCTTGTTCTGACTTATGGTATAGAAACAGAAAATCTGGTAGTGTCTCCTCATAATCCTGTACTGTTAGACTATTGTCTGTTAACCTTTGATTTCACTATTTCTGATTATTTGACTCCTAAAGAAAAATATTACTACAGCAGATGTCTTTCAGATGACGTTGTTACCAAATTTTTGCAGATTGTCTCCTCTATACCATGGGTCAACACAATGGAAATAAAAGATGGAGAGCCTGCTCCTTCCGTAATTGATAGCATGGTAGATAGTGTTACAGCCTCTCTGCATCAGACTCTAGACTCGGTGGCCCCTTTAAAAAAGAAAAAGTCTAATCAGAGATTTCTAACCCCTTGGATTAACACAGAAACTCGTAGCTTAAAACAGAAGACTCGTCAATTAGAAAGAAAATGTCATTCCACTAATTTAGATGAATTCTATTTAGCATGGAGAAATCATCTCCTAATTTATAAAAAAATCTCTTAGAAAAGCTAGAACAAGTTATTACTCTGCATTAATAGAAGAGAATAAGAATAATCCCAGGTTTCTTTTCAACACTATAGCCAGGTTGACAAAGAGTCAGGACTCTGTCAATCCTCACATCCCCCTAGAGCTTTCTAGTCAGGACTTTTTGAACTTTTTCAATCATAAAATTTTATCTATTAGAGATAAAATCAGTCAGATTCTTCCCACCGTAAACTTAAGTACAGCAACTACTACAACTTCTTCAATTGATATCTGTTTAGATAAGTTTACTCCAATTGACCTTTTAGAGTTAGATAAAATCCAAGCCTTCAACTTGTCTTTTAGACCCTATTCCTACAAGGTTATTTAAAAAAGTCTTCCCATTTATTGGTAGCCGTATTCTTCAAATAATCAATTCTTCTTTAACTTTAGGTCATGTGCCCCAAGCTTTTAAAATTGCTGTAATTAAACCCTTACTCAAAATGCCAACGCTCGATCCAGGAGTTTTGGCTAACTATCGACCAATCTCTAATCTGCCTTTCATTTCAAAAATCTTAGAAAGAGTTGTTGCCACACAATTATCTGACCACTTGCAGGGAAATGGTCTGTTTGAAGAGTTTCAATCTGGGTTCAGAATTCATCACAGGACTGAAACAGCCTTAGTGAAGGTCACTAATGACCTCCTTATCGCATCTGATGATGGACTCGTTTCTGTACTTGTCCTTTTAGATTTTAGTGCAGCCTTTGATACTATTGATCATGATATTCTACTTGATAGATTAGAACACTATGTTGGACTAAATGGAATTTCGCTGTAGTGGTTTAGCTCTTATTTGTCTGATAGACTTTAGTTTGTTCATATCAATAATGAGTTTTCTTCCAACTCTAACTCAGTTGTGGAGTTCCACAGGGATCTGTTTTAGGCCCTACTCTTTTTAGTTTATATACAGTATGCTTCCCTTAGGCAACACCATTAGAAAGCACTGTATACATTTTCATTGTTACGCAGATGACACACAATTATACCTTTCAATGAAGCCCAATGATTGTAATCAATTAGCCAAGTTAGATGCCTGTCTTAAGGAAATCAAAGCTTGGATGACTTGTAATTTTCTGCTTTTTAACCCAGATAAGACTGAAGTCATTCTTAGTTTGGATGCTGGTACTCTTACTCTGAATAGTTCTGTGAGGAACCTTGGAGTTATTTTTGATCAAGATCTGTTTTTTAATTCACATATTAAATTTGTTTCTAAGACTGCCTTCTATCATCTGCGCAATATTGCCAAGATTATGAGCATCTTGTCTCTGAATGATGCTGAGAAACTGATCCACGCTTTTGTTAGCTCTAGATTAGATTATTGTAACTCGTTATTATCAGGTTGTCCTAAAATATCTTTAAAAAGTCTTCAGTTGATCCAAAATGCTGCTGCAAGAGTTTTAACAGGTACTAGAAAGAGAGATCATATCTCTCCGGTTCTGGCCTCCCTTCATTGGCTTCCCATAGAGATTAAAATGAAGTTTAAAATCCTTCTTCTCACTTACAAAGCTCTTAATAATCAGGCCCCCTTATATATAAAAGATCTGACATTACCCTATCATCCTAGCAGCACTACGCTCCCAAAATGCTGGATTACTTGTAATACCTAGAATCTCCAAAAGTACAATGGGAGGCATAGCCTTCTGCTATCAAGCTCCTTTCCTGTGGAACCAGTTACCAATCTGGGTTCAGGAGTCAGACTCAATCTCTGTTTTTAAGAATAGGGTAACAACCTTCCTCTTCAATATAGCCTACGATTAGGGAGGGATCTTGTGTCTCTTAACCCCCCCTTTGTTTCGCTGTTAATAGATTTAGACTGCCGGGTGACCTCCAATAATGTACTTGGCTTCTCTCCGTTAATGTTTGCTCTCTTTATGTCTGTTCTTTTCATCTTCTCTATCCCTTCACCCCCCAGCCAGTCGCAGCAGATGACTGCCCCTCCCTAAGCCTGGTTCTGCTAGAGGTTTCTTCCTGTTAAATGGAAGTTTTTCCTCTCCACCGTCACTAAGTGCTTGCTCACAGGGGATCGTCTGATTGCTGGGGTTTTTCTGTGATTGTAAGGTTTTCCCTACATTGGAAAGTGCTATGAAATGACTGTTGTTGTGATATAGTGCTATATAAATAAAGTTGAATTGAATTGAATTGAATTAATAATGAAGCCTTTCCATAATGAATTAATAATGAAGCCCGGGGCCGCTCACCTGCTCTGGGTTTGGCTGCGGAAATCCGATGCGCTCGATCTACCAGCGGCTCCCCTTCAAGAGCGAAGGCCTCCATCAGCAGTTTCACCACATTAGCCGTAGTTGTTGAGCCCAGATCATCTTCTGGAACGCTAATGATTCTGATATTGTTACGGCAAGATCTGGACTCCAAGTCTTCACATTTGTCCTCCAGCCTTGCAACAGTTTTAGTTAAATGCTTTACTGTCATGAACCTCCTCGTGCGCTTTTACATAGCGCACAGAGGAGGAGAAGGAAGAATGGACTTATGTGCAGGTCACACCAAACGCACATTTATTGACACAAAACAGACAGACCCAAAATAACATAGATAGCTCAGGTAAAACTTAGAGTCCTCCAGGATGCTCGGCTGGCACGGGAGAAGAAGCTGGGCAATGGTGCCTAAGCGTAGCAGTTGTGCTGCAAGGGGAAACGCTACAGACAAGCGTAGCAGCACAACTGCAAACAGAAACGCTAACATCTCTTACTCACCGTGCAGGAACAGTCCGAGTCATCCAAGTCTGCCAGCGAGCACACACACAAACAATCCTTCCCCGACAAGACTGCCACATGGCTAAATATGACCGTGTGAGCGAGTACAATGGTCCAGTGGTGTTTGACTGGCAAAGAGCCGCCTAAGTACAAACACTGCTGGCGTGACAAATTGGCAACACCTGGGTGAGGCGCGGGACAGATAATTACCGGGGCAAACAGCTGACTGTCAGAGAGAGAGGGGGCGTGGTCGGACCGGCGAATGTTAGACAGTGCCCACCAGAAAGTGGGTCAAATGGCTGCCCAACAACCGCCGGCCAGAGCGGTGGCTACAGGCATGGAAAAGAAACAGCACACAGACACGAAAACAATGAGAAATCAAAAGATAACAAAACATAATAAACCCAATGCCTGAGCCACCAAGAACGGTCAGAACCAAGCCTACAGGAAACACGGGCTCGGTTCGTGACACTCTACTGTCTTTTGGAGAGCTGTAATATCATCTGTGCAAGTGGATAGGGGCCACTCCACTTCAGCTACGGTACCTTTTAGCCCGGTGGGGCTAACTTGCATGGCGGAAATTTTAGCAGACAGCTCCCTCTTCAAGGTCACCAATTCAGCCTGAATTGAACACAGTCGCCAAGAGCCAACTGAAGTTCCGTTTTGAAGATAGCAGCCACATCGGCCCGGAGAGCTGACAATAATTCAGTTTTCAGCATGGCTACATCGACTGTGGTGGCTGCAGGTAGCTCGTCAGTCACTGTCATCCGCTTGGGGGAGGCTTCACCGCCACACGAGGAGTCGCTTCAAGCAACAGGCTGCAGGTGAGGCTGGATAGTATTACCTCCTTTGTTCGACTTAGGGAGCATTTTGTATCAAAAAAAAAAAAATAAATTGGTGTGCTAAATAGTGAACTTGGCAAAAAAGTTCTGGCTTGTACAATCAGTAAAAAGTGCCTATTAATATAAATGTCGAATAACTCTGCAGGAGCTCACTGCAAATTGACCTATTCCATGTCTCACCAAACTGGAAGTCCGAAGTTGTTGTTTTAATTAATAATCATTTAATTCTTAATCACCCTTTATTGTCATTCTATCCATACAGCCAATCATGTACAGTAGAATGAAATTGTGTTTCTCCTATCTTTTTTTTTTTTTTGTTACTTATTTGTACCCGTAGGTAGACTTGGTTTGCAGTCTGGTGACAAGCCACCGGCTGCTGGTCGCTGCGTGCGCGAGCGCCCTAAACCTACATGTTTTTGGTGTGCGGGAGGAAACCGGAGAAATCCCGGAGTAAACCCGCGCAACACGAGGAGAACATGCAAACTCCACACAGCTCACTGTTGGTCGGGGGCTGGGATCGAACCCACGATCTCATGATCCCCGCGGTCCCCCGGCCGAGGGTAAAACTGTGCTGCCACAGTGCTAAACCACTGCGCCACCGTGCAGCCCACGTTATCTACAGTGTTAATCACACACACACACACACACACACACACACACACACACACACACACACACACACATAGAATCAGAGGGGTTGCTGCCATGCAAGGTGCCGCCACAGATTTCCCTCCTCCATTCCATTATTGCTGAGCACCAAGCTGGACGGCAGGAAGTTCCGCTTTTATATGGTCTTCGGCATGACCCGGCCGGGATTTGAGCCCCTGCCTCTCGGGTGTGGGGCGGATGCTCTACCAACTGAGCCACCACTCCGGTTTTAACTTTATTGTTTAGGTTCTTCCCATTCTTTGGATGTGTAACATGATGACTATGTTGATGCAGGGTAGCATGTCTTAATATGAGATTTTTTTTATGAGGAAAAATGGCTAGGGTTGGCCTTGCATACTGGTGTCTTTGACTTGTTTTTCTTCACAGTATGCAGCTAGTTTTACTCACCACAACACAGACATGAATGCATTTGGCAATAAAAGCCACCATCTTCCTTTAGCAGAGAATACAGCCATCAGTATGCCAACCAACGTTCCATTGTAGCACATAATCCTGAAGATATGGCCTCTATACAGGAGTGAGAATGAGAAACAAACTAAAAGTAAAGGGTAAATGAGTCTGTAATGGCAGATAATCCAAACCATCATTTACTTCTAGTGCTTGTCTGGCTTGGTTTATACAGAGATAAAGGGCAAAGATTTCAAGGGGAGGACACTGGAAAGGTAGGAGATCAGGTTGACAGTGTAATCAGGAGTCTGATAGCCAGTGCAAACAGAAAGAAAGTGACCCAGTCATAATGTGGCTATCAGCACTTACCATTATCAGTACACACCAGCTGTTCATCTGTTTTAATACAATAAAATAAAATGTGTTTTATAGCACCTTTAAGGGTCCCATACACTGCACCTTTTTCACATGTTGAAAGTTTCCTAAGGTCTTAATGAAATGTCTGTAATATACTTTGGTTTAATTAACTTTAATTATTTAATTATTGCAGTGTCATTGTGAAATCATGTTTTGCCACCTTCTTAGAAAGGCTTGTTTCAGTGCATTAGCTGGCTAGCTGCTGTCAGGGTGTGTGCTGGAGCCACATTCTTGCCTTGTGTTAATTTATTTCTTGTTTTCAGGATGGGTTCTCTAACCCGCATCCTTTGCCTCAAGTTTATTTTTTGGGTCCTTGTATTTATTATTGTTTTATCAATCCTGTCTGTCATTTTGATTGTTTTATCTGGTTTGTATTTATATGTGTTTATTTTCACTGTAGTTGTGCCTGCTTTAAGTGCTTGATTATTCACAGCTGCTCAGTGTTGTTGTTAATCAGCCCATCTGTATTGAAGCGGTGCAGCTCGTTTCACCGGTGCTGCGTTCTCGTCATTCCTGGCGTCTCACACACACACCCGCTGGTTCTGTTCTGTGAGTTATCCGATCTGACCTGTCTGAGTTTTTCCTGACCTGACCTGTTCATTTAGTTTATCTGCCAGTGTTTATTTATCCTTTTGTTTTCAGCTTCCAAGCCAGTAATAAATTATGCCAAACGCTCGTTCTGCATCTGAGTCCTGCTCTCTGCCCCGCCGGGGCACAAACCATGACAGCTCTGTTATGTCGGTGATAGGAGCCAAGGACGAGGCCAGGTGTTGAGTTGAACACAGGTTTATTGACCCTCCACAATACAGTAGCGTACCTGCCAGGCAGAGAGGTGGCCAAGAGACCGCCCCTCCCACTCACTGCTCTCTTATACCCTGGGTGGTGCCAGAACCGGAAAGGTGGAGCCACCACCCATGTCTCACAAATAAAGGTCCCCAAACTACAACACAACACCCCCCCCCACACACACACACACCACCACCACAAAAACCGTAAGGCCACACACACGATTCGAACCCACCCTAATCTGGAACCCGAAACACACTCTAAGGACAGTAACATAACAAAAGTGGCCTAACACAGTCATACTAAAAAACTACACTAGGGGGAGACAGGTAGACTACCTTCTCACCCCCACACGGCGAAGCGGATTATTCTGCCGCTTATATACCACAATAAACCATATAACACAAAATACTGCTGTGCCTTAATCTAAACAATACATGCAAGAAATTCCCCCCCCCCCCCCGCCCCGAACATAGCCAAACAATACATTTGAGAGTGTTTTGTTTTTGTTTTGTTTTTTTAAAAAACAACTTAGAATAAATTAAACATCAAAAAACATATCCCTGGCCCCGCTTCTCACTCTTCAGCGAACCGTCCAACCATCAGTCTGCTCCAGGGGATGGACCACCCACCAGGTCGCTGCTGGCTGATCCGACCCCAGTGCGCCTCCTCTTCACCACCCTTGGGGACGTCCCTTATTCAGGCTCAAGCCCACCAATCTCCTCCCGGGTGTGCCACAGCTCATTTAGATGCCTCCATGAACCATCTGATAGCTGGAGATAGGCATCCTCCCGTACTGCCACCATCTGCAGCCGCCCCTGGTATTCTTCCATCCTATGCTTGGCCTGAATCCTCCTTGACCGTGCCTCCTCCTGGGCCTGGACCACATCCGTGACCCCCAGAGGAGCCCTACTCGCCTTACAGTGTTTCTGTTTGGCACATCATTCTACCATACCAGCCGGTCCTGCCCTGACCACTTTCATTTCCGCTGCCACCCTCGCCATTGTGACTCCATGTCCACAGGTCCCTTCCGGCGACATCCAGGAACAAATGGAGCCAGCCACTTGGCGCCACCCACCATCACAGGTGTCCCGCCACGCCGACCAGTTCCCTCATCTAGGGCTACTTGGGCTCTGGCACAGGAACCCTCTTGCGATGGCCCTGAGTGGGGTTGGTTCTACTCTTCCTCCAGAGTGCCAGGCAAGTTTTTGTTTTGTCCCACACAGCTCCGTCCACTGTTCTTAGGATCAGTCAGTCCCACAAACCACAGCCCGACCACTCCTCTCCAGTATTGCTGTTATTTTCAGTGATAGGAGCCAAGGACGAAGCCAGGTGTTGAGCTGAACACAGGTTTATTAGGAGACCCTCCACAATACAATAGCATACCCGCCAAGCAGAGAGGTGGCTAAGAGACCGCCCCTCCCGCTCACTGCTCTCTTATACCTTGGGTGGTGGCGGAACCAGAAAGGTGAAGCCACCACCCATGTCTCACAAATAAAGGTCCCCAAACTACAACACAACAAGCTCCTATCTTGGGTAGCTAACACAGCCTTAGCCAGCTAATGTAAATTCATCTTAAAGAATAAATTAGGGATGGGCGTATCGATACTTCGATACCAGCTGGTCTATACTTTGGAGTCAATACTTTTTAAAATATCACGATGCCACTGTGTTAATACAAAATGTGCAATTTGTTTTCACTTCTGTGTCATATTGATAGAATGAACAGCTCACGTGCAGGATGCTACACCAGAGGAAACACTCACGACACAGAGAAGCAACATTTAAATAGTTTATTAATTTCAAAAGAGGAGCACTGCTTATAGAAAACGTCACTTGCCAGGGGAAGATACAGCCTGTGGGGAGAGACGAGAGCAATCAATAAGAGAAGGGAGGTAGGGAAGTGGGAAGGTAAATTTACCACTTACGTGAGCCAAGCAGAAAACCTGACTGAGAACCCAGTAGGAATAGACGAACCAGCAGGATGAAGCTGGTTGAGGATTGGAGCTGGGTGGTGTCTGACTGGGTGGAGATAGGAAGCTGAGGTGGGGTGAGGATGATGGAGCAGGTGAGTGCACAACAATCCCCAGAGACGCACCGCTCGGATGGCAGCAACCTGGAAAAGGAGAAAGAGAGAGGAATGGGAGTAGGCAATCCTCTGTGATAAATTCAAACTTACTTGCTGTTGGCATAGGCAGTATACCCAATGAGCCAGCGCTGAAGCTTCCACTTGATGGTCCTTATAAGCACTGGCAAGGAAGAGGCGGCAGGTGCGTCCACTCACGCAGGTATGATGATTGCTTGCGGAGCCGGGGAATCTTTAGCAGGAAGGAGGGGGCGTGCACTCACCTGACTATGACATTCTTAGAGTTTTAGGTATTAAAATTATGTGTGAGGAGCAAAAATGCCTGGATATGACAGCTTGGAAGACGATGGGTACATCTTCTTTTGGAGTGGGAGATCAACTCAAGAAAGGAGAGAAGCAGGAGTGGGCTTTGCAGTTAGAAAGGAGATTGCAGCAATGCTTGATGAGGAACTGGTGCCAATCAACGACAGGATAATGTCTATGAGACTCCCACTGCAGCGGAAGATGTATGCCACACTCATCAATGTATATGCCCCAACAATGACCAACACAGAAGAGGTAAAGGAAGAGTTCTATAGTGATTTACATGAGACTATCAGGCGTGTACCGACTGATGACAGGCTGATCCTCGTTGGAGATTTTAATGCCAGAGTTGGTTCGGACACTGAGAAATGGAAAGGAGTGCTAGGCATTCATGGAGTAGGCAAGTGCAATGCTAATGGAGAACTTTTACTTGCACTATGTTCAAAGTACAACCTTGTGATAACCAACACTCTATTTAAGCACGAGGACACACACAAGAAGACATGGATGCACCCAAGATCAAAGCACTGGCACTTATTAGACTACATCATAGTCAGGCAGAGAGACATAAGGCATGTATTGGACACCAGAGCAATGAGAGGCACGGACTGTAGTACTGATCATGTTATGCTGAGATCTAGATTAAAGATTTGGAGATGAAAACAACACTGCAGGACGGGTGCGAAGCCACCACGGAAGCTAAACACTAGTGCACTAAAAGGCCAAAAGAAGCAGGAAGAACTTACACAGGAAATGGATGAAAACTTGAAAGACTGGGACAGCAACAACTCAGAGAATGACATAGAAGAGAAATGGGCAACACTGAAGGATATGGTGTATCAGACTGTGAGTGATGTATTAGGCCACCCTGAGAGGAAACATCAAGATTGGTTTGATGAGCATGATGAACACCTGAAGAAACTACTAGAAGCGAGGAATACAGCTAGGCACGAAAACCTACACTGTAACACAAGGTTGAAGAAGAAGAAATACTCAAAGGCTCAGAGTGAGCTACAGAAGTACACCAGAGAGATGAAGTCCAACTGGTGGGATGAAAAAATGGAGGAACTTCAAACTGCAGCAGACAGGAAGGACGTGAAAACATTCTTCACAGGTTTGAGAGAAATCTACGGCCCTAAACCAAGAGGATTGATCCAACTAAAGGCTATGGATGGTGAAATGGTTTTGCAGGAGAAAGACAAGATCCTGGATAGATTTGCAGACCACTTTGACCAACTACTAAACAACCCTGGAGATCTCACTGAAGAGGCTAAAGAAGCTCTAGTGCAGCGACCAGCTATATCAAGTCTGGATGAACCACCAAATTTTGATGAACTAATGGCAGCTATCAGGACAGCACAGGATGGTAAAGCTCCAGGAAGGGATGGAATTCCAGCAGAAGTGTGGAAATTTGGTGGTGTTCAGCTGACCAACTGCCTGCACAAGCTCATCCAAGAGATATGGGATGCCCAGAAAGTACCTCAAGACTGGAAGGATGCAAGTATTGTGCCTTTCTTCAAGAAAGGTGACAGGAAAGATTATGGAAATTACCGAGATATATCACTACTAGCCACTGTTGGTAAGATTCTCTCACGTGTACTACTGAACAGACTCAATGAACACATCTCGCAGAATGTACTACCGGAAACCCAGTGCAGCTTTAGAAGTGGAAGAAGCATAATGGACATGATTTTCTGCTTGAAACAGGTTCAAGAAAAGTGTATCGAACAGACCATGCCACTTTATGTAGTCTTCATAGACTTCAGTAAAGCCTTCGATACTGTTTCACAACAAGGACTTTGGCAGGTACTCAAGAAATATGGCTGTACAGAGAAGTTTGTCAGCCTGATCGAGGCACTCCATACAGGTATGCAAGCAAACGTGGCAATGAGTGGTTCAGTATCTAAAGACTTTTCAGTAAGCAACGGGGTGAAACAAGGGTGTGTGCTGGTGCATACACTCTTCTCGCTATATCTGGCAGCCATGCTTGAGGTGGCCTTCAAAGACACTTCAGAAGGAGTATACATTCAAATAAGGAAAGAGACAGACTTGTTCAATGTGGCACAGTTTAAAGCCAAGAGTAAGACATCGATAAAGGTAGTAAGAGAAATGCTCTTTGCCGACGACAGTGCCCTAGTTGCACACAATGTGGAAGATATGCAATCTTTAGTGGAGAAATTTGGAAGAGCAGCTAGCCAATTCAGCCTCCAAATCAACATCAAGAAGACAGAGTGCCTTTATCAACCACCAAAGTTCCAATTATCAACATCACTACCAGAAGAGATCAGCACTGGTACAGAGCCACTAGTCAAATGCAAGACTTTCAAGTATGTAGGGAATACTGTTTCAGAGAATGCTAGGCTGGAGGATGAACTATCTCTCAGAATGGGAAGAGCGAGCACAGTGTTTGGAAACTTGAGGGAGAGACTGTGGAACAATTGACATGTGTCTATCCATGTGAAATGCAAAGTGTACAGAGCGACAGTACTGGCTATTCTATTGTGTGGTGCTGAAACTTGGACTGTCTACAGAGTGCAGGTGAAGAAACTCCACGCGTACATGATGAGACACCTTCGAGCCATAATGAACATCTCATGGAAAGACAAGATAACCAACATAGAAGTGTTGAAATGAGCTGGTCTACCATCAATGGAGGACATGCTAATACAGATGAACCTGAGATGGCTCGGACATGTTGAGAGGATGGACCACCAGCGTCTCCCTCAGCAGTTACTCTACTCACAGTTATGCAAGGGCAAACGCAATCAGGGTAGACCAAGGCTCAGATTTAAAGACACTGTAAAAAGAAACTTAAAGAAGTTGGATATAGACAGGAGTTCCTGGCAGTGGAAGGCTAAGGACAGAGCTGTGTGGAGGAATCTGATCAGACCTAAATGAAACAGTCATTGTCGCCCACGACAGACTGCTATGATGATGATGATGAAAGTAATTAGTTACTTGGAAAAGTAACTTTCACGTTACTTTTAAATGCATACTTAAATCATCTTGCACACATAGCAAGATAATTTAATTATTGGATTACATTACGGGCTTATTAATGTCAGGCTGAAAACAGACTGTTTCAGACAGAGCTTTTAGAACATGCTCAGTCTGCTTTATCCTGCCTTGAGAGCTCTTATTGTGGGGAAAAAGCTGAAAAAAAAAATCAGTACGATATTGCCAGTAATTTCCTCATTTTGGAGTGAGAAATAGGGTTTGTGGAGTGAGGGAGAAGGAAAAATAGGGAATTGTGCATGATGGAAACTGGGAGGTAGTGGTGGAGTGAAGGCCTCTATATACTCTACAAGAACAGAATTTTTTTTCTTTTTCTTGAGGTGACAATAACAAGAACAAATTTCTTTCTGGCCAGGACATTCCATACTTCACAAGAAACTCAAGTGCAGAACTCCAAATTCCTGACCAGTCACACAATAGTTCTTGGACATGACGCAAGAAAAAAGTTCTGCCACGATGATGTGTTGAGAACAAGCTGCAAGAGCTCCCAAACCAGGGCTGTAAAAACAAAATGATGTCATTTTGTTCTTGCAGCCCTGGGAGAGAGAACAAATTTCTCTGTTCTTACAGAGTATGTATAGGCCAAAGAAAAATATTCAGTCTGCTTCATGCTGCCATGAGAACTCTTATTGTGGAAAAAGCTGAAGAAATTCACCATGATATTAGCAGTAATTTCTTCATTTATGGAGTGAGAAATAAGGTTTGTGGTGTGAGACAGAGTACAAAAGAGTGAGACTCACTCCAAAAGAATGAGAGTTGACAACACAACTAATAGATTGTGGAGCGTGTAAATGAAGAGGCGGATTTGGCTCAGACGATTTATTACACAACTCTCACAACAAGCATAGACAGAATGACATCTCAGCAGAGACTCTTCTCTTAAATAACATGGCATTCCTCTAGAAGCTTCTAACACACAAAAGGTGACCTTCGCGTCACATTGCATTCACTTCATTCATCCTTCACACCTCCCTGTTATCTCACTAGGGAACCCCTGCTCTTTGTTCTTGTCTAAGATGGTACACAATTATGCTCTCCCCATGTGCCGCCATACCACCCCCCCGAGCATCTTGGATAGAACAATAGAATAACAGTCCGTATGCTGTGATAGAACCATTAAACATCAGTCCACATGCTGCTTGGGCTTCAGTCTTCTCCCATATCTGCTGTAACCAGGATTCACCGCCTCCGCGGCGCTGTCATGCTGGGGGGTTGATGTCTGGGGGGGAAAACTTTTTGTCTGTCCGTGTGGGTGCTCTGGGGAATCTTTTCTCTGGGGAGCTCCCCGTGGGGGTCTTCCACGCCGAGGGGCCCTCGCCAACAGCACCTGCTCGTCCGCCACCACGAAAGCGGGTTTGAGTCTGTCTATGCCAATCTTTTCCCTCCTACCCTCCAAGTCTAGCAAAAAATGCTTATCCCCTGTTTCCAGCACTCTGAACGGTCCATCATAGGGTGGGCGTAGTGGAGGGCGGTGGGCGTCGTGTCTGACAAACACGAACTCCGCGTTTTTCAAAGTTTTAGGCACAAAAACGTGTGGAAAACTGTGGTGGGCAGGGCCCGGCAGCGTGCTTGTGTCTATGCTACGCTGCAACAGCTGAGACGGGGAGCTGTCCGGCGCGGGATTATCTGGCAGAAACTCCCCGGGCAGCCGGAGTGGTTGCGCAAAAACGAGTTCTGCCGGGGAAGCTTCCAGATCCTCTTTAGGCGCAGAACGTAACCCCAATAAAACCCACGGTAGCTTGTCTACCCAATTTGCATCCGTCAGTGAAGCCCTGACAGCCGCTTTCAATGATCTATGAAAACATTCGCATAACCCTTTAGCCTGTGGATTGTACGCGGTTGTGCGGTGAATTGTGACACCCATGCTGCGGGCCATTGTTGACCAGAGTTCGGAAACAAATTGAGGGCCTCTGTCAGACGTAATGTCCGACGGGACTCCAAAACGCGCCACCCATGCTGTTAAAAATGCGCGCGCCACCTCCTCGGCCATGGTTGCCGCCAGCGGAACCGCTTCTGGCCAGTGCGTGGTGCGGTCCACCATTGTCAGGAGGTGCGTGTACCCCTGTGATGGCGGGAGGGGGCCCACGAGGTCCATGTGGACATGGTCGAACCTCTTAGCCGGAATGCGAAACGGCTCTAAGGGAGCCTTCATGTGTCTGTGTACTTTGGCTCGTTGGCACGCCACGCAGGCTGCCGCCCACTCTTTCACTTGTTTGCAAAGGCTCGGCCACACAAATTTCTCTCCTACCATTTTGACCAACGCGCGCACTCCTGGGTGTGCCAAAGAGTGAACCTACTCAAACACGCGGCGGCGCCATGCGGCCGGGACCACGGGACGTGGGCGATCCGTGGAGACATCGCAGATTGGGGGGGGCATGCCATCCTGCAGCACCCTGCTCTCCAGCCTTAACCCTGTTGGTCCAGACTGGAGCACGCGCACGTCCGCATCACTAACCTGCTCCGCGGCCATGGCTGCGTAATCTATCCCCACGCAGACCGGGGCCACCACGGCGCACGAGAGGAAGTCTGCCACTACATTCAGTTTGCCCGACACATGCTGAGTATCGGTAGTAAACTCTGAGATCGCGGCCAGCTGTCTCTGCTGCCGGCCTGACCACGGTTCTGAAACCTTGGCCATCGCGAATGTTAGCGGCTTGTGGTCAACGAACGCGGTGAAACTGCGCCCTTCCAGCCAGAACTGGAAGTGACGAATGGCCAGGTGGAGAGCCAGCAACTCTCTGTCAAATGCGTTGTATTTACGTTCACTGTCGCACAAAGTCCTGCTGAAAAAGGCGAGCGGCTGCCAAGCCCCGGCAACGCGCTGCTCCACGACAGCCCCTATGGCCACATCTGAAGCATCAGTGATGAGCGCTATGTGGGCCGTTGGGTCTAGATGTGCCAGCAATGCGGCGTTTGCCAGGGCTGCTTTGACTTCCGAGAACGCCCGCTCTCGCTCCGGGGTCCATTCGACCCTATCCACGGGTTTCTGTTTTTTGAGCGCAGTGTACAGTGGTTGCATGAGCTGCGCTGCACGGGGAAGGAAACTGTTATAAAAGTTCACCATTCCCAAAAATTCTTGTAGCGCCCTGACCATTTGCGGCCGGGGAAAATCTGCCACTGCGTGCATTTTGTCAGGCAGCGGGATCGCTCCTTCGGGAGAGACGCGGTGCCCCAAAAAAATCAATCCCCGTCACCCCGAACTGACATTTCGCTGGGTTGGTTATTAACCCGTGCTCTTCCAACCTCCAGAAAACCGTCGTGAGGTGGGTTTCATGTTCGTCTTCGGATGCGCTGGCTACTAAGATATTGTCCAGGTAGACGAACACGAAAGGGAGATTGCGCAGCACTGCATCCATCATGCGTTGGAACGTCTGTGCAGCCCCTTTAAGCCGAAATGGCATGCGCAAAAACTCGAATAAACCGAATGGAGTTATTGCCGCTGTTTTGGGTATGTCCTCAGCGCGCACTGGGACTTGGTGGTAACCGCAGACCAGGTCTATTTTAGAAAAAACGCGCGCTCCTGCAAGGTGAACGGAAAAATCCTGAATGTGAGGAATTGGGTAGCGGTCGTGCGCTGTGGCGTTGTTCAATCTGCGGAAATCCCCGCAAGGTCGCCACGAACCCTCAGCTTTAGGGACCATGTGTAGCGGGGAAGCCCATGGGCTGTTTGAGCGCCTGATGATGCCCAACCTCTCCAGGTTGGCGAACTCTTCGCGCGCTATGGCCAGTTTAGCTGCATCCAAGCGTCGAGGTCTTGCAAAAACGGGCGGCCCGGTGGTGGTGATAAAATGCTCCACCCCGTGTTTTGCGATGGCTGCCGAAAACGTCGGGACTGTGAGTGCTGGGAACTGAGTGAGCAGTGTGTGGAACTTATCGCATGTAGCTGTGATGTTGGCTTGTGCTGTTGGCCGGGTCACTCGAGCTATACAGGGGAGAGAGTCAAAGGACAGTGCATTAACTAGGCGTCTGTTAGCAACATCTACCAACAAACCATGTGCACACAGAAAATCAGCCCCCAGTATATGGGAATTCAATGCTGCTATGACAAAAGTCCAGTCAAATGTACGGCCTTGTAGAGACAAGAGTAGAGTCCTCTCACCAAAGGTCTTAATCTCCGAGCCGTTTGCTGCCGCCATCTCGGGGCCGCTAGATCCTGCCAGCCGGTCAGCGTAGGTCGGCCGGATGAAACTCTTCTGGGCGCCGGTGTCCACGAGGAAATGCCTCCCCGAGTGTGCGTCCGTCAAGTAGAGCAGCTTGTTCTCCTCCCCGAGGGTCGCGGCTGCTGCCGACCCCTGGTCTTGGCGTTTCCCGAGTCGCTTGAATTGACACTGTGGTATACATTTGTGTGCCCTCTCTGTGAAGCGGCGGTGGTAGAAACAAAGCGTGTCTCCCCTGCGTTCCTTGGCCCCCGCTGCTGCTGCCGTCGGTGGCTCTGCTGCTGCCGTCGATGGCTCCTCGCCTCCTCCGGTCATCGCGCCGAGCTCCGTCGCTGCCGCAATGGTTGTGAACGCCCTGGTGGCGACGATGATCCGGTCTGCTTCCCGGGCTAGCGCACGATAGTCCCGCTTGGCCAGCAACGGCGAATTGGCCAGGGTCGCTCTCGCCGCTGTCGGAAGGTTCCGGAGGAAGAGGTGGGTAAAAATAAAATGGTCGTCATCTGTGCCCTTTAACCTCAGCATCTTCTCCATCAGGTCTATGGCTGACCCGTCTCCCCACTCGATTTGCGTCAGGAGTCTCTCTGCTCTCTCACCATCCGAGAGTGTGAAGTGCTGGATGAGCGCAGCCTTCAGCGCGTTGTACTTTCCGTCGGTTGGTGGCTGATCGAGCAGGCTCTCTACGTGCTGAGCCGTGCGGGCGTCGAGCGCTGCGACCACATAGTAGAACTTGGTGTCATCCGCCGATATCCCCCGGAGGGCGAACTGCGCCTCGATGAGGTGGAACCAGGAGCGCGGGTTGTGCTGCCAAAAATCTGGTAGCTTGATCGCAACAGCACATGCGTGGCTGGGGGTTCCCGTCGAGGTTGGCTCCGGGGATCTTTCTTCGTGTTCCATGATTCGTCTTGGGTCACCAGTGTGGAGCGTGTAAATGAAGAGGCGGATTTGGCTCAGACGATTTATTACACAACTCACACAACAAGCATAGACAGAATGACATCTCAGCAGAGACTCTTCTCTTAAACAACATGGCATTCCTCTAGAAGCTTCTAACACACAAAAGGTGACCTTCGCGTCACACTGCATTCACTTCATTCATCCTTCACACCTCCCTGTTATCTCACTAGGGAACCCCTGCTCTTTGTTCTTGTCTAAGATGGTACACAATTATGCTCTCCCCATGTGCCGCCATAGATAAGCTAAAATAACATCAAAGGATGATGTACAATATATGGTCAAGTGTTGGTAGATGAACAAGAATGCCAGTGAGGGTGGATAGAATTTGTAGAAAATAGCGATGAAAATTAGCCCAGATCAAACAGTTGAGCTAATGATAAGAAGACTGAATCTGCTTGTCAAGCCAGGCTAATGCTAACAGTTCATCTACAATCATGGTGAAAATATAATAAGCCAGAATGAGATGAGATATATTATCAACTGTAGATTAGTGAACCAGGTGGGAACAGGGATGTCTATTCGGGTGACTGGAATTTAAAGAAAATAACAATATAAACCGTGGTTGGTAAGCTAACTCCAATAACACTGTTAGCTCTTAAGCTAACACCTTGGGTTGAGATACTCTGGGCGGCGACTGAATAATCACAGCTGATAGCACAATGATGGGTTGTAATTGAAGGCATTTGTTAGTTACATAGGTAAAAAGAACCTGCAAAAACAGCAATGTTTTAATATTTTTTTACTGTTGTCATATGGCCCAAGAAAGTATTTTAGAAGGTTAAAGCCCACAAACACACCATGTTATGGTCAATAGGATCTTTAAGAAAATATGTGGATAGGACTGTACTGTGAGCCAGGGCTGAAGTGAAAGCAGTTATCCAGTGAGGGGAGCTCTGCTGCTATAAACCACAGACAACAGCAGTCCTGTATAGTTTTCTCCTTCTGAGGATTCAGTGTGCGTACATGCTCTGAACTCCTCTGTATCCAAGGTGCTTAGACGACAAGAGCTTAGACTTTGTTGTTGTCTTTATCAGGAAGACAACAAAATTGAGTTTATTTCTGCTATACTGATTTTAAAGAGACATTTATGGTTCAGAGACAATTTATTCTAACAATCCCAGCGATCCCTTGACTTTTAATGTTCAGCACGCTGACATCTCTTTGTGACAGCTACAGCAATTCAAAGCACCCGCGAGGCCACCAGCATGGTTGAAGACTGTTTTATGTTTTTGTCTCAAACTTTCTCTTAAATCCCCTCATCACCTCATCGCTGTGATGTTGTTCGAACACAAGTCTCCGCGCCATCACTTAGACACCCCGTGTTATCAGGTATCGTCACCCATTCTCTGCTTTCTCACAAATTACAGACAGGTTGACGAATCCCTGCACACCAGCTAAATCAGTGCCTGATTTCCTTTTGCTCCCCGAGGTGGAAGCAGCTCCATCAGAGAAGTATGAGCTGAAACCTAAAACCACACTGCCATTTCCTGCTCCTTTTTTTATTTATTTGAATGAAGGGGTGATCAAAGCAGATTTCCCAAAGAGCTTCCCACTGTTATGCCGTCAACATCCTCAGTCACAGTTCTCGGCATGAAAGCCCGGGTATGTTTACGCCGCTGAACCTCTTGATCTTTTCCCCTCCGCTGGGTCTCCTTTTTTCCTCCCCGCTACAATAGCTGGCTCCAAAAAGGCAACAACGGTGGAAGCTACCAAACCCAACTCTGCAATAAGTTGTGTAACAGTAAACAAAAGCCAGCAGATCAGATAGGAAATGATCAATAACTTCTTTTATGAACTCTTATCTGACAAAGAATGTGTCCAGAGGTAATATAAACCACAACACTATTATCTTCAAAACACCCCGGTGGTTTTATTGAACTGTTTTGTGTTGTTTCCATTGTGGAACTTGGATGAGAATTTGCTTTTCCCACAGATTGCTGCAGTGCCTTTAAAGGGTTCACTGACTGAAAAATGGTGTTTTTGTAGGTCTTAACTTTATGAAGTGCATCTATTGGTCATGCTATATTAAAACTTTTTTTGATTTCAGTCACCCTAATAGACACTATTTCCACACAGTTAACTAATCCACAGTCAGTAATATAAATTGCAACATTCTGGCTCATTATGTTGTGTTTTTATTATGATGCTACCTCAAACGGTTAGCATTATTTTCTCTAACAGAGACCCAAGGTGGCTTGCTGAAACTAGCAGTTTAGCCACTCATTCACAAATGTTTCTGTGTTTATTGTACTCCAAGGAGTGGCCATATCTTATCGACCACTGAAACCACAGACCTCTGTGTTGGATATAGTAGATTAGCAGATGGGCAGCAGGGGCGTGAGGACGCGGGCAGGGTGACGTCATCACGGCGTGCCTACTTAGGGGGACTGTTGGCGGGAGTTGTTCTCTTTGGCATCTCGCCTTCAAGCCAACCACAGCCCGTAGCAGCCTACAGTTAGCTTACTAGCTAGTAGCCCCCAACACTGTTTCTATTTGTTATAAAGTTATTCAGCATAACTCCTGCCTCTGCTGTCCTGTTTCCAGACATAATATCCTGTCCACCTGCGATGCATTATTTCATTCTTTCTTTAAGACAAATTTAGGTTAGTTGGCTCAGGCTTGCTACCCAAGCTAGGGGCTAGCCAGCGAAGATTAGCTATAGAGTAAGAGGGAGGGTGGAGTTAACTGTGTTTCTTGGAGATTTGTAATCTCCAAGAATTGTAATCGCTCTTGTTTTGTTTTTCTTTTGAATTCTTGGATGGAATATGGGTGGGCAATATAAGCTGCGGCTTCAGCCATCACCCATTTCGGATAACTTATGTTGAACTGTATAATCAGAGGAGTTATTGTTAAATTGACCTTGTTGGATTTTTTCCTCTTTGTTATATTATTCTGTTTCTTTTTTAATCTTTACTTTTAATCTAATCCAAAATAAAGATTCATTCATTCATTCATTCATTTAAAAAGACATGCACTGAAACGAGCTGTTCTGAGTAAAGGCCTTTACATACTCAGCAAGAACAGAGAATTTTTTTTCTTTTTCTTGAGGCGGCAAGAACAAGAACAAAGTTCTTCCTGGCCAGGTCATTTCATACTTCACAAGAAACTCAAGTACTGAACTAATGGGAAATTCAATTTCTGACTAGTCACACAATAGTTCTTGGACACCATGCAAGAAAAAACTTCTGCCACGATGATGTGTCAAGAACATGCTGCAAGAACTCCCAAACCAGGACTGCAAGAACAAAATGACATCATTTTGTTCTTGCAGCCCTCTCTTTGGGAGAGAGAACAAATTTCTCTGTTCTTGCAGAGTATGTATAGGCCTTAAGGCTGAAGAAAAAGATTCACGATGGTGCTGCAAAATTAAATAACTAAAGAAAATTTGACCAAAATATGTCATAAACATTTCATTAAGACCTGTAGGAGCTGTCAATATGTGGGAAAAGTGCAGTGAACGACCCCTTTAAAAGAACACAATTTTAATTTAAACACAAATTTTGTATGAATGAAAATACTTGCAAATTTACAAATAAATTTACAAATGCATAACAAAAAGGTGCAAATTTATGAAGAAAATATTGCACATTTCTCAGTTTACTATTTAGAAGAAAAAATTAGGCCAATCACAAAAAAAATGCTAATTTTTGAGAAAAACCTTGTAAATTTTCAAGTTTACTAGTGTTGTAGCCGAGATCAGCCCAAGACCAGAGTATGGAAAGACCAAGACTTTAAGGGTTCGAGTCCAAGTCAAGACCAAGACCACTGCGTATGTAGGTTGGTCAATGGGAGACTCTCATCTGACAAGGTCTTGACCACAACACTACAATTTATAAATAGAAAATAGCAAATGTGCAAGTAAAAGATTTGCAAATCTGTGTGAAAGTCATAAATTTATTAAAAAAAAGTCAATGAGAAAAAATGCAAATATACAGTATGAGAAAATCAAGTAAATTTGCAAAATTTATTTTCTTGTAAATTTAAAAATTTATGGCAACATTTATGGCCATTGGTTGAACCTCAGATTCAGGAAGAACAATATGGTTTTTATCCTGGTTGTGACCAGTGTTGAGCAAGTGACTAAAAAATAGCAACTAATTACAGTTACTAGTTTTTTACTTTTCAAAAGTAATTGAGTTACTTTAACAATTACTGCATGATTAAAGTAACTAGTTACTTGGAAAAGTAACTTTCATGTTACTTTTAAATGCATACTTAAATCAACTTGCACATATAGCAAGATAATTTTGGAAGAAGACCCTGTGGAAGACCCAGGAGATGCTGGAGATACAGTATGTCTCCTGGCTAACCTGGGAATACCTTGGTATCCCTTCTGAAAAGGTGGCTGGGGAGAGGAAGTCTGAGCTTTGCTGCTTACAGTGCATCTGGAAAGTATTCACAGCTCTTCACTTTTTCCACATTTTGTTATGTTACAGCCTTTTTTGCAAATTTATTAAAAATAAAAAACTAAGAAATCACATGTACATACACTACCGTTCAAAAATTTGGGGTCACTTAGAAATTTCCTTATTTTTGAAAGAAAAGCACTGTTTTTTTCAATGAAGATAACTTTAAACTAATCAGAAATACACTCTAATATCTAATATACATTGCTAATGTGGTAAATGACTATTCTAGCTGCAAATGTCTGGTTTTTGGTGCAATATCTACATAGGTGTATAGAGGCCCATTTCCAGCAACTATCACTCCAGTGTTCTAATGGTACAATGTGTTTGCTCATTGTGTCAGAAGGCTAATGGATGATTAGAAAACCCTTGTGCAATCATGTTAGCACAGCTGAAAACAGTTTAGCTGGTTAGAGAAGCTATAAAACTGACCTTCCTTTGAGCAGGTTGAGTATCTGGAAAAAATTATTATTTCAAATACAAATCCTTATTTCTAACCTTGTCAGTGTCTTGACTATATTTTCTATTCATTTTACAACTCATGGTGGTAAATAAGTGTGACTTTTCATGGAAAACACAAAATAATTGTCTGAGTGACCCCAAACTTTTGAACGGTAGTGTAAGTATTCACAGCCTTTGCTCAAAATTGAGCTCAGGTGCATCCTGTTTTCCCTGATCATCCTTGAGATGTTTCTACAACTTAAATGGAGTCCATCTGTGATAAATTCAGTTGATTGGACAGGATTTGGAAAGACACACAGCTGTCTATATAAGGTCTCACAGTTGACAGTGCATATCAGAGCACAAACCAAGCATGACATTGGAGGAATTGTCTGTAGACCTCTGAGACAGGATTGTCTCGAGGCACAAATCTGGGTTAGGGTACAGAAAAATTTCTGCAGCTTTGAAGGTCCCAGTGAGCACAGTGGCCTCCATCATCCATAAATGGAAGAAGTTCGGAACTACCAGGACTCTTCCTAGAGCTGGTCGGCCATCTAAACTGAGCGATCGGGGGAGAAGGGCCTTAGTCAGGGAGGTGACCAAGAACCCAATGGTCACTCTGTCAGAGCTCCAGCGTTCCTCTGTGGAGAGAGGAGAACCTTCCAAAAGGACAATCATCTCTGCAGCAATCCACCAATCAGGCCTGTATGGTAGAATGGCCAGACAGAAGCCACTCCTTAGTAAAAGGCACATGGCAGCCTGCCTGGAGTTTGCCAAACGGCACCTGAAGGACTCTCAGTGTCATACTGGCTGGACAAACCACCTGAGTGCAACATGCAATCACCAAGCGAACACACAAAAAACATTTGACCTTTTATTAGAATGTTCAAAACAGCAGTCTTGGGGGAAAAACGCCAGTCACTCGCTAGTGATCGCAGGAGCCCTGCGGAGGACAGATGAGGCTGATTAGAGGGGAATGGACATTTAATGGGAAAACAAATAATGCCACTCATGTGGGAGATAGGAAGAGACCAGCACAGAACCCAGCGAAGGAGAGGAACCAGCAGGCACAACTGCCGAACGGGTTGGATGGATGGGTCTGACTGGGTAGAGAAGGAAGGCTGCTTTGAGGCAGAGCAACAGGCTGGCGAGCGCACCAAATCCCCGCAGACGCACCACTCCGTTGGCAGCAACCTGGAAAAGGTGGAAGAGAGGAGATCGTAAGACAATGTCATAAGACAAACAACCGCTTACTATAGAGCCGTCTGTTGAGCAGTATACCCAAACAAGCCAGTGTTGAATTACTGAAGACTGCTTCCTTATAAACACTGGCAGGCAGTAATCAGCAGGTGCGTCTGATGAGAGAGCCGGTGAACAGGAAGGAGGGGGTGAGCGCTCGCCGCACATGACAGTGCCCCCCTCTCAAGGAACGCCTCCTGGCGGTCGCCCAGTCTTCTCCGGGTGAGCACAATGGTAGTCCTGGACCATCCCCTTGTCATGGAACTTGGACCAGGGGACCCATGACCGATGCTCCGGGCCATAGCCCTCCCAGTCGACCAAATACTGGAAGCCCCGACCCCGACGTCGTACATCCAAGATCTCCCTCACGGTGTGCGTGATGTGTCTGTCAAGACCTTGGGAGGAGGGGGTGGCTTTGGGGGAGGGCAGAGAGGGCTGGAAGAGAGAGGCTTCACTTTGGAGACATGGAAGGTAGGGTGCGCACAGAGCATCCGTGGAAGCTGGAGCCGGACAGCAGAGTCGCCGACGTTACCAGTGATGGGAAAGGGGCCCACGGACCGGGGATCGAGTTTGCAACACTCCGTCTTCAGTGGAACCTGGTCCGTGGCTACCCAAACCTGCTCTCCCTTTTTGTAGCTCGGCGCCGGAACCCTCTTGCGGTCTCGAGAAGCCTCTTGCAGTCAGCGTAGTGCTGATTGTGTTTGGTGGCACGCTGAAGCGCCGCTCTGGTGGATATCCAGGCCCGGCAGCAGCGATGAAAGTGAGCCCCCACAGATGGCACCGCAACCTCTCTCTCAGCCATAGAGAGCGGGGTGGGGGAGTGGGGGTTGTAGGCCACAGACGCCTTTAACGGTGATTGGCCTGTAACTGAGGAGACCGTGGAATTTAATGAATATTCTACCCAAGTGAGATGGGAGCACCATGAAGCGGGGTCTTCGGCTGCCACACAACGAAGGGTGGCTTCCAGGGACTGGTTGGCACGCTCAGTCTGCCCATTGCTCTGGGGGTGGTAGCCAGAGGTGAGGCTGACGGTGGTACCCAGACAGTGACAGAAGGCCTTCCAGACTCGTGAAGTGAACTGCGGACCCCGGTCAGACACAACGTCCGTAGGAATACCGTGTAGCCTGATGACGTGGTAGGAAAGAAGCTCCGCTGTCTTGGCGGCGGACGACAGCTTGAGAAGGGGAACCAGGTGCACGGCCTGGGAGAACCTGTTCACGATGGTCAAAATCACTGTGCTGCCATGGGAAGGGGGAAGACCAGTGACAAAATCCTTGGCAATATAAGACCAAGGCCGACTGGGAATGGGGAGGGAGTGAAGAAGACCAGCTGGGTGGGGGTGGGGGGGTGGGGTGGAGGAAGACTTGTTCCAGGCACATGTCTGACAGGCTTTAACATACTCCTGCACGTCCCGCCATAATGTAGGCCACCAAAACGCTCCCCTGATGATGTCAATAGTCCGCACCACCCCCGGGTGACAGGCGAAATGTTCAGTGTGTCCCCACTGGATGACTTCACTGCGGAGAGCAGCCGGGATGTACAGGCGGTTGGGGAGGCAGCCTGCTGGTCCGGGGTCAGAAGACTGGGCCTGGCGGACTTGCTTCTCGATCTCCCAGGTGAGGGCTCCCAGGACGCATGAAGGCGGGAGAATGGACTGGGGGCGGGAAGGGGAGTCAGCCATGTCCTGACTGAACTGCCTGGAGAGAGCATCAGGCTTCCCGTTACGGGAGCCGGGCCTGTAAGTGACAGTAAAGTTAAAGCGCTGGAAAAATAAGGCCCAGCGAGCCTGCCTAGGGTTAAGCCTGCGGGCCGACCACTGATACTCTAAGTTCTTGTGGTCGGTCCACACGACTACTGGGTGAGCAGCTCCCTCCAGCCAGTGACTCCATTCCTCAAACGCCAATTTAATGGCTAGCAGCTCGCAATCCCCAACGTCGTAATTCCTCTCGGGTGGGGTGACTCGCCGAGAGAAATACGCACACGGGCAGAGCTTCAAGTCCGGGGAAGCACGCTGAGATAACATTGCGCCCACCCCCATCTCTGAAGCATCCACCTTCAGGGTGAACTGGAGCTGAGGGTCGACCTGAGCCAAGACTTGATCACCAGTGAACAGGACCTTTAATTTGTTAAAGGCATGCTCAGCTGCCTCGGTCCATACAAATGGCACCTTAACAGAGGTCAGCTTAGTTAAAGGCTGTGCTATCCCACTATAGTTTCGAATAAACCTGCGATAAAAATTCACAAAACCCAAGAAGTGTTGCAGCTCCTTGTGGGAGTGGGGGGTTGGCCAATCAAGCACAGCCTTCATCTTGGCAGGGTCAGCCCTCAGTTCTCCCTCCATCATAATGAAGCCAAGGAAAGAAATGGAAGATGTACAAAATTTACACTTCTCTGCCTTGACGTATAGTTGGTTCTCTAGGAGCCGTTGTAACACGTCTCTAACATGAGTCTCTTGCTCCTCTGGCGTGCAAGAAAAAAATCAGGATGTCGTCTAAATAGATGAAAATAAACCGATTAAGCATATCGCGGATGACGTCATTGATTAAAAGCTGGAAAACAGCGGGGGCATTAGTTAGACCAAAACGCATAACTAAATATTCAAAATGCCTCAGATGAGCCTTGAACGCAGTTTTCCACTCGTCCCCCTCACGTATTCTAACTAGGTGATAAGCATTGCGTAGGTCGAGCTTAGAGAATACACGTGAACACTGCAGGAGCTCGAAAGCGGAGTTCATCAGGGGCAGAGGGTATTTGTCTTTGACAGTGATGGCATTAAGCTCCCGATAGTCAATGCACAGACGCAAAGACCCGTTCTTCTTGCCTACAAAGAAAAACCCCACCCCTAGGGGAGCCAAGGATGGCTGAATGAGGCCGGTGTTCAGCGAATCCTTAATGTACCTTTCTATCGCCTCTCTCTCAAGCCCAGAAATGCTATAGAGTTTGCTGGACGGCAACCTCGCACCCGGCAAGAGGTCCATGGCACAGTCGTATGAGCGATGCGGGGGAAGCGCTAACGTTCGCGACTTGCTAAACACCTCCCCAAGATCGTGATAGACCTTGGGTACGAGGCTGAGGTCCGGCAGCTCAACCTGAGGCGAGGAGACGGGAAGGGATGGGGAACACTCGGCTGAATTTAGACACGTAGCCAAACAGTTAGGACTCCAGGAGGTAATGGAACTTTGTGCCCAATTAATAATAGGATTATGCCTCCGGAGCCATGGATAACCAAGTACCACCGCATGAGAAGCTCATGGAAACACGTAAAAAGTCTGCTTCTCATGGTGGTTACCAGACAAAAGGATGGATAACTGCGCCGTGCAATGGGTAATGGACGCCACCGTCTGGCCAGAAAGAGTACGCACAGAGCGGGGAGCCGGCAGTTTGACCGTCGGAATCCCCATCTCGTGCACCAGCATAGATGAGACAAAATTACCCTCCGCTCCGGAATCAGTCAGGGTGGAGACCCTCCTCTCGACCCCTGGTAGCTGGATGAGGGCCGAAATGGAGAAATTACCTGGGGGATCGGATTGAGTCCCACCCGCCAGACCCCCCGCGGCTATTGACGGGCCGATTCCTTTTGGCCATAGGTGGCATGTGTCCAACTTATGATTCAAAGAACCGCAGTTGGCACACGCCCTGATCTGCCACCGTCACTCAACCTCTGCTCGTGGAAGATGAGCAGAGCTGAGCTCCATTGGCTTGGGGGCGGAGTCGGGCTCGCTTCGGTCAGTAGATGCCGGGAAGGAACAAGTGATGGGCGGGCGAGAGGAGGCTTCACGCTCCCGGTCATGTTCACGGTATCGATTATCTAACCTGACCGCCTGATCTATCAGACTGTCCAAGGTGGCAGGAACGGCATAGACCGCCAAGTCATCCCGGAGACGAGTAATCAGTCTGTGGAAGAACGTGCTGCGTAACGCAACCTCGCTCCACCCCGAATCTGCTGCCTCAACCTGGAACTCCATTGAGAAGTCGGCCACTGACCGACTGCCCTGACGGAGTGACATCAGGCGACTCAAGATGTTCCCTTCACTCTTAGAATGGTTGAAGGTGCGGGTAAACTCGGCCATGAATTGGTCAAACGTTGGTGGCGAAACTCTCTGACTATCGATAACAGCCCACGCCCAACTAAGAGCGCAGCCCCAAAGCAGAAGAACAAACTGATGAATCTTAGAAATGTCATCTGGGAACTCCCCCTGCACCTGCCTAAAATAAAGCCGAATCTGACATAAGAAATCCTTGCATTTCCCCACCTCCCCCGCGTACGGGGCAGGAGTGGAAATAGCAAGGGTTCGGCGGATAATGGAAGAAGGAGGAGCAGGAAAAGGTGGAGCAGCCGGGACACCAGCATGGCCCAGTCGATCAGTAAGGACACTCAGCTGCTGCGTAATTGCCTGCAGCAGCTGAGTGTGCTCAGCCACCTGCCTCTCTGTAGCGTCGAGGCAGTGGAGCGCAGAGTGATCGGTTGATGAAGATGCACCTGCCAGGTGGTGACTCTGGCTGGCTCATTCTGTCATATTGGCTGGACAAACCACCTGAGTGCAACGTGCAATCACCAAGCGAACACACAAAAAACGTTTGACCTTTCATTAGAATGTTCAAAACAGCAATCTTGAGGGAAAAACGCCAATCACTTGCCAGATAAGCAGGAGCCCTGTGGAGGACAGACGAGGCTGATTACAGAGGAATGGAGATTTAATGGGAAAACAAATAATGCCACTCACATGGGAGATAGGAGGAGACCAGCAGAGAACCCAGCGAAGGAGAGGAACCAGCAGGCGGAACTGCCGGACAGGTTGGGTGGATGGGTCTGACCAGGCAGAGAAGGAAGGTTGCTTTGAGGCGGAGCAACAGGCTGGCGAGCGCACCAAATCCCCACAGACGCACCACTCCATTGGCAGCAACCTGGAAAAGGTGGAAGAGAGGAGATCATAAGACAATGTTATAAGACAAACAACCGCTTACAATAGAGCCGTCTGTTGAGCAGTATACCCAAACGAGCCAGCGTTGAATTACTGAAGAATGCTTCCTTATAAACGCTGGCAGGCAGGAATCAGCAGATGCGTCTGATGAGAGAGCCGGTGAACAGGAAGGAGGGGGCGAGTGCTCGACGCACATGACACTCAGGCCATGAGAAACAAAATTCTCTGGTCTGATGAGACAAAGATTGAACTCTGTGGTGTGAATGCCAGGTGTCATGTTTGAAGGAAACCAGGCACCACTCATCACCAGGCCAATACCATCCCTACAGTGAGGCATGGTGGTGGCAGCATCAGGAGTGGCTTCAGGACAACTCTGTGAATGTCCTTGAGTGACCCAGCCAGAGCCCAGACTTGAATCCAATTGAACATCTCTGGAGGGATCTGAAAATGGCTGTGCACTGACGCTTCCCATCCAACCTGATGGAGCTTGAGAGGTGCTGCAAAGAGGAATGGGTGAAACTGCCCACAGACAGGTGTGCCAAGCTTGTGGCATCATATTCAAAAAGACTTGAGGCTGTAATTGCTGCCAAAGGTGCATCAACAAAGTACTGAGCAAAGGTTCTGAATTCTTATGTACATGTGATTTCTTAGTTTATTTTTAATAAATCTGCAAAAATCTCAACAAAAAAAACCTTTTTTGAGTTTCTTTTGAGTTTCAAAAAAAGTTTGTTTCATCAGGAAACTGTAAATTTATATGAATTTTTTTTTCAAATTTCAGAGAACAAAACATGTAGATTTATGAAAAAAATGACAAATTGGTAAATCTGCAAATTTACAAGAAAGTACTGTAGTTGCAAATTTACAATTAAAATTGTATGAGAAAAAAATTGAAATTATATAGTAAAAAATTGTCAGGGGCAACTTGCCCCTGATGGGATAGGCTCCAGCCCCCCCACAACCCAAAAAGGATTAAGCGAAAGAAGATGGATGGATGGATGGGGTCTCCCGGGGCAGGCTGGTTCTGGATGAAGGGCCAGTGGTCTAGTGCATCTCCATGAATTACACTGCATCAGGGACCCAGTGTCCCCAAGGGAGGAGCATGGGTTGACCCTCCAGTGGGCTCACCACCTGCAGGATGGATCATGGGCAAGGGCGTAACTTTGTTTCAAACATTGGGGGGAGGTTGAGATCGCTGCCTGTGCAAGGATTTCAAAAAAATCTTTTTATTACAGGACTGTCAGGTCATCAGTACAGGCAATTGTCTCCAATGTCTTCTTTTTCATTTTTAAAGGAAAAGGATTTTTTTAAGCAAAAACTGACAGCATATGTATCCTAATGTGGAGGAAGAGCGCAAAATTGTTAACTTTGCTAAAAGGACAAGGCTAATTTACCCCTTTATTTTGGCATTCCCATATTAGTAACAGTTGTAAAAATGATTTCCCTAATTTCCCTAATATATCTTCAGCCTTGTAATAGTCTATGCCACTATGAAGCAGCAGGCCTACTTAATACCTATTGTGTGTTAAGTATTTCAGCACTGGCAGAAATCAAGTTTTGACTATTGTTACCTGGTCATGTGTGCCTCCTGTGCCTCCTCTCTCTCTCTAGTCATCAGTGCTGTCTCTCTGTCCCTCTGGACACCTGTGCTGATTCTCTGGTTAGCTTTACCTCCTCTCTCCTCTCCATTTTGGTTCATCTGCTGCTGCCACATTCTTGCTCCTGATATAAAAAAGCTGTTAATGTTCAGATGGTTTAAAAGAGGTACTTTATGGACAATTTTGGATGATGTAATTCATGTTAGATTTTTTAATGTCAAAAACTTGGAAATATGTAAAATATTCTTCACCCCTTCTTCCCTTCTTAACAGTGCAGTACCCATCTTAACAGTGCAATCAGTATTAATTGCGGTTAATCTAGCCACTGAACGAGGCTTAATCACCATTATTCTTAACTCATTTTATTTTGTTATTTATCAGATGGGGTGATTAACACATTTATTCTGACAGGACTAATATTTTTTCATTAATTTATGATGTCACCACTTGCCACCATGTGGCTATTTCTTACCAAGGAAATGAACTAAGGACACTACTGTGATTTAGTCAGCTAGACTACGACAAAAGTAACAGTTATCCTGCCTGCAGAGGCTGAGATTTACTCATCATAAATCTGAGTAGATTTGTGACTCATTCATCCTGGTATTAAAAACTTACCCTGGATTCATTATTTAGACAATTATTTTTTTACAATGACAGTCAGTTTTCAAATTTAGGACTCCAATATTTGCCCCCCCCCAAACGTAAATAACAAATTTACCTTTGCCAAATTTACCAGAAAAAAACATGCAAATTTAGGAGAAAATAGTATAAATTCACAAGAAGAAAGAAGCAACTTGATGATGGTCAAAAAAAAAAAGAGAAATTTAAATGATTTTGCAAATATGTAAGGTAAAAGGTTTATTTTCCATGACAAAAAATGCAAATTTGAGAAAAATGCTACATTTTTATGAGAAACTGTGAATTTAGGGGAAAGACAACATGGGGGAAATACTGCATTTTTAATACAAAAAGTAGGCAAATTTACAAGAAAAAATGTCTCTGAGTTACAAGAAAAGCTGTAAAACTACGACAAAAAAGTTGCACACACAAAAACACTGAAGTTTACTAAGGGAGAAAAAAGATTGGACAGAATATCTGGAGCGCCAAAAGTTGGAAGTGAAGACAGCTCTAACTTTAAATGGGTTTATAACATGTTTTTAGCTGACATATAATGTATATACATACACACACGTATATTCAGTACTGAAGTGACCATACAGGAAAAGCAATAGGCTGGAGATGACAAATGTTGCAAGAAAAAAATGCTGGAAGAAGCATTGCAACTTTTTATTTATCAATTTATTTATATTTTTAGCGCTCCCTTTATTGCAAATGGACCCTTAAATACCTACAAACTCAAAAGGTACGGTGTTAAGGTGATGAATCTTATTATACTAGGAGCTACAGTAAATCACTATACAGTGATGATAATAAGCCATCAATATCTCAGTGTTTGATCACTGCCTAATTTGTATAATGCTGTCTCGTGATTAAATAAAATGGGAACACAAAACTAGAAATGTGACTTTAAGCTCAATAATTAAATTCCAAATTAATCAGTGATGCTGTATTGCAGTGTATTTTAACTCATTTTAACACATTATGCATATGGATAAAATTTAGAGTGCTGTATTTTCCTTAATGAGATAGTATTTTAAAAAGTTTAGGTCAATGAAATGCATCTATTCTTTCATTCATCTATTTGGTGTTTATTTCTTACATATTCATTTAGAATATGTTATGTACTCGATCCGATGGGGAACTCTTCAACCCTACGCGCCTTTGAGCAAAGACCAAAGTTCGCAAAGTAATGCTGCGAGACTTTCTCTTCGCTGATGATGCTGCCCTTGTCGCACACAGTGAAGAACAGCTCCAGAACCTTCTCGACCGGTTCTCCAGTGCATGTGAGGCTTTCAGACTTAGCATTAGTCTGAAGAAGACAAAAGTCATGTGCCAAGGCTCCAAAGCTACGCCTGCTCTAACCATCGAAGACTACACCCTAGATGTCGTCTCGCAGCTTACCTATCTTGGCTCTACTACCTCTGACAATGCCTCTCTTGATGTGGAGCTCAGAAAGAGAATCGGAAAGGCTGCAACCAACATGACCAAGCTTTCTGCTCGAGTGTGCAAGAAACTTACTACCCAAACTAAAATTGCTGTCTTATCGTGTACCTTACTTTATGGCAGTGAGTGCTGGACCACCTATGCTGGGCGGGAGAAGCACTTGCACACCTTCCATATGAGATGCCTTCGCCACATCCTGTCCATTTCGTGGACAGATAAGGTCTTCAACAATGCCATACTTGAAATAGCAGGTATTCCCTCGATGTACACCCTCCTCAGACAATGTAGACTGAGGTGGTTAGGCCATGTCCGCCGAATGGAAGATGGTCGAATCCCTAAAGATCTTTAGTACGGGGCGCTGGAACTTGAGTTGAGGCCAGTTGGCAGACCTAAGCTACGCTTCAGGGATGTCTGCAAGAGAGACATGCTTGCGACTGGTCTGCCAGCCGACAACTGGGAACCACTTGCTGCAGATTGAGGCAAATGGAAGACCATGTGTAGTCAGGCACTCCAAGCAGGGGAGACAAAGCTGAAAGCCGAAGCCGACGCAAAGAGAGCAAAGAGGAAGGCTGCTGCAAAGGCAGCAGTACCAGCACCAGCAGCATCAGGATACATGTGTGGGGGCTGTGGTCATGTCTGCTGTTCACGGATTGGATTAGTTCGTCATGAAAGGAAATGTTCGCAAATGCACTAGGTCATGGACAACAGTCCGACGACTGCCTACTACTATTCATTGAGATACTCTTTTGTGCAGTTGTGGTATTTTAACAGAGGATCGAAGATCTGAAAATGATCTGCAGGGAAAATAATCAATTTCTTTTAACATGGATATTTAAGAATAGCCTTCAGAGTGACTTAGTCTATAATCGAAAGTGGTAAAACTTGCTTTCTAATTGAATTTTACAATTATCAAAATCACGGCATTTTAAAAATACAGAACAGTTTAAGGTTAACTTGAATTTTCTGGGGATGATAAGCAATATTTAAAGGCATTTATATTTAAGGACCAGTGGTACAGAGGTTTTGTTTGTACTTTATAAATGTTCAGAACTGCTAACATTTTGAGGGGTGCTCAAACATATGTAAATTTCACTCTAACAGTTGACAAACAAATCCATTCTGACCACATTTCATGAATGATTAATACAGTGTAAAGCCCAAATTTGCATGAGAAGAGCTAATCATTTCTCAGATCAGCTAAATCCTACCAGGCAGCACATATGGTGTACTCCCATAGCTTTAACTCACATTAGCAAACTAACAACCAGCTAACTTCAGACAACATTTCACCAGCTAATGCAACAATATATTTACCTCCTTTTGGACAGAGGGGTTTGTCCTTTTATTTGACAACTAATAATTTAAAATGGTTTGTTGCCCTTATGGCGCTCTTTTCTTTCTGTCTCACTTGTGAGCTAAACGCATTCTAGGCAAGCGTCCTCACCTGCCGCCCCTACAAATAACTAAGTAGTATTGACCAGGGAAGTTGCATGGACTGATTGGACAATACCAAGTTTGCAGAAAAGGGGGGATACATTGATTATTACCTTTGCCAAGGAGGTTATGTTTTCATCGGCGTTGGTTTGTCTGTCTGTTTGTTTGTTTGTTTGTTTGTTAGCAAGATAACTCAAAAAGTTATGGACAGATTTTCATGAAATTTTCAGACATTGCCACAAATGGGGTATCCTACAGATGATTAGATTTTGGTGGTGATCCGGATCACTGTCCAGAAGAAAACCGCCATTACGGAAAATGTGATTTTCCTGAATAACTACTGAACCACTAATCCTATCATTGTGAATCCAATTGATAGTCATATGTTTTCACGGTCAAGGAATCTGAAAACGTACACACAAACACTGTATGGGGGGAACTGTGGTGCTTGGCGGAGGTCTGCGCTCTCCGAGTGCTTTTGCTTTCATTGCTTGCAAATGAAAAAACGACAACTTCTTCATACTCACTAGTAGATATTTTTTATTAATTATATGATTATTGGGGGGGTTATATTGGACAGATTTGATTTTTTTTTGGGGGGGGGGGATGGAACCCCCAACCCCCACTCCACCCCATAAATTACACCTATGATCATGGGGGTCACAGTGCTATGTGAACTGGGCGGAGGTTTGGGTTTCTCTGCCTGGAGTGATGCCCCCGTGACCCGGATCCCCGGATAGGTGATATAGAAGACGGATGGATGGATAAGTAAAAAATTCGAAATTTGTAGGAAAGTCACATGAGAAATGCACATACAGTATTCAGGATTAAAAAAATCCAAATGTATAAGAAGTACATTTATTAGAAAAAGTCTCTAATTTATCAGGAGAAAAAAGCTCATTCATGAGATTATGTGTGTGTGTGTGAAACTAAAACTAAATATAATTAATATAATAAATATAAACAAATTTACAAGAAAATCCTTATAAATTAGTGAGATACAGTAAAAAAAAAGTCATTGCTTATCTCCTTTTACTTACTGTCTTACTCAAACTATTTGGCAAATCATTTAAATTTTAGCAACAATTTCTGGCTATACTCCAGCGTCTGCTGGAACCACGCTGCATGCATCTATTCCTTAAAATGATTTACATTTTCTTTAATTAAAAAAAGTTAAATGTTTCTTGTCTTGCCTCCCTCAGATTCAGAACAATCACAGCAGGCTTGTTTGGTTTTTAATAAATAGCTTCTATAAATCAAGGCTCTTTTCTGTAAAAACCTGCATGTTTGTCTCTTTTCCAGAGGACCCCTGCCAGGAGCAAAGGCCGAAGTCTCTTTATTCAACTGCTCATCTGGGATAAGAACGTTCTTAGGAGGAAAGAATTTCTGGTAAACATAGACATAAAGGAAGCGGGGGGGATGTGCCCACAACCTGAAAAAAAAACAAAAAACGAGAACTGCCCCCCCCAAACCTTTCTATTTGCTACTTTCTTCTTGTAAATCTGCATTTTTTCCAGTAATTTGTAATTTTTTTTTCCTCAGGGTCCTTAGAATATTTAAAGAAAATATAAAATGTAAAGGGACATCAACACCACCAGCCTTTATGTTAAAACCCTTTATTCCAACCATGTTCATGACAAAGATATAAAATGATTTTCAGATGATGAACTGTGAAAACATGGCTGCACTGAACTTCAACTTAACCATCTGTGAGTGAAAAATTACAAAATCCAAAATGAAAAATGAGTCAATCTCTTTACACATACTCAAAGCAGGCAGCTAAACAACAAGAGAAATATAAAAAAGCATACAGGAAATATGATGGAGGTGGAAAGCAGGTTCTGTTGGTCTATTCCATCGAACATCATTATGGTAAAAGATATATAACAGTAAAATATAGATATTGTTGAAGCATATTTAAAGGGCCCAAAATGTCCAATATGGTGTTTTTGTGGGGTTTACCCTTATAACATACAGGGGTGTTAAAATATTAAAAACAGTGACAGCAAAAAATACACACCGGTTTTATGTGAACTGTTAAAGAAAGGAGTGGCTTGCACTTCCTGGGTTTTATGATGTCACAAACCAACAAGGCCTGCCTTCAGTTCTCCAGGTTAGCAAAAAATGGACTCCAACTGCCTCCTTACTTGTGATTGGCCCACTCAGAAAACCTTTGCCCAATCGGATTAGATACTCATTAAGATTAATGAGCAGAAGAGGTGGGTAAAGCTGTACTTTTACTCAAGTACATGAAAATGAATAAAACTTAGGGTACAAAAGAAGAAAACACTAATGGAAAAATGGTGTAAATCAAATCATTTTTGCTGAATTAATAAATAACTACTTTAAGGTAGTTTATGTTGTGATGTGAAGCTCTTCTCTCACTGCTCCATTAGCTGTGCATTGCATTATGGGATATATTGGCTAATGTAGTGACCATCTGTTGTACACTACTTTTCAAAATGCATTGTGGGATATTTTGAGTGCACTATATAGTGAATGAAATTTTCAGTTAAGGTTTTTAACAGCTTTACAAAATGGTTGAGTCACTATAAAGTACACTATATCTGGAAGGAGTGAACATTTCGAACCCAGCAATGGTGAAAAGAGTTGCACTTTACAAGAAAAAAGTTCCAAATTTATAAGAAAAAAATAGTAAAATTATTAGAAAAAACACTCAAATTTATGAGGAAAAAAGTCACAAATGTATAAGAAAAAAGTTGTAAATTAAACTGAAAAACATGATAAATTTATTAGAAAAAAAAGTCACAAATTCATGAGAAATTGCTCACAAATTTATGATGAAAAAAGTCATTAATTTATAATCAAAAATTCCTGAGAAAAAAAGTTCATATTTATGGGGGGAAAAAGGTGCAAAATTTCTAAGAAACAAGTGGTGATTAGAAAAAAGTTTTAAATTCATGTAGAAAAAAAAAACAAATCAAAATTCATGAGGAAAATCTTGAAAATTTACTGGGAAAAAGAGTCACAAAATTATGAGAAAAAGTCCAAATTAAAGGGGCAAGGTAATAAATTTATAATTAAAGATGGAAATTTAAAAAGTAAGAAATTAGAAAAAGATGCAAATTTATGAGGGAAAATCCAAATTTATGATGAAAAAAATTGTAAATAAATTTACAACCAAAAAGTTTTAAATCTATAGGGAAAAAAATGCGATAAATCTGTTAGAAAACGACAAAAAATTCATGGGAAAATTCCAAATTCATGGTGAAAAAAGTTAATTTACAAGAAAAAAGTTCCAAATTTATAAGAAAAAAAAAATAGTAAATTTATTAGAAAATAGTCACAAATTCATGAGAAAAACATTACAAATTGGGGAGAATATTACAAATTTATGAGGAAAAAAACAAATGTAAAAGAAGAAGTTATAAATTAAACTGGAAAAAATAAGTCAATTAATTTAAAAAGTCATTCATGAGGAAAAAAAATCCAAATTTATGGTTAAAAAAAGTCAGACATTTATAAGTGAAAAAAGTTTTATATTTATAAGAAAAACATATTTATCTGAAAAAAAGAAATTTGTAATGACTTTCATTAATTTTTAATCAAAAAGCTATTTATAAAAAGTTGTAAATTTATAAGAAAAAATACACAAATTCCTGTGAAAAAAGAATACACATTTATGGCAGAAAATTTGAAAGGGAAAAAAGATGCAAATTTACAAGAAAAAAATTGTAAATTTGTTTAAGTATTAAATTCATAAGGAAAAAAAACCCAAATTCATGGGGACAAAACTGACAATTTTTTTGTCTACACTACACCTGCGCCACAGGGGCGGCTGTGGTGCAGGTGTAGCGTAGCCGACTACCAATGGGCGGGTCAGTGGTTCAATTCCCGCTCTGTCTGCAGTCTGCATGTCGAAGTGTCCTTGAGCAAGACACTGAACCCCCAGTTGCTCCTGGTGGCTCAGGCCGGTGCGAGGCAGCTCTGTCGCCATCAGTGTGTGAATGGGTGGAAAGCAGGATCTGTCGAGCGCTTTGCTCATCCAGAGATGAGTGATAAAAGTGCTATATAAGTGAACGCCATTTACAAGAAAAAAAAATGTTAATTTTTATAAGGAAAAAAAAAAAATATATATATATATATAACAAATTAGGGAGAAAATTACAAATGTATCTGGAAAAAAGTCACAAGTGCATAAGAAAAAATAGCACATGAGAAAAAAAGTCAGAAATGCTATTTATTTATTTGTCACAAAACTCTCTCACTGATACATGTTTTCTTATGATTTTTAAATTCTTATCTTTCATTGTGCTGCATCATGCTTTGCAATTTTTTTTCAACAAACAAAAATATATTTAAAACAGAAAGAGCACATTTAAAAAAAAGGGACAATGACATGAAAATATGCAAATACAGTACAATGATTGTGGTCATGTATGCACAGAAACAAACACACAATAATGCACAGACACACACAAACACAGCCTCTCTCTCTCTCTCTCTCTCTCTCTCTCTCTCTCTCTCACACACACGCACATGCACACGCACACAGGAACACTCAGATTTATACACCCACATTCTCTGTAGCTCTGTGGTGATATTTTTGTCTTGACTTTAGAGTGAGTCAACCCCCATGCTGAGTGTTGAACTCCTGGAAATCTTCGGGGATGGTGTCTGTGGGAGTGACAGGATAGGTGTTATGAGACGAGCTCAAAATCTAATTTTTTCTGAGGTCAAACTAATTCTCTTCACAGCCGAAGCCTTAATGCAGTGAGATGAAATGGAAGACGTTCTCAGATACAAACCTTAGGGGTCGTGCAGGAAGACGCTGCGTGTCATGTTCAGAGTACCAAGTTACTGTTATTTTCAGCATGTGAATATTTGCTAATTGGAGCTAAAAATACATCATATGATAGTTAGTTCCATCCAAGCAATCTGATCGGACATCTATTCTTCTTCCAGCTGCTCCCTTTAGGGGTCGCCACAGCAGATCATCTGCCTCCGTCTCACCCTATCCCTTGCATCTTTCTCTGTAACACCAACCCTCTCCATGTCCTCCTTCACTACATCCATGAATCTTCTCTGTGGTCTTCCTTTTTTCCTCCTGTCTGGCAGCTCCATCTTTAACAACCTTTGTCCACTATCCCTCCTCTGCACATGTCCAGACCATCTCAGCCTTGTCTCTCTTACCTTGTCTCCAAACCACTCAACCTGAGCTGTCCCTCTGATATACTCATTTCTAATCTTGTCCCTCCTAGTCACTCCCAATGAGAATCTTAGCATCTTCAGCTCTGCCATCTCCAGCTCTGCCTCCTGTCTTTTTGTCAGTGCCACTATCTCCAAACCATACATCATATCAGGACTCACTACTGTCCTGTAAATCTTCCCTTTCACTCTTGCTGCTACCCTTCTGTCACAAATCACCCCTGACACTCGTCTCCACCCACTCCACCCTGCCTGCACTCTCTTCTTCACCTTTCTTGTGCTTTTTCCATTGCTTTGGATGGCTGACTCCAGGTATTTAAACTCATCTATAAATCACTCCTCTTCCAAATCAAATATGCGGAGCGATTCTAGAAGTTATTATTTTTTTCCCTGATGACTGTACTTGGACATTTCACCAGATATGTCTCACTCCACTTCAGTAGGGTTCTAATAATGCTTAAAGGTGCTAGAGACAACAGTTGACCTCCTGGCCACTAGGTGTCACACTTACTCTTGCCCCAACTGCTTGGTACAGACACATGACATCAACCCAGTTATGCTATTGGCTGTGACATCTTTATCAGCCATAGAGATGTAAACTGGCTAGACCTGGCTAGTATCCAGGCTAGTCACGTTTCATATACATAGCTTACTGATATGATTACAATAAATACAACAAACAATTGTTGATGTATCCTGTTATCACAATGCTGAAGGTGCTGTCAACCATTATAAATACCTACAGAATATGGCGCCTCCACTTGCCATGAAAATGTTACCGATGTCCTATCTAGAGTTTATATAGATCTGTCACCCACCAGTTCTCATCATCCAGCTGCTCAGATGTAAATATTATGATTGTTTTGGACCCATAAAAATAAAAAGTATATTTTTTGAAGAATTTAAAGAATTATGCACCTTTCTAAACATTTCGTTGATGTATTATTTTCTAAAAAAAAAAAATTGTTTTCATGAAAATACTGTCTAGTTCACCTTTAACTGTTGGTGGCTTCTTATAATTAGTGATAGATGTAATCCTGTGTTGTGTACCATACACTAGCTTTATGCTTTGCGTGTCTTTTATGTACTAACACTTTGGATAAGGCCCGCACGTACACAGCTGTATATATGCTTCATTAGCATTAACTATATGACCAAGCGTTTGACGCATGTGTATAGCCATCATCTGCAGCTTTACCCCAGCCTAATAGGTAGCGCAAATGGGCTGAGGCCCCAGTTTGTTCATCGGCTATATAAAAGCAAGTCACACGCATTTTAGCAACGACAGCAGCGACTGCACGAAGTTAAGAAAAGGAACTCTTGTGTTCACTACTTTTAGTGCTAATTGTCTTTTCTTTCTCTGGTTTTGTCTTGTCACCTTTCTTTTTAACTCTTCTTCCTCTTTGTATGCTGTGTCAATGGCGCCCCCTTTTGAACAGGATGTTGGCTCTTGCACGGTCAAGATGGTCACAAAATTTCGGCTGCACATGCTCAGCTGCGAAGGGACCGCAGCGGAGCCTAGCAAACTGGAGTGTGTGACAAAATTTACGTCACACAAGGCTCGCGCTGGAGCAGAGACGTAAAGCATAAAGCCAGCTATTTATAGTTACATCCATCCATCCATCTTCTTCCGCTTAATCCTTTTCGGGTCGCGGGGGGCTGGAGCCTATCCCAGCATCTTTGGGCGAGAGGCAGGGTACACCCTGGAAAGATCGCCAGTCCATCGCAAGGCCAACACAGAGAGACAGACAAACATTCACTCTCACAGTCATACCTAAGGACAATTTAGAATCCCCAGTTTGATGCCAATTAACCTAACTTGCATGTTTTTGACGTGTGGGAGGAAACCGGAGAAATCCCGCAGTAATTATATTTTATTTTTCAGAGTGACATGGAGATTGAAAAGCGACACCCTTTACAACCTGGAAACTGTTTTGTTGTGTTCTGGGTTCATGCTAATAGAGAAGAGAGTGCAAACAAAAATGGAAAGACTGCGATAAGAATCCTGAACACAGGTATCAAGAGCCAGCTATCTAACAGACGACCAGTCAACCAAAGCGCATGACCGATGAGTTCTATAAAGGTATGTATGTAAATGTTGACTGTGGACAATAGCAAATGTCATGGAATGTATATATAATATTATTAAGTCTCGCCCAAAGATGATGGGATAGGCTCCAGCCCCCCGCGACCCGAAAAGGATTAAACAGTAGAAGATGGATGGATGGATGGATGGATGTTAAGTATATTCTCTATTATGCTCAGTGTTTCTGTTAGCAACATTCAAGGGAAGCAGTTGGGAACTACTTGTTTTTGTGCAGCAGTGAGTCAGCAATGCAGTCAGCAAGTCTGACTGGAAAAATGTAAACATTAAACAAATCAGTCTGCTGTCACTCAGTGCTGTCAACTCATAAACTGCATCTGTGGAGCTCTTGTATAAAAAGTAATATTGCACTCTGGGTCGAGTATATGTATATAGCACCACAGCAATTTAGTTATAGGTTTGATACACAGCGGCGGGCCGAAGACATCACATACTGTATGAGACAACAATTAGTGCCGTCCAAGCAATTTGTTTGGACAGTAGGCATTCCAGGAATGTATTATTGTATGCATCAGTCTGCTTCAAAGGTTTGCTAATAATAACAGTTACTGGTGTTCACTATTTATAATGTGAGATTTGTAATGTTGTGCTGTGGACCTTATTTTCCACAGTGAGGCACTGTGAGACAGTTTGCATGACCCGGAAATTGTGTTGCCATGTTCCAGGTTTATGCTAATAGTTAGCCTAATTAGCTGCATTAGTTTACTTTCAAATCAGTTACCCCAAAGTTTCGATTAAGGCCTCATAGTGACCCTTTTTGCATTTGAAGATGCCAAAAACAGAACATCGACCCACGTTAGCTTCAGCACAAAGAAGCCACCACTCCCCAACCTGTTGCAGACATCAAGTACATTAGCAAGAAGCTGGATAAGCTGAGGCTTTATCCCAGCCAATCCCTTGGAATAGTAAAATAACAGGATTGTGGCTTCACTCGTGAACACCTAATGCAGCTAGCTAACTGGCTGGCTGCTCAACCAAGTGAGCACAGCCACTGAAGAAGACTGTATGTATTCTGAGGTACATGGGTGTAAACTGATCACAAATCTATTCTATTCTATACTACCCTCATTGTTTGTGTTAATGGCAACATTAACATAAACAGCATTTGTGGAACTTGTCTTGGGAGAGCAATATAACTGATTAAATTTAAAAAAAAAAATCATAATCCAGCTACAAACTGTGTGAGTAAAGCTGTTGTATAAACTATAATATATGGACAAGGCAAGAAATCTTGGAAACTGTTTGCTCTCTGAATGTAGTTCAAGTGCTGTTAAGCAGGCTTTGGTTGCATGCAGTTGAGCAATCTGTGTGGAGAGGAAAACAGGGAACGCATTTGCCAAAATGTATTGAAAAACCATTAACTATCATTGGAAATCATTTTACATCAATTTAGCTTTTAATTTATCCACAGAAATCTTGGCTCAGCTCTGATTCTTTTGGCTAAAACAGATGCCCAGGAAAAAAAAAATCAGCAGTGTTCACCTCATCAGTGAAGTTGATGGGTTCCCAGACTGAATATTTGGATGTTAAAAATTATTTTCATTAAAGACAATATTGACCACCATCCAGAACTGAGCCTTCTGCAGTATAACTAGGGCTAGCTAGTTCTGCTGGACCAGGAAAAGTTATGTGTTGCCTTCAATAAAACCACAGAAAATCAAGCCTGATGGTGTCTTTTTCTTACCATTGCAACGGTATTTCAGATTTGACCAGATGATATTTTCTTGGGAGAAACAAAACACGCCAAGTCGTCCTCCTCTCATCGTTGTGTCAATAGTCACTCCAGAGTCTGCAACCAGCTCAGTTCCCTCATAAAACCGAGCCCTAAACAAAGAAGGATTTCTGTTAGTTTTGCAATCCCCCTAAGTCACACTGAGCTTAAAACCTCTTTTACAAGAAGAGACTTGACCAGTACACTTTCTGACCTCAAGGTGTCCCTAAAAACCCAAAAGGTTAAAACGGACATACAAAAGTCTCAAATACTAAAAGTGGTGTTTAAAGAAGAACAAAGGCGATCAGTGCCATCTGCTAATCCATGTATCCGTCTATCCATGATCTAACTTGGCTGCAAATGAAGCTGAGGTCAGCAAACTGGATAATCAAGTCAATCTTGGGACTAGTACCCTTGGCTATGCTTTTATGGTCAAAAGATCAAGGCCACAGGGCAAAAAAAGAAAAAAAGGCAAAATCAGTTTTGACCAATGACATTATTAGAGGTAGGGTCACCAAACTTGGTGCACATGTTGGCTTCTTGACCAGCAGCTGTGGCTCTGCTTTTGGGGTCAAATAGACAAAGGTCAAGGTCATAAGGTCATAAAAGGTCAAGATCAATTTTGAGCTATAATGAAATTTTTATTAGAGGAAGAGTCAACAAACTTGGCACACAGGTTGGTCATGGTACTAGCATCTGTGGCTACGCCTTTGTAGTCAAAAGGTCAAAGTCACAAGGTCATAAAATGTAGAAGAAGTCTGTGTTGACCCGTAACAAATGTTATTATTAAAGGTAGGGTCACCAACATGTTGGTCTTCAGACTACTACCTGTGTATCAAAACAGCGCAGAGAAGCAACAGTGTCAAAACTCGCCCGGAAAAGAGTTTGTGTAATTGATTTTTTTTTCCACATAAGGCGGTCGTTATTTTACTATATTTTTTCCGCCAAAAGTAAAATCCTCCCCTATGAATTTTGAAGCCGAGTGTTGACTTTACTCCAAATGGAACGACTTTGTGTTAAAAAACGTTATATTACTGTTTTCAGTTTTCATTTTTATAAATCTCATTGCCTACCGAAACTGAATATCTGAGCATTTTTTTTTTAATTTTTTTTTTTTTTTTTTATTTCCTTGACCACCCAATCGGGGAAATAAAAAAATTGAAGCTAAAATTTCTGTAAACCAAACAATTAAATAATGATCACCTTATGTGAAAAAAAATCAATTACACAAACTCTTTTCCGGGCGAGTTTTGACGCTGTTGCTTCTCTGCGCTGTTTTGATATGTTGATATCGTCTTGAGCTGTGGGTTTTCGTCTGAAAACCGTAGGTATGGCAGTCGGTTTTAGAACCCGTTTGTAACAAACTTTCAAGCCTAAAGATTCCTGTATAGCAGGCGCCTCCTCAAAACTGTCAGCAGTGAAATGATCACTACAGAGTACAGAAGATGGTGTTGGCTGCCATTTGTCCCTTGTTCTCTGTACTTGCTTTGCCCATTTTTTAAGAAGATCTGGATCTTTTGGGAATGAGAACAAGCTTATACGTTCACCGGAGCAATTAGAACACCCAGCCGCCACGCAGCGTTTCGGCATTTCTTTGCTGATATAGAAGCTAAACAGCTTGTTTACATTGACAGCACACGGATCGGCCAAGAGGAAACTCACCTCATGACGTCATATCCTGAAACGAGGTGCGTCTCAGGATATCGCATTAGTGCAACACGGCGCTAAATTTGAATTCACTTAGAAATATTTTTCCACTTATTTAGCGTTCTAATTCAACAGAACCAACTATGTGGATGATATAAGATAAAGTCGTACTGAATACTTATGCATAGTTCCAAGATTTTGTCACGGACCCTTTAAGGTGTCACAAAGTCTACATCTGGTCAAGGAGGAGGAGATTTTTCAGTTTGTAGGTCAGAGCGAAATGTAAGAAGAGTAAAACGAATCTTTATGTCCCATTACTGAATAAACTGCCTCAATTGAAGATCAATGTGTCCAGTTCCTTTGTTCATCATATCTTCAGAAGTCTCCCTAACACAAGGTCATAAAAGGTCAAAATCAATTTTGACCCGCAACGTTATTAGAGGAAGGATCGTCAAACTTGGCACATAAACTGATTGAGGGAAACATTATCAGTTGTACTTATTTCGGTTGCATTTCCAGCCAGAAGGTGCTGCAAATTGTTACTCTCTCTCTCCCATTAAACCAGTCAAAAAACTGTGAATGCAGGTGAAAAAAAGGCAATGTTTCTAAATTATGTTTATTGGATTATGTTAGTCCTGTTTCTATGATCTGTTTCTACTCGTATGCTTGCATCCGTCAAGTGCTTCCTTCTGGAGCGGCCCACAGTGTCTATTTAGACGAGTTAAATGGAAACTATACTGATCTTGGATGGGAAAGCTGTTGCTATAAAATGGCAGTAATATGAATATAATACACAGTAACTATGAATGCAGAGGAGAGGCACAGGTCTGAATTTCTGCTGAGTGTTTCTACAGTGCTTTCATTCACTAGCATGGGCGGATATTTCATTTAACTGTTGGGGATGGGGGGGGGGGTAAACAGCATATTTTCTCAAGAGTAAAGATTGAGGGGGACACTATAGGTGTTATTGGAGTTGGGGCCCCATGCAAGATTGTGTTTAGGGACCCCCTATATTTATAACAGAGAATTCAAACCCTTAAAAACAAAAACATTATAAAAACTTGAGCCATTATCTAGATGAACAAAGAAAATTTAATCAGTTACAAAGAATAATCCATATGAATGTTACAAATTTAGAGGAAAAAAGTCACATTTAAAAGAAAAAGTTGCAGATTTATGACAATTAATGAATTTATGAAGAAAAAATAGCAAATTCATGAGGAAAAAAAATGCAAATTTACAAGAAAAAAATTGCAGATTTAAAAGAAAAAAGTCGCAAATTTACAAGAAAAAATGGAAAAAGTTGCAAATTTATGAAGAAAAAAGTTTTAAACTTGTGAGAAAAGTTGCAAATTTACAATAGAAACACTGCAATTTTATGAAAAAAAGTTTTAAATGTATGAGAAAAAAGTTGAAAATTTACAAGAAAAAAGCTGCAAATTTACAAATAGCAGCAAATTTATGAGAAAAAAAGTTTGAAATGTATGCGAAAAAAGTTGCAAATTTACAAAAAAATTGCAGATTTAAAAGAAAAAACCTGCAAATTTACAAGACAAAAGCTGCAAATTTATGAGAAAAAAGTTTAAAATTTACAAGGGTTGCAAATTTACAAGAAAAAAGTTGCAGAATTAAAAGAAAAAGTTGCAAATTTTTAAGAAAAAATTGTAGATTTACAAGAAAAAAGAAGCAAATTTACTAGAAAAAAAATTCAGATTTAAAATTGGTGCTTCAGATGCATTGTATTCTGTTATGTAACATGATATAAAAAAGGTTTATGATGAATTGGTAGTGGTGGTGGGGGGGGGGGGTCTCTGTTTTTTCCCGGTTGATTTATGCCTACGTTCACCAGTATAAGAGTGACAAACTGCAAAATCCTAAACGCTGTGTAATCTCATACCTGATGTATCCAACCTGTGGTCGGTGCTGCAGGTTCCAGCGATAGGACACTTTGTCCTTCCAGCCAACATTCCTCGGGTCCTTCCACAGCAGCCGCACCTGATCGTTGGTATCTCCTGTATGCCAAAGTGAATTTCTCAGATGCTCCCCGGGGCCTGTTCTAGACTTCACAGCCTGACACACAGAGGCGGGGAGTGGGGGTGGGGTGGGGTGGAGAGAATAAAGATAAAAGGCAGAAATGGAGAAAATATGTGGAGCGATAAAAATAGGATGAATCTGCTGCTGGGAATTTGTGACATGACTCGCGCTTTCACCTTCAGCTGGATGCCGGGCTCGGCCACAGCTCTAAAGGGTGTCGCTTGCCAGTAGGTCTGCTCGGTCTGCTTCCACATCACCACGTAGAAGGAAGAGGAGTCCTGGTAGCCGAAAATGAAGCCGGCGTAGTCATCATCAGTGACTGTGTTCACGTGAAACGTCCCCTCGAAGTCCACCCCGCTGAACGCAGTGTAACCTGACATCAGAAAATAAAAATTATATTATTATTCTGGATATTTTAACTGTTCATTTGACTGACATCCACGTTATGCAATTATACAGAAATGACATCAAAAAATAGATCTTACCAACAGCTAGTCCCGGGTCACTATTCATGGTCTGAACAATTTCCATTCCCTGTTAAGGAATAAGAGAATTAAAGGTCCCATTTACTGCACTTTTTCCACATGTCGACAGCTCCCACAGGCCTTATTGAAATGTTTGTGACATGCTTCAGTCAAACTGACTTTAATTATTTAATTATTGCAGCATCACTGTGAATCATCTTTGGCAGCCTTCCATAGAATGGTTCATTTCAGTACATGTCGCTTTAAATGCCCAAAAGCACCAGTTAACTCCGCCTTCCCTCTTTCATCAGTGTTGCTAATCTTAGTTGGCTAGCTCCTAGCTTGGGTAGTGAGCCTGAGCTAACTGACATAAATCCGCTGACGCTAGCAGCTAAATAGCTGCTAATGTCAGCTAGCCACCTTGGGTCTCAGTTAGAGAAAATAAAACTATCGTAAACTAAGAGCAATGTATGAGGTCAGGTGTTATTAAATGAACAAGAACACCAGTAGGGGGTGGGGGGGGGGTTAGAATTTATAGAAAATAGTGATCAAAACTGGCTGGATCGACAGCTAAGCTAAGGCCAAGCGCCTCTCACCATTGAGGTGAACTCTAATGTGGTTAGGTGACTGACTCGGACCACCTAGCTAAGCTAATGTTAACAGTTTGATGTAGCATCACAGCAAAAATATAACAAAATAAGCCAGAATGATGCAAGATATATACAGTATACAGCATGGATTAATGAACCGTGTGGAAACAGGGATGTCTATTAGGGTGACTGAAATTTTAAGAAAATAAATCAGGTTTGGTAAGCTAACTCCCTGGTAGCACTGTTAGCTCTGACGCTAACGACTTGGCTGAAAAACTGAGCGGGAACTCAATCATCGCATCCAGCAGCACGGTGATGGGTTGTAACCGAGGCCGAAGCATTTGTCTGTGACATAGTGGAAAAGAGCCAGAGGAGCAAAACCAGCTTCTGCCCATTCGACCGAAATGCTAAAATATAATTATCTCTATGTGAAGAGAGATTTTAATATTTTTACTGTAGTCATATGTTCCAAGAAAGCATTTTAGAAGGTGAAAACTGACAAACACACCATGTTTGAGTTGAATGAGACCTTTAATACTGTTAATACTGCAAAATTTACTCCAGGTTTATTAGATAATTATTTGCAGGCAATGGACATTATGAATTAGGTTTTATGACATGAAATCTTTCAAGCTGAACTTTAATAGTTGTTTGCAAACAATATTGCTTTTTGCATGCATTTTGCAGTTGATGGCTCAGAAAGACAGATGGCTCAGGTAGCTTTACATATACACGCCCACTGCAAGTGTATTGGGACTTTCTAGAAGTATAAGCAGAGAAACTACAGAAGTATAACAGGAACTGTGGTACATCCTTGAAAGGCTCTTTTTTTTGGTACTTTAACTGAGATGAAAAATAGTTTGATGACTTGATCACATATGGGCGATGGCAAAACGAGGTTAGTCAATGGCAAACGACCTTAGCAAGATGGAGGATAGGGTTATTGCAGCCTAATATTCTGATAAATGCAGACTTAAAAAAAATATCAGATGGGTGAATTTGGAATATGCTCTTCAAATAGAGACAGACAAAGAAGAGATGTGGGGTGATATTTCATACAGCAGATGGCAATGCAGCACGCAGCCCAGACATGGAGTGAAGCACATGAATTCAAATGGAGGAGACAGATAAATGTTTTTAGTGAGACTTTTTTCAATGAACAATGGTTGTTTCAAAGTCAAAATCCTGAAAGTGTATCCTCTAACTCACAAGTGACAAAATCAAGGCCCGAGAGCCAAATACAGCCCGCCAGAACAACACAAATGTGTGACTCCCCCCCCACCCCCCAGTTCTGTAAATTTGTGCCATTTTCTCCCAGTCTTGTAAATTTGCAACTTCCCTCCCCTCAAGTCTTGGTCTGGTAAATTTGAGTCTTTTCTCCCACAGTTCCATAAATATGTGACTTTTTTTCCTCCAGTTCCGTAAATTTGCAACCCCCTCAACCGCGTCTTGTGAATTTGAGACTTTTTTTTTCATCTTGGAAATCTTCAACTTCTTTCCCAGTTTGTAAACTGCAACTTTTTCCCCACAATTCCACAAATTTGTGACTTTTTTCTCGCCTTGTAAATTTGCAACTTTTTTCCTTCAGTCTTGTAAATTTGTGCCATTTCACCCCAGTCTCGTAAATGTGCACGTTTTCCCTCAGTTCCGTAAATTTGTAACTTTTCCCCCAGTCTCATAATTTGCAACTTTTTCTCCCCAGTTTTGTAAATTTGTGCCACTTTCCCCCAGTCTTGTAAATATACAAGGTTTCCCCCAGCTGCGTAAATTTGCAACTTTTTCCCCCAGTCCCGTGAATTTTCGACTTTTTCCCCCCAGTTTTGTCAATTTGTGCCATTTCCCCGAGTTCCGTAAATGTGTAACTTTTTCCCCAGTCTCGTAAATGTGCAACTTTTCCTCCAGTTCTGTAAACTTGTGACTTTTCCCCCAGTCTCATAATTTATGACTTTTTTCCACCAGTTTTTGAAATCTTTGCCATTTTCCTCCAGTCTTGTAAATTTGCAAGTTTTTCCCCAGGTCCATAAATTTGTGACTTTTCCTCCAGTCTAGTGTTGAAATAAACGTCAAAGATGCTTTGCTAGAAGCAGAAACTGCAGAAGCAACATGGATGTTATTTTTTCCTCTTAATAGCCCTGGTGGCAGGGTAGTCACAGCTTTGTTGGTGGGTCCCTTCTGCATCATCAGCAGGTGCCTCAGAGTCACAAGTGAACCTGTGTGCCTCGCCTGAGTGAGACAGCAAAGATTAATCTTCACTTGCAGAAGGGGTCCAACTACGGTCTCGTGTGAGCCACAACCACCTTGAACTAGCCTCAGCTGCAGAAGCTATATGTCCCCAATAGCTTTCTTTAGATGTTTGGGCTCCAAGTCTATCTTGTGGAGGAAGCAGTACAATGATGCTGCTGGGAGTCATCGGCACCCAACTTTGATAGGGAATAAGGTAGTGTGCCACTCTCTGACACAAGCCTCATCAACCAGGTCCTGGTACTTTTCTTTCTTAAGAGAGTGGGAGATAGCTAGCCTCTCCTCCCAGGGCACTGTGAGCTCAGCTATCACAATAGATTTGCACTGATCATGTCTGGGCGGAGTGTGGTTGTTGCTACCTCTTCTGGGAAGACAAGCTTCTTTTTTAAGTCAACTGTAGATCACGTCACCTCAAAACATCTGCTAGTACATAATCCTAACAGTACTTGCAGATGTTTCAAGGTGACAGGATAGACAATCACCTCGAAATACCTGCTACTACTATTAGGATTATGTTTTTTGATTTTTCAAGTGCTTTTAATACAATTCAACTGCATATTTTAGCCACTAAATTATTTAATTTTAATTTACATACTGGATTTTAGATTGTTATCATGGCCCCAGTTTGTCAGGGTTGGTAGTAGAGTGTCCGGCACTATTTTAACTAACACAGGAGCTCCTCAGGGCACAGTGTTGTCTCCTGTTCTTTTTACTCTGTACACTGCTGACTACAGGTGTAGCCAGGATTTCCTCTTGGTACAGAAATTTCCTGATGATACTGCCTTGGGGGGCTTTCTAAATAAAGGCAATAACTCCAAATGTAAAAGTGAGATTGAAGTTTTTGTCAGCTGGTGTGATAGAAACTTTTTTTAAATTAAATTTCACAAAAACTAAAGAGCATGTAATCGATTTTAGGAAAAAAAAAAAGAAGAAATTTCCCCGGTAACCATTAAGGGACAAAGGATTGAAATTGTCCAGTCTTATAAATGTCTTGGTGTCCATTTGGACAACAGACTAAACTGGAAGAAAAACAGTGAAGCTGTTTTTAAAAAGGCACAGACTAGACTTTTCTTCCTGAAGAAGTTAAGCTAGCTTAATATAAGTAAGAAGTTTCTTCATATCTTTTATCAGGGAATCGTGGCTAGTTTCTTGTTTTATGCTTTGCTCTGTTGGGGGGTGTATATTGGGGTGGAGGATAAAAATAGGCTCAACAAGTTGATAAAGAAGAGAATGAGGTCCAAATTAAAGACTGTGTTGCAACCTGAAAACCATCCTTTTCATGATGTTTTTAATAAATGTTGTGGTTCTTTTAGTGAGAGACTGTTGATGCCTCGGTCCTCCACAGAAAGACTGAGGAGGCCTTTTGTAGGTTTTTTGGGGGGAGGGGGTGATATTGCATCTTATTGTTATACTATTGTATGCATTTGCTGCTGTTTTTAAGTGTCATGTTGCTATGAATGTGTTGTGAACAGTTGTTCTTGACTAGCGGCAATTGAATTTGCTTTGTGGGATTAATAGAGTTATCTTATCTTGTATCTCCCAGTCAGATGCTTTATGCAAAATGGAGGGCCAAATTCTGGCAGTTGTTTTTGCCTTGGGAGATTTATTTCCTTGCCTTTGGAAACTGATGACCCTAGATGGTGGTGTCTAATGGTTATTGGCTCTCATCCTTTGAAATGCTGTCCACTTTGCAATTCCTCAAGGACTTTATCGTGTCTCCACCTGTAACGCCCTTCTCCAAGTGCTGAGGAGCACCTGGTCAGAATATGATTCAGAGTGCAATGGGTCATACCACACAGCGGACAGGATGGAACCTCGTCTTTATAACAGAGCTTTAAATTACTTTGACATGGTAAAAGGTCAATGACTGCATGGAGAAGAAAGGTCAACTTGTCTTGGCCAATACCCCAAGTGATCGCTCGAGGGCCTGGTTCCACTGCATCCACTGCCCTTGAGAGGCAAGCACTACTGCTTTCACGCAGCAGTCCTCTTCAGCTGCCTCTCTGACCCTCTGTACTACAAGTCTTCTCCTGCCTTTAGTGCCAGCTTTGTGGCACTAAAGGCAGGAGCCACAAAGCCTTTTGGAACCTACAATACCTTTTGGTATTGTAGGTTCCAAGTCCAAGCCATCCCTGACAAACTACACCAATTTCATCATGTCTAGTATGCTTCAGCTTCCTTAACTGCTTCCTGAGGTCTCCACATCCTATCGCACACGATGGTTGTGTTGGAGTGTCTGACTTTCTTGTCTTCTGAAAGGAGCCAAGAACAGACTGCCCTGCTTTGTTGACATTGGCAACTTTTTTCCCCCCAGTTTTTGTAAATTTGTGACTTTTGCTCCCCAGTTTTTGTAAATTTGTGACACTTTCTCTCAGTCTCCTAAATTTGCAACTTTTCCCCAGTCTTGTAAATTTGCAACTTCTTTCCTCCAGTTTCATAAATTTGTGCTATTTCCCCCAGTCTCCAAAATTTGTGACTGTTTTCCTCTAGTTCCTTAAATTTGTGGCATTTTCCCCACAGTCTCGTATATTTGCAACTTTCCTCCAGCCTCATAAATTTGTGACACCCCCCCCCCCAGTTTTTTAAATTTATGACTTTTCCCCCAATCTAGTTTTTCAGTTAAAGAAAGAGATCATCAGAATTCATCACTCTCATTGGCCCGCAATGAGACTGAATTTGGCACCTCTGATTTAACTTCTTACTATTTGCAAGGTCATTTGGAAGAAAGCTGCTATGGCCCCTTTTTCTTCACTGTGACCTTGACCTAAGAAATTAAGTCGGGGGCCAAAAGTTTTCTAGCTGCAAAGAAGAAGTGTTTTTCTTTTGCAGCCAGAAAAAAAACTGTACAATGTTCTTTTCTTTCTTTCAATCCCCACTGCAAATTAGGTTTAGTGGCAAAATGTACAACCTAGCAGCTGTTTGCAATAAACAAACCAAACAAGAACAGTTACATAGCTCAACACAACTACTACCACAAGTGGTTTCTCCAGATTCAACACAAAATGCCACTTTCAATGACTACTGCAGTCTCAAAATTATTCAACCCCTTCATGACAAGCCTCTTTAGTTAGTAGAGCACCCTTTTGCTGTTATGACCTGCTGCAAACGTGATGCATAGCCAGACACCAGTTTCTGGCAGTGTTCCTGATGAATCTTAGCTCATTCCTCATGGGCAAAGGCCTCTAGTTCACCAACATTCTTGGGTTTGCATGCTGCAACCACCTTTTTCAAATTCCACCAGAGATTTTCAATGGGTTTCGAGTCAGGCGACTGTGATGGCCACTCTAGTATCTTCCGTGACTTCTTTTGAAACCAAACCTTTGGGACTTTGAGGTGTGCTTGGGCTCATTGTCTTGTTGGAAGGTCCAATGGCACCCAAGTTTCAGCTTCCTCACAGATGTCATGACATTTTCTCCCATGATTTCCTGATACTTGATTGAATCCATCTTGCCCTCCACATGCTGCAGGTTTCCAGTACCACAGGAAGTGAAGCAGCCCCAGAGCATAACTGAGCCACCACCATGCTTCACAGTAGGTAGGGTGCTTGTTTCGGTGTATGCGTCATTCTTCCTTCTCCAGGCATACTGCTGATCCATCGGCCTGAAAACTTCTAGTTTTATTTCAGTGTTCCACAGAACAGAATCCCCAAACTTCTTTGGCTTATTCATATAGTTTTGAGCATATTGGAACAGACTTTTCTTCTGCTCTTGGGTCAGTAGTGGTGTACATCTTGGAGTTTGGGCATTGAGCCCTTCAGCATTTAGGATGCACCTTACTGTGGAAACTGAAACCAACTGTATCTCAAGGAACATTCAGTGCCTTTGTTATCTTTTTGAATCCTTTTCCTTGTTTGTGTAAGAATGATCTCTTCTCTGAACTTTTTGGACAATTCTCTTGACTTAGCCATATTTCTAACATGCACTCAAATGTCACGGTCAACAGTCCAGGTATTTGAGGTGTTCTATCTCAAACACACCTGATGCAACTAATGAAGCCCTTGATTGGTTGCATCCAGAGTGCTTGAGACCACACCTGATTTGTTAATGTGTGCTCTTATGAGGAATTCTATTAAGGGGGTTTAATAATTTTGAGACTGTAATAGTCATTGAAAGTAGGATTTAGTGTTGAATTTGGAAGAAATCCTTGCAGTATTAGTTTTATTTAACTATATAAACTGTTCTTGTGTAATTTGTTTATTGCAAACACCTGAAAATTTTAAAATTTGCCAATAAGCCTAAAATGCAATGAGGGTTAAATAATTCTGATTGCAACTGTACTTGCATGCATCTTCATCATTACTTAAAAAAATCGGACTCTGTGTATCATGCTGTCTTGCGTTTTGTTACAAATTCAGGTTCTTCTACTCATCATTGCACTTTATATGGTTCTTTAGGATGACTCTCTCTGAATCAGAGACAAAAGAAGCATATTTGCTGTTTATTTCAAAGGCTTTGTTGGGTAAATTACCAACTTACATCTCCAGCCTTCTATCCTATCGCACCAGCAGTTACTATGTTATAGGCCTACCACTAGAATTCCTTTAAATGTGCCCAGGGTGTACTCAGAGTTGGGCAAAATGGCTTTTTGTTTTTATGATCCTTTTGTTTGGATTGAACTTCGAAATTCTGGTGATCTGGGAGCTGATCCCATCTGCGCTCGGGTTGCTCAGTATTTTCCCTGTTCTCCCATTTTATTTAGGGTCTTGCTATGTGGCCTTCTCCAGGGCTTTTATTATGACAGCATCACGGCGGGACTTCCGGCTGTCAAAGCCAAGCCGGCGCTGTGACAGCTGTTGGTCATTTCACTAATTACATTCCCCTTTCCTGATTGGTTTATGTTTTACACTTAAGGGAGCAGCTGAGGCTCACTCCTTGCTGCGACCTACAACCTCGTACACCCCCCGTGTACGCGACTGTCACGCCTCGCCGCTCATCTGCGGCACCAGCTGCACGCACACCTGCACATCATCAGCGGCGAGGGATTTAAGCCGCCTCGCCCTGGGCTTCGGCCTGAAGCCGTCAGACTTCACTCCTTGGATTGCTGTGAGTAACCTCAACACTTCAGCAAACATCGCGGTAAGAAGCCCTTACCTTTTTCCCTCTCCAAGTCTGCTCCCCTGTGCACAGGTGGATTTCCCGGCGGCGGACCATTCCTCTCCGTCTCCATTCCCTCGCTGCTGCACCGGGCTCTCCAGGTTGCTGTCTACCGGACCTCGTCCTTGCTGTGCCAGCCACCTGCTCACTCCAAGTAAGCTCTTCTCCACTTTTACATCTCCTGTGTTGGTGTGTGCCCGTCACCCTTCTCCCTGTGCTTTTCCCATAGGGTTGTCCGGCTGTACGGTCTCCTGCTTCCGTGCCCGAAGCAGACGCCACCACCAATAGATTTACATCTCGCAGACACACATTCATACACCCTTGTTGTTAATAAAGCTATTTGAGCTACTCTGAGCCTGCGTGTGTGTCTCCTGAGCCGTGCATTATGTCAGTACGGCTTCAGCAGAGCAGCTCGGCAGACGGCGGGCTCACACGCCGACTTACCACTCTCGAGGCTCGAGTGGACCAAATAGCTCACCAGCAACAGGTGATTTTTAACCAATTGATTATTATTACTAACCGCTTGGACCCCCAACAGCCGTCCCCCCCGGCTCGTCAGGGAGGCGCGGCTCCTGCTGCTCCAGCGGCCGTCCAGCCGGCTCTGGTAGCACCGGCTCGGCTCACGCCCATTCCGACCCCCGCCCGCTTTAGCGGTAAGCTCGGCGGTGCGCGGGGGTTCATAATGCAGTGTGAGTCCGTGTTCCACTGTGTGCCCGGAGACTTTCCTTCAGATCACAGCCGAATTGGCTACATTGGGAATCTCCTAGAGGGGCGAGCACTAACTTGGGCTGACGCCGTAATGGCGAGGCCCAGTTACGCCGCCCTCACCTATGACCAATTTGTGAGACAATTCCTGGAGGTCTTTGATCATTCTCGTACCGAGACAGTCCAGGTCGATCGGCTTCTCAGTCTCCAGCAGGGAAGCCGGTCGGCAGCGGACTACGCGATCGACTTCCGGGTAGCGGCGGAGGAAGTGGGCTGGGATGAACGTTCATTCTGTGGCCTTTTCCTCCGCAGTCTCAATGATGATCTGAAGGATGAACTGGCTGGGCGGGACATCCCGGAGACTCTAGCGGAGCTAACGTCTCTAGCTATCAGTTTGGATAACAGGCTGCGCGAGCGCTCCTCGGGGCGGAAGTCGTCTTCTTCTCGCCCTCGTGGAGCCTCGTCGCGCCAGTTCCAAGCTCGCCCCCTGGCGACGCCGCCACCATCGCGCCCCGAGGAGTCGGAGCCGATGGTGACGGGCTGGGCAAAGCTCCCCCCTGCGGAGAGACAACACCGCCGTGAGTTGAATCTCTGCATGTATTGCGGAGATAGTCAACACACGGTGGAGCTTTGCCCTCAGAAGCCAAACGGCGGGGTCTGCGAGTCACTGTAGGGGGCCTCGCGGACATCAATCGGTTAAGTCCCCTCACCCAATTGAAGCTGCCCATCCGATTTTGCCACAACTCCACTGGGCATCTCACTCACGCACTGGTGGATTCGGGCGCGGAGGGCAGTTTTATTTCACAAAGTCTGGCAACCCGATTGGGCATTCGCTGCCAGGCACTAAGAACTCCTCTCTCCCTGGTCAACCTCTCCCGTGTCTCCCTGGGGAGAGTAACACATCAGACAGTCCCTGTTCCTGTTATCATCTCTGGGAACCACCGGGAGGAAATAACCCTCTACGTCCTCCCCAACTCTGTGTCGCCCGTCATCCTGGGATACCCCTGGCTACGCCTCCACAACCCCGTCTTGGATTGGAAGTCCGCCAGGGTGTCGGCATGGAGCACATTCTGTATGAGCACCTGCTTACAGTCCGCTGCCTGCTCTCCGTCCTCTTCCCCAACACCTACGGACGCTGCGCCCCCGGACCTGTCCCTGGTGCCATCGGAATTTCCCGACCTGGGTATGGTATTCAGCAAGTCCAAGGCGATGTCTCTTCCTCCACACAGACCCTACGACTGTGCAATAAACATCCGCCAGGGGGCACCCTTACCCTCTGGGTGACTCTACAGCCTGTCGGCGCCGGAGAAGGAGACCATGAATGCCTATCTCAAGGAATTGCTGAGTGCCGGAATTATCCGTCCCTCGTCATCACCATTGGGGGCAGGATTCTTCTTCGTGGGCAAGAAGGACGGTTCCCTCCGTCCTTGCATCGACTATCGCGCCCTAAACGATATCACGGAGAAGGATCGCTACACCCTGCCCCTCATGGACACCGCCTTCCACTCCCTCCAGGGGGCGACTTGGTTCACCAAGCTGGATCTACGCAGCGCATACCACCTCGTCTGGATCCGGGAGGGAGATGAGTGGAAGACAGCCTTCCGTACCCCGAACGGCCACTTCGAGTACCTGGTGATGCCGTTCGGGTTGACCAACGCTCCAGCCGTCTTTCAGCGCCTAATTAATGACGTCCTCCGGGATTTCATTGGCCTTTTTGTGTTCGTCTACCTGGATGACATCCTCATCTTCTCCAAATCCAGGGACGAGCACCGGGTCCATGTGAGGGGGGTCCTCCAAAGACTGCTGGAGAACCGGTTGTATGTGAAGGCCGAAAAATGCGAATTCTACGCTAAGACAACATCCTTCCTCGGGTTCATCATCTCCCACGACCAGGTGCTTCCGGACCCAGTGAAGGTGAAGGCGGTGGTGGAATGGCCTACACCTGCATCGAGAAAACAGGTGCAACAATTCCTCGGGTTTGCAAATTTCTACCGCCGCTTCGTCCCAAATTTTGGCACCATCGTCGGCCCGCTGACCCGCCTCACGTCCCCTAAGGTCCCGTTCCGGTGGACCGAAGAGGCCGCGGCTGCTTTTCAGGCGCTGAAGGCGGAGTTCTCCTCCTCCCGGGTCCTTAGCCAAGTCAACCCGGCGCTGCAGTGCGTCATGGAGGTGGACGCTTCGGACACAGGAGTGGGGGCAGTTCTATCCCAGCGGTCGCCAGGTGATGGAGTCAAACGGCCCTGCGCCTTCTTCTCTCGGCGCTTGTCCCCGGCGGAACGGAATTACGACGTGGGGGACAGAGAGCTCCTCGCCATCAAGCTCGCGCTGCAGGAGTGGCGTCACTGGCTAGAGGGGGCGGACCTGCCGTTCGTGGTCCTGACTGACCACAAGAACTTGGAGTACCTGAGATTTGCCAAGCGTCTGAACGCCCGCCAGGCACGCTGGTCCTTGTTCTTTGCCAGGTTCCGCTTTAACATCACCTTCAGGCCTGGCTCCAAGAACGGCTTGCCCGACGCCCTCTCTAGGCAATTTGCCCCTGAGGAGTCTGAGGACACGGTCCACACCATCCTACCCAGGTCGTGCGTCGTGGGAGCCGTCACCTGGGACATAGAAAGCAAGATCCGGAAGGCGCAGGAAGTGGAACCTGACCCTGGCGGCGGACCGGAGGGGAGGCTGTTCGTGCCATCCATGGTTCGGGGGGAGGTCATCCACTGGTTGCATACGTCCAAGCTCACCTGCCACCCTGGTTCCTCCCGGATGATCGACCTCCTTCAACGGTCCTTCTGGTGGCCGGGCCTGCGGAGGGACGCTGCTCGCTACGCCCGGGCCTGCCCAGTATGTGCCACCAGCAAGTCAGGTAATGCCCCTCCAGCGGGTTTGCTCCAGCCTCTGCCCGTCCCTGGCTGGCCCTGGTCGCATATTGCCCTGGATTTCGTCACCAGACTCCCAGTCTCAAACACCTTCGACACCGTCCTGACCATCGTAGACCGCTTCTCCAAGGCGGCGCACTTCGTCCCGCTGCAGGGTCTTCCATCCGCCCTGGAGACGGCGGACCTCCTAATCCAGCACGTGGTCAGGCTGCACGGGATTCCGGTGGACGTGGTTTCGGACCGGGGGCCCCAATTTTCCTCAGAGGTTTGGAGGTCATTCTGCAATGCCCTGGGAGCCAAGGTGAGCCTCTCCTCCGGCCATCACCCCCAAACCAACGGGCAGTGTGAGCAGACCAACCAGGAGCTGGAGGCTGCGCTCCGCTGCGTCACTGCATCCAAACCTACGTCCTGGAGTAGCCATCTCACCTGGGTTGAATACGCCCACAACACCGCTCGCTCTTCTGCTACAGGGATGTCCCCCTTTAAGGCGTCCCTGGGCTACAACCCCCCGCTGTTCCCAGCGCAGGAGAGTGAGGTAACTGTTCCCTCAGTTCGGGCGCATCTCAGGCAGTTCCGCTCCATCTCGGCGTCAGCGCGCAATGCGCTTTTACGCACGGCGGAGCGCAACAGAGCCGTGGCGGACCGGCACAGAAGACCTGCCCCAGCGTAACGAGTTGGTCAGCGTGTCTATGTGTCGACCCAGGACGTAATTTTAAAGGGCGAGAGGAGGAAGCTGGCACAGCGTTTTATGGGCCCATACCCCATCACCAGGATTATCAGCCCGGTGGCTGTGCGTGTAGCTATTCCCCCCTCCCTCCGCATCCATCCCACCTTCCACGTATCCAAGGTGAAGCTGGCAGTCTCCGACCCCCTTTGCCCTCCTCCTGCTGCGCAACCCGCGCCCCGGATGATTGATGGCCATCCGGCCTGGCCTGTCTCCTCCATCCTGGACTCCCGGCGCCGGGGTCGTGGGTTGCAGTACTTGGTGGACTGGGAGGGTTATGGGCCTGAACATCGGCAGTGGGTACCCTCGTCGTTTGTGTTGGACCCATCCCTCATTACTGAGTTCCACCGAGCGCACCCGGAGAAACCATCGCCAGGAGGCGCTGCTAGAGGGGGGAGTACTGTCACTCCTCGCCGCTCATCTGCGGCGCCAGCTGCACGCACACCTGCACATCATCAGCGGCGAGGGATTTAAGCCGCCTCGCCCTGGGCTTCGGCCTGAAGCCGTCAGACTTCACTCCTTGGATTGCTGTGAGTAACCTCAACACTTCAGCAAACATCGCGGTAAGAAGCCCTTACCTTTTTCCCTCTCCAAGTCTGCTCCCCTGTGCACAGGTGGATTTCCCGGCGGCGGACCATTCCTCTCCGTCTCCATTCCCTCGCTGCTGCACCGGGCTCTCCAGGTTGCTGTCTACCGGACCTCGTCCTTGCTGTGCCAGCCACCTGCTCACTCCAAGTAAGCTCATCTCCACTTTTACATCTCCTGTGTTGGTGTGTGCCCGTCACCCTTCTCCCTGTGCTTTTCCCATAGGGTTGTCCGGCTGTACGGTCTCCTGCCTCCGTGCCCGAAGCAGACGCCACCACCAATACATTTACATCTCGCAGACACACATTCATACACCCTTGTTGTTAATAAAGCTATTTGAGCTACTCTGAGCCTGCGTGTGTGTCTCCTGAGCCGTGCATTATGTCAGCGACTGGAGTTCCTACCCCCGACTCCAGTCTCCTCCGTGATTTGGATTCATCATAGCTCATCCTCTTGTAAGTGCTATTGTACAGCGTTGGCCCCGTCCTCACTGCATCTTCTCGTTAGCCTTCAGTGTTTATTATTTTGGTGCTCAGTATATGTTTGTGTTTTGCCCCACGTGGCGGTTTATTTTGTCATCTTGTCTTTTTGTAAATAAACAAGAAAACTTACTGTTTGGCATCTGGCGTCTCACTAACGCCCTGCAAGGGGCATTCATAACAGAAATAGTGTTAATTTACAGATAACTGCCCTCTCTACATGCTTATTTTCAAGGGTCTGTTAGGCTGCTGTCTTAGCCAGGATTCCCTGGAAGAATAGATTTTCTTAATGGGAGCCTCCTGTTTAAATAAAGGAAATAATAATAATGAAAGGTCAACATGACAAAACAAAAAACATTACCTGGTTCAAAACAACCCAGTTGGGATCAATCTGGGCATCACCCTCAGGGTCCAACACCACTGTCTGATAGGCCCTGAAGTCTGTCAATGTAATCTCGGCATTTTCAGGACAGTTGTCGATCCGGTCAATCACTTTGTCCTGGTCGAAATCGGACTCGCACACATCTCCAACACCATCATCTGAGGAGCAACACAGAAGGCTGAATTAAAATGCAAATGTGTTTAATTGCCACTATGACATTTAAAGTGTCCAGTCCTTTTAAATCCCATGTTTTACAATATTTTACACTAGAAACTTGCTGCTAATGTCCGAAGGCCCCCTTCACACTAGACGAAGACCCCGCTTTGCTCTCCACAACCTATAAGAACGGGGCTGGATCATGGAAAATTGAGAAAACCTCCTTCAGTGTGAAGGCAATCATGACTCTGTTACACTTTTCCCCTGCTATTTTCCACATCATCATTTCCCTCAAAATGCTGTCCTGGGCTCCTACCACGCTCAATACATCGGCAGCACGTTCCCTCGACGATCCTACCACATACACAGTACACCACTCACTCGACACACTTTGGCACAACCCCCCTTGGGTCATGTCAGAAGATCATGTCACGCTAGTACTACACTACTGCCACACTCATCAGCATGGTCAATCTTAGTTCAAATTATTGACTACCAAGCTCTGCATGTGGGCCCCACGACTTTGATACAACATCACTGCTGACTCTACGCTCCACTCAGCATCCTGATACGATGCCACCACGATCATGAACCAACACAACCTCGCTAGTTTTGTGTATGTTCAAAACTCTCCCCCTCTCTATCACGCTTAATCATCTGTAATGGATCCCAGTGCGTTCCTAATACAACCCCAATTCCGGTGAAGTTGGGACATTGTGTAAAATGTAAATAAAACCAAAATACAATGACTTAAAAATTCTTTTCAACCTATATTCAACTGACTACACTACAAAGACAAGATACTTAATGTTCAAACTGATGAACTTATTTCAAATTTGATGCCTGCAACACATTCCAAAAAACCTGGGACAGGGTCATGTTTACCACTCTGTTACATCATCTTTCCTTTTAACAACACTCAATAAGTGTTCAGGAACTGAGGACATTAATTGTTGAAGCTTTGTAGGTGGAATTCTTTCCCCATTCTTGCTTGATGTACGACATCAGCTGCTCAGCAGTCCGGGGTCTCCATCGTATTTTGTGCTTCATGATGCTGCATCACGCATTTTCAATGGGAGACAGGTCTGGACTGCAGGCAGGCTAGTCTAGTACCTGCATTCTTTTACTGCGAAGCTACACTGTTGTAACATGTGCAGAATGTGGCTATGCTTTGTCTTGCTGAAATAAGCAGGGACGTCCCTGAAAAAAGAGGTTGCTTGGATGGCAGCATATGTTGCTCCAAAACCTTTTTGTACCGTTCAGCATTAATGGTGCCTTCCCAGATGTGCAAGTTAGTCATGCCATCGGCACTAACACACTCCCATACCATCACTGATGCTGGCTTTTGAACTTAATGCTGATAATCTGGATGGTCCTTTTCCTCTTTAGCCCGGAGGACATGACGTCCATGATTTCCAAAATCAATTTGACATGTGGACTTGTCAAACCACAGCACACTTTTCCACTTTTCATCAGTCCATCTCAGGTGAGCTCGGGCCCAGAGCAACCAGAGGTGTTTCTGGGTGTTGTTGATATATGGCTTTTGCTTTGCATGGTAGCGTTTTAACTTGCACTTGTAGATGTAGTGACAAACTGTGTTAACTGACAATGCTTTTCCGAAGTGTTCCTGAGCCCACGTGGCAATATCCTTTACAAAATTATGTTGGTTTTTAATGCACTGCTGCCTGAAGAATTGAAGGTTACAGGCATTCAGTGTTGGTTTTTGGCCTTTCCGCTTACATGCAGAAATTTTGCCAGATTCTCTGAATCTTTTGATATTATCGACTGCAGATAACTAAATCCCTAAATTCCTTGCAAATGTACGTTGAGAAACATTCTTAAACTGTTGGACTATTTGCACACGGAGTTGTTCACAAAGTGGTGAACCTCTCCCCGTCCTTGCTTGTGAACGACTGAAGGGCTGTTCAGAATCCCTCAGAGGGGATAACGTTTGCATTCTGTAGACTGTGTTTGCGTGCATGGCAATATTCAGAGCTGTTTTTGAGCAACTGCAGCTACCACTCAGCAGCTGTGTTTCGTGTATGCACTGTGAAAATAGTCTGCAGTTCACATGCCCGTACTGTTGGCAGCAGCCAAGAGCCACCAAATATTTTAACAGCTGCAATCAAAACACAAAAGAAGAGAACGGTGGCAGAGTTTTGGGTGTTTTTTGTTACTTTTAGTAATCTGTGGATTAAATGTCTTCCATATATATTTACAATAAAGTGACGGAAACAATTTTCCCCAGCCCCAAACCACACCTGTAGCAGCTGCTGTCACAAGCTATGGAGAAACACAAAGCAACGAAACAGGTAGGAATATAATTTACTGTTTTGGTGTTCTGGGTGAAAAATTGACAGACGAGCCACTTCACAGTAGAAGAACGCACAACGTTTATTTCGAGGTTACGTGAAAAACATGTTTTAATAGCGAAACACATGCACATCTGTTTACCCTCACCAGTTAATCCCCATCCGGGATGGCAGGAGTTTCCTGGCGCAAGTGCAGTTCACTGCGACCACTGTGTTCTTGAATGCGTGATCACTTTTTGGGGTCTACATGCACTTGGTCAGCGCACACCCTCTGCGTAGGGTTTGCACACGAATGCGTCTACTGCGCTCGCTCGCGTACCAGTGCGTTTTTGCCACTATGAATTGGGCTTGAGTCTTTCGGGGACGCTCCTTTTATACCCGATCATTGCACTCACACGTTTCCAATTAAGCTGTTCAACATGGAATGTTCCAAAAAGGTGTTTTTTGAGCATTCCTCAACTTTTCTCACTTTTGCTGCCCCTGTCCCAGCTTTTGTGAAATGTGTTGCAGGCATCAAATTCAAAATGAGTGAATATTTGCAGCAAAATAAAGTGTAGCAGTTTGAACAATAAATATCTTGTTTTTGTAGTGTATTCAATTGAATATAGGTTGAAAAGGATTTTTAAATTATTGTATTTCATTCTTATTTATGTTTATAGTCCCAGCTTCATCAGAACTGGGGTTGTACATTTCCAAAGCTCCTGTCAAGACCATCCACATTCTGGCTGATTTCACCACAGACCAGTAAAGACTAAACAGGAAACATTTGAAATACCATGTTTGCCCACAGGGCCTTGCCACTTTTCATTTTGATGGATTAAACTAAATCTTAAGGCGGTAAGCTCCCCTGCTGTGTTAACACCAAACTGCTGAATATGTCATATGTCATGTTCCCTTGTAAAACTGTCTAATGCTGTAGATAATAAACAGAAGGAAAAAAAACCCAACAACAACCAAAAATGTTTTTCTTACATGCTGGAGTCTTAACAGGTTATTAAGAAAATGAATGTATAACAAGCACTACTGACAAGGTCAAATGTTCTTTAACAAATGTCTCATTGAGTTTATTTCTTAAATTCTTTTAGAAACAAAGGGGTCACTTTAAGCATCTTTGGATGTTAAAGATCTCGTACATTTTCAAGGGGTTAAGTTTTGACATCTGCAAGGACATATACGTAGATGTAAATTGAAAGAAAGAAAGAAAGACTGAGTTGTTTTCCAGCTCCTGAAACAGTTTTCTGTCTGCTCATTAATATTAATGAGCCCCAAATCTGATTGGGTAATGGCTTTTTGAGTGGTAACCAGTGCTTGACATTAACTTTTTTGCTCACCAGCCACTGTGGCTAGTGGTTTTCCAAAGTTACTAGCCATTCAGCCTTTTCCCTAGCCACAATTTTGTGGTTGGAAAATTATGTTTAATATGGTCAAATCTGACTATTGCATGCTAAAATTTACTTGAGCTAAATTTATAACCTTTTTAAATGTAAACAACCCTTTTACATACATAAAAAATAGGAAGAGAAACATGGCTTAATTATTTATGAGCAGCAGTAAATACTGTAAAACAATAGAAAAAATATTTGCAATGTGAGAGTGAAGTACAGGTAGATTTGGGGTCCGGCCCAATTCTCATTTGGACCCCTACTCCTTCCCCTTTGCCTACCCCTACCCCATGGCCCTTGAGGGCTGAAAATGACCCCATCAACTGGGACACCCCTTCAGGCTGCACTACGTCATTAGTAGTTGCTGACGGACTTAACCTAAATGGACACTACCTGTTTTCATCAGATAAAAAAGAGAACAGAAAACTGACAAGGAAAAAAGTCTCATCTTAAGGAGAAAAATGTCTCAAATTCACACGAACAATTCTAATCAGTAGAAAAAGTCAGAAATTTACTAGAAAGAAAGCTGTAAATTCAGAGACAAAAATGTGGATGCCCTGGCGGGCAGATTTTGGCCTGCAGACCGTATGTTTGACACCCCTGGATCAGCTCATTAAAAATATATATATTTAGAGGGTAAAGAACTATCCACATCAAACACAATTAACGATAACTATAAAGTTATACTTTTAAAAATCGTTCTAAGTAAGCATCCACACCAATTAGCAATATTGCTCTAGCAGCAGAAACAAAAATGAGCTGCACTTCACATTGGCTTCATCCTGCTACATACTGTATAGGTTTCTTCTGCTGCAGGGTGAGACCGTTTACGCCGCTGCTGTAATTTTAAAGGATTTTTTAAAAAATTAGACCAGTGCCTTGGGCATAGAAAAAATTTAAAAAAAAAAAAAAAGCAAAAAGAGTGAAATTATTCACATGATTTTTCTCTCAGCTCCAGATTCTGGACTGGCACAGGTAAGATAAGATAAGATAAGATAAGATAAGATAAGATAAGATAAGATAAGATGAGGCGGCATGGAAAAATAAGCAGCCAGTGCTGTGGTTTTAAGCAGGTTTTATTAATCATACCGCCGTCACGGGAACTCGGCTCCAGCCATAGCGTGAGCAGGCTGAAGCCGAATTCCTCAGGCTCTCAGTGAAGAGGGGACACAAAATCTGTGTCCTGCAGCAGGGTTGAAGTCAGATTGAGAGAGAGAGATTGCGTTACAGAGTTGCACCTTAAATACTTGATCATAACAATACATCAAAGAGACGTACCCCACAGTTTAGAATGATCAAAGGGACAACAGAACAGGCAGGAGGTATTTGCATTTGTAAGACATACATCACAATGGGCAGATTAGCTAGACCTCGCTCCAAGTGTCAGACAAAGAGGCTAACCAGCACATCTACATATTGATCTGAGTCTCTAGGTCACAGTAAGGGCAAAATGCATGAACACTTTAACTTCAAGGCTGTAAACTCAGCGTGCAGCGGAACAAACCCCAGGAGTGCGAGCTGACTGTCTCTGTGTTCTGTTTGTGTGTTGTGGGGGGTTTAATCAAACCGCTACACTGCTCCCCCCCAAGAGGGAAACGGTAGGGGACCGTGACCTCGATGTTGCAGTCTGGGCAGCGAGCAGGGAAAAGCTCTGTGCAGGGGGGGGGGGGGGGGGGGTAGTCGCACCAAAAGTGTTTGCTGCTCCGCGATGTGAATACCATGCATGAAAGGCAACGATTAACATCACATAGGTGAGACAGAAGAAACTCGTCTACCTGTAGACATTAATACACCAAAGCACATCTACATATGTAAGATGCTCAGAAAAAGCACAGTAAGGACAAGCCATATGCACACTATACCGAATGGCGCATTACATCACAATACATGCATGTTTGCATCACAAATACATGAATGGCACATTGCATCTCAGTAGTGTAGCAGAAAAACAGAGAAAAGAGGGCTGAGTGTCCTTAGTCTGTTGTGGGGTTAAAACGAACCGCCACACACGCTCCCCCCCAAGAGGGAAACGGTAGGGGGCCGCGACCTCGATGATCCATCTGTGTGAGCGAGCTGTGGGAGAAGCTCGCTGCAGGCGGAGGGGGAGGGAGGGGAGGGGTAGTAAGTGCCGGCAGGAGCTGTGAAATCGTCCTGAGCCGCGCAAAAATTGCTTGTGGGTCCGCAATGTCGAAGGGCTGGTCCCGTTGAACGTGCAGCGGTCCACAAGAAGAAAAATTAGTCTCTGACTCCTCTCGTGGCCATGAAGAAAAGTAGGAGCGGCTGTAAGAGAAAAAGTAAACAAAGCATAGGGACTGTTGGCTTTGGGTGCTGAAGCAACCCCAAAGCTCCTGGGAACAGCTGACGGCTGAAATCCCGTTGTGCCGTGGCTAAGACCATTAAAAAATCCAGTGGTGAGCTGCGTGCTTGCTTCAGGTGAACGAGCAACCCTGAAGGTTCTGTGGGCAGCGGCGGAGGACGATGGCGGTCTGTGGCGTGGCTGAGACTGTTAACAAATCCTTCCAGTATGCTGCATGCGTGCCTCAGGTGAGCGAGCAGCCCTGAAAGGCAGCGGCAAAGGAGGAAGGCAGTCTGTGGAGCCGTTACTTGTCCCATGCGTGATGCGCCGTCCTTGTAACTCCCCGATGCGTGCGCGGGGGTTCAGTGCGTGGGTGGGCCGCTGGAGTGGTGAGTCAGGGTGCAGAAACTTGGCGGAGATCAGCGCAGACGGCGCCAATAAAATCCAGGTTGAGCTGTTGCTGTAGATTTGGGCTCGTGCAGCTGCGTTGGAGCGGTGAGAGGGAGGAGACGATCGTTGTCGCTCGTGCGGCCATGGTGCGTTCAGTTCCACGCGCTGCGCTCCCCGTCGGCCCTGGAGGTTGCCGTCGTGGAGAGAGGACGAGGTGCGTGCGCTCTCAGTGAGAGCGGCCGGTCCAGCGTGGTTGTGCAGATCTCAGGCGACGGAGCATTCATGCCCGGGTGTTGCGTTCGCTGGCCGCTCGTTTTTTTTAGCGTCGGTTCGCCAGCGTGGTCATCCAAAACAGAAGGCTGCGTTGCACAAAACGTGTGCGTCTTCAAGGGGCCACCAACGCAGCTGTGTGGCTGTCCAGCTCGGAAGGTTGCTTTCGCACAAAACGTGTGCGTGTTCGAGGGGTCACCAGTGAGGCGGCATGGAAAAATAAGCTGCAGTGATGCTGTGGTTTTAAGCAGGTTTTATTAATCATACCGCCGTCACGGGAACTCGGCTCCAGCCATAGCGTGAGCAGGCTGAAGCCGAATTCCTCAGGCTCTCAGTGAAGAGGGGACACAAAATCTGTGTCCTGCAGCAGGGTTGAAGTCAGATTGAGAGAGAGAGATTGCGTTACAGAGTTGCACCTTAAATACTTGATCATAACAATACATCAAAGAGACGTACCCCACAGTTTAGAATGATCAAAGGGACAACAGAACAGGCAGGAGGTATTTGCATTTGTAAGACATACATCACAATGGGCAGATTAGCTAGACCTCGCTCCAAGTGTCAGACAAAGAGGCTAACCAGCACATCTACATATTGATCTGAGTCTCTAGGTCACAGTAAGGGCAAAATGCATGAACACTTTAACTTCAAGGCTGTAAACTCAGCGTGCAGCGGAACAAACCCCAGGAGTGCGAGCTGACTGTCTCTGTGTTCTGTTTGTGTGTTGTGGGGGGTTTAATCAAACCGCTACAAAGATAAGATAAGATAAGATAAGATAAGATAAGATAAGATAAGATAAGATAAGATAAGATAAGATAAGATAAGATAAGATAAGATAAGATAAGATAAGATAAGATAAGATAAGATAAGATAAGATAAGATAAGATAAGATAGGCCTTTATTAGTCCCACAATGGGGAAATTCTAGGATTGCAGCAGCACAGGGATAGCAGCACTTAAAGCAATAGTAAATAAGATAAGAATTTTAACCTGAGTTTATTATTTTAGATGCAGTCTGAGAAAACTACAACTCGCCAGACTGGCCGCTGCTGAAATCTACCTGCCACTGGCGGATTGGCAGGTGTTAATGTCAAGCCCTGGTGGTAACAGAGAGAACTGAAGGTGAGGCTTGTTTTTGTTTTTTTGTGACATCATAAAACCCAGCAAGTGTAATTTGCTCATTTCTTTGGGTGTTTAACTAAATAAAGGCAGCAGGGATTTCTTTGTGAAGTAGGTGTTGTAAGATTTCAACAGGTCATTATTATCTGTGTTTCCACATTTTTATAGATTATTTCTATTGTATATATTTTCAACTCTCTGTATCAATTTGTTGTTTTAAATATGAGGGCTGGAATATTCAATGCCTTAACTTTTTTTTTTGAATAACGTGGGCCGATCAAATAAATTGACTGTCAGGTCACTTCCTGAGGTGGTGCCGGCAGTGGTGGCTGGTTTGTCTCAGCAGCTCGCTCAGCTTAAAAGAAGAGTCGGTCTTGTTTTGCCGAGTTTAAATTTGCAAAAGTTTACATCACACTAAACTGATCCTCAAACTCAAACTGAACCTAAACCTTAAGTGTACTACCTCATCCTGCGCACACACCTGAGTCCACACACCAGATACAGTGCTCATTGACTAGTGAAGATCACTCAATAGTATGAGAAGACGGAGAGTTTCCGTCGGTGTCAGAGGAGAATATCAACTTCAGCAGACCACTCACTCTGATATTGCCTATAAAATGAATAAAAGCATCTACAGTAACTCACTATTAAGGTGAGGATTGCATATGTTCTCTGAAAATCAATGGAGAATTGCTCTGTTAGTACTTCCACATGCTGAGATAATTAGGAAAATTACCTTTACTAAAAGCACCGACTTCCTCTCTGACCATTTCAAATCAAAGGAAATTAGAAATAACAACAACAACAACAACAACAAAAATTGAAGTGGTAGTTTGAAAAGTAACTAGGGAGCCCTGCTCTAGCGGTATTTTCTAAATATGAGGGTCACAGTCCCAGCAGCACCCATACGTCGCACAGACGGGGGCAAGTTTACGTCAGGAAAACATCTTAAAGAGGTCGTTTGCACACTGGCAAGATGTCGGCCAGACGTCTGCATTAGGTCAGAGACATCCATCAGCCGACATTTTTAATGTAGCAATAGAGGTTGGCTGCACATTGGCAAGACGTCACCCAAACATCGGCATTAGGTCTGAGACGATGCAGAATGACCATGGAGGAGCCATGGCTGTGGCGCCCCTGTGATCACCCACCAGCACAGAACCTCCGACCGGCTCGCCAGGAGGAGGCCAGAGATTAGCCGGATTAACCTCGAGCTTTCACAGACAGCGGGGGACAGCCACCTCGAACCAGGCAGTGGAGTCACAGAACACAGGTAGGTTCATCTGTGGTAGCGGCAACAGGCAGATGGTTCCTTTAAGTGTGTACCTTTTATAAACAACTGACAGCAGCGCGTGTGTGTGTGTGTGTGTTCAGGACAGCCCTAATCATAATTTTAGTAGCAGTGTTTCTCACCTTGAATAATAAAATAGTTGCAGTCTTAAAGATCTGACCTAAATAAATGAAGGTTGTGATTAATATTTAACTGCAGAATACTGGAGTGGCGGCCTGATTCCACTGCAGCAGTATACATTTGGCCCTTTACTACACTTTACAGGGTTCAAACCCACAGAAAAACAAAAACACCACTTTGCAGTTAAAGCTTTAAACCTTGGCACATTGTTAAGGCTCAGCTAAACACACAAAGCTAAAGTTTTCGTGTAACTTTCTAAAGGTCTCTGCCTACCCCTGTTCATCTGAATTAGCACTTAACATTTGTTTCGGAGTCCATCTGAACACAAGTAATGCCACCGTGAGTCATCAGACTGGCAAGAGAGTTCAGTCACCAAAAAAAAAAAAAAAAGACGTGCTTTTAGGCCCTTTCCAAAATGCCACTTAATCTGCTCAAGGTTGCCACTGCTTGATCTGCGTGGGCCTAGAGCTGGAACACCAAAAGTTGTCATGAAAGTCACAGAGTAACAGTTCAGGGAGAACAGGGACATTTACTTTTCAGCATCACGCTGATTTTTGCATCCAAAGACGTGAACAATAACACCTGACTGCTGCTGTAAAATGTTCTCCTGTTAGGCATACTCACCGTTGTCGTCAATCTGGTCAGGGTTCGGTACCAGCCGGCAGTTGTCCGGCCCTGGCGGTAAAACGTCAGGGATTCCGTCGTCGTCGTCGTCGTCGTCACACTCGTCACCGATCCCGTCTCTGTCGGTGTCCAGCTGGGAGCTATTGATCACATACGGGCAATTATCCTTGGTATCCTGGTGACCGTCGCCATCACTACACAGGAAGAGACACGGCAACGTGAGACGAATGACGAACGACACTGCTCTAGAATTGAAACCTAAAAACAGAGAGCTCAGCGGGGGGGTCTTACCGGTCTTGGTTTGTATCACAGGAGTCCCCAACCAAATCATTATCAATGTCAGACTGAAAAGAAAAAAAGCAATGTACAAATACTGCATTAGTACTACACTTACAATTTTATGAAGTACCATTCTCAGCAGGCTGCATATTTTGCTAAGTGATATTCCCAGACAAATACATCTCTATTTAATGGTCTTAATCGTCCTATATTGTGCATGTATCATGGATCAATTTAAAATTTTGACATCCCCAAAAATGTACTCTGCAAAAAAGCTTAATGTACACTTCTGTCTGAAATGGCTCATTTTCAACTGCTCATTAATATTAATCAGCCCCTAATCTGATTGGATAACGGTTTGTTAGCAGGCCAATCACAAGTAACAAGGCAGTAGGGGTTGGTTTGTTTTGCTAACTTAGGCAGCTGAAGGTGGAGCTTGCTGAAATGTGGCATCATAAATCCCATGCAGTGCAATCTGCTTGTTTCTTTGCGTTTAGCCAAATAAAAGCAGCGCATATTTCTCTGTGAAGTGGGCATTTTAAGATTTTAACAGTATGCATGTGACCCATGGCTGTATCCATCCATCCATCCACTACCGCTTAATCCTTTCCGGGTTGTGGGGGGTGGGGGGGTGGGGTGGGGCTGGAGCCTATCCCAGCATCTTTGGGCAAGAGACAGGGTACTCCCTGGACAGATCACCAGTCCATCACAGGGCCAACACAGAGAGACAGACAACCATTCACTCTCTCATACCTAAGGACAATTTAGAATCCATGGCTGTATGCTATAGGTTAAAACCTGCAAAAACACAATTTTGCACAATATGGGTTCTTTAAAGGGGTCACTGACTGCACTTTTTCCACATTCTAACAGCTCACACAAGTCTTAATGAAAAGTTTGTGACATATTTTTGTCAAATGTCCTTTAATTATTGCAGTAAGATTTGTGAATCATCTTTTGCAGCCTTTCTGAGAACATCTGGTTTCAGTGCATGCCCCTTTAAATCGCTCAGGCTCATTCAACTAAAATAAATTTATCTCAAAGAATGAATGAAATAATGTATCACTGGTGGACAGAGGTTTATGGCTTTCAGTGGTTGATATGATGCGCTTGGTCGCTGGAGTACAATAAGCACAGAAACATTCATGAATGAGTGGCTAAATTGCTAGCTTCAGCTAGCCACCTTTGGGCTGGGTTATAGATAATATTACAAAAAAATAAGCTAAAGTAACATCTAAGAATGACATATGGTCAAGTGTTGTAGATGAACGAGAATTCCAGTGGGGGTGAATAGAATTTATAGAAAATAGCAATCAAAACCTGCTGGATCAACAGTTAATCCAACACCAGGTGGCCTGTCCGTCACTTCCTCCCCACCGACACGAGCAACGACTGCCTAGCCAAGCTAATGCTGACAGATCGTTGTAGCATCCCGGTGAAAATATAAAAAAATACGCCAGAATGATGCAAGACATTTTTTTTTTTTTATTACTTATTTTGTACCCGTAGGTAGATTTGTTTTGCAGTCTGGTGACAAACCACCAGCTGCCGGTCGCTGCGTGCGCAAGCGCCCCTTAACTCCCTAACCTGCATGTTTTTGGCATGTGGGAGGAAACCGGAGAAATCCCGGAGTAAACCCACGCAAACACGGGGAGAACATGCAAACTCCACACAGATCACTGTTGGCCGGGGGCAGGGATCGAACCCACGATCTCACGGTCCCCATGATCCCCCGGCCGAGGGTAAAACTGTGCTGCCACAGTGCTAACCACTGCGCCACCGTGCAGCCCAGACATATTATCTAATGTGGATTAGTGAACCAGGTGGAAACAGTGATGTCTATTAGGGTGACTGAAATCTTAAGAAAATAACAATATAAACCATGCTTGGTCAACAAATTTCTTGGAACACTGTTAGCTGTATGACACATGACGTGACAGACAGCTATGCCAGCCAATAATAGAGCAGTGGGCGGGTATCAAGGATGGCGCTGGGCTGGGTTTACCATTTTATGACTAATCGGACACAGAAACAATATAAAAGCTGTGTGTTATTTTAAGAGAAATGAGTGCTTTGGTATTTTTTTTCAATAATCATGTAACCAATATACACATTTCAGAAGGTTAAAACCTACAAAACATGTTTCAGCTACTGACCCCTTTAATTTTACCTATAGTCATTTCACTAAAAAACGTCCTCAGAATAGCATTCAGATATATTCACAGAGTCCACTGCATGCTCGACTCTACGGCCTCTGTCTAATTGACTGCAGTGACCTGATTGGGGTTGGGGATGTCGGGGCAGCTGTCGCAGGCGTCTCCCACTCCGTCTCCATCCCGGTCCAGCTGGTCTCTGTTCTGGACAAACTGGCAGTTGTCCAAGAAGTTTTTAAAACCTGTGAATCAATCGCCCAGAAGAGATCATTAAAGTCGTTTTGACACCCAAAACCTCATTCGGCCAATCCTCGGCATCCCAGACATCCCGTAAACACAGCTCCTCTGAGTTTTTTCTTGTACATGTGTTACTTCTCTCTTGTATTTTTATGTTTTCGCAAAAATTAATATTTTTTTCTTGTGAATTCTGTGCATTTTTAAACATATTTCTGGTTTTCTGATATATTTTCAAATTTTCATGTCAATTTGTGACTTTTTCCCTTATAAATTCATATTTTTCCATGGAATTTTGCCCTTGTTTCAGTTTTGAGCAACAGCATTCAAAATGTCTGCATGTCCCCAACATTCAGTGTAAATTGTTTCTTTTCCCCCAAACAAGTCATATAAATTTCTAATGAGATTATCACCAAATACAGTGCAGTGAAAAAGTATTTGCCCCTTCCTGATTTCTTATATTTTTGCATATTTGTCACACTTCAGCATTTCAGATTAACAAACAAATTTGCATATTAGACAAAGATAACCTGAGTAAATACAAAATGCAGTTTTTAAATGATGATTTCATTTATTAAGAGAAAAAAGCTATCCAAACCTACCTGGCTCGATGTGAAAAAGTAATTTTCCCCCTGAACCACATTTTTTGAAAAGCTGAGTTCAATTTCTCTAGTCACACCCATGCCTGATTACTATCAGACCTGTTGAATCAAGAAATTACTTAAATAGAACCTGTCTGACAAATTAAAGCAGGCTAAAACATAAAAAAGCAACACATCATGCCATGATCTAAAAAAAAAAATCACAAACAGATGAAAAACAAAAAAACCAGAACATCTAAAGAACCGCAGGCCTCATTTTGGACACTGGTCCATGATTCAACAATAAGAAAGAGACTGGGCAAAAGTGGCATCCATGGGAGAGTTCCAAGGCCAAAAACTACTGCTGACCAAAAAGAACACAAAGGCTCCTTTCACATTTGCCAGAAAACATCTAGATGATCCCCAAGACTTTTGGGAAAATATTCTGTGGACTGACGAGACAAAAGTTGAACTTTTTGGAAGGCATGCATCCTGTTACATCTGGCGTAAAACTAGCACAGCATTTCATAAAAAGAACATCATACCAACAGTCAAATACGGTGGTGGTAGTGTGATGGTCTGGGGCTGCTTTGCTGCTTCAAGACTTGGATGACTTTCCATAATTGATGGAACCATGAATTCTCCTCTCTTCCAGAAAATCCTGAAGGAGAATGTCCGGCCCTCAAGCTCAAGCCGTCCAATGTGCCTGAACTAAAACAATTCTGCAAAGAAGAGTGGACCCCCGACTTTTACATTCTCAACAAGGATGTAAAAGGCTCACTGCCAGTTATTGCAAAAGCTTGATTGCAGTTGTTGCCGCCAAGGGTGGCACAACCAGTTATTCTGTTTAGGGGGCAATTACTTTTGGGCCAGGTAGGTCTGGATAGTTTTTTTCCCCCTTAATAAATGAAATCATCATTTAAAAACTGCATTTTGTCTTTACTCGAGTTATCTTTGCCTAGTATTAAAATTTGTTTGGTGATCTGAAACATTTAAATCTGACATATGCAAAAATATAAGAAATCAGGAAGGGGCTAAATACTTTTTCACAGCACTGTACGGCCATGCGGGCTGAATTCATCATCATGCCCCAGACAAGCACATTTTTCTGTTAGTTCCCTTTCACACAGAGCAAATGTAAAAAAGAGAAAAGCTTAGTCATAGCATCTATGAAACTGTGTGACTGACTGATGGATGCCGGGCTCTGTTCTTGGTGTTTTCGCCACTAGGCTGCACTGTTGCATTTGCTATATAGTTTGTGTTCAGGAGCTATTTTTCTCCATCTGGAGGCAGCAGCAGCATCACAAATGCAGAAAGGTCGAACAACAGAAGGAAAAAAAAACTTCTTCCCTGCAGGTTTTTGTGAGGTGTAATCATACTACTGAGTGAACAAAGGCTGGGTTTTCCTTTTTTTAATGTATTTACTCTGCACCGCTGTTTGTCACCCCCCCCCCCCGCCTAAAATCCATATATTCACAAAGATAATACCACATTTTAAAGGTATATGTGGCAAAAGTAGCATGACTGAGGTCCGTCTACAGTAGGATCAACTGTGAGGAAAGCATTGGGGGGAAAAAAAGAGATGAGAGGCAGAATAAGAAATCAAAACAGTGAGCACCTTCAGTGGTGCTGGTTATAGAACACCAACATCAACACTGGTTGATGTAATTCCTCTACATACCGTCGTCATCTGTGTCATCATCGCACGCGTCCCCTTTGCCATCGCCGTCGGTGTCCCTCTGGTCAGGATTGTCCACATAAGGGCAGTTGTCGCAGGCGTCGCCGTGGCTGTCCTTGTCGCTGTTCCTCTGGTTCACGTTGGGCTTCAACGGGCAGTTGTCCTGAGATGGAAAGACGTCTCGTTTTAGAAAAGTGTGCACTTGCTAGTGTGGAACTGGTGCTGAAAAGGGTGGAAAACATCTGTAAAACTGTGAATTTTCCCCATCTCTCTTAAGTGTGTGACAGTTTCACAAATTTGAAAATTATTCCCCCAGTCTTGTATATTTGAGACTTTTTCACCACAGTTTTGTAAATTTGAGATTTTTTCCCCCTGGTTCTTTAAATCTGTGACATTTTCCCCAGTCTTTGAAATCTGTGGCTCTTTCCCGTCTCACAAGTTTGCAAGTTTTTCCCACGTCTCGTAAATCAACAACTTTTTTCTGTCTCATAAATTAGCAACTTTTCCACCATATTGTAATTAGTGACTTTCACAACAGTTTTGTAAATTTGTGACTTTCCCCCCCTTATGAATCAGCGATCTTTCCTCTTAGTCTTGTAAATTTGTGACTTTTCCCCCATTCTCATAAATTTGTGACCTTTTCCGTCTCATAAATCAGTGACTTCTTCTCTAGTCTCACAAATGTGCGACTTTTTCCCTCCAGTTCTGTAAATTTGTGACTTTCCCCCCAGTCTTGTATTCCCCCAGTCTCGTAAATTTGTGACTTTTTCTCATCATCATCATCATAGCAGTCTGTCGGGGGCGACAATGACTGTTTCATTTAGGTCTGATCAGATTCTTCCACGCAGCTCTGTAATTTGCCTTCCGCTGCCAGGAACTCCTGACCTTGCTGACCCGGGCGATGTCCGAGCCGGTATGAGTTGCTCTCTGACTGACCATTTCATGAAACTGCTTGCAAAGTATTTGAGTACCGCTAGCTTTTGCTGGACTAGCGACACATTCTTGGCAGATAGAGGTATTATCAGTGGCAAGGACAGGACAAGACAAACTGACTCCAGTATCTGTTGCAGTGACTGACCAGATGATAGGTTTGTTTATCTCTGCTCTTTGTGTAGTTCATGTCATGATGCACCGACTGGCAAAAAACCTTGCGACAGATGTGCTTATCTGCCAGGATGTCCAGTCTCACCCCGTGTAGTCTCATAAATATGTGACACCCCCCCCCCCCCAAAAGTTTTGTAAATTTGTGACTTTTTTCCATCTCATAAATCAGCGACTTTTCTCTCCAGTCTCGTAAATTTGCAGCTTTTTCACCATGGTTTTGCAAATTTGTGAATTTTCCATCTCATAAATTTGTGCCGTTTTCCTCCATCTCGTAACTGAGTTTTTCCCCAGTCTCGTAAATGTACGACTTTCCCCTTTATTTGTTAACTTTTCCAGTTAACAAAAGAGAGACTAAAAATGAATGCCTGAAACCTGGCTTGATTCACCGCCCTCTTGTTGACCATCATTAAGAATGAGCTTGTCGCTCCTGATCCAGTGACGTACGCTGAGGTTCATGGCTGGTGAGGCGCTGATGCTTTCAGAGTCAGATTTACAAATATATGAACCCAACAGGGTAAGCTCACAGTCAACATGCAGTTGAAAGCTTGCATGGTTTTATAATCTGCTAACCTTACATTTTTGAAATCTCATTTTATAAATAATTTTATCAAAACAAGTGTATTTTATTGAATTACCTCTTCATGAAATACACAGAAAAGGCTAAAATGTTTTCATTTCATAACTCTCCTTGAGTATAGACAAAGAGCAGAAACCCTTGGTTACACAAGTATAATGTATAAAGCGATTTTACAAACACGTTTTTTGAGGCACAAAATTCATTATACTTTGTTTTTGGCCAAAGAAGAACATAAATTATAGTGGCTCAGAGAGCCGCATCTCTCTGTGTGATGCAGCTCCACAACTTACACCGATTTATTACAAATTCAAGCATTTACAACAACTACACACGCATGGTCTTACCTTTACTTGTAAGTGAAGTAAATTTGCCTATCCTGGACAAAAATCACTGTGACTTTGCTAACAAAAAAGTCCTCTTTATCTTCTTTTAATTTTAAAAAACTAGTGCATGCCCGTAGAAAGCAAGTATTCTTGTGTGAAAACAGGGAAATCAGGCTTTACAGGCCCAAATGTAGGCTGTGTTTGAAAGTGGAATATAGAGGTGTAGCCTATATGTAGGCTATCACTAATGTTAGACTTCGACAAATATAAAAGTGACTGAACACTAAGATTTTGTCAGTAAATAAAAAATGATTTATTTCGTTATGTGGGCGTTTTTGTGTCCCGTTTGGTCACAGTCGTCATTCAGTCAAAGCGTGCATGTGTATCCGCATATGATATGCAATTGATCTGGCTATTCTGCTCCACAATCATGGTGGTATTATCATTAACTTTTAATTATTAGATAGCCATGTGAGCGCACCAGTGTCGGGAGGAGTGCCACCGGGAACCTGTGGTTCCACAAAGGACAGCGGTGGCACACAGGTGAAGCAGCAGCTGGGACTCCCGTTAACCGGGATGTTGGCTTGGCTCCCTGCGGTCCGCCGGTCTGGCTGTTGCTTCTCCAACACTAGCGTTCCCTGCCAGACCCTGGGTCCCCATCGGCACGCACCTCGTATTTTCCACATATGCCGAATTATCCTTTAGAACTACGCAATCACAGCAACATTATAGTATAACTTTTTTAAGCATTGAATCTTCAGTATTCTCTTTTTCTGGTCAAATTTGTCGCTTTTCACTTCCTTGTTTCGTTTACGGAGTGCTGTGGTGACTGGTCGCAATGGTCATGACTGTTTGTATTATCCAATCAGTACGGAGTCAATCCCAAACCCAGGCCACACATTTAGAAGCCAGAGCATGAGGAAACTGAGCAGTGGCTAAACTTTTATTGATAAAAATGACATACTTTGACTGAACAACTCCATACTCGGGGACGCACACCCTCGTAACCTCAGCAAGACACTTACAAAATCTGAGGCCAGTCTGACAAACGATTTGAGAGATATGCGAGGAACAGACGCACACACAGACACACAGAGAGATTCCTTGCATTTATAGATGGATTCTGTGCTTACGGTGCTGAAGCACGCCCTCCCCCTCCCCTCGTTGGGGCAACGGTACTGCAATGGTACAGTACTACTACAGATACTAACATTTATCGGTCATTATTTCTTTTTTTATTTTTCATGATGACAGGTGTGGCCCTGCCTCGCCAGCCTCCCCTGACTGCACGTCACTGCCCTGATCTGAAGAATATTGGAGCACTGCTCTCTCCTTTGTCTACCATGACTGCTTAAAACAACAACAACAACAACAAAAGGTTTAAAGTTATACATACATGCAAAAACATGCAGCTTGCATTCATCCAGTCTGATTAAAAATGGTCATCGGTGACAGTTTGACACGAAACAAAACTGACAACTTGAGCCGAGCGCGATGCATCACAATTCTCTGACCTTTCATGGCCCAATCAATCAAGGGCAAAATGAGCAAACTAACTTTTAGTCAATACTGCTGCAGCCGCCACACGTGTTTACGGGCCTCTGTTAAAATATTTCCACCGACCTGTTCGTTCGGAAATTCGTCATTGTCCGCATCCTTGTCACAGGCGTCTCCGTAGCCGTCCCCGTCGGCGTCTTCTTGACCGGAGTTGGGGATGTAAACGCAGTTGTCCTAGCAACAGATCTGAGTTATAAAAGACAAACGAATCAGAGCAAAGGTGGACATGCTGACAGTTCTGGTTACCTTTTTACAGTTTGGATCTTTGCATTGGAGCTCCTCGTTTGGATATCCATCGATGTCCGTGTCCTTCCCGCAGAGGTATCCGTTACCGGCCCAGCCGATCCCACACTGCCAGATTAAAGTTGGACGACTCAGAAATTCATAAATAACAAATACATAAGAGTACAGTACACAGTGGGTGGAAAACTCTACAGTGGAATGAGCCATTTTGAGCAATTTTTGGACAAAATCTACACTTACTTACAGTATATACTAGATGATAATTATTAAATAATAACTTAAGTTTTTTTTTCTTGAACACCTGTTTTTATTCATTTAAATTTACAACATTTTTCCTACACATTTCTTTTATTTTCCCCCCCTCTATGTTTGCAGCTTTTCTTGTAAATTTACAAATTTATTCTCATAAATTTTAAAAGTTTATTCCCACAAACCATTTATGTAAAGTTTTTCTTATGAAAAAGTTTGCATGCAGCTTTTCCTGTAAATCTGTGGGGTTTTTGCCCTAAATTTCCATCTTTTCTTATGAGTTTCCTGTTTTATTGTCATGAAACTGTGGCTCCTAAATTTGCAACATTATTCTTGCAAATTTATGATTCTTTTCTAATAAATTTGCAACTTTTCTCTTAATTTTGTGAATTTTTTCCTAATAAAAATGACTTTTTCCTCTAATTTTGTAATGCTTTCCTCTTAAATTTGCGGTTTTTCTGGTAAACTTGCAAATTTATTCTCATGAATCTTAACCTTGATTATTATAATTTATTCTCACAAACTTACATTTTTTGTTATAAATTAGCAACTTTTCTTGTACATTTATAACTTAATTCTCTCTTTTTCCAACAAACTGGCGAGGTTTTCTTTTGAAATTTATGATTTTATTCTCATAAATTTCCCAAAAAAAATTTCTTTTAAATTTGTGATTTTTCCCCTCTTAAATTTGCTGCTTTTCCGACAAATTTACAAATTTAGTAAATTTACATTTTTTACTCATAACTTTGCAACTGTTCTTGTAAAAATTTGACTTTATTTGCTTATTTTATTTACTACATTTTCCTGTAGTCCAACTTTTCTCGTGAATTTACAGTTTTACTATCATTACGATCACTTACTATTCGTGATTTTTCTTATAAAGTTGCAATATTTTCCTTGTAAATTTGTAAGTTTTTTTTACTCATAATTGGAAATATTGTGAGGTTTTTCTCTTAAATTGCTGTTAAATCTGCAAATTTATTCTGATAAATCGGCAGCTTTTTGGAATAAATATATTAGCACATCTCAAAAATGTTGAATGTTGTAGAAAAAAGATGATTCGGTTTAAAAAGTTAAACTCTGATATTTTCTATATTCATCACACATAAAGCGAGCTATTTCATACTTTTTCATTTAAAATTTTAATGATTATGACAGCTATTTGAATTAAATTACTGAAACATGATATTCTAATTTTTGAGATAAATAAGTATACTTAATTTTCTATTTTTATATTATTTATTCCTATTTAAACTTGCCACATTATTCTCATAAGTAAGACTTTTTCCTCATATATATTCACTAACTGAACTAGCAGCAGATGCTAACATTGAGCTGGAGGGTTTTCACATGATACGAGCTGACCGAACACCAGAGAGTGGCAAAACTAGGGGCGGTGGAGTGATAATGTATGTTAACAACAACTGGTGCAGACCGGGACATATCACTGTTAAACAACGACACTGCAGCAAAGACATTGAGTTGCTAGCTGTTAGCATGAGGCCTACATATCTCCCGAGAGAACACTCACACGTGATCTGCATTGTTGTTTATGCAAATCCGACGGCGAACGCTGGGACAGCGCGTGACGTCATCCATTCAGTAACCAGCAGGCTGCAGACAGAACACCCAGATGCTCTTCTCCTCATCTCAGGCGATTTCAACCATGTTTCACTGTCTCCCATTCTACCCACGTTCACCCAGTATGTCACATGCCACACTAGAGACAATAAAACACTGGATTTATTCTACGCAAACACTAAGGAGGCGTACACCTCATCACAACTCCCCCCACTCGGGAGATCGGATCACAACTTGGTTCATCTCCGGCCGGTGTACAAACCCCTAGTGCACAGACAACCTCCGGCCATGCACACTGTGGAGTTATGGTCTGAGGAGACAATGGACACTCTAAAGGACTGTTTTGAAGCCACCGCCTGGAAGCAGCTCTGCGATCCACATGGTGAGGACATCGATGGCCTCATTCACACCTTCACGGGCTACCTCAGCTTCTGTGTGGACAAATCCGTTCCCACCAAGACCATACGGCGTCACTCAAACAACAAACCCTGGATCAACCCTGAGATAAAAACACTTCTGAGAGAGAAGAAGAGGATCTTCAGGTCGGGGAACAGGGAGATGCTGAAGTCCGTACAGAGGGAGCTGAGGAGAAAGATCAGAGAAGGCAAGGACAGCTTCAGGAAGAAGATGGAGGACAAGCTGCAACAGAGCGACATCAGCGGGGTCTGGAGAAACCTCAAAACCATCTCGGGGCTCCAGAATACCTCCCCCCAGGCCACAGGGGGCAGGGAGTGGGCGAACAACCTGAATCTGTTTTTCAATAGATTTGACCAACCGCCCTCCCCCCTGACTGCACAACAACCACTGCTGCCTCTAAAGAAATCAAGTCCTGCTGCCCACTCCCCACTCCACCAACACCCCCCCACTCCCAACACACAGCCCCCCATCCTGACCCTGACCAGGACCCAGGTGAGGACGGAGCTGAGGAAGATCAAGGCGAGGAAGGCGCCGGGACCGGACGGCATCAGCGCAAAGCTCCTCAAGTCCTGTGCAGACCAGCTGTGTGGGATTGTGACGTATATCTTCAACATGAGCCTGAAACTGGGGAGGGTACCACAGCTGTGGAAAACATCTTGTGTGGTACCTGTACCAAAAACTTCCCACCCCAAAGACCTGAACAGCTACAGACCGGTGGCCTTGACGTCCCACTTGATGAAGACCCTGGAGAGACTGCTCCTTGCTCACCTCCGCCCCCTGGTGGAACCAGCGATGGATCCACTCCAGTTCGCCTACCAGCATGGCATTGGGGTGGAGGATGCGGTGATCTTCCTCCTTCACCGTTCTCTGTCCCACCTGGAGAAGCCCGGGAATATGGTGAGGATCATGTTCTTTGACTTCTCCAGTGCTTTCAACACCATCCAACCGATGATCCTGAAGGACAAGCTGCTGCGCGCAGGGGTGGACCAGCACCTGTCATCATGGATCCTGGACTACCTCACGAACCGGCCTCAGTTTGTGAGAACCCGGGACTGTGTGTCCGACACGATCATCAGTAGCACGGGGGCCCCCCAGGGAACGGTGCTGGCTCCCTTCCTGTTCACTCTTTATACTGCGGACTTCTCACACAACACAACACACTGCCATCTACAGAAGTTCTCTGATGACTCTGCGATCGTTGGCCTCATCTCCAATGGAGATGAAGCTGAGTACAGAGGGCTTATCCAGGACTTCGTGGACTGGTGCCATCGGAACTGCCTCCAGATCAACGCGAGGAAAACTAAGGAGCTGGTGGTGGACTGCCGCAGGCATGGGCAGCCCCTCACAGTACCAGTAAATATACAGGGAACAGACATCGAGATGGTGACATCCTATAAGTACCTGGGTATTCATCTGAACAATAAACTAGACTGGTCACACAATACTGATGCACTCTACAAGAAGGGACAGCGCAGGCTGTTCCTGCTGAGGAGACTCAGGTCTTTTGGTGTACAAGGGGCGCTGCTGAAGTCATTCTATGACACGGTGGTGGCATCAGCCATCACTTTTGGAGTGGTCTGCTGGGGCAGTGGCATTACTGCAGCCGATAGGAAGAGACTGAACAAACTGATTAAGAAAGCTAGCTCTGTCCTGGGGCAGCGCCTTGATCCGATGGAGGAGATAGGAGAGAGAAGGACGGTGGCTAAACTGTCATCTCTGCTGGAGTCCGAGTTCCACCGTATGCAGGACATACTGAATGCACTGAGGAGCTCATTTAGCAGCAGACTACATCATCCCAGGTGCACAACCGAGAGGTTTCATAGGTCCTTCCTACCAACGGCTGTCAGACTGTACAACCTAAGCAGGGCTGCTCGCAGAGATAGCAAAAAGACGTAACAAACTAATAGTTTTTTGAATGCAAAAGATGCAATAGACTTACACAATGGTCCCCTCCGGCATACAACTAGGAACTTACCGGTCGCTATGGAGGGTGAGAATATGTATGGGCACATAATCATACCATGTAGGATAACTAAGTAGACGGTTATGCTGTTTCATTCCATCTAGCAACAATGCTCTGCACTGTGTGTGTTTATATATTTACATATTTATTCCATCTAGCTACAATGCTCAGCACTGGGTGTGTTTATATATTTATATATCTACATATTATTCCATCTAGCTACATTGCTCCGCACTGTGTGTGTTTATATACTTGCATATTTATTCCACCTAGCTGCAATGCTCCGTACTGTGGGTGTTTATATATTTACATATTTATTCCATCTAGCTACAATGCTCTGCACTGTGTGTTCATATATTCATATATTTATTCCATCCAGCTACAATGCTCTGCACTGTGTGTCTGTGTGTGTGTGTATATATATATATATTTTATAGTAATACGTACATATGTATATTAGCTGCTCTTGCTTGCTTGCTTTTTTTTTTTTTTTTTTTTTTTTTTTTTTTTTTTTTCCTTGCCTTCTGATTGTTGCTCTGAGTGTTGCTATCCCTGTGCTGTTGCAATCCTGGAATTTCCCCGTTGTGGGACTAATAAAGGCTTATCTTATCTTATCTTATCTTATTTTTTAATCTAAAATTCACAACTTCATTCTCATAAATTTGCAAATTTATTCCTGTAAACATTTTCTTGCAATTTTCTCATCTATCATCTTAAATCTCCTTAAATTTTTGTTCGTTAAAGCCACTGGCTATATGCAAAAGAACCAGAGATTTGGGACCACTGGCGTAGTACATGAAATTGGTGTAAATCCTACCTGACAGGACATGGATCCATCCCGTTCCACCATACACTGGGCATTGACGTCACAGGGGTTGGTCAGGCTGTTTCCGCAGGTGATCGCCGGCTTACAGCCCGTCACCTGATCTCCTGTGAAACCCACCTTACAGCTGCCGCAGTGGTAGGAGCCCTGGGGGGGCAGATGAGCTACTTTTGAAAAAGCCGCAGGAACAAAACAACAGTGCAGCGTGGGTCATGTGCAGGGCAGCTCACCGCAGAGTTATGGCAGATGGAGTTTGGAGTGCAGCCTCCGTTGTTGGGTCCTTTGCATTCATCAATGTCATCGCACACCTGGATGGTACAAAACATGTAGATCACAAAATGCTACTTTTTCTCATAAATTTGCAACTTTTTTCCTGTAATTTGCTTTTTTTTTTTCCTTCTAAATTTTCTGCTTTTTTCTCATACATTTGCTCCTTCTTTTCTCATAAATTTCAAACTTTTGTCTTATAAATTTGCTATTTTCTTGTAAATTTGCAATTTTCTTTCTTGAAATTTTGCTACATTTTTTAAATTTAAGACCTAACTTAGCCACCAAAAATTGCATAAGGAAAACATTAGTTTTATCGCAAAAATGTCAACTTACAATTTTTTTTTTGGTGGACTTAGGGAGAAAAATTGTAAAAAAAAAAAAAAAAAAAAGTAGCAAATTTAGAAGAAAAATCTGCAAATTTGCAAGAAAAATGTCTCAAGTTTATAAGACAAATCTCACACTTTTATAAGTAAAAAATGCAAGTTTATGAGGAAAAATCAAATTTATGATAAAAATTTTTGACTGCTGTTGGCACTGGAATGCCTCAACTTTTTAAATGAATAATTACTTTTAATCATTTAGTTATTTCTAAAGAAATGTGTCTATCACAGAAATAAATCACATTTTATGTGTCACATAAATAACTTTATAATTCAAACAGTGGTAAGAGCACCATTAGGAAATAATGTAAAAGATAATTTACTGATTATTATGACATTTTGCATACGACATCTTCTTTGGCCTATAATTTGCATGCATTTTTTTTTTTTAAATTTGGCATAATTCTGTATGTGTCCTTCATATTTTATTCAGCCATTTACCTGTTTGTTGGTCTGAGCGAACACAATGCCCACACCCTCGACTGGCAGCCCGGTGTAGCCCAACGGACAGGCGTCACAGCGGAATCCTGGGGCCGTGTTCACGCAGCGCACTCCGGGGAAGCAGGGGTTAAACTGGCACTGCAGGAAAGGAGGACATGAGCTGCAGAATGAATGCGCTCCTCACAGGGCCTCTTCCCCAAAGCTTTTAGGTCTAACCGTACTTTTGCTCATGCAAAAGAAAAAAAAGACAGAACGATGATGGGGACGGTCATCAGAAAAGGGGTCAGAGCTAACAGGATAACACACACACACACACACACACACACACACACACACACACACACACACACACACACAATCACATCCTGTATTCATTTGAAATCCACCATCTGCAACGACATGTTTATTTATTTATTTATTTATGTATTTATACTAGACTCATGGCATCATATGGAAATTCATCATCTTTTTTTACAATTTGTGGTGCTGTCATCATGTGCTTACTGATAAACATGCTAATGTTACATACATTATGTATATGTGGTGAATAATCCTACAGTTAAGGCACGTCCCTCCCATCTAAATTCAGGTCATGACAAATAGATATTATTTATATATCAAATTCCTGCTTGGCTAATTTTCTCACATTCTTATTCCATAATGTCAAAGGGTTCGCTGTAATTTGAAATCATTGCTTGAAGTGGATCAAATCATGCATCTCTAATTCATGGTGTTTTTCATCTGCATCCAAATGCAGAATATGGACTTGAAGCTTCGAGCCAAATTACTTGTATATCTGTATCAGCCAACTTCATCTTTAGTGCTCAGTACTAATTTTAAAGAGCTCTTTTTCCACATGTTGACATGGTTCCAAGTGTGATCCTATCTCTGATGGTATTGATATGGACACTTGTTAAGGTCCCCGTCTCGTGGCTTCACTCCAGTATTATCTGTTTATATAAGACAGGTAAACTGAGTGTTGCTGAGATCTATCGTGGTCTGTCCATTGGAGCAAAGATGAGTCGTAGTCTCGCAAAAATCATCATAAACCGATTTAAGGAAGCATACAAAACGCACATTAATGAAGCCCAATATGGTTTCCACCAGTATTGATCAACGACAGATGCAATATTTATTTTGAAGTCGGTAATTGACAAGATTGGTGGCCCTGTGGAGGAATGGATTCAGGCGAGATGCGACGACGGGCTGTAAGGTTGCAGAGTTTTATTTCCTCCATCAAAATGAGATGCGCTTGTAGCGCTGTGCGCTACAGTGCTGCTGTACTGTGTGGCGTTGCCTTGTGTGTGCTGTGTGCTGCTGTTTTATATGTTATACAAACAGAGAGAATGCATGGCACGTTAGCATATTGATATACATATCAGTCAATACATATAATTAGCCTGACCAACTGGCGCCCGGACGTCCTCTCCTTAATCCGGGGATGTATAAACAATAGTCCATTGTTCTGGTTGTCTCCCCAGGGGTTCTCTGTCCATATGCAATTCCTGCTGAGCGTGAATAGTATCAGTCTGCATTGTGCTGGGTGACCACAGCCCTCTCATTGTCACTTATATTGACCTGAGTTCTGCGTATGACCATGTTCCTCATGATTTCCTCTTTCGAGTGCTGAGTATATGAACGGGTGCAGCGTGGCTCACATCGATATTACAAGCACTTTACATGAACACAACAGCATCCATCAGTGGGATGAAGTCCAAGTTTGATGTATGCATAGGATGCCACCAGGGAGGCCAAGAATCCCCTTGTCTGTTCCAACTGTTACTTTGACTTTGTGCTAAAAGTCGTAGCCAGTGAAATTGATAAGGCCTTCCCTGGCAGATGGGACTTAATCTTGAATACAACACACCACATCTTTGTACTAATAGAGAACAGTGCTGTCGTGGCCGGTTGCGAGGGACGGAAGTTGTGAAGTGGATTTTGAATGCTGTTGATGTTGCTCTGTTCTCTAAGTCCATCCGTGAGGCGGAAAAAGTTTTAAGTATCCTCAATGAAACGTGTAAGCATTTTGGGCTAACAATATCTTTCAAGAAAACTAAGACTCAAGTGCTCAACGACTAAGCCCTTGTAGAGCAGAAAACCTTGTTTTCTATAGAAGGTCATGCCATTGAGAATGCAACACCGTTTTGCTATCTTGGTCAGATTGTTACCAGTGTGGAGGACGGATGCTTTACCGAACACCAGTGCAATAGCTAAGTTCAATAAGCTATGTAATGTGCTGACCAATTGCAGGGTATCCATGTACACAAGACGAAAGATCGTAGAAGCATGCGTTCGGTCTAGACTTGCCTATTGCACTCAAGAGTGGTTGAGAGGCAAATTGCCAAACTTGAAGTATGCTGGACACAATACCTAAGAAGTATGGTGAAAGGAGACTGGCACCGGAAGGCTTGTGATAATGAGGAAGATGCATTTCACTTTGTTTATTCCAGTGAAGATATTTTTAAATTGACAAAGACTGTGGCCGTCAAAGATTTTATCACAGTGCAGTATCTCAAGTGGATTGCTCATGTGTGTAGGGGTGAAAACACGAGTCTTACGAAAAAGGTTTTATTTGCATTTGCATCGATGAAATATTATAGAGATCCCTGGCTGAAGATCAGCAACCTGCTGGGTGTAACATCTGAACAGGCAAAAAAAGTTACCCAGTCCAAATCTGAGCTCTGCAGGATCATAAACATTTGTTTTGGCCTGCCCCCATAGTGACTAATGTCATCAATTGAGGAATCAACTGTATTGTTAAGGAAGTGTGTGTGACATGTGTGGGTTAAAACAACTCAGGGTTTAATTACTATGGTACCATTTTACACACGGAAAAGGAGCACCCCTTAAAACAGGCAGTTTTATGGCATTTTGCTTTCAATGCTAATGAGCACCACTTCACCCTTCCTCTTTTGTCATTTCCCTGTGATTTCTGTTTTGATGGCAACATCATATCTGAGGCTAATGTTAGCTTTTAGCATCAGTTGTCTGATGAAGCAACATACTAACAAACACTGGCTGAATGCGAGAGTAAAAAGCTCAAATAAAGAGCCAGGGGTGTGTGGTCTGAAGGGTAAAGAGCAGATGACCGGTTCCTGGGGTCTAGTAAGCACGCAAAAGACCCTGAATAAGTGAATGGTTAGCTCTAGGGATGCACTGATTGTGAAATTTTGGGCCAATACTGATATGATATAAATAAATAAATAACATTCTAGCCAATGCCGATACCAATAATTTGAAGTTTAAAATGATAAAATAGATTGTTAAAAATATATAAATAAAAAGACTATTAGTAGCAAGCAAATATGTTACACTGACACCGAAACAAATAAAACTGAAATAAAATTCCCATAAAAATAATTAGCATTATATTAAAAAATAACAAGAGTTCATTTTGTTTCCATTAAACACTAATTATTTTTACAATACATGATGCTGAAACAGAAAAACACTGCACACGCTCCACAAAGTTCTTCCAGAGCTTTCTGTCGGGAACTTAATGTAGACTGCCATCTACTGGATATTTTGTGAACTGGCAGCTTTAGACTGCAGGGAAAAAAATCAATACCACACAGCTGATAGACCATCCGCTGATACCATTGATGAGTATTAATTTTTTTTTACAGTTAATATATCTGTGCATCCCCAGTTAACTCTGCTAACAACAGCTAACCAAAGTTAATTGAGAAAGTGTCCAATTGAAAGTATAATAAACTATAATAAAATAAGCTAAAATAATGTCTATGAATTAAATATATAGTCAAGGTTTGGTAGATGATCTTATGTACCAACAATGGTAATAATATCTAGAAAATACACATAAACAGACAAGTAACAGCTAGGCAGTTGGACCACCAAGTTGACCAGAAATCCCGGCTGTAGCAGTGTAGAGCAGCTAGCGATAGCACCCCACAATACCTGGCTATCACTGCCAAAATATAACAAAATAGGCTGGTCTAGTACAGTGACTACAAAAAAAAAACATACAATCTTTGATTCACATTGCAAAGCTAACAGTGATAACAGTGCCTTTGTCCATGTTATACCAGGGAAAAACATCAAAATAGGCCAGAATGATGTGAGATATACACTATATATATTTTTTTTTTCCGGTTCCGGTTCCGCCAGACCGGTGGCGCCACACGAGTTGGCTGCCCATTGCAACAGCCTTTTTTTTTTATCTTCCTTCTTCTTTCTACACCTTTCACTCTATATATATATCACGGACACACAGATCGCCCCAAAGGTCTCCCGAGTCGGCGGACGGAGCCACTGTTTACAGCAGGAGACGATACAGCAGGAAGAGCTAGTGCTAGCTAGCACTCGGCCGCCACCCGATGCTAGGGGAGAGACTCGATATACCGGGAACTGTAGCGAAAACGACGCAGGTGCCGGGCTGGAGTTCGGGCGGCGTGCGGGAAATATAAGATGGAATGATAAAGAGCGATGGCAAGAACCAGGCAGACCGCCTGTAAAATCTGCTGGAGGAGAGGGCCCCCCGGGAAGCAGCTGGCCACCAAGGCTGCTCGGAGAAGCGCTCCGGCCACCGGCGGAGTAAAGAAGCCTCACCGTTACAGGCCCGTGGCTCTGAGAGAGATCCGTCGCTGCCAGAAATCCACGGAGCTGCCCATCCAGCGCCTGGTGAGGGAGATCGCTCAGGACTTCCAAGACCGACCTGCGCTTCCTGAGCTTCGCCGTCGTGGCTCTGCAGGAGGCCGGTGAGGCCTACCTGGTGGTCTCTTCTTCGCTAAGGGGGTCGCCATCATGCCCAAAGACTTCCAGCTGGCCTGCCGCATCCGCGGAGAGAGAGCTTAGACTTTCTGCTGCACATTCACCAACCATAATGCTCCGCACTGTGTGTCTATATATATATATATATATATATATATATATATATATATATACATATACATATTTATAGTAATATGTACATATGTTTACTAGCTGTTCTTGTTTTTTCTTGCCTTCTGATTGTTGCTATCCCTGTGCTGTTGCAATCCTGGAATTTCCCCATTGTGGGACTAATAAAGGCTTATCTTATCTTATCTTATATCATAGGCCAGGCCTATTCAATTAGCGGCCCTTGGGCCACATGCGGCCCAGAACCAGCCTCCAAGTGACCCAGGCCAGACCAAGGAAATATAAATTTAAGAAAAAAATACGAAGGAATGAAGGAACGGTCCGTAAGCGCGCACATGAACAATGCACCTGACCGTCATCCGCGCAGAGTTCAGAAGCACCCCGTCCACGTGAGTGTTCCAGTCAGGCAGGCAGAGGTTTTCTAGTGTTGCTGTCTGAGAGAAACATGAACTTATTATTAGTACTTTAAACGCCGAGAAAAAGCAGAAGAGGTATGTAAGCAGTGGAGGCATTTATGGTGGTTTTAATCCACTGGAATAATGAATAATAATGAAATAATAATAATGAAGAGTCACTTAGCAAATGTGTGGTGAGGCTTCATACTGTATGCAGGGAAAGGCAAGAGTGACTGAATCGGTTAGGATTGACTTCACCAACTACTACAATATCCATCGATCGATACTATGTACCTGGTAAGTTAAGATGACTGAAATTCACGAAGTCAATGACTAATCCGTCTGCAGCCTTCAGACAAACTAAACATGCCAACATTTGGATTTCAAAATAAGGGAGGTTTTCCTGCTGTCTGAGTGGTGAGGAGAATTCTCAAAAACTATAAATGTATAGAAATATTTTAACAGAAATAATTGGATCTTTGGTCATTTAAGTTAATTTATTTCATTAAATATAATTTTATTAATATTTTTTCTTTGAAATCAGAGTTAAATTATTGTTCTGTTCTGGCTCTGCAAACTTATGGTCAAAAGTGTAAATTGTATAAGGCAAAAAAAGTCTAAATTTTATCACAATCTGTTTCAAATTTATTTAAAAAAAATGTAATTTTATTTAAAAAAATAAACAAAAAATCTGCCATAAATATCCACAAATGTATAATAAAGTCTCAAATGTACAAGAAAAGTCAATTTTACAAGAGGAAATTACAAATTTGAGGAAAATGGTTTCAAATTTAGATAAATTTACAGAGAAAAGTAGAAAACTATAAGAAAATTGTTATAAATTTTGGAGAAAAACCTCAAACCTTCAAGAATGACATCATTACTCAAGTTTTTAAGTGGGTGCTTTTTGCATCCTTAATGCTATTACAAATTTTTGGTTGACTGATATGTGTGTGTAATGGAATGTGTAGTTATAAAAAGAGGTTCTTACTCACACAAGTGGTGATTTAAAACCAAACAAACCACAATGGTGGATGTGCAATGTTTGTTAATATTATCAGTCTTTTCTTGGTGGGTTTGTGCCCTGAAGTGTTTGACATTTCATTTTTTATTCAGCTAAATGCACTTTGTGATGTGCCAATGTCAGTTATGACCAGGATGTAGTATATTTTATTTCAAAAGGGAAGCAAATGTTAATGCTATTAACAGTGCACATTGAGTTTTTATGCACTCTGATATAGCTGAGTAAGATGTGACCAAAATGGTTATTTACAGAATTTTTTTCATTCTATTTATTTAACTGTTGTTCAAGAGGAAAAATATTTCTACTACTACTTTAAGTTCTGCTCAACCCCAGCACTGTTATTGTGTTTTTATGCACTTTTGATGTGCTTTTCTTTGACCGCCACCTAATCTACATAGCACCGGACCCCCATGATCCCTCCTGCAGGTGGTGAGCCCACTGGAGGGCGGACCCATGTAATTCCTTCGAGCTGAGCTCGGCCGTGTCCCATGGGTGGAAACCCGGCCACCAGACGCTAGCCATCGAGCCCCTCCCCCAGGCCTGGCTCCAAGGTGGGGCCCCGGTAACCCCATACCAGGCGGGGGTACACTGAATCCTTGATCTAGAATTTATCATGAGAGTCTGTTGGATCGTTCTTAGTCTGGCCCTTCACCCAGGACCAGTTTGTCTTGGGTGACCCTATCAGAGGTAAATTGCCCCGGACAACATAGCTCCTGGGATCACTGGGGCACGCAAACCCCCCACCACGATAAGGTGACGATCCATGAGGGGGATCCAGGACCCAGGACTCTGTGAAGAGACTATATGCCTCCCAGCTGGTCTGGGAACGCCTTGGTATCCTCTCTGAAGAGCTGGAGCAGGTGGCTGGGGAGAGGGAAGTCTGGGCTTCTCTGCTTGAACTGCTGCCTCCGCGACCCGGACCTCCGGAAAAGCGGTAGAAGACGGATGGATGGACGGATAGATGATGTGCTTTTGTCATGTGCCAAGCGCACATTTAAAACCAAGACAATGAAAAAAAGTGTGTATTTTTCGTCATATTGATCTGTGTTGGATTGAAATTTGTCGTATTCAACAGATCGCTGAACATGTGCGGCCCAGTTACATGTCTTGATTTCAAATTGTGGCCCAACTGATTTTGTCATTGAATAGCCCTGTCATAGGCTGTGCATTAATGAATGAGCAGGGACCACAGATATCTAGTGGGGTGACTAGAATTTACAGAAAAAAGCTCTAAAATCCACGGTCGGTCCACTAGCAGCACTGTAGCTTTGTGAGCTCCGAGGGTCAGTGAGAAGCTTTCGCTTCTTCTCAGAGGAAGTGTGCCAGACTAGCTTTGGTGCAGTTCTGAATCAGGGCTGTTAAGTAAGACGTGAGAATCTCATGGAATAAAACAGCAATCCAAACAAGGTGTTTCAGGCAGAGCTGTAGTCCTCTATTTTGTGGGTGAGGAGAACTCCTTTGCAGTTGGACTTTGGGTTGCTTGACACTGGAGACCATATAATGTTACAGAAATCCCACATAGCCCACTAAAATACACAGAAAGCTCCAAAAAGCATAATAGGGACTCTTTAAGATGCAATAATTGAACACAACTCAAGACTGAACTTTACCTCGTTTACATCGTCACAGTTGAAACCATCCCCGGTGTATCCATCGGGACAGGGTCCACATTCAACGCCATCTGCTGTTTCCATGCACATATCGTCACGGAAACAGACACCTGGCGCACATCTTGGTTTCACCACCTCGGTACCACCCAGACCTTTAAATAAGGGAGAAAACATTTTAAACACCTGGCATTTCATCGCATTTGGGAAATCATCCTTAAATAGTTGTTCAATTTCACAGATGGCGCTGACAGTTATTGAAGATTATCTTACTGCAGGCCTGACACTCTGAGATGGTGTTTCTGAGAAAAGATGTTTCTTTAACCTGGGAGGGATATAAAAAAAATTAAGAAGTCTGGAGGAGACTAATTAAGTAGCCGTGGGAGAAGCACAGAAGTAGTTTACCTGTTGTATGAGGACATCTTTTAGCTCATGTATCACCTTTGTTAACTCCATCATTTGATTGGACAGCTGCTTTGTGTTGACCCCTAGGAAATGAGAAAGTTATTTATCAAACTGGAAAAAACAACTGGAAAAGCCTTGAAGCCCTGGTGGCTGATATGGTGGGTAGACTATACAAAAATTGTATTCAAGTAACGCTATACAACAGTTAGTTCCAACTGAGCAATTTGATTGGACAATAGGGATTCCAGGAGTTACTATATTCCCCGATAATCGCATGCCTACATTTCACTGGATATGTATCACTCATCTCACTTCAAAGGTGTTCTAGTAACTGTTAATTTTTACCTCCGCCAAGGGCGAAGGTAATGTTTTTGCTGGCATTGGTTCGTTGGTCTGTCTGTCTGTCTGTTAGCAACATTACTCCAAAAGTTATGAATGGATTTTGATGATGTGTAATGACACGGGGAACAGATGATTAGATTAGGTGGTGATCTGGACCATTTTCTGGATCCAGGAATTTTTTTGAAAATTATTTTATATTGTGGGGGGACACAGAGGCGACATCCTCCACCCAGACAATGGACAGTGAAGTGGAGGCTGACAGGGGGGTTGAGTCGAGACACTTGAGGGCAGACGCTGGTTAGAGCGAAGAGGAAGAAGCAGCACGCCAGCGAGTGTTATGATAATGTGGGGAGATGTACTATGTCATGCTAATGTGCCGCACAGACTGTTGATGCAATGTGGATTGTGGTGTGAGCCCCCAGGTCGCTAGGCAAGGGATTTAAGTATAAAAGAGGGAGAGCCTGCAACCTGGGATTCAGTCTTATCAACTCGACTTGTGGAGAAAGGAAATAAAGTCTATGCTGTTCAGCCTTTCCCTACACTGGTGACCCCGAGACGAATAATGGAATATGAGGCGAACACCCCGGAGACGGCCCCGTCTGGAAGCGCCAGCACTGCCTGTGCTGTTTCGGTCAAGCTCCCGGATTTTTGGCTACACGACCCCACGGCTTGGTCCCTACACACGGAGGCCTAGTTCACGCTCCGGGGAGTGACAACGGACGACACCAAGTATTACTATGTCGTAGCAGCACTGGACGCACGCACAGCGCAGCAGGTGGCAAGCCTGCTCCAATGGCCCCCCAGCTCATGGCAAGTACAAAGCCATCAAGACCACGCTGACCCAGCACTACACACTGTCAGACTCTGAGAGAGTGGAACGACTCCTGACGTGCTCCGAGTTGTGAGACGGCTCGGCGCTCGAACTGATGGAGAAGATGCTGGCGTTGATGGGCACAGATGGCGAACCGTTCCTGTTCACACACCTTTTCCTCCGTAACCTCCCGACGGCAGCCTGGACAGTCCTCGCCAACTCACCGCTGCTGGCCATGCAGAACTACCAGGCGCTGGCACAAGAAGCAGACCGGATTATCCTGGTGACCAGAACCTTTGCGGTGAACGCTGTGGCGCCGGAGCCCACGGAGACAACCACCGACGGCGAGGAGCCTCCCATGGTGGCCGGCGCTGAGGCCAAGAAGCACCGGCAGGGAGCCCTCTGTTTCTACCATCGCCGTTTCAGAGAAAACGCACGCCAATGTGTGCCACCCTGCCAATACAGGAGGTCGGGAAATGCCAGGACCGGCAGTTGTTAGCAGCTGCGGCCGCTGGTGACACAAACAAGCTGCTCTACGTGACGGATTCACGTTCGGGGAGACAATTCCTCTTGGACTCCGGTTCCCAAAAGAGCCTTATCCTGCCGTCAAATGCAGACCAGTTGGCTGGGAGTAGCGGCCCTGAGCTGGCAGCCACCAACGGCTCAGACATTAAGACTTTTAGTGAGAGGACACTAACCATATGTTTGCCTGGCCACAACTACCAATGGACTTTCATCATTGCAGCCTGTAACTAGCCCATCTTAGGCGCAGATTTTCTGTGTGCGCGCAGACTGTTAGTCGATGTTGCCAATAGACGTCTTGTTAATGCTCTGTCTTTTTATTCTCTGCCCTGTACAGCTCGAGGAACCGGGTCCACATCACTCGCCAACGTCACAGCTCCAGGGGGTAAGTTCCAACAACTTCTCACACAGTTTCCAGCACTTACAGTTTCGACGTTTTCAGCGGCCGTCACTAACCATGTGGTCGAGCACTTTATCCCCACTACGGAACCACCCGTTTTTGCACGCCCTCGCCGCCTGGACACAGCTAAACTGGCCAGTGTGTGTGAGGAGTTCGCCAATTTGGAGAGACTAGGCATTGTCAGGCACTCCAATAGTCCATGGGCATCCCCGCTGCACATGATGCCTAAAGCCGAGGGGTTGTGGCGACCATGCGGCTACTTCTGCCAGTTAAACAACGCTACTGCACACGATCGCTACCCCATTCCCCATATTCAGGATTTTTCCATCCACCTCACCGGGGCACGCATTTTTCCAAGGTGGACCTGGTCCGCGGGTACCACCAGGTTCCGGTGCGCGAGGAAGACGTACCCAAAACGGCAGTGATTACCCCGTTCGGACTTTACGAATTTTTACGCATGCCATTTGGGTTAGAAGGCGCAGCACAGACCTTCCAGCGCATGATGGATGCTGTGCTGTGTGACCTGCCGTTTATCTTCGTCTACCTTGACAACATCCTGGTGGCCAGCGCGTCCGAGGACGAACACGTCGCCCACCTCAGAACGGTTTTCCAGAGGTTGGAGGAGCACGGGTTGATAATCAACCCAGCGAAGTGCCAATTCGGAGCTGCAACGATCAGTTTTTTGGGCCACCGCATCTCACCGGAGGGTGCAATCCCGTTACCGGACAAGGTGCACGAGGTGGCCAATTTTCCACATCCTTAGACCGTAAGGGTGCTCCAGGAGTTCCTAGGGATGGTGAACTTCTACAATCGTTTCCTCCCTCGCGCAGCCCAGCTCATGCAACCATTGTACGCTGTGCTTAAGGAACACAAACCGGCGGACAGCATTGACTGGACACCCGAGCGGGTGCAGGCTTTTGCGGATGCCAGGGATGCGCTGGCTAAGGCCACGTTGCTGGCACACCCAGACCCTTTGACATGCACTGCACTTACTACCAACGCATCGGACATGGCCATAGGGGCCGTCGTGGAGCAGTGCGTCGCAGGGTCTTGGCAGCCGCTCGCCTTTTTCAGCAGGTCCCTCCGCAACAACGAGCGAAAATACAGTGTATTTGACAGGGAGCTGCTGGCACTCCACCTGCCCATATGCCACTTCCAGTTCTGGCTGGAAGGGCGCAGTTTCACAGCGTTTGTGGACCACAAGCCGCTGACATATGCCATGGCCAAAGTTTCAGAACCATGGTCGGCCCTGCAGCAAAGGCAGCTAGCTGCAATATCGGAGTTTACCACCGACATACGGCATGTGGCCGGTAAACTCAACATGGTGGCGGACTGTCTCTCACGCGCGCTCGTGGCCCCAATCCACATAGGGACAGATTACATGGCCATGACCGCAGAGCAACCCAGCGATGCCAACGTTTGCGCGCTCCAGTCTGGACAAACAGGGTTAAGGCTGGAGAGCAGAGTACTGCGAGCCGGAAGCCCATCCCTACTCTGTGATGTCTCCACAGGCTGTCCGCGCCCGGTCATCCCGCACACTTGGCACCGCCGTGTTTTCGACTCCATTCACTCCCTGGTGCACCCGGGGGTGCGCGCATCAGTCAAGCTGGTGGGGGTGAAATTCGTCTGGCCGAGTCTGCGCAAACAGGTGAAAGAGTGGGTGGCAGCTTGCGTCGAAGCCAGCGGGCCAAGGTGCACAGGCACACAAAGGCCCCCCTAGAACACTTCCACATCCCGGCTAAGAGGTTCGACCGTGTCCATGTGGACCTGGTGGGGCCCCTCCCACCTTCACAGGGGTTTACGCACCTCCTAACGGTAGTGGACCGCACCATGCATTGGCCAGAAGCCGTGCCGCTGGCGTCCACAATGTCCACGGAAATAGCACACGCTTTTTTGACCATTTGGGTGGCACATTTCGGTGCTCTGTCTGACATCACATCTGACAGGGGCCCCCAGTTCGTTTCCAACCTCTGGTCTGCGATGGCCCAGAGCCTGGGGGTAAACGTCCACCGCACTACCGCATACAACCCTCAGGCCCATGGGTTATGCGAACGTTTCCACAGATCGCTCAAAGCGGCGCTCAGGGCTTTGCTCACCGATGCCACTTGGGTGGACCAGCTGCTGTGGGTTTTGTTGGGGTTGTGCGCCGCACCGAAGGAGGATTTGGCAGTCTCCTCAGCAGAGCTCAATTTTTCACAACCGCTGTGGCTCACCGAGGAATCTTTGCCCGACAACCCAGCGCCCGACGCCCAACCACCCTCGCATTCTCCACATGCCACGGAACCGGGAAGAGTACCGGGCCTGGCCCACCACTGTTTCCCCTGCGCTTTCGTCCCCAAAAACTTGCGGAATGCGTCGTTTGTCAGGCACGACACACACCGGACCCCGTTGCACCCACCGTACGACGGGCTGTTCAGAGTGCTGCAACCTGGGGAGAAACATTTTCTGTTAGACTTGGGGGGGACGCAGCAAAACCGTCTGCATTGACAGGCTCAAACCAGCATTCGTGTTAGCAGACGAGGAAGTGGTGTTGGCCTGGGCTCCCTGTGGACGCCCCCCGTTGGGGGCCCCGCAGATACATAATTCTGCAACAGCAACAACAATGCCTTCTGAGGATGTGTGCCCCCCCCCCCCCCGTCCCCCTACAGATGGACGTGCCTCCCACGGTGCCGCGCCGCCAAAGCAGCGCATATCAGCCAGCGACCCCCCGTTACAGCTGAAACAGCCGCCGGCTGAAGCCCACAGGACTGACTGGTTGAAGCCCATTCTGGTTGTTCCGGGGGGGGGGGGGGCATAGAGGCAACATCCTCCACCCAGACAATGGACAGTGAAGTGGAGGCTGACCGGGGAGTTGAGTCGAGACACTTGAGGACAGACGCTGGCTACAGCGAAGAGGAAGAAGCAGCACGCCAGCGAGGTGGGGACAGGCGCATGTTTTTCAACACAAACCCAGCGCTTCGTACACGTAGTCGGGATGGAGATGTGGCGAGGCGTCCACGGGCAGGCTGGGGGAGACGGAGGAAGGGACGGTGCTGAAAACCTCGTGAGTGTTTTTTTTTTTTATTCACACACTCTGTTTGCAGATGTGTTCCGTTACTCACTGTAAACTATAAACTCACTACTCACTGTAAACACGGAAGTGAACGCGGTGCAACGATGCATTTGATTGGTTAGACTGAGCATTTCAACACCATTTAGAGACAAATTTGATTGGTGAAACTGGCGGAAGTTGACAAGGATTGGCCAAAATTGTGGGAAAGTTGTGGTGATTGGACAAACTTGCAAGGTCGCGCAATAGTTGTGCTGATTTCGCATGAATTGATGTGATCGCAACATTGTGAAATCCTGGAGGGACTGCCTCCTCCCTTGGCGGCGGTAATAATTATGAACCTTGTCAGTAAACTGTAAGGGAGAAGAGGGGAGGGAAAAAAATGAAAACTGACCTGAAAGATTCAATAAACCATGATGCTGATTTAAGGTTGAATTGCCCAGCCCCAATGTATGGTCAATACAATGACAGTCTTGTTATTATAATGTAATCATATAATGTAGTCATATCGTTTTTGCTGCCGTTTCTCTGTCTGTTAACAGGATCACGCAAAAACACATAGGTGGATTTGGATGACATTTTCACCAGAGGTGGCCCTTGGCCCAGAGATGAACTCATTAGATGTTGGAGGTGATCCGTGAGTGGATACCTCTGCCAAGGCCCTATCTCGCAATGTACAGATGGATGGTGATATGGACAGAGAAAGGGACGGAGGGGAGAACGAAGGGAGGAACGGACGGAGCCTTGGCAGAGGTATGCACTCTTTGAATGCCCTCTAGTTACTAACCATTATTTACTGTCAATTCTGTCAATAGCTTCTTACAGATATGTGAGAATTGTAATACTGTGTTGGATAACTTAATTTCCACAGTGAGGCACTGTTTGAAAAGAAATCATACCTCCATGACCCAGAAGTCCTCCCTTTGTAAACATCCGCAAGATAATTCATGTCTGTTAGCAAAACTAGACAAGCTAGAGTTGGATTTATTGTCTCGATTGAGGTGATGGGCACTTTACTTCACCTGAAAATGCCAAGAAAAAAGGGAACAAAGTGTGCCGAAGCCAAATCACCAGCATGCTAACTAGCCACTGGCACAATGTAGGGTGACCACAAACCCTACTCAACAGGTGACAGGTATGTATTATAAACACTGACTTTTGCACTGGATAGTATGTAATTTGTTTACATGTGTGAAATGACAATAGGCCTATTTGTTTCTATATTATGCACATTGATGTGCTTAGCAACTGTTAACTGGATACAATGAGAAGGGACAATTTTCCTCAGTATCAGAGTGATGGCCTAGTTGGTAAAGCATCTGCCCCACAGCCGGAAGGTCGTGGGTTCAAATCCTGGCCGGGTCATACCAAAGACCATATAAAAATGGTACTTTCCGCCATCTAGCTTGGTGCTCAGCATAATAGAATGGTGAAAGGAAAGTTAACACACAGAGCTACCATAGGACTGCTCCCCCCCCACTGTAGCTTTCACTGCTTACAGTAGCTTTGTGGCCTAGGGTCAGTGAAACAGAGATACGCGCCGCCCCACATGCTGTGGAAGGAATTAATTTAATTATTTTCCTCAGTGGAGCAACTGGTTAAACAAACAAATCATAATATTTTGTCCTGTACTGCTGTTATTTGATAAATTGTGCTTGTGGAATTGTTTTATAAAAGCAATATTACACTCGAGGTCATGCTCTATCACAAATATAGTAATTGTGGTGATGTCTTCAGCTCTCCGCTGTGCATTGGGCCTATGATAACTCACCACAGTTACTATATATTAAATGATACCGCACTCCCTCTTGTCAGCGATAAGGACCTGTACTTATATAGCACTTCTCTAGTCTCAAAACCATTCAAAGTGCTTCACTAGTACTAACTAACCCTCTGTTCTAAAGGTCTATTGGAGACTCAGTCTAGGGATAATTTAGAATTAGCAATTAACCTAGCATACATGCGTTTGGATTGTGGGAGGAAACCAGAGTACCTGGAGTAAACCCATACAGCACAGGGAGAACATGCAAACTCCACACAGAAAGGTTCCCACCCCTGCCAGCCTGGGGATTTGAACCTGGAATCTTCTAGCTGTGAGGCAACATTGCTAACCACTGACCACCGTGTCTTCTTGTGTAATATTGCTTAAATATCATTATCTTATTATATTAACGAACTACTCAAGTGTAAACACATGTTAAAAAAAAGAAAAAATTACTTGAATAGTAAAGACTTTATTACTGACAATTTGTGAGTTTTTTTTCCTCTTAAATCTGTGACTTTTTACTTGTTTTTTGTTTTGCATATTTTTTCACCTAAATTTGCAACTTTTTACTCATAAATGTTTGGATATTTTTTGTACAGTTGAAAATTTACTCTTGTACATTTGTGGTATTTTTTTCTAATAAATTTGATGCTTTTTCTTAAGAATATAAAAGCTCTCTGTGGCAAATTTGTGACTTTTTCATATAAATTTGCAGTTTTTATTCATATTTTTTCTTCTTGAACTATTAGCGTATGAAGGAGTATACCCAAATGTACTGGAGTAAAAGTTTTTTTTTCTTCATAAATGCTCTAGGTTCCATTAACTGCAACATGGCGTTTTCTTGGGTTGTAACCCTCTAAAATACATCTATGGGTCACATTTGTACCATTAAGATATTAAAACACTCACTTCACAATCAATACCCACTGTTTTTAATTAGTTAAGCTCTTAATGAAATGAGTGGATTGCACTTCCTGGATTTAATGATGTCACAAATGAACAAGCTCCGCCTTCAGTTCTCTAAACTGTAATTGGCCCACTCAGAAAACCTAACCAATCAGATTAGGGGCTCATTAATATTTATGGAGGCTTAAAACTTACCATTTTGGACAGACCTTTACAGATAGCTGTTTTGAGGAGCTTTAAAATAACAAATGGTTTTTGCATCTTTAAAGGTACATATATGTAAGATGGCAAAACTTAAAATTCATGCTTGGAAAATACATAAGATGGGCCCTTTAAATAACAGTAAACAGTATCCTACACCAAAACTATTTACTAAAGTACAACTTAGTGAAATAGTTACTTGAGTACATGTTTTGGGACAACTGCAGCTTGTGGTATTCCTCTGGGGGGACCTCACCAAGAGTTTGAACGGAGTCTCTTTGCTGGAAATGGCAGTCTTGCAAGGAAGCAACATTCTCAAATGAGTCTCCAACCACCAGCTTTAGCTCATCTAAGCTTTCCTGTCAGAATAAAAACACGCCAAAGTGGACGGCTAAGCCACCTGGGAAACCCACAGAGCTGATACAGTCACACAAACACATTCATTATTGTATGGAAATATCGTGACCGGTGTGCCACCTGCTCCCTGGGCTGCATGGTCTTCAGCTCCACTCTGCCGTAGCCCGCTGGCAGCCCCTGGAAGGCAGCGGGGAGATCCCTGACCGTCTCCACCAGCCTGCAGTCCAGATGCAGCTCCAACCCGCCTGGCCCCTGCCTCTGCAGGCCCTTCAGGTGGAACAGCAGTCGGTGCTGTTGGCCGTCTGCTAACACCAGGTTGTTGAAGGTGATGGAGCTCATCCTCCTGTCACTCCGCAGGTAGCGTAACACGGCTTCAAAAAGACAGGATGACAATAGAGAGGTGAGGATGTGTGTTTACCGCATAATTTCTGATTTTTATGTGTGGTGAATTTTGCCGTTTGGCATGCTAGCTTTCAGGCCCGTTCAACCTTAAGTTAGCGTGTTAGCATACTGCTAACGTGTTCGCATGCAGCTAATTAGCACAAAATGGAAAACGTGAAACACGGAGTGGATGTAGCCAAGGATTATCTCAAGAAGTATCTGAGGTTTAAATTGCTCAAGTATAAGCAAAAAAAAAGGCCACTAATAAATAGATAAGAGAAAGTGACTCCTGTTGTAACTTTAGAATTAATTAATTGACTCTTTCCCCTGTAAATTTATTTCTTTTTCCTCATAAATTTGGGACATCTTTACTCATCAATTTGTGATTTTTTTTTTAATAAATGTACACTTTTTCTAAAAATATTGTACATTTGTAATATATTTTTGTATTTCTATACTTTTCCACAAATTTACCATTTTCCTCTTGCATACTTGCAATGTTTATTTGTTGATCTGGTGAAGCTGAAACAGTTTAACTGAAAACATACGGACTATATTTACATCTGCACTTGTAAACCAATTATTGTATTTGAGGAGTGACCTGATTAACCAGTTAGTCATGTAAACAACGTAATTGGCTATTCCTTATTGGATAAAGACCATTTAAGGATTATGAGAAACTGGATAAAGACAGTTTCTTACCAGGGAATTTATTTATTCAGTGCGTGGATGTATACCTTTTAATCATGTGTATTTAAAATGTGATTAGATGCAGATGCAAATATGGCAATGTAATGTTTAATGGAATGAAGATTGTGCATATCTTTCACCTTCTAGATGAAGGAAAATACAGAAATGCAAATGTTGTAAAGAGACTGTCTGCCAAAATGGTGGAGGTGAGGTTTAGTTTAGTCCAGCTATTGCCATGCTGAAATTTGAGTTTTACGTGATGCGTTTGTGGGCAGAAATCCATCTGTTGACTAAATCATGTGAACATGATGTTTCTGATAGCACATTACTAAAGTGCATGTAAACATGTCAGCTCAGATATCTGTCTGATATACTGGCCAATATGAGCCATTTGCTGATGTGTTTGGCCTAGGCAAAAAAATATAGGTATTCACTGATCAAAATATTAAACATTACATGGGAATCTGTCTGATTTGCTGTTTTGTGAATAATACAAGTTTATTTTTAATGTGTACTTTACAATTTATTGTTCCTCTGAATCTAAAGCTTTGCTAAATTTGTATTTTATTTGCTCTTTTCAAAATTTTAATATATTTTGCTGTGCTTGAGTTGTTTTTTTAAATGGTAAAACAAGTTTATTCTTAAAATACCATTGTTCAGTTTGAAATTTTAAATAATTTTATCTTAGGACTTCTAAGTAACTACACATAACAAAATGTTAGAGAAACCCACTCATGTTTTGTGTGTCTGGAAGGAGGAAAAATTGCTCGATGTGTAGAGGACTTTTTAACGTACCAGATTTCAGCATGGGTCTAAAAAAAATCCTTCATACTGTAGGTTAGCTATAATTGTATACCCTTTGCCAGAAGATGGTACAGATTGCTACATTTTCCTATGTCACAAAAAGGAAATCTGCCTTAAGTTACTACCCATCACCGTGCTATTGGATGTGAGATTCCAGTCCACGCCCACACTGTATGGAGGACAGAACAGTTCTTTATTCACCTCTGTAGAGTTACTTATTGATGAACATGGACACAGCAGTTAATAAGTTATTGTCCCAACTTCAGAGAAGGGGATTAGAGGGGACTTTTAGCATCACAACTAACATCAGTGCTAACAGCTTGACTAAAACAAGGCTTGTGTTTTGCGACTTCTTAGGGATGTGACTGTCTTCACACTGTTTCCCCATGCTTCAGACCCAAAGTCCATAAAGGCCCTGTCACACCTAGACGACTGAGGAAGCATTTGCCAAACGTATGAAAAATTTGGAGAATACGCTGGTGTACATCGACTCACTTATGGGTAAGTTTTGTCTAAGTTAAGAGCACGTTGAAGAACACTGAAGCACGCTGGTATACGGAGTTGTATGGTATGCATTTTCAGCATGCTGAAAATTTTCCAATATATCTGTTATGTCTGTACATGGAGCCAAGGACGAGGCCAGGTGTCAAACTGAACACATGTTTATTAAGGAGGCACTACACAGCACACGCGCAGCCAGGAGGCAGAAGAAATGGCAAAGAGGCCATCCCTCCTGCCCGCTGCCCTCTTATAGCCGCGGGTGGTGGCAGAACCAGAAGGTGGAGCCGCCACCCGTACCTCACAAATAAAAGCCTAAACTATAACACAACATTCTTCCCCCCTTCACAAAAGCCAAACACACACATACACAATTCAGACCCACCCCAATTTAGAACCTGAGTCACACACTAAACGTAATTAAACAATACAACACAAATGGCCTAACACAGTCACTCCAAAACAACTAAAGCAAAATACCACCGTTTTTCTAATCTAAACATAACATCAGATTAATCTCCATGAACTTACACGGCCAGCAAACACATAGAACATAAATAGTCCAAAGAATTCAATTATAACAGTGACCCCATGACATTCCAAATGCAAACACACACATAACATTTAAACCACATACCAACAACCAATTTATGACACACATAACTGATTCAAGCGCATGTACAACAGTTAACCTATATACAAACGGCTGGAGAACACAAGTCCGTGGGCCCCCTGGACCGCCCTGTCATCAGTCTGCCCCTGGAGGCAGCCAGCCTCCCAGGCCGCAGCAGGTCACTTCAGCACCGGTGCTCCTCCTCTTCATCACCACTGGCCGCTCCGCTCGTCCAGGCCCACGTCCCTCAGTTCCCTCTCGGGCATGCTGCAGCTCATTCGGGTGCCCCCACGAACCATCTAGCAGCTGAAGATGAGCGTCCTCCCATATGGCCACAACGCATGACTGTCCCTGGTGCTCCTCCGACCGCTGACCGGCCTGTACCTGCCGTGGTCGCCTCTCCTCCTGAATCCAGTCCTTGACACCCAGAGGGGTCCCGCTCGGCCTGCAGGGTCTCTGCTTGGCACGTCATTCTACTGTACCTCACGGTCCAGCCCTGACCTCTTTTAACTTCGCCACCGCCATCACTGTTGTGGCCCCCTATTCACCGGCCCAATTCAGCCGAGATCCGGAAACGGGTGGAACCAGCCTCTCGACGTTGCCCATCGTCACAGGCATCCCGCTGTGCCACCCAGTACCCTCATCCAGGGCGACTGAGCTCTGGCACAGGGACCCTCCTGTGATGACCCTGAGCGATATTGGTCTTGCTCACTCTCCAGGGTGCCAGGCAGTTCCTCATCCCACACTGTGCCGTCTACCATTCTTGGGATCAGGCGGTCCCACATCTCAGCTGATTTGCATCGAGCTGTCAGTTCCAACGTTCCCACCGTGGCCAGCTGTCCTCCTCCACAACCACAAAGCAGCGCCGGGTCACTCTCAATCCTGAAGTGTGGGGAAAAACATCTCGCAGTCGTCCAATCCAGCACGGAGCCTACTGCTCCCATGTCGATCCATAAAAGCACTTCCACCCCATCCAACTCCACCATACAGTACGTGTGTCCATTGGTGCTCGGGGACACAGCATGGACAACCGTGGGGGTGAAAGAGTCCTTTTTGTGCCACGGACTTCCTTGTTCGGATCTGTGGCATACCCTAGTGACATGAAGCAAGTGGCCACACTTGCCACAGCGCTTTGCTCCTGCCAAGCAGTCTCTGGCCTTGAAACGGTGCTTCGTGGACCCACAACCCATACATTTGGGCTTTCCTGGAGCGGACCTCACATTCCCAGCGTTGGCATCGTCCACATCGTCCTCCACGCTTCCAACGCTGACCGGGTCCACTGCATGCGTGGTTGGCGGTGATCCCAGATGCTGGTGTGACAAGCTCTCACTCAGCTCCTGTGACAGTTTATCCGCAGCTTCCAGCAGTTGAGCTAACTCGATGGCTGTGGACAGCGTCACTTTGCCCGAAAATGTAGGCAGCTTCGACCTAATTGCAGCGCAGTTGGTATGCTCCGCCAACTGGTCACAAATCATCTCCTCTTCCAACGGTCTGAGCTGGCACCCACTGACCAACGGCCCCAAGTCTGCCACGAACCGCTGAATAGACTCGCCCACCCGTTGGCGGCGCTGTCGAAACTGAATCATGTGAACCATGACGTTTTCCAGAACACGAAAATAGCATGCCATTAGCTCAACCACTTCGTCAAAACTATTACAGTCACCCAGTGTGCTCAGACCACGCTGTTCCTCCACTGCAAGATATGTGTACCAACAACTCTTGTGCTCTCAACTTCTCCAGCTTCCCAAGGTTTAGTGCCACCATGTATGTCCAGAAAGCGGCACACCACCTTGGCCATGGAACCATTGGCTCACCGGGGGGCTCCAAATCTGGCCGAATTTCAAACTCACACACTTCCATACCTTATTTTAATCCACTTTTATCCTCGTTGCCAAAGTGTTATGTCTGTATATGGAGCCAAGGACAAGGCCAGGTGTCGAATTGAATGCACGTTTATTAAGAAGGCACTACATAGCACACCTGCAGCCGTCAGGCAGAAGAGGTGGCAAAGAGACCGCTGCCCTCTTATAGCCGCGGGTGGTGGCGGAACCAGAAGGTGGAGCCGCCACCTGTACCTCACAAAAAAAAGCCTAAACTATAACACAACAGTATCCAGTATATGGCTAAAATGTCCTGCATATGTGGATTAGGTGGCAGTCAAAGGCGGAGACCTTGGCGGACTGATCCCAAGCTTTCTAAACTGGCTTTTGGTACGTGGAATGTCACCTCTCTGGTGGGGAAGGAGCCTGAGCTGGTGTACGAGATTGAGCGATACCGGCTAGATATAGTCGGCCTCACCTCAACACACAGCTCCGGTTCCGGAACCAGTCTCCTGGAGAGGGGCTGGAGCTTGGCCTTTTCTGGAGTTGCCCCGGGCGAGAGGCGACGAGCAGGGGTAGGTATTCTTGTATCGCCCCCACCTTGCTGCCTCTATATTGGAGTTTTCCCCGGTGGACGAAAGGGTTGCTTCCCTGCGCCTTCGGGTTGGGAAACGGGTCCTGACCATCATTTGTGCCTATGCACCAAATGATGTTTCAGAGTACCCACCCTTTTTGGAGTCTGTGACTGGGGTGCTGGAGGGTGCTCCTCCTGGAGACTCCATTGTCCTACTGGGGGACTTCAATGCGCACGTGGGCAACGACAGTGAAACCTGGAGGGGGGTGATTGGGAGGAACGGCCTGCCCGATCTGAACCCGAGTGGTGTTCAGTTATTGGACTTCTGTGCTAACCACAGTCTGTCTATAACGAACACCATGTTCAAGCATAAGGGTGTCCATATGTGCACCTGGCACCAGGACACCCTAGGCCGCAGGTCGATGATCGATTTTGTTATCGTATCATCAGACCTGCGACCGTATGTCTTGGACACCCGAGTAAAGAGAGGTGCAGAGCTGTCAACTGATCACCACCTGGTGGTGAGTTGGATCCGATGGCAGGGGAGGAAGCCATTCAGACCTGGTAGACCCAAACGTATAGTGAGGGTGTGCTGGGAGCGTCTGGCTGAGGCCCCTGTCCGGGAGGTCTTCAACTCCCACCTCCGGAAGAACTTCAACCACATTCCGAGGGAGTCTGGAGACATGGAGTCTGAATGGGCCATGTTCTCCACCTCTGTTGTTGAAGCGGCAGCCCAGAGCTGCGGCCGCAAGGTGGTCGGTGCATCTCGTGGTGGCAACCCCCGAACCAAGTGGTGGACACCAGTGGTGAGGGGGGCCATTAAGCTGAAGAAGGAGTCCTATCAAGCTTGGTTGGCTTGTGGGACTCCCGAAGCAGCTGAGGTGTACCGGCAGGCCAAGCGGAGTGCAGCTCGGGTGGTTGCTGAAGCAAAAACCCGGGTATGGGAGGAGTTCGGTGAGGCCATGGAACAAGACTTTCGGTCGGCTTCAAAGAGATTCTGGCAAACTGTTCGGCGGCTCAGGAGGGGAAAGCAGCTCCCCGTCCACACTGTGTATGGTGCGGATGGGACACTGTTGACTTCAACTGGGGATATCGTCGGGCGGTGGAAGGAATACTTCGAGGATCTCCTCAATCCCACTGATACGCCTTCCACAGAGGAAGCAGGGTTTGGGGACGAGGGGGATGACTCGCCTATCACAGGGGCTGAGGTCGCCAAGGTGGTTAAAAATCTCCTTGGTGGCCGGGCCCCGGGGGTGGACGAGATTCGCCCCGAGTACCTCAAGGCCCTGGATGTTGTTGGGTTGTCATGGTTGACACGCCTCTGCAACATTGCGTGGAGGTCGGGGGCAGTGCCTTTGGCATGGCAAACCGGGGTGGTGGTTCCTCTCTTCAAAAAAGGGGACCGGAGGGTGTGCTCCAACTTTAGAGGGATCACACTCCTCAGCCTCCCTGGGAAGGTCTATGCCAAGGTACTGGAGAGGAGAGTCCAGCCGTTGGTCGAACCTCGGATTCAGGAGGAGCAATGTGGTTTTCGTCCTGGCCGTGGCACATCGGACCAGCTCTTTACCCTCTCGAGAATTCTTGAGGGTTCGTGGGAGTTTGCCCAACCAGTTTACATGTGTTTTGTGGACTTGGAGAAGGCATTTGACCGCGTCCCTCGTGGATTTTTGTGGGGGGTGCTTCGGGAGTATGGGGTATCGGGCTTGTTGTTACGAGCTATTCGGTCTCTGTACGACCGTTGTGAGAGTTTAGTTCGCATTGCCAACACTCGGTCGGAGTCATTCCCAGTGAGAGTTGGACTCCGCCAGGGCTGCCCTTTGTCACCGGTCCTGTTCATAATTTTTATGGACAGGATTTCTAGGCGCAGCCAGGGAATGGAGGGTGTCATGCTTGGTGACCACAGGATCTCATCTCTGTTGTTTGCAGATGATGTTGTCCTGTTGGCTTCATCCAGCAATGACCTACAGCTCTTGCTGGGACGGTTTGCCGCTGAGTGTGAAGCGGCTGGGATGAGAATCAGCACCTCCAAGTCCGAGTCCATGGTCCTCAGCCGGAAAAAGGTGGATTGTCCTCTCCGGGTTGGGGACAGGCTCCTGCCCCAAGTGGAGGAGTTTAAGTATCTTGGGGTCTTGTTCACGAGTGAGGGGAAAATGGAGCGAGAGATCGACAGACGGATTGGAGCAGCATCTGCAGTGATGCGGACGTTGTACCGGTCTGTTGTGGTGAAGAGGGAGCTTAGTTCTAAGGCAAAGCTGTCGATTTACCAGTCAATCTACGTTCCTACTCTCACCTATGGTCACGAGCTTTGGGTAATGACCGAAAGAACGAGATCGCGGATACAAGCGGCTGAAATGAGCTTTCTCCGTAGGATTGCTGGACTCACCCTCAGAGATAGGGTGAGGAGCTCAGTCATCCGGGAGAGGCTCAGAGTAGAACCGCTGCTCCTCCACATTGAAAGGAGTCAGTTGAGGTGGTATGGGCATCTGATTAGGATGCCTCCTGGACGCCTCCCACTTGAGGTGTTTCAGGCACGTCCCACTGGGAGGAGACCCCGGGGCAGACCCAGGACTCGGTGGAGAGACTATGTCTCCCAGCTAGTCTGGGAACGCCTTGGTATCCCCTCTGAAGAGCTGGAGCAGGTGGCTGGGGAGAGGGAAGTCTGGGCTTCTCTGCTTGAACTGCTGCCTCCGCGACCCGGACCTCCGGAAAAGCGGTAGAAGATGGATGGATGGATGGTCCTGCATATGCGGAACATAAGTTGTAGCAAAGTTATGCGTTTGTTCACACACGTTACTTGTGAGCGACTCACAAGTTACTCATAAGTCAAAATACGTTGAGATGTCTAGCGTACCCAAAACGTATTTCTAACATATGAGTAACACTCTTTGAACCTATGTGTAACTTACTGAATGGGTTTCTAACTTACAGCTACCCTATAATGGCGTATTTGTAGCGTTGTTTCACAGGAAAAACCCGTACAGAGCTCAACTGCTGCTTGCAGTGTGCGCGCACACAGAGAGAGAGAGAGAGAGAGAGAGAGAGAGAGAGAGAGAGAGAGAGAGAGAGAGAGAGAGAAACACACATACTTCTTTGTATAATGGGACCTGTCTGGGATATGTCCGGGCACTTTCAAGCTACAGGATAAAGATCCAAATCGCTGTTTTAGCCCTCCTTGCCATGTTCTTTCTTTTCTTTTTTATCTTTGACTGCAGTCTGTATCATCAGCTGTCCAGTGCTGTTCTGATAGATATGCCAAAATGTCAGAACACCAGAGGAGGTGGATCAAATCAGCTGATTGTCCGAAGCACAGAACTCAGCTGTTTTCCACTGCACACCTAGGATTCATGGATCGGGAGGTGACGGCAATTTGGCATGACTGTGCTATGCAGAAGATAGGATAAGCTATGCAGAAGTTAAACCAGGGGTCTCCAACCTGGGGCTTCTGGAACGTTCAGGTTTCTGTGGGAAATTTTCTAATTTCAGTTCATAATTGGTCCAGAGATTTGCAAATAATTTGTCATTGTTGTGCATGTGTTCTGTAGACACCCTTGCACCCATGCACAACAGGAAATTATTTGCAAATCTTTGGACCAGTTATGAAGTGAAATTAGAAAATTTCCCACAGAAACCTGAACGTTCCAGGAGCCTCAGGTTGGAGACCTCTGAGTTACACTATTGTTGCACATAAGTTGTGAACGTCAGCAACACACTAAGCATTTGTTGTTTCAAATTATTTATAAGTTATGGAAATATTCTATATATGTTACTACTATGTTATGTATATGTCAAACTCGTTATGGATATGCATTGCATACGGCCAAAAGTGAAAAGTTCGGCATATGCCAGCATTTTAGACCAATTTTTATATGTTTTGCAAATGCTGCCTAAATCGTCAAGGTGTGACAGGGCCTATAAGTAAATAATTTTAGTATTTTATCGGCCAGACTGAACAACTTGGAGGTTGTCACAGCTGTTAGCCTGGCATTGATATTCTGCGGAAATAAGGTGACAGTGTTTATGTTTTGCCATGTATGATTGTATTGGTGGCAATGTCATTTTTGTATTGCAGGATTTGCTCCTGTTCTGCTTTTTGTACAGATGCCAGTTGTGGTGAGATAGCTATTAATGGACCAAGTATACCAGTTAATGCTAGCTGTTAGCAGTAGCTTAGCCAGTTGTTAGTTTGGATTGGTCTGTATTGCATTTCACCCAGAAAAAAACTTTGTCCAATCAGTTAAGTGACTCATGAATGTCAATCAGCAGACAGAAAAAGGAGTGTTTGAAAATAAGGGATGCAGGAGACGTTTTGAATGGGCTGGAAAACAATAGAGGGATGATTTTTCCTCTTTAAATTGCAAAATGGGACCTGGTGAAATGGGAAAAAATGGAACCTTCAAACTTAGTTGCAAAAATGGTCTGTAGACTAGAAGAAAACAGCAGTGCCTTTGGATAATTTGACCCCGAGCAGCTAATATTTAATATAGTGTTAATGTGAAAATGGTGAATGGTGCAGCTTTAAGCACCATCCCTCCCCCGATGTCTTCCTACCTCTGTTAAGCTTCCCCATCACAGTGAACTCAAAGTACTTGCTGTTGTCCCTGGGGTTGTGCAGGCCAAACACAGTGGTTCCGGTCTTGGGCTGCAACTTGAAGGAGGTTAGGATGAAAGCCTCGTTCACCCCCTGCCCGGTCAGACCCCCCTGCAGCAGATCAGTCAGGCAATCAGGCGAGGTGAGCAGATCATAGACTGTTGACAGGGTTAGGAGGGAGAGAGAAACGGGGAGAGCGTGTGAGTAATGGATGGCGAGATATGAATATTTACAACCTGCAGCCCTGCTCCGATCCCAGAGTAAACACATCCTGGGGATGACAAGGAGATGATGATGACTGCGATGATGATGTTGACCCAGTGTTTGTTGCTCTTGCGAGTCGCTGCGTCAGTCAGTCAGCGCAAACTTGGCAGGCGGATTTGGCTCGGAGAAATCACAAGGAGGTGGATTTGTGAGTAAATCAGTGTTATGTACTGCAGCTGCAAGACGTATGGTGTTTTTATTATCTTTTGTTAGGCCTGTAGTAATGCTGTTTGGCTGATAAAATGTAATGGAGCCTTCACTTTCAGGGAGAGCGATGGCAGAATTTGAACATATTGCTTTTTTCCCCTCTGACAGGCTGCTTAAAACTGAAATATCAGAAAGGAGCAGAGCACTTGCACTCATGGTTAGAGTCTCCGTCTTTAATAAAGTGACTTGGGAGTTGGTCGGGCCCCAAGAGGGATGTGCAGTGAATCTCTAGTCCACCATCTGCACACATCATGAATGCACAAGCACTATAAAAGCAGTCTGCAAGGCCCTCAGTCATGAGGGGGCAAAATTGCTCCCAAATGCTCACCAAGACAGGCTGCTGTCGGCCAAGAATACCCTAGATCAGATCTTTCCTTTCTTTTATCTCTCCCTTCTGCCCACGCCATGCTCCTTTTTTTTTTTTTTACACACAATACCAAGCTGCTGAAATTGCCTTTTTCTGTCCCTTATTTTAATCCTGATAGAAGAATTTCAAGATCATTATCTTATAATAGTCATGAAATTAATCTGAATCTGAACAACAACAGGAGAACAAAGGAATCTGGAAGTGTGCTCCCTATCTGCAAAGGCATCCATGCACATAAAAGCACTTACTCCTGCTGTTCATAAGTTTTCTGGACAGGAGGGCCTTGAGGAGGTCAGGGTTGTCTTGCACCCCAAAAAAAAAAAAAACCTGAGAAAGTGCCTCACTTCACCCCTCTGATTAACCTCAGATTTCAAGGTTCATAAAATGAGTTTAGCTGAAAGCCATAAAGCAATCCAATGTCTTGTCCTTTCCTTAACACCGGCATGTAAATCTGTCATGGTCGGATGGCAGCAAAGTCTGCAAATGGTCAACATTCTTGGGTTTAGTGCTGGAGGGTTTGTGTGTGCAGGGAGTGCTGATTTATTGTTGTTTAGATGTCAACATTAACCAGTGATGAAGGAGCAACATCATTAACATCAGTAATAAGTTAATGTAAACAGTGAAGTCACATTTAGCCATGTGGAGGAGAAAAAGTTTGCATTTTGTGAGAAAGAAAAAGAACATCAGGCTGTTAAATCTGCATAACTCCTTTGTTGTACATTTAGTAGCACAAGAAAATAGTCCAATACACATCAGTGATGCATTTGTTACTAATTTATATGCAAATGTTTCTATTGCCTTTTAGCTGTCTTTGGCTTCTCCTGAAGAATGTATTCACTCACCCATTCTCACAAAAGGGAATTGTTCATCTCAGCGTTTTTGTTTTTTTTTTTTGCTACATAAAAACTAGGTTTAAAAAAGCTAAGATTTATTATTGCATTATGACCTAACTTTTGTGTAGATCCAGAATGACAGTTTTTGTTAAAACTGAGTTATTTTTTCCAAGTAAAAACCATGTAGTCATGTAATATTTCCCTTGTTCTTAACACAAAGGGCCCAGTTTTGATGGTTTTCAGTGCGTTCTTATGCTAGTAGTTTTGTTAGTTTCTGTCAGCTGTCTGTTTTTTACACTTTGCGTCACGCCATCTAATTACCAGTAGACAGTGCGCCGGCTTTGGGCTTGGAGGAGTGGCTTTCATTTCAAAGAGGTGTGGCGGCATGCAATCTCATGCACATCACTATTATTGTGCATTTTATGACAGTGCACATTGTTTAATGCTATTTCAGCTGCATATTTTGAAATCGCACAGCTCTGGAGTTCAGGAGTTCATGAGGAAACGGCATGCACTGAGATTTTCTGTTATTTTAATGAAGAGAGTTTTAACAGTTTTAATTTAATCACCCATCATTTTAATTATAATATGATGATAAACTTAACAGTATTTTATTCCATCCACATTCTCATTTTGATTGTGGAGTTATGGTGGGAGTCTATAGATTAGACATTAATGTATTATTTTTTTAGGGGAATGAATGACTGAACAGGGAGTGTAAATGACAGACCTTTCCTGTGAAAGTTTTCTGTCCACTAATCTGTCATATGTTGAGTCATATCACATCATCCTATCTCATGTCCTTTTGTGCTTGCACTTCCCAATTAATGAACAAAGACATTTCCTGTTAAATGAGGACAGTTAAATACGACCTATTTGAAGACACAACAGGGTTTTTTACTACACAGAGGAAAAAAAGCATTAGGTGGGTTTATGATTCAGTCCTCCCTTTAATTTAACTATACCAGACCGCAGCCGGATCAGTCTGCCCTACCAGGAAAACGGATGTCACCATAACCCTGGAAAAGAGGTAGGTGTGTGCAAAACCGATGTCCATTATTATCTAATGATGACAGGTTTTACAATTTTAACCTCATTCACTGTCATTCTTTTAAAAGAATGATTCGAAACAAAGATATCCCGACAGTTGTTTTGAATTGAAACAACAATTTTGCATTCACCAGAGCAGATTAACAGAGCTCAGACTGAGATGAGCTGGCTCACTCTTTCTTGGTTTAAAAGAGAAGTTTGGATGAACGATAACAGAAAGAAATTTTGCAAGTCTGTCAAAATCATGGGCAGAGAGAAAGACTGGCATAATCTCTGAACTGTAGTCGACAGCTCTCACCCGTGTGCAAGCAAGGCTGTCAGTTAAAAAGCTCCTCAAAAGCTCCTTGCTCTTAATGCATTTTCACTTTGTGAATGAGCCCACATTGTCTTCAGCGCAAAACAGATTTGTCCTCCCATTTAAATGTTTTATATTACTAATGCAGCTTTGATCTCATGCCCATTTATTAAAGGGAATGAGAGGAAAGGCAGTGATTGGTTTATTTTACATTACACCCTAAACACACCTCTGAATAATTAAGAGCATTAGGAAAGCCTATTTCGACTTTGCGCCCGGCAGAAAATTGGGTTTTGTGCAGCCGTGATAGAGAAATGAACTTGGAAATGGCCATAAATGCATCCTACACCTCTGACAACTGATGACTGACCGTGTCCTTGTAATACGGCCAAAAGTGTGATTTCCAATTGCTTATGCCTAAAATAAATAGAAAATACCTCATTTTTAACCTTTAAACTTAATTTACATTGCGTTTGTAAATAGGGCTGGGTATCATCTCATGCTGCAGTGATTAGTCAGTTAATTGACTAGTTGATTGGCAGAAAATAATCAACAACTAATTTGATAAACATCTAATCACCTGAGCACCCTTTTCCACCCATTTATCTATATTGGATCATGAGATGAAAATTGATTTGGATTGGAAAATCAAAATTTTAAACCCACCCCTAGATGTAAAACTTGAAACTAATAAAAGTAATTTCTAAAGATGTTTGTTCACTTTTGTATAATTTGATTATAAATGTATGTCATTTTTGATTCATATGTTTGTTTTATTTATACCTGATGTAAATGAAGATGTGCAGACTTGGCCATTTTTTTTTATATGGACAACATAGGTTAATTTCAAAATATTGTTATCCAGGGCCTCTCCGTGGATTGCCACCTTATTATGGTGGAGGGGTTTGAGTTCCCGAATGATCCCAGGAGCTATGTTGTCGGGGGCAACTTGCCCCTGGTAGAGTCGCCCAAGGCAAACTGGTCCTGGGTGAAGGGCCAGACTAAGAGCGGTCCAGTAGATCTCCAAGAAAAACGTTACATTAAGGACCCAGTGTACCCAAAGGAGGCAAATGAGTTTGCCCTACAGTGGGCTCATGGCAGTGGTGGGAAAAAAGATCAATTCCATGATGGATCGCGATACTTTGCACTGGCAACAATGCATCGATCCATAAATGCAGGGATTGATCTTTTATTTAAAAAAAATGTGCATACACATGCTTTTAGGTTATCAGTTAATCAATGATGTTTTCAGTCCACTAGATGGCGCAAAGCAAGCACCCAGTCAAGTGAAGTCATGGCTGGTCTCGGAGACTTGCAGCCAGCTTTGAAAGTTAGGAAGCAGTTCGCTCAGTTAGCTCAAATGTCGGGCCTTTTTTGGATTTTATAACAAAGATGGAAGGAAAGACCTTGACATGACATAACCCTGAAGAAGTGCTGCATGAACAAAAGAAAAAGCACTTGGAACACAGCAGGCTACACACGTCTTGGAGCAGCGTTAGCAATGACTAAGCTAAAGCGATACCGGCATGGAGCTTTATCTCCAAGTGTCAATTAAGTAAAGTTTATTTATGAAGCACTTTTCAGAGACATATAGTCACAAAGCCTGCACAATTAAATGGAATAAAAGGAAGTTGATAGATAAAAATAATTTGAAAAATACAAAAACAAGTTAAAACACAAGATTAAAATAATTTAAAAATATCAGACTTTAAAAATCAGATGAAACTAAACAGAAATCTTCATTAAACAAACAAGTTTTCCACTGCTTTTTAAAAGAGTCCACAGAGTCAGCTAGACGTACCTCAAGTGGGAGTCTATCCCAAACAGCACCGTCCACCACCCTCCCTGTGTGCAGAGACGTGTCTCTGCAGAAAATGAAGCCCTGAGAATACTTTATTATGTGAAAGAGATGTCAACAGTTTTACTTTGGGACATGATTTGAGGTTGGAAAAGGTGAAAAAAAATTAAGTATATGGGATTGTGATACTTGATTATCGCGATATCGTGATTATCGTTGAATCGTGGTAGGATCAAATTGTGACCCAAGAATTGCGATCTGAATCGAATCACGAGGTCCCTCACGATTCCCACCCCTAGATCATGGGAATCATGGTGCTATGTGAACTGGACGGAAGTCTGGGCTACTCTGCCTGGACTGATGCCCGTGTGACTCAGATCCCCAGATAAGTAGTGGAAGATGGATGGATGTTATCCAGGAGACAGAAGTAAACTTTGAAGAGAATAATGCCTGCTCTTGTATTTTTATAATATAAGCAATTAAGAAATAACCAGTGTTATGAGTAACATGTTACTGTAACGTCACTACTTTTGCAGTAACGTGCTATGTAATGAAATTACTGTTTAAAAATTCAGTAATGTGTTACAGTTACTGAAATTTGATCAGATCAGTTACGTTTTATTAATATGGCCCGGGTTAACAAGGCCAGGAGTTCCTGGCAGCGGAGGGCGAAGGACAGAGCTGTGTGGAGGAAGCTGATCAGACCAAAATGAAACAGTCATTGTCGCCCCCGACAGACTGCTATGATGATGATGAATATGGGTAGATATTTTTAGTGCAAATAAATGAATATACAAACTGACCCTACCGTAGCTGAGACGTAGCCGTCAGATGACATGACCTGTTGTAGAGAGCTGAGTCTTCACTACTGAGCAGAGGAAGAGATGAAGCTACTTTGTTTTTATGGAAATAGATTATTTTTCCTTTGTCGCAGTTAAAGACAAAAACATATTGGTGGGTTGCAAACTAAAGTGCCAGTTGAGACCTACTGCAATCTTGAGAAGCGCTTGAAAACTGGGCAGTAGTGGCCTACAGGTTAGGGATGTGAACTGGTGAGTGGAGGGTTGCCGGTTCAATCCCCGGCCCTGCAGGATCAAATCTGGATGGGACAGATAGCATAGCAGCATTTGCCCCACCCTCCTAAACCCCACTGTGGTGCCCTTGAGTAAGGCCCTTAACCCCAACTGCTCCAGTGGAGCTACTCAGTGGCCACAGGTCAATCTGTGGTTGTACTTGGCAGCTTCCAGGTGTGAATGTGTAATTGTGTGAACAGGGTGTCCTTGAAAAAGAGAGGTTGCCTCTCAATGGAACTCCCCTGTATAAATAAAGGTTAAATAAAAATAAAATGAACAGCAACAAAGTTCCAACAAAGCTAGTGCTAAGTAACGGCTAGCTATGTTAACACCACCGTGTTAGTGGATCTACGCTATCTGAACAGCCATGGCTGGATGTAAAGTGGAAGTACTCTTGTCTCAACAGCCATGGCTGGATTTCAAGCACAGGTGTGCATTTGGACAGTTTGTGACCCAGCAAGAATTAAGCCGACTGACTGCCAGATACGTCATTACAGACTGAAGATGTGATAAGTCACTTTCCATCAGGCAGCTGGGACTGTGATCCACTGAAGTTAAAACACATTTACTTGCTACCTGGATAAAAGTTATTCAAAAATGGATTTTGATCTCCAAGAGGAATTTGAGGGACTGGATCATGACTCTGTCACAGCAGACATTTGGACTGTGGCTAATCGACATTTTCTTTGGATCATTGCACATCGGATTAAATCCATATCATAAAGGTAAGATAAACATGGACAGCTTCATGCAGTGTTGCCAACTCGCACTCCAAAATGAGGAGATTACTGGCAATATCGTGTTGATTTTCTTCAGATTTTTCCCACAGTAAGAGCTCTCAAGGCAGGATAAAGCAGACTGAACATGTTCTAAAAGCTCTGTCTGAAACGGTCTGTTTTCAGCCTAACATTAAGCAGAAACTTGTGCAATACAGAAAAAATTTCTTGAGCAACAACAAATACAGACTTTAACACAATATCCATTACAACAGCTAAATTGCATTGAATGCATAATAAAGAGTATCTATTTGGAAATTATTGGCAGCACCTTCATTTGGAAACTTCCTATCCGCAGCAGTCCCCCACCACACGGTACGAGCGCAGAGGAAAAAAGAAATGATTACCTCCGCCAAGGGGAGAAAGTAATGTTTTTAGTGGCGTTGGTTGGTTTGTTGGTTTATCTGTCTGTTTGCAACATTACTCCAAAAGTTATGAACAGATTTTGATGAAATTTTCAGGAAAGGTATGTAATGGCACTGGGAACAGATGATTAGATTTTGGTGGTGATTCGTATCACGATCTGGATCCAGACGTTTTTGGGGGGAAAATTGACCTTCCCCTTTAAGATGTGTCCACCCCTTTAAGACATGCCCACAGATGCTGTGTCTCAATTCAGGTTCTGCGTCCACCAAGTGTGCATTTCTAGGCCTGATACGTCACTGTGCTGTGTCGATGTCGAAGCCTGTCCCATTCCGTGGGCTCCCTCACATGTGGCAAACAAATGCAGCCTTCAAAACCTCAAAAACGAAGGATACATGAAGAATATCCTTGCGACCCTAATATATCCCAGCATTCAGCTTGTGGCTCAGCCTGGCTTTTTCTTTTGCTTTTTTGCTTTTCTCTGCTCAGACAGAAACGGAGCAAGGTTTGTTTTTTTTTTTCCCTTGGATCAGACAGAAGCGAAACGAAGTCAGAAACAGTTCAGAGTAAGTTTTTTGCTTGAATTATGCAGCCGTTTGAACGTGAAAACACCAGTATTCCAGAAAACAGCAACATCCGATTATTTTTTAAGCTTACGTTATGTGACATTACTTTTTTCTGATGTGCTTTATGCGTCGCTTAATGTATTAACATGTTGAACTGTTATTTTTTCTGAAGTGAGACCTTTTTTCCCTATTAATGTTAATTTATTAACTAATGTCAGTAATATAAAAATACAGTCTGACATGGTTGAAATAACTTGCTGTAAGATAATAAAGTCCCGTAGAGACATCTGGAAGTTGATGTTATTTATTACCTCCGCCAGGCCGAAAAGGCCAGGAGGAGGTTATGTTTTTGCCAGGGTTTGTCTGTTTGTTTGTCTGTCTGTCTGTCTGTTGGTTAGCAAGATAACTCAAAAAGTCTTGGACGGATTTCCATGAAACTTTCAGGCGTTGTTGGAAATGGTACAAGGAAGAACTGATTAAATTTTGGGGATGATCCGGATCATCGTCTGGATACAGGAATTTTTTTAATCATTTTTTAACACTGTGACATACGGCTATTTTCAACATGTGCGCAGGCACAATGGAGGGCGCTGGTCATCGCGTCTGACCAACATAAACTCCGCCTTCTTCAACGTTTTAGGCACAAAAACACGCGGAAAACACCGTGCCTGTGTTTGCGCGACGCTGCAAAAGCTGAGACGGGCAGCTGTCCGCCGCCGGATTATTTGGCAGAAATTCCCCTGCCAGCCATAGGCGCTGCGCAAAAACCAGCTGCTCGGCAGCGTGCTGTGTGCCTGTGTTTGCGCAACGCTGCAAAAGCTCAGACAGCCAGCTGTCCGCCGCTGGATTATTTGGCAGAAATTCCCCGGTCAGCCATAGTAGCTCCGCAAAAAGAAGCTCTCTGCCGGGCAAGTTTCCAAATCATCTTTGGCCGCGGAGCGCAACCCCAATAAAGATAAAGATTACATGTACCACGAAGGTCGACTGCAAGCAAGATGTTTGTGTCTGTGAACATTCCGTTTTTTTTGCGAGTTGATACGTAACGATGTTTACAGTTTGATGACAAGGTTGCTGCCATGTAACAATCATCTTATATCAGCAATTGTCAACTCGTCACTCACACTTCAGCATTTGGAAGTGGTGGCGTTCCATTTTATACTGAGTCCAGTATTGTATGTTATTGTTGTTACAAGACCGCCGACTGTCTGCTGATCTGGATATACTTTTATTTATTTATTTATTTATTTTCTACTCCTTTTAGTTCTGCATTTAATATGAACCCTGAGTTTGAAATAAACGTTTGATTTTTTAATAAAACCCACGCCAACCCGTCTACCTAATTGGCATCCGTCAGTGAAGCCCTCAGTGCTGCTTTCAGTGATCTAAAACGCTCACATAACCCATTGGCCTGTGGGTTGTACGCAGTTGTGTCATGACTTCTTTTGTTTTTTCTTTTGAATTCTTGGATGGAACATGGGTGGCAAATATAAGCTGCGGATTCAGCCATCACATATTTCGGATAACTTATGTTGAACTGTATAATCACAGGAGCTATTGTCTAATTTGACCTTGTTGGATTTTATTACCCCCTTTGTTATATTATTCACTTTCTTTTAACCTGTACTCTTAATCTATTCGAAATAAAGATTAATTCATTCGTTCATTCAATTGCAACGCCCCCAGCCTGGGAGTTTGCAGATGCAGGACATGGACACAACACCAACACTTCAGTTTATTACCTCCGCCAAGGAGGTAATGCTTTTACTACTGAACCACTAATCCTATCATTGTGAATCCAATTGCTACTCAGATGTTTTCATGGTCAAGGAATCTGACAACGTACACACAAACACTGTATGGGGGGAACTGTGGCGCTTGGCGGAGGTCTGCGCTCTCCGAGTGCTTTTCTAGTTTGCTTATGTGGTGCTGTAAAAAAAACAAAACACCTAAGGTTATTTTTAGAGAAAACAGAGCACTCTATGATGCTGAGGAGGGACAGGAAGTCTGTAATATTTTTTTTATTATTCTGATCTTAAAAATGTCCCATAGGAGGCCATGGTCTATGAGGCTGCAACTCCTGAATTGAGACACAGTCAGTTACATGGGGTCCAGAGGACTTGTTCCGGCAGCTGTCATGTTACCCACACAGTATGTAAACACACAGCGCTGGACATCGTTTAATTACCTCCGCCAAGGGGAGGAGGTAATGTTTTGGGCAGCGTTGGTTGGATATGGATCTAGGATTTTTTAAAAATTATTTATATAATATTGAGCTTTTCATGTACTTCCCCTTTGAGACGTGTCCACGGAGTTGCACGTTGGCATGGTGGACAGATGATTAGATTTTGCTGATGATTCAGATCACAATGTGGATCCAGGGATTTAAAAAAAAAAAAAATTATATTTTTTTTTACCTCCACCAGGGGAGGAGGTATGTTTTTGCGGGTGTTTGTTTGTCTGTTAGCAACATTACTCAAAAAGTTATGAACGGATTTTGATGAAATTTTTAGGAAAGGTGTGTAATGGCACAGGGAACAGATAATTCGACTTTAGTGATAATCTAAGAGTGCATACCTCCAGCAAGGGCTTTATTTGTATTTGTGCAGCAAGATTACACAAAAACTACTGGATGGATTTGGATGAAATTTTCACCAGAGGTGGTCCTTGGGCTACAGAGGAAGCGATTACATTTTGATGATGATCTGAGAATGCATACCTTCACCAATGCTCTTATCTTCTCACAGAGTTTTAGCAACCATACTCCAAAACTACTGGATGGATTTTGTTGAAATTTTCATCAGAGATGGTCCTTGGGCTGCAGAAGAACCCATTAGATTTAAGATAAGATAAGATAAGCCTTTATTAGTCCCACAATGGGGAAATTCCAGGATTGCAACAGCACAGGGATAGCAACACTCAGAGCAACAATCAGAAGACAAGAAAAAAACAAGAACAGCTAGTAAACATATGTACATATTACTATATATATATATATATATATATATATATATATATATATATATATACTGTATATATATATATATAGAGAGAGAGAGAGAGAGAGAGAGAGACACACACACAGTGCGGAGCATTATGGTTGGTGAATGTGCAGCAGAAAGTCCAAGCTCTCTCTCCGCGGATGCGGCGGGCCAGCTGGAAGTCTTTGGGCATGATGGTGACCCCCTTAGCGAAGAAGAGACCACCAGGTAGGCCTCGCCGGCCTCCTGCAGAGCCACGACGGCGAAGCTCAGGAAGCGCAGGTCGGTCTTGGAAGTCCTGAGCGATCTCCCTCACGTGGATTTCTGGCAGTGACGGATCTCTCTCGGAGCCACGGGCCTGTAACGGTGAGGCTTCTTCACTCCGCCGGTAGCCGGAGCGCTTCTCCGAGCAGCCTTGGTAGCCAGCAGCCTCCCGGGGGGCCCCCTCCTCCAGCAGATTTTATGGGCGGTCTGCCTGGTTCTTGCCATCGTTCTTTATCATTCCGTCTTATATTTCCCGCACGCCGCCCAAACTCCAACTTTTGGAGCTGATCTATGAGTGCATACCTCTACCAAGATCCTATCTTGCAATTTAAGGTGGGATGGAGGCAGGGAGGTATGGACGGATGGACAAAGGGAGGGAAGGAAGGAGCCTTGGTGGAGGTATGCACTCTGAGTGCTTTTCTAGTTTATTCTGTTGCTCTGTATTGTCTATCAAAGTCTGTTTTTCTGGAAAAAAATTACTGATTATTCTCTCTCTTTCCATGTCTGACTCCTACCTGTCTGTCTATCTGCTGCGCATCTTGACACACACCCGTCTCATCAGATACTCATCTTTCCTTTACCAGGAGTTGTACTGGGAGGAGGGGTTCTCCTTGGGAGTTTGCCAGGGCGGGGGCATGCGTTGGTCTGTGTCCAGACCGGAGATTCACAGCTTTAAAGCTCATTGACAAGATGTAGCAATGATTTTACCTCTAAAGATGTATAAAATGTTCAAACACTGGCTGTAGTGTTATACTTGCTCGTTTGTTTGTGGTTTTATGGTGTTTTTCCTTGCGCAAGCTCCCACAGCGGGGTACTTTCAAGCAGGTGGACTTTTTTCAACACTAACCCCGCACTTCATACGTGCGGTCAGGATGGAGACGTGAACAAACGTTCACCGGCGAGCCGGGGGAGACAGAGGAAGGGATGGTGTGGGAAAACTTGTTCCACCCAGTCTCTTCAGCAGGTGTTTTCGCTGATTAGCAATCCTTGAAGCTGATCAGAGCATACACCTGTTGAGACTGGGTGGAACAGAAAACCTGCAGTGGAATAGCCCTCGCTGCCCATCCCTGGGTTAGACTGAGGGTTTGAGCGCTACTCGGGGACAAATTTGATTGGCGAAATTGGCGGAAGTTGACGACGATTGGCTAAAATTGGGGGAAAGTTGCGGTGATTGGACACAGTTGGAGGGTCATGCAAAAACACGCAGCCAAACAGTGATTTCATGTGAATTTGTGTGATCGCAGCCTTCAGCTCCAGACCCAAAAGGATTAAGTGGTTAAGAAAATAAATGGAAGGATAGAGAAAATTGAGCAGTTTGAGGGGGCGGAGGGGGAAGCACATCCCAAAACCAAATTTGATAATTGAATATTTGGGTACTGGTCTAAATACATTATTTTTTACATGGATGCACTTGTTTTCAGGATCTCTCTTTTTCAGCAAGTAGCCTCTAAGTTTATCATTTTGTAATTTATTGTTGAGCAGATATTGTATCATTGATTTTGGTATACAGCCACCAGAAAAGTAGTAGAAGTAAACAAAATGGTGAAATTGCAATGTGGAGAGCTAAATAATGGACTTTATATTATTACAAACTCTCTACAGCAAAGTGAAGCTTCAGATTCAGATGATTACACCATACAGAGGACCCCTTTTCATTGCTTTCCTGCAGCCATTTGATACATTGCTACTCTACAAATATTGATTAGAGCCACTGTAAAGATTAACTTTGGCTGTGAGTAGAATCTGAGTTTTAAATTCAGATATTTTCAGCTAGCAGTGAAGTCATCCCGGAGATGTTGATATTGATCAGTACCCCCAATAACTCTTGTGGAATGTAATGACTGCGCTGCTCTCCTGTTTTGTAAATTCATGTAGACAAAGAGCCATTTGCAAGGGAAATGATAGATGATGAAACCCATTAATCTGGTCTTATTTCATACTCAACATCCGGCGCCTGTTGCCAAAAAAATAGTCAGGATTAATGGGTGCTTCAGAGGCAGCCCATCAATCATCCAGGTATGACTTTTCCGGCAGGAAGCCGATAAAGTCTATAAACACCAACATTTCGTCAACGTGTCATCTTTGGGGCTGCGTTTATGTGCGACCTTGAGTTCATCCGTTCGTCAGATGGAGGGGACAGCTCGTGTGTGACTTGGAGTTAAATATTTTGCCCAGATCATCTCTGATCGTTTCCATGTGTGCGACCCAGCTGAGAGTCGGTTTGAGCCAGAAAACACTGAATATCCTGAGCTGCAATAATCGGGCACATCTGGCCAGATCAGAGGTGGGCAGTAGCTAGTTAAATTTACTTAGGTACACGTAATCAAGTAACTTTTTTTAACAGAATTTTGCTTTTATTCTTGGATACCTTTTACTGTTACTTGAGCACAAGTCTTTGGGATACTTTTGATTTCAGTGATGCAAAAATGTGCTTGTTAATGCTATAATAACTTGTTCTACCAGAAATTACTGATTCTTTAGTCATTATAGTGCATTTGTAATTTTAAGGTACTGAAATCGGGGTTGAAATTGTTCTTCTATTCTGGCTCAAGTGCTGAGGAACAAGAAAAAAATTTGAGTAAAGAGTTGCAGATTTACATTGGAAAAATTCACAATTTTGTTATGGCAGCTCGGTGGAGTAGTGGTTAGCACTGTGGCAGCACAGCAAGAAGATCATGGGTTTGATCCCACCCCTGACCATCGGTGACTCTTCTGTGTGAAGTTTGCATGTTCTCCCCGTGTCTGCGTGGGTTTTCTCCAGGTACTCCGATTTCCTCCCACAGGCCAAAGACATGCAGGTTAGGTTAATTGGCATCAGCTGGAGATTCTAAATTGTCTTTGGGTATGGATGTGTGAGTGAAAGGCTCTCTGTCTCTCTCTGTTAGCCCTGCGATGGACTGGCGATCTGTCCAAGGTGTACCCTGCCTCTCGCCCAAAGGTGCTGGGATTAAGCGGTAGATGAAAAATTTTGTCATGGAATGGTTACAATTCCATAATTTTATTATAAAATGGTGAGAAATAATCAAATGTATGAGGAAAAAGTCATACATTTACTGGAAAAACTTCTCAAATTTATGAAAAATAAATCCTTATAAATTTACAAAAACAAAAAGCAAATATGAGGGGGGAAAAGTTGAGAGATGCAAAGTTACATAGAAAAAATTCTATCACAAAATGGACACAAGAAAAAAGTTGTAAATTTGTAAGAAAAATATAATTATTAGAAAGTCATACATTTACAAGAAAAATTCTCAAATTTTTGAGGAAAAAAAATTATAAGAATTGCAAATTAATGCAAAAGTCATAATTTTATTACAAAATAGTCACAAATGAATAAAAAGTAGTAAATTTATTATTTGAAAAAGTCAGATTTTTGAGGAAAAGTTTGAGTAAATTTATTTTAAATGATAAATTATACATTTACAAGAAGATTTCTCAAATTTATGAAAAAAATCCTCACAAATTTGTGAGAAAATAAAGACAAATATATGAGGAAAAAGATGCAAATTTACTTGGAAAAAAAGTCAGCTTTATTATAGAATGATCAGAAATTCATAAGAATGAAATAGTGAAGTTATGATAAAAAAAGTCATAAAGTTGTAAGAAATAATTAGAAGTATATGAGGAAAAAGTGAGACATTTACTAGAAAATTTCTCAGATTTATGAAAAAAAATCCTTACAAATTTACAAGAACAAAACCTATGAGAAAAAAGTTGCAAATTTATTTAGGAAAAAAGCTATAGCAGAATCGAACAATTACAAAAATCTAGAAAATTTATTTAAAAAATTAAAATTAGTAGAAAAATCATACATTTACAAAAAATATTTCTTAAATTTTTGAGAAAAAGAATTACAAATTAACACAGAAAAAGTCACGGTTTTATTAAAAAAATGTATAACATTTATGAAAATGTAAACTTAATAGACATTACAAGAAAATTTTGGAAATTTGTGGAAAAACACCACAAATTTTTGAGGACAAAAACCAAATATTAGTAAAATTGTTAAGTAAAAATTGATAAGAAAATCTTGCAAATTTATTTTTATAAAAATCTCAACTTTATAGAAAAATAACCAATTTGTTAGGAAAAAAAATCATACAAGAAAAAAATCTCAGTTTTATGAAAAAAAAAATCTTCACAAATTTAAGAGCAAAAATAGAAATTTGTGTATAAGAGGTTGCAAATTTATGTGGCGAAAAACCTCGGGAACATTTTTCGGCGCCTCCTCTGACTTGTACTTGAGTAATTCATATCATGAGGTGACTCTACTTTTACTTGAGCACAATTTCTGGCTACTCTACCCACCTCTGAGTTTGGTGGACTTGAAAATCAGGGTGACTTTTCTTCAGAGGAAGGCTGGTGGGGGTTTAAAACTGAACTTTTGTCTGCTTTTCTTCTTAGTCTTTCTTTGCTTCCATTTCAGGAACACAAAGAGCTATCTGACTGGCCTGTCTCCTCCAGCGCTGACAGGTATATTTAGCATTTTATTCGCACCTCAGTGAGTATCACACACATTGTCTAATCCTTTGTGTTCTTTGCCTCTGCATATGATATTCCCTTTCACGGCGCCTGCTTCATCCATTATGCATTAAACCCATACCCAGTGTGTTAAAATACTGACTAGTGAAGCTATTAAATCTTTTTTTTTTTTTTTTTTTTTTTTTTTTTTACATATTGTAGGAGAAAAATCTGCCATTCAGCAAAGAAAATCAAAGACATCTTATTTAACATGATGAAATGTGTTTTTAAAAATATTTGTAGACATGTTGCGATTGCTGACACATTTGGTGAAATAACTGGACGACAAAAAAAAAAAATCACTTTGGATAATACTCACCCAAAGCCTGGGCTTCCACGTGTAAGCACAGCTTTAACAGCAGCTGCCAGACCAGAATGAGGGCTGTCCACACACCCATTTTGTCCTTCCAGCTGGTCCCAGATCTGCAGTTTCTTTTTAAGTGTCTTAAACAGAGCCTCTTCCCCTCTATGTCTTCCTTTTTTTTCCTTTTTTTTTAAAAAAAAAAATCAAGCCTATGGCAAAAGTGTCACATTAAGCCTCATAGAAGCTGCTGACTGTTTTTGTGTGTGACTGTGAAGAGGGAGATCATTGGAGTCTTATTGAGGGAGGAGCGTCAGGACCGGGACCTGCATTTAAAACCTTCCTCCTGGGGCCCCATGCAGAGAAGGAGTGACCTGGGGAAGCTCTTTGCATTGGCTCCCACCGGCTGCTACTAATTCCCACAGGCTCTTACACAAACCTGCTCGTGATTCACCACTCATGTTTGGCCTCTGAAATCATATTTGAAACCAAACTGAGCCCAGAATATTTTTAGACTCATGAGTTCATGCTTAAGGTGAATTTCTAATATTGTTTTCCCTCCTCCAGCTTTTTTACAATCCACTATGTCTTTCACACTCTCCCTGACAGACAGTGAGATTCTTTGACTCTCCTCCCAGCCATCAGATGTAACACCTTTCCCATGTGTCATTGCTTAGTTCTTCCATCCGTGGGCAAAGTCAGGATATTAACACTCTGGAACTTGTGCCTTCACAAGTTGAGTTTACCGGCCGACAGGCAGCTGGCTTACATGTCCTCTGGGTTGTCAGCTTGTCTGCCACATTTGGCCGAGAGGAACAGACTTAGGCCCCGGTGATGTTTATTTTGTTTTCCTTCCTGTTTTACTTTGTTCTATTGGTGGCCATTGACCACATTAACCACACAGAGTTTCTTTTTTCCATTAATGATGTTCCAAATTAAAAGAAGATAAACATGTGCATCTGTGAGTCATAGTTTCCATACAGCCACTACAGTACCACAGGTGTTCCTTGTGGTTAGTCTATAGCTGTAAAACTGCGTCCTTCTGTTGCTGTTTAATGATATGGACAATGCACCAGTGTACTGGAACCCTTTCCTACAGCACTAGTGAAAGCCAACAGTTCTGCCACAAGTCCTCTGATCACCACCATAATGACCCACTCCCTCCAGAATGGTTATATTCCATCAGCTCTAAAAACTGCTATAATCAGACTACTTCTGAAAAAGCCCACTCTAGATCCAGATGTCTCTGCCAACTATAGGCCCATCTCCAACCTTCCATTTCTTTCTAAATTTTGGAAAAAGTAACTGTCGCCCACCTTCAGGACCATCTCGAGCACTAGAACCTATTGGAAAAAATTTCAGCTTGGTTTCTGTTTTGCCCACAGCACAAAAAAGGCCCAGGTCAAAGTAACAAATGATCTTCTGATGGCAGCTGTTAATGGCTTATCCTCTCTCTTCATCGTCCTCAGTCAGTCTGCTGCATTTGACACCACTGACCATGGCATACATCTAAGTTGGCTGCATCAAACCATTGGACTCACAGATACTGTTTATGTTTATTCCATCTTACAGACAGAGCAGAGATCATTTCCATTGGAAATGCAAACTCTCAGATGCTCTCTATTACCTCTGAAGTTCCTCAGGGGTGAGTCCATGGCCCGTCACTCTTCACGTCATTAGGCGCAATGGAAGCTCTTTCTGTTGCTATGTTGATGACACTATACTGTACATAAAAATGGGCACATTCTCCCCTTCAGCTTCATCGTCATTGACACAGGTTACATGGTCACAGTAAACCGATTACTGGGAATAAACCAATAACAGCAATAGTCAGTTTTGTCATGTTTACATGCACTGAATAAACATATTATTGGATGGTAAACCAATTGAGTTAATGGCCCTGGTTACATGGTTGTTATCAGATTTTTCTGTTTACATAGTCACTTGAATAATCAGATAACTTCAGAAATCCAATCATAGCTGATTTATTCGTATACATGTAAAATTGTCATTGTCATCAACCTCATTATTAAAACTCACCGCCTGTCTGGTGAAAATCAAGGAAGCACAACTTCAAAAACTGAGGCAATCTTGATTGGTACTCCACACCAGGTTCTGTCATCTTCCATATCATTTCCTTCTCCAGTCACATCATCTCTTCTACTTAAAGCATATCTTTTTAGCAGAAACTTTTAATCAACCTACTGGTTTCTGCTAGTTTTCTTTTAGTATATTTTATCTTATCATTTCTAGCAGAACTTATGATTTTAGCCTTGCTAATTTTAATAAAAATGCTGTTTTTAATCCTAGCTTTTATATTGATGTACTCACCTTATAACAGAATTTTGTTTCAAATGTAAAATGTGTTACAAATAAAATGTATTATTATTATTGTTATAACATGCAGGCAGCAGCAGGAGGACTCTCAGGGCCTGGTTTGCTAAAAAATTGTGGCTATTAAAACAGATGCAAAGTTGATAGCACCCACAAAAATAGAGCAAACTGATTTGGTAAGATCATGCAATGAAGAGTGTGCTGTTCATGTCAGCATAACTGTACATAGCGTGGATTTTATATGTTTGCACAGTGGACTGTTTCAGCCAGAGTGTGCAAAATAAAGGGAGGGGCAAATGCAAATACATTCATCGACCGGTTACTAAGTGGTATACTGAAGCTTGCATCTTCTTTGATTGCATCTCTTTGTAATACAGTAACTTTGAAAAACAGGAGCAAACTGCTTGCATTGAGATGGAGAAGAGGAAGAGTAATCAAAGAATGCTTCAGGAGCACGTGTTTTCCCCATTTGTGTTAATATATTTAGAATAACAGAAGAAATAAAATGGACAATTATACCTGCTGGAATGTCAGAGTTGGTGTTGGAATGGGAGTGGCAGAGTCACCGACAAAAATACACTTGAATTGATTCTATCCAAAGTCCTGGTTGCATCCAGAGGAGGGTTCTGGTGTGTCTGGATGCATTTCTGCACATTCAGGGCCTGGACCCTGTACCGCTGCTGGTAACCAATTGCTGACAAGGTCAGTGTTTTGCAAGTTGCATATATAGTGGTGTGAAAAAGTATTTGACCCCTTCCTGATTTCTCATTTTTTTGTATGTTTGTCACACTTAAATGTTTCAGATCATCTAACAAATTTAAATATTAGACAAAGATAACACAATTAAACAGTTTTTAAATGAAGGTGTTTATTATTAAGGGTAAAAAAAATCCAAACCTACATGGCCCTGTGTGAAAAAATGATTGCCCCCCCCCCCCCATTAAAACATAAATTAACTGTGGTTTATCACATCTTTGGAAAGCTGAGTTCAATTTCTCTAGCTACACCCAGGCCTGATTACTGCCACACCTGTTCTCAATTAAGAAATCACTTCAATAGGACCTGCCTGACAAAGTGAAGTAGACCAAAATATCCTCAAAAGCTAGACATCATGCTGTGATCCAAAGCAATTCAAGAACAAATGAGAAACAAAGTAATTGAGATCTATCAGTCTGGAAAAGGTTATAAAGCCATTTCTAAAGCTTTGGGACTCCAGTGAACCACAGTGAGAGCCATTATCCACAAATGGCGAAAACATGGAACAGTGGTGAATCTTCCCAGGAGTGGCCGGCCCACCAAAATTACCCCAAGAGCGCAGCAACAACTCATCCAAGAGGTCACAAAAGACCCCACAACAACATCGAAAGAACTGCAGGCCTCACTCCAGACTCCACCATAAGAAAGAGACTGGGCAAAAATGGCCTGCATGGCAAAGTTCCAAGACACAAACCACTGCTGAGCAAAAAGAGCATAAAGGCTTGTCTCAGTTTTGCTAGAAAACATCTTGATGATTCCCGAGACTTTTGGTAAAATATTCTGTGGACTGATGAGGCAAAAGTTGAACTTTTTGGAAGGTGTGTGTCCCATTACATCTGGCGTAAAAGTAACATAGCATTTCAGAAAAAGAACATCATACCAACAGTAAAATATGGTGGTGGTAGTGTGATGGTCTGGGGCTGTTTTGCTGCTTCAGGACCTGGAAGACTTGCTGTGGTAAATGGAACCATGAATTCTGCTGTCTACCAAAAAATCCTGAAGGAGAATGTCCGGCACTCTGTTTGTGACCTCAAGCTGAAGCGCACTTGGGTTCTACAGCAGGACAATGATCTGAAACACACCAGCAAGTCCACCTCTGAATGGCTTAAGAACATCAAAATGAAGACTTTGTAGTAGCCTAGTCAAAGTCCTAACCTGAATCCGAGATTCTGTGGCATAGCCTTAAAAAGGCTGTTCATGGTCAAAAACCCTCTAATGTGGCTGAATTACAACAATTCTACAAAGATGAGTGGGCCAAAATTCCTCCACAGCGCTGTAAAAGACTCATTGCCAGTTATCACAAACGCTTGATTGCAGTTGTTGCTGCTAAGGGTGGCCCAACCAGTTATAGGTTTAGGGGGCAATCACTTTTTCACACAGAGCCACGTAGGTTTGGATTTTTTCCCCCTTAATAATGAACACCTTAATTTAAAAAACTGCATTTTGTGTTTACTTTTGTTATCTTTGTCTAATATTTAAATTTGTTTGTTGATCTGAAACATTTAAGTATGACAAATATACAAAAAAATGAGAAATCAGAAAGGGGTAAACACTTTTTCACACCACTGTATGTACAGTCACTCACAAAGAAGTTTTTCTGCTTTTTGCACAGTGCATCTAGGTGGACAGGTATCATGAGACAAGCTAAGACCTCATAAAAAAGGCTACCCCCCACTTGTTGCACCAGTTGTCAAACACACAGTCTTTGCTTGTAAATCACATACAACATACCCACAAAGGAAACACGCAATTTTCCAGACTGCACGTGCAACTTAGTACCTGTTATTTGATATCTTCCTAAATCAGGTCTTCAGAGTTTTATCTGTCCTCTGATTATTTTTCAGACTGATCCTTTTCAGGCGTTTGGGTTTTGGACCACAGACAGCCTCCCCCCAGACCTCCAAGCACAGTTGGCAGCTGCAGCCAGTAGCTCAGCTCAACAGACTACATCAGCTTTCTGAATGACATCACGGTGCGGTTGATGAGGTCAGTGGACGCTGCAGCTGGCTTAGAGATAAAACCGACCCTGAAGAGTGTCTGACACCATCTCCGGACTATTTTTATTCACTATACTGATACAACCAAATCCTGAGACCCTCACGCTCACAGTCGTAACTCAGCTTTACCACACTTGTAACAGACCCTGAAGATTATAGAGTGGCTGAAACCACAATGACACATTACATACTGTGTTACCAATGAGCAATGCATTGCCAAGCTGAATCTGTGGTTTTGTGCCTCATAAACAGACAATGAGGGCTGTTTCAATGCTCAAGGGAGGTCTTGCAAATTGGCATTTTTCAAAACCTATCAACCAGAGAGGAAAGCAAAACGAACAGGTCAGTAAGGCAAAGAATTAAATGCATATAATATGGAGCAGGTGAGGTATTATTAGCAAAACAAAAAAGGATGTTTTATGGTAGCCCAAGGAGGACAAAATCATGAACACACATGGCCTAAAAACATGTTACTAACTGTTGTTAGTTAACTCCAGACAAAGAGGAAATTTGGATCTTTTAAATCAAAGTCAGCGTTAAGTTGCATCACTTTTGATATTCTTACATCTGTGTGCTAAGGCAAATCACATAATAACAGGTCTCGGTAACAGTTACAGTATCAGTTCCTAATACTAAGCAGTATGAATAAATGAAAGCTATATAGTGAGCCAAATAAAATCCAGTTGATGAAAATACTTATTAATAACATATGCCACAACTCTTTTGTGTAGAACCTGCTGGATGCACTTCTCAACTAAAATTGTAATTTTTAGTGCATTCTGGCAAGGAAAGGAGCTAATGCGATGGCACGGTGTCCGTCCGTCCACATTTCAGAAAAAGGAGTACTCCTCCCAGGCAATTGCCTCACTGCTCACCAACCTCAGGTGGGTCTGCATCCAGGTTGTGCTCAAGGTCGAAGCATTTTTGCTGTGGTTTCATCAGGCCAGAATGAACTGCTTCATCACTGACAGTCTGGATGGGTTATTAGCATCTTTTACCTGTTCAAAATACAGTAATTCTAAACGTTTCAAATTTTGTACAAGTAAAAACATCTTGCACTGTAAAAAGGCAGCACAGTGACATTTTCTGAGATAGTCACAAGATATATTAACAAATATCTTTGGACACATTTATTTATTTATATATATCAGGGCTTTGCAGTTAATTAAAAATTAACCAAAAACTACATTTAGGGGCAGATTTACTAATGTGCTGCGCCATCGCAAAACCCTGTTTTGGCGTTGGGAAAACTACTGTTGAGATTTACTGAAGGGCGCAGGACAAAGTTAGCGATGGAAAGGCGTGGTCAATGTTAATTTTTTTTTTTAACTAACTTAGACTGTAAAACCGAGGTGATATTGCTCATTATTTCAACCCCCTCCTCCTTAATATTTTCCCCTCTGTGTGTGTGTGTGTGTGTGTGTGTGTGTGTTATGCCTGAAATAGATGCTTTACTAAATTCATCATAAAATAATAGTGTTTTGTGACATGGAATAACGAAGCAACAATTTGGTACAAACTGATATTTAATGTATTGAATGAGTTTCTCTGTGCAAAGTGCAGAAGCTGGCTGTTTATCTCGCCTCTCTTTTCCTTTAGATTTATCCTGCTCCAAACAAAAGGGGCTAATGTTAGACTAGCAGGAGATCAGATAGTGATGTTGTTAGTGATAGATGCTTCATCTTTACATTATGAATTTTTTAAAAAGTCATGAATGAATGCTGCAGTTTGAAAGCAAAACTAAACTGATGCTTTCGCTTTCAAAGTGAAGGCCAAGCCTATACAATTAAAGCAAGATGATTTTCAATAATAAATATAAATCGCTCTCGCTAATGGTTGAAAAACAAGATAAAACTGAAGTAATATTTATAAATAATTTCAATAATTTACTTATAAATTTTGTATGTCTCCCCAAATGCATGGAGTATTGTATTTCAAATAGTTTACAGGCTGGTCATCAAGTATTCACTTTTTAAACCTGTGTGGTTTGAGAAATATCTCGCACCCACGGACATACATAAATAGTACCATTTCCAATTTGATGCGGAGCATTAAGACCACTGTGAAACGACCACATGTGCTGGTACCATCTGGTGGGAATGGACACACCACTGGGAAAGTCACTTTGGCATCATCCAACCAGGGTTAAAGTTATGACCCCGTGACTGCTTTTTTTTTATTGCTTTGGTCACAGCATGTTAAGAGTAAGAGGGCTGGGATGTGACGTAAGTCAGTCATCATTCACTTGAATAGCCAGTTTTGCTTACTTTTACACTTAACCCACAGTTTATGTTTGGTAATATTTTGGCATTAAAACCTTACTAAAAGTATGTTTAGAAAAAGGTTATGGTTGACCCTCTGCCAAGTTTCTTGGTTTGACTATGAGACATGTCGTGGGACATCTGGTAGCCTAATGGTTGCGATGCATACCACAGGGGCCTGTTGCTCAGTTTGCTAAAGTACAAAACAAACCCCGTTCAACGATTGTTTGTTCCAGCCTCTGTTAGGCTGTTGAACAATGGTAAACACTAGTGCAATAGAGCAATATGCGCTCAACACTTTTCTTGGATGTCTCTGTATGGTTATGATTAGTGTGTCTTTGTGCTATCAATGTGAAATGTTTTTAGGATATTTTGTGTGATTTTGTGGTGTTTTTCTGTTTTTGTGAAACAGGTTTTTTTTTTTATCTTGGGATGATGTTTTCCTTTTTACCCTTCTGATGTAATGGATCTAGCACTGTGCCCAAGACAAATTTTCTTTAGGTAACAATAAAGTTTATTCCCTTGCTTTCCGTGTTGTGAAAGAACGTTTAGGGGTCCGTGGGAAATTTCATTTCACTTCTTAATTGGTCCAAAAATTCCAAACAATTTGCTGTTGTGCATTGGTGCCTGCAGTGACTCCTCCATGTCAGCGAGTGGCAGCATGAACACAGTCCCTCTCCTTCCTCCTCTCAGCGAATGCTGAGCCTCAGTTGGGGATTCTTGCACAACTGGAGGCAATGGTTTCAGGAATGTAGTAGTTTCAGGACTTTTAGATTTAACTATTGCTGAGCTCACAACATTATGCTGATGGAGAAATGTCACCACCTCCCCCAGAAACTGCATTCCGGCTTTGGCCACCCCCAGCACTAAACAAGTGGGGGATAGGGAGGACCGCCGGTGCTGAGCCGAAAAAAGCACATCTGCTATGAAAAGAACCCCCTTCGTGGGAGCGCACATCTGATGAGAAATGGTTCCAGTAAATGGCTGTCTCATTTTCAAACTTTATCCAACACAAACAACAAAAGCCTTAAATGAACTCCTAACCCGAGCTGAACAAAATCCAACTTGCGTGGATGTGGACTCAGGTGCCCTCGCGTTGCCCAGAGCAAATTCACATGTTCTTGTTTTTCCATTCAATTTGTATGTAATCACACTACGTTTCATATTGAGTGTAAAAAAAAAAAAAAAATACAGGGCTAAATTGTCATCATTAGATATGCCATAATAAGATAAGATAAGATAAGATAAGCCTTTATTAGTCCCACAACGGGGAAATTCCAGGATTGCAACAGCACAGGGATAGCAACACTCAGAGCAACAATCAGAAGGCAAGAAAAAAACAAGCAAGCAAGAGATAATATGCTACAATGTGCCATTTTACAACATTTTAGATTCTGGGGGTTCCACAGGATTTTATTTTTCAAGGTAAAAAGGGTTCCGTGGCTCAAAAATGGTTGAAAAACATTGCTGTACTCTATTGCAGTGATCCCTGGTTTAATTCCCAGCTAAAGTGATCCTTCCGGCATGTCGCTCCCCTGCACTTCACCCCATTTCCTGTCTCTCTTGACTGTATCCAATAAAGGCAAAAATTCCCCCCAAAAAAGAAAGAAAAAATGTCTGTACACAAACAAATACATTACATTTTTTGCCAATTTCATTGAGGTAGGATTGAAAAATGTAAAACATCATATAGCACATACATTCATGAAAAAATTTGGACACCCCATTAAATATTCAGTTCTTTATTAATAAATGTTCACGTATCTATGTCTAACCTTGTTTTTGTTTTTATTTGCATTTTTTAACATTTATTTTAGTCATTTTAAGTGAGAATGAATGTGGGGGTGTCCAAAAAAAGATGGGGGGTGTCCTAATTTATTCCTCACTATTTGTTTAAAATTACATTTTAAAGAAAATTTGAAAAAAGTCTTTAATTCATTTTTAATTATTTAGTTGTGAATCTCCCAGTATTTTTAACATTGATATTAAATATCCATATGTCCAAATATGTTAAAACACACACACACACACACACACACACACACGGGCTTATATAGAGTGTCCTAATTTTTTCACATGACTGTAAATCTTTCAAGTTGTCAGAATACTCATAAATATCTCTTACTTGGACCAATCAAATCACATTATCATGACTGTGATTAGGACATTTTTTTTCCCCATTTTAGAACCAAATAATCATGTGAATGGAACCATGGAGAAAGGTTTCACTCAGTTTTTTTTAGTATTTCTCAAAACTTCCTATTAATTGTAGTTTATGCAACCAAAGTGTCATCTTACGGCATAATTAAAGCAGATTTACCAATGTAGACTTTGTCGGAAATATTTTTCTGCCAAGGAAATTGCAGTATTAAAGAAAATAATAATTACATTCTCCACAAGAAGTTCTTTCATAATCCGCCTTACATCAGTCAGTCTGAGGAGTGGACACAGGCTTTTACAGCCACAGCTGGAGGTGACCGTAAGTCTCTTTGCTCCCACACTGAGTGCTTAAGTGCTCATTACACTGTGGGACGCGGAGCCTTACATGCTGTCCACTGTCTTACCTGATGAAGTTATGTAACAGCAGCCCGTCCGCATGTCAAAGGAGTCTGATCCAGCACCTCATTAAATCTGCCGCATCTATCAAAACCCTAACCCCTGTCTGGCAGAAAGGACTTGCTCCAAACCCCAGATTACAGCATCAAATTGCCTGAATTTTTGGTATTAGACTGACTAACTCTGAACCCAAGGCAGAGGCTTAATAAATGGACCCACATCCTGCAGCATATTTAGTCTGCAAAATCTTGAGTCAAATTGGCACGTCATGGTGGATGACGCTGTTGAGTTTCTTGGAATCGTGTGACACAGTGCGGAGGGCATGAATACAAATGACACATGGTGTTCGATATGTAAAATTGAGGAGGAAATTTGTTCTGACCTAATATGGAACAAAAAAATGTCTGGAAATGAGTCAAAACTTGTTAGTCTTTGAGTTATTTCCCCCGGCCTTGGAGGTGTCCAAATGGAATTGAGTGCCAATTTGCTCAGTCTGAATATGAACAGAATGTATCTAAAGCTTGGGTTACTTTCACATTACAAGCCACATTGTCCCACTCCAATTTTTTGGTCAGATCGGATTTGCACAACATGACAATTAATATTCTCAGAAGACACTGGCCAGCAGCCTATACATGAACTCCGTACCTATGGTGGTCGTGAAGACGCATTTAACTTGAAAACATTATGAAAAAGTATTTCTTATTTTGGTAAATAATTCTTGCCAGCCATATACCACCAGACATATATTCAAATAGGACCTTGGCCATGGGCAGCCAATGAAAACTGGGCGCAGCCATGACATTTGCGGATGTGACGTCACTTCGTGGATAGGAAAAGACAATAATAAGCATTTCCCCGCGATTACAGTGCTGTTGTCCGTTGTTTTTGTTCTATTATGGCCGAATTTTCTGACTGTGCGGAAGAATTCGGGCGACATGGCTACGTGTTTGAGCCAGAAAGGTCTTCTGAGGGTTAAAGTGATGAAGTGGTCCTCACACACAACGCAATTTCGTCTGAAATTATTCGTCTGTGCCCTGTTTCCGCTCCGATCTTCTGACAAGGTGAGCTGGGTTTGGGTACACAAAAAAAAGTGTTTCTTTGTTTTTTTTTGCTTATTATTCAGACATCCAAAGGCTTTACATTCCGCCATGTTGCGATATCCATATCGCATTGTATGTTTTTGTTTTTACAAGAGCACCGAGTGTCTGCTGCTCTGTATATAGTTTTAGAATCATCTTTCGTGTTGCGGCAGTTACGAGATCAGATGAGACAAGTCGCTGAATTTAAGCATGTATTTATTTATTTTCTACTCGTTTTAGTTCTGCATTTAATATGAATCCTGAGTTTGAAATAAACGTTTGAATTTGAATATCCCCGAAGCCGCAGCACATCCGGGTACTCAGATCGCAGTTTTAGAATTATCGGCATTTATGAGCTCAGATCAGAAAAGACGGCTTGCTGAATTTAAACATTTATTTATTTATTTTCTACTCGTTTTAGTTCTGCGTTTAATATGAATCCTGAGTTTGAAATAAACGTTTGAATTTGAATATCCCCGAAGCCGCTCCACATCCGGGTACTCGAGGCTCAGCCAATACTGATCCAGATCGCGGTGTCAACGAAATTACATCACAGGAAGCGTCCTGGAAGTCCCTGTAGCTGCTAGTATGGCTGTACCCATGTTTTGCTGACATAGCTGAACCAGCAGATCAGCAATGGATTTATATCAAATTGCTTTGAACGTGAATTTCAACTTAAACTTGAACTAGAACGTGAGACAGGGGCTCAATATAATATCTTTTTTTTCATGACCACCATAGGTACGCTTTAAAGACTGTTATGTTGTTTTTATCGTTTCCCTGATGCCCTTATTCCTTCTTATTTTATATGGACCCGCTTGTGTGTCTGAAATAAAGATTAATAATAATAATAATATTTTTCATTACGAGTGACCTTTTGTTAGAATTTATTTTTGGGGCAGTTTTTGCCTTCATTGGACAGACACGGTGAAGATGGAGAAAGGAAATGGGGTGAGGAGCAGGGGAGAGACACATTGAAAAGGCTGATAACTGAAACAGGGATCAGTGCGTTTTAGCATTTTGGAGTATGCCTAACCAATTAGGCTACCTGGAAAACCCTATGAATGACTTTTACCTGACTTGAATACGATTGTGTCTCACTATGAATTGTCTTTTGAATGCATGTTGAAGAATAAAATTCTGACCTTTGAATGACCCTTGTAGAAATTGCATACAGTAAGGAGGTGATGAGGTTAACTGCAGGCTGCATGGTACACAGGTGAGCATGAGAGAAGTGTAGAGAATCATGTAGAAAAAAACAAAGACAGAAAGAAGAGGGTGCAAGGAGATGCACACAGGGAGGAAGTTGGGGATAATGTGGAAATGGAGGATGGAACACAAGCAACACATACACACGGGACAGACGAAGACTTACGACAGGAGAATCATCAAGGACATACATGGAGAACATACATGCTTCATGAAAGGAAGTGTATAGTGGTGAAATATTAAGACCTAAAATGACATGATCAATGTCAACCTATGTAAAAAAGTGATTGCCCTCTAAACCTAATAACTGGCTGGGCCACCCGACAGGTGGCAGGTCCTATTTAAGTCATTTCTTGATTGAGAACAAGCTAGAGAAATTGAACTCAGCTTTCCAAAGATGTGATAAAACACAGTTAATTACCTCCGCCAGGCCGAAAAGGCCAGGAGGAGGTTATGTTTTTGCCGGGGTTTGTCTGTGTGTTTGTTTGTCTGTCTGTCTGTCTGTCTGTCTGTCTGTTGGTTAGCAAGATAACTCAAAAAGTCTTGGACGGATTTCCATGAAACTTTCAGGCGTTGTTGGAAATGGTACAAGGAAGAACTGATTAAATTTTGGGGGTGATCCGGTTCACCGTCTGGATACAGGAATTTTTTAAAGCATTTTTCCACACTGTGACATAGGGCCATTTTCAACATGTGCGCAGGCGCAATGGAGGGCACTGGTCGTCGTGTCTGCAACACAAACTCTGCGTTCTTCAACGTTTTAGGCACAAAAGCATGCGGAAAACACTGCTGGCCTGGGCCCGCCAGCGTGCCTGTGTTTGCGCGCAACTGCAAAACCTCACACGGCCAGCTGTCCGCCGACGGATTCTTTGGCAGAAATTCCCCGGCCAGCCATAGGAGCTGCGCATTTGGCAGAAATTCACCGGCCAGCCATAGGCGCTGCGCAAAAACGAGCTCTCTGCCGGCGAAGCTTCTAAATTCTCGTTTGCCGCGGAGCGCAACCCCAAAATAATATAATATAAAACCCACGGCAACCTGTCTACCCAATTTGCATCCGTCAGTGAAGGAGATGGACACAACAGCAACACTTCAGTTTATTACCTCCGCCAAGGAGGCAATGCTTTTACTACTGAACCACTAATCCTATCACTATCACATTGACTGTCATTGATGAATTGTGTGTTTATTGCACTGTCCCTGTCAAATAAACAAATAATCATTGTGAATCCAATTGCTAGTCATATGTTTACATGCTCAAGGAATCTGAAAACGTACACACAAACACTGTATGGGGGGAATTGTGGCGCTTGGCGGAGGTCTGCGCTCTCCGAGTGCTTTTCTAGTTTATGTTGTAACAGGGGGGATCACTTTTTCACACAAGACCATGGTAGGTTTGGATTTTTCTTACCCTTGATAATAAACACCTTCATTTAAAAACTGCATTTTGTGTTTACTTGTGTGATCTTTGTCTAATATTTAAATTTGTTTGATGATCTGAAACATTTAAGTGTGACAAACATACAAAAAAATGAGAAATCAGGAAGGGAGCAAACACTTTTTCACACCACTGTATGTCTGTATGTATGTGGGTGAAACTTGCTTGCTATTGCTGATGTAGTCCCACCATCCTTAAACACTGCATGCCATATTCAACGGGCATCAGTGCTAGTGTGTGTGTGGGGGGGAATTAAGTGTTGAACACGTCAACATTTTTCTCATTAAACATATTTCTGATGGAGCCATTGACCTGAGATTTTCACCAGATATCAGTGACAACCCAAGTAATTCACAAAACAAGTTATATTTAATAAAGTGGAATGACACAGGGAATAAGTACTGAACACGCTTGGTGAAATTCATTTTAATATTTAGTAGAAAAGCCTTTGTTGGTAATAACAGCTTCCAGACACCTCCTGTATGGACAAACTAGGCACAGGCATTGCTCAGGAGTGATTTTAGCCCATTCTTCCACAGAAACTGTCTTCAAATTTTGAAGGTTCTGTGGGTGTCTTCTATGAATTCTGATCTTTGGTTCATTCAATAAATTTTCAATTGGATTCAGGTTAGATGACTAACTGGGCCATTCTAGCAGCTTTATTTTCTTTCTCTGGAGCCAGTTGAGAGTTTTCTTGGCTGTGTGTTTGGGATCATTGTCTTGCTGAAATGTCCACCCTCATTTCATCTTCAGCGTCTTGGCAGATGGTAACAGGTTCTTATCAAGGATGTCTGTGTACATTTGTCCATTCACCTTTCCTTCAATTATATGAAGTCTGCCTGTACCATGTGCTGAAAAACACTCCCCACACCATGATGGAATTTGCAGTTCCATTTCTCCTCCAAACATGCTGTGTGTTGTGGCATCCAAAAAGTAAAATTTTGGTCTCATCTGACCAGACTATACTCTCCCAGTATTTTACTGACTTGCCCAAATATTGTGCAGCAGACTTTAAATGAGTTTCATCATGCTTTTTCTTCAGCAATGGAGTCTTGCAAGGTGAGTGGGTATAGAGACGATGTTGGTTGAGTGCATTACTTATTGTTTTCTTTGAAACAGTAGTACCTGCTAACTCCAGGTCTTTCTGGAGCTCTCCACAAGTGGTCTTTGGCTCCTGTATAACTCTTCTGATAATTCTTTGACTCCTCTGTCAGAAATCTTGCGAGGAGCTCCTGGTCATGGCCGGTTTATGATAAAATTATGTTCTTTCCATTTCCAAGTGATGGCTCCAACAGTGCTCACTGGAACATTCAGCAGTTTAGAAATGCACCTGTAACCGATGCCATCATTATGTTTTGCAACAATAAGATTGCGAAGGTCTAGAGATAGCTCTTTGCCTTTACCCATCATGAGTTCTTTGTGGTGACAAGCCGATATTCACAGACCTTTTTAAAGACTGTCAGTCAGGACTTAACCAGCTGAAATTAATTTGCACTGATGGGGGATGGAATGGCGTCCTAAATTCTGATGGATTTCAGATGGTTTCTTGGCTTTCTATGCCTGTTTGCACTCCTTTTTCTTCAAGTGTTCAATATTTATTCCCTGTGTCATTCCACTTTATTAACCTTTTGAATGTGTGTGTCGCCGAATTGCGACATGACCCCTAGTGGTCAAGAGTGGTAAATATTTTTGTCAATAAAATAGTTCAGCTTTCCAAGGCTATAACTTGAAAGTGGTAAGCGATAATGGCTTACTGTCAATTAGAAAGATGTAAAATATGATCCAAAGTTTCAGATAGGAATAAATTTATGCATCTAATTTGCATAATGTCTCGGCACCTCTTTAAATTCCATAACTCAGTCAAAACTGGACTTTGGACGTATTTACACAAGGAATGGTTCAGTCTTTTGACACCATTTTTTGTACAGAGGTACCTCATCATCTTATCTTCAAAGTATATGAACAAGAAATCAGTACATTAAAAAAAACCCAGAAATTCCTCACTTACTTTTGACAAAGGGGGGCTGGCTGGCTGGCGTGGTCGCTGCGTTTTCACCCATCGTGGTCGTTATTTTGCATCCTGTCAGTCATTTACATTCTCTACCACATATACAAAGTCTAATGATTATCCCACATAAATTTCGCTTGTATCCCACGGCTATTTTCCGCTTACAAAGTCGACAAAGTGATGGTGACCATGACCGATCACAGTCATATTAGCTTTCTGGGCTAAAATGCAAAAAACGGGAAAAGGAAATGAGGAGTTCTTCTTCCTTGGTGTATTACGTGTCATCCATTGAGTTCTCCAACGGATATCTGCCACTTTCTGAAACTGGCAGATCAGTGCAAATCAGTACAAATCCTGAATGGAGCCGATCATGTCAGAGTGAGATGACAGGTGCAGCGCCGCGCTCTACCACTAGGGGCACACAAATTCACACACTCGGAAGGTTAAATATAACTTGTTTTGTGAACAGAGTTGCTTTGATTTCTTTGTATGTATGGATGACTTGGGTTGTTACTAATATCTGGTGGAAATCCCAGGTCAATGGCTTCATATGTTTAATGAGAAAAATACTGACGTGTTCAATACTTTTTCCCCCGCTCTGTCTGTGTGTGTGTGTGTGTGTAATCTCATAGGGGTGGGGGGTGGGGGTAAAATCGATATAGTGTAATACAGTGGTGTGAAAAAGTGTTTGCCCCTTCCTGATTTCTCATTTTTTGTATGTTTGTCACACTTAAATGTTTCAGATCGTCAAAAAAATTTAAATATTAGACAAAGATAACACAAGTAAACACAAAATGCAGTTTTTAAATGAAGGTGTTTATTATCAAGGGGGGAAAAAAATCCAACCGTACATGGTCCTTTGTGAAAAAGTGACTGCCCCCTAAACCTTATAACTGGTTGGGCCACACTCAAACTAAACATAAAACCTCTAAATTGAATGAATTGGCCTCTGTTCCTCCTCATAATTTAAAAATTAAATGCGGTTTATTAAATATTAGGTCTCTAACTCCCAAGTCTCTGTTAGTCCATGATCTGTTAATTGATCATCAGATTGATTTAATTTCCCTTACAGAGACTTGGTTAAGGCAAGAGGATTATGTTGGTTTAAATGAATCAACTCCCTCTGGTTATTTAAACTGTCAAAATCCCAGAAGTTCTGGTCGTGGAGGAGGAGTAGCAACAATTTACCATTCCAAATTACTAGTTAATGTAAAGCAAAAAAACATGTTATAATTCCTTTGAGGGTCTGGCCCTCAGTATTGGGCACTTTAGCAATTTTAGGTTAAACCTAATTTTATTTGCCATAGTTTATCGTCCCCCATCAACCTACTCAGAATTTTTATCCGAATTTGCTGATTTCTTAGCTGATTTAGTGCTGAAATCTGATAGAATATTTATAGTAGGGGACTTTAATATACATGTGGATGTAGATAGTGACTGCCTTAACGTGGCATTTAATTCAATATTAGACTCGATTGGGTTTTCTCAGAAAGTAGGAAATTCTACTCATTACCTCCACCATACATTGGACCTTGTTCTGACATATGGCATAGAAACAGAAAATCTTGTAGTGTCTCCTCATAACCCTGTACTGTCAGACCATTGTCTCTTAACCTTTGATTTTACCATTTCTGACTATTTGGCTCCTAAAGAAAAATATTATTACAGTAGATGCCTCTCAGATGATGCTGTTACCAAATTTATGCAGATTGTTTCCTCTATGCCATGTGTCAACACAACGGAAATAAGCTATAGACAGCTTGCTCCTTCTGTAATTGATAACATGATGGATAGTGTTTCAGCTTCTCTGCATCAGACTCTAGACTTAGTGGCCCCCTTAAAAAAGAAAAAGTCTAATCAGAGATTTCTAACTCCTTGGTTCAACACAGAAACTCATAGCTTAAAACAGAAGACTCGTCAATTAGAAAGAAAATGGCGCTCCTCTAATTTAGATGAAATCTATTTAGCTTGGAGAAATCATCTTTTAATTTATAAAAAATCTCTTAGAAAAGCTAGAACGAGTTATTACTCTGCATTAATAGAAGAGAACAAGAATAATCCCAGGTTTCTTTTCAGTACTGTAGCCAGGTTGACAAAGAGTCAGGACTCTGTCAATCCTAGCATTCCCTTAGAGCTTACTAGTCAGGACTTTATGAACTTTTTCAATAATAAAATTTCATCCATCAGAGATATCAGATTCTTCCCACAGTTAACTTAAATACTGTAACTACTACGACTCCTTCTATTGATGGCTGTCTTGATGAGTTTACTCCAATCGACCTTTGTGAGTTAGACAAAATAGTTTCCTCATCCAAACCTTCAACTTGTCTTTTAGACCCTATTCCTACCAGGTTATTTAAAGAAGTCTTCCCACTTATTGGTAGCCTTATTCTTCATATAATCAATTCTTCATTAACTTTAGGCCATGTACTGCAGGCTTTTAAAACGGCTGTAATTAAACCCTTACTCAAAAAGCCAACGCTAGATCCAGCTTTAGCTAACTATAGACCAATCTCTAATCTCCCTTTCATTTCAAAAAATCTTAGAAAGAGTTGTTGCTATGCAATTATTTGACCACCTGCAGGGAAATGGTTTACTTGAAGAGTTTCAGTCTGGGTTTAGAATCCATCATAGTACTGAAACAGCCTTAGCGAAGGTCACTAACAACCTCCTCATTGCATCTGATAATGGACTAGTTTCTGTACTTGTCCTTTTAGACCTTAGTGCAGCTTTTGATACTATCGATCATAATATTCTACTTGTTAGATTAGAACACTATGTTGGACTTAATGGAACTTCGTTGCAGTGGTTTAGATCTTATTTATCTGATAGGTTCCGGTTTGTTCATGTAAATAATGAGTTTTCTTTCAACTCAAAGCTCAGTCATGGAGTTCCACAGGGATCTGTGCTAGGCCCTACTCTTTTTTTCCACAATATCTTTATTGAACCTTTTTTTTTTTTTTTTTTAACAAACATGATACAAACAATCAAACACTAACACTAAAGTACTACAAAAAAAAAAAAATGCACTAAAAACACCAACAACCACCAACAAAATCAAGTCTTCAACAATGCTCCTCTGTTTAGTCTAGACAATCCAATACATAAGTATGCATATTATGTTCACCAGTTTGGAATTTACAAGGTCCACACACATCATTCACCTTCTTCTTCAAGAGTTACGTTTAAATTTTTTACATAATCAATAAAAGGTCTCCATATATTCTCAAACACAATTTCCTTTGATTTCAGTATATATGTTATTCTTTCTAATGGAAGGTTTGTTAACATCTGTCTTAACCACTGAGTCACATCTGGTCTATGAGTCTTTTTCCATAATAGTGCAATACATTTTTTGGCATTAAGCAAACTGAGGTCTATGAATGTTCTTTCACTTTTATTGAAATTATGCTTTTCTGGGTACAGACCCAACAAAACCAGTTTAGGATTCAATATGATTTGTTTTGAGATTATTTTTTCAATTGTTACCCTCACCTCTTCCCAAAACATTCTTATTAATCTACATTCCCATAAACAATGAAATAGGGTTCCTTTACTTTCCATGCATTTTGTGCATGTATCTGGTATATTTTTGTTATATCTATTTAACTCCTCCGGTGTAACATACATCCGCATTAACCATTTGAAATGTATCAATTTAAGGCGTGCATTTATTGATTTGGTTTGAGCTTCTGTACAAGCCAATTCCCATTGTTCCTCTGAAATTTCAATTTGCAGATCTTCTTTCCAGTAGTTTAATCTTTTCAGTGAATTTTCATTTGAAGATAGTGTCAATGAGTTATAAAACTCTGAAATAATACCCTTTCTTTTACTATCTTTCATCATCATTTTTTCCAAGGATGAATAAATAGGTCGAGTGAGAGCTTTATTTTGATTTGATCGAATAAAGTTTCTAAGTTGAAGATATTTAAAAAAATGTGTTCTATTGAGATTAAATTTGATCCTCAGCTCTTCAAAAGACATTATGTTGTCTGCACATGGCAAATATAAATCCTGAATCTTTTGTATCCCTTTTAAATTCCATACTTTAAATACAGCATCCGCTCTCCCTGGTTTAAAATATTGATTACCCCATATTGGACTAAATTGTGACAATAACTGTGGTTCTTTTAAATAGTTTTTAGCTTCACACCATATTTTGATCATATGCTTTACAAATGGATTTTTAACTTGTTTTTGTAATTTTTTTGCCGAATCTGAGTATATGAATATGGGAAGAGGTAAAGGTAAATTGTATGATTCCATTTCAGTCCAGTGAGGGAGATCATTTGATGAAAAATAATATGTCATAGACCTCAGTTGTGCCGACCAATAATACAACATAAAATTTGGACATTTCAGACCTCCACGATCAAATGGTAAATATAATAAAGACAGACGTAATCTAGCCCTCCTGTTGTTCCATATAAATTCCACTAACTTTTTTTTTATTCTTGAGAATAGATCTAAAGGTGGTGATAAGGGAATGTATTGAAATAAATAAAGTATTTTAGGTAAAATATTACTTTTAAGTATATTGATTCTCCCGATCATCGACATTGGTAGTGACATCCATCTCTGAGTTAACTCACTGATATCTGACATTAAGGCTTCATAGCTGACACTGGCGACTGATTCTAGCTTAGGCATAATTTGGATTCCTAAATATTTAAACTGATTTACAACATTGAATTGATTTACCTCAGGGGCTGGGTAATTTCTCTGGGTCTCATTTAGCATTAATATTGAAGATTTAGTTTTATTTATTTTATATCCTGATATTTCCCCAAAATTCTTTATTAAATTCAACAAGGTTGGAATTGATTTTTTTAGATTCGACATAAACAAAATTATATCATCGGCGTACAGGGAGATTTTATGTTCTGTTGGTCCAACTTTAATTCCATATATTTGTGAATGTAAACGTATCGCTATCGCTAAAGGTTCAATTGCCATAGTAAACAGTAAAGGTGAGAGTGGACAGCCTTGTCGACATCCTCTATTGATTTTTATTGGTTTTGAAATATTGTTATTTGTTAGGATTTCTGCTGTAGCATTATTGTATATTATTTGAACCCATTTTATGAAATTATTTCCAAGTCCAAACCTTTGTAGGACTTCAAAAAGAAAGGGCCATTCAACTCTATCAAAGGCCTTTTCGGCGTCCAATGATAGGAGAGCTGTATCCGGTGCTTCTTTATTAAAATAGATAATATTAAATAGTCTTCTTACATTATGGAAGCCTTGTCTACCCTTTATAAAGCCATTCTGATCTCGATTAATAATATTTGGTAAAATTTCTTGTATTCGTCTTGCTAAAATTTTACAGATTATCTTAAGGTCGGCGTTTAATAGGCTTATTGGTCTCATATTTTCACATTTATTAGAGGGCTTACCTGGTTTTGGCAGCAGTATAATTAAGGCATTATTTATGTATGATGGTAAATTATTATTTTGAAATGCTTCTAAAACCATTTCCAAAAAAGGTTTTATTAATTTATTCTTAAATTTTTTATAAAGGTCAACTGGAAGACCATCTGGTCCTGCACTTTTTCCTGATTTCATATTATCAATGGCTAGCCCAACTTCTTATTGACTAATTTTAGACTCCAATATCTCCCTGTTTTCATTTGGAATACACGGTATAGATAGTTCGTTCAAAAACCCATTTAGTTTTGTTAAATCAGGTTCATTTTTGGTATCATATAATTTTTCATAGTAATCTCTAAAGGCTCTATTAATTTCTAAAGGATCTATAACTACCTGTCCATTACTTATAATACTGGTAATTGGTGTTTTAATTTCCAATTGTTTAATCTGCCATGCTAATAATTTTCCTGATTTTTCACCTTGTTCATAAAAATATTGTTTCAATCTTAGAAGACTCGAGGCAGCTCTATTCGCTGATTTTTTGTCGTATTCAGCTCTCAAAATCAGTAATTCATTCTCCAACCTTGGGTCACTTCCTGCATACACTTTTTCCTGAAGATTTTTTATTTTATGTTCCAATTTAGCTCTCTCCTCTCGAGTCTTCTTAGATTTTGATCCTGTATAACTAATAATATGCCCCCTAATAAAAGCTTTGAAAGCCTCCCACTTTACACATGCTGATGTTTGTGTAGTATTGATGTCAAAGAACTCGTCTATCTGTTTTTCTATATACTTGACAAATTCCTCATCCTGAAGCCATTTTATGCTGAAATTGCCATCTACCTGATTCCTTTGTCAATTTTTTATCTACATATATTAGACAACAGGGTGCATGATCAGAGATCACGATGTTATCATAAAAGCAGTTTTGAATCTTGGACCTTAATTCTGTGGAAATCAAAAAATAATCAATACGTGAGAATGTCTTGTAGGTACTGGAATAACAAGAATAGGCTTTAACTTGTGGTTTCATTTCTCTCCATATATCTAACAATCTCAATTCTTTCATAAAATGATTAATAGTCATCCTACATCCAATGTGCGTACAATCCAGTCCTGTTGATCTATCCACACCTGGATTCAATGTACAATTAAAATCCCCTGCTATTATATGTTGCCCTGTAAGTGATGATAAGATGAGAAATAAATTAGCAAAGAACTTCTGATCATCTATATTGGGACCATATAAGTTCACAAGATTTATATTTTCTAATAGCAAAGAACCTTGAATGATTACATATCTTCCAAATTTGTCTCCAATTACATTTTTCACTTGAAAAGGAACTGATTTATGTATGAGAGTCATAACTCCCCTGGCTCGGGATGAAAATGAAGAGGTGAATACACTTCCCTGCCATCTACTCCTAATTCTTTTAACATCCTCCTCTATCAGATGAGTTTCTTGTAAAAACACAATTCTTGAACCCATGTCCTTTATTTTATTCATAACTTGTTTAAGTTTTTTTAAATTTTGTAGACCTCTGCAATTCCATGAAGTTAAATTAAGATTAACACTTTGGTCCATGATCGATAGAGAGTTTGGGATTACCTTGCAGTGTAAACATGCTCATACAGAGAAGCAAAAACATGAGTGGTTGAACATTCATCCTACAAACTACACACAAACAAATTTCCCCTTCCCACACTTGTGGCAAACCCCCCAAAATCAAAAGAAAAATTCTGTCTCCCGATATAGCCATCGACTGTTCCACACCCACGGGGAACAGCCTAAGCCACTCCTTCTTCATCCTCCCAATCACCCTAACTCTACTGCTTTTAATGACGTAACATTAACTCTCCTCTGTAGTTTTCCAACTTAACTCCAAAATTTTTAACAACTTTGTACATCATAGGTTTTTTTTTTTTGTTTGTTTTGTTTTTGTTTTGTTTTTTTTTTAATATATAATACAATCTATATTTTGTAAACTTACTATTTACTTCAAGTCAGTCAGATGCCTGTGCAATTGCTTAATTATTCTACCTTATATTTTGTTCATGCTTAGCTCCCACCAGTCTCTTCTTCTTCTTTGATCTTCTTGATGAACTCCTGCGCCTCCTCTGGGGTCTTGAAGATGTGGGTTCTGCCCTCATACGTGGTCAGCAGTCTCGCAGGATAGATTACACCATGACGAATCCCAAGGTTGCGCAGCTCCTTACGTACGGGATCAAACTGCTTCCTCAATTGCTGGATTCCTGTGGCCAAATCTGGGTAGAACCGCACCTGCTGGTCCTGGTGTTTAATCTCTCCTTTTTTAGCTCGTGCAGCGTTGAAGATCTTCATCCTGTCTCTGTTGTTAAGAAACTTCATAATTAAGGTCCTCGGCGGTCCCTTATCTCTCCGTGGGCCAATGCGATGTGCTTTTTCCAGAACCACTGCTGATTGCAACTCCTCGCTGCCCAGCACCTCCGGAATCCACTTTTCCAGAAAGGAACATACGTCCCGACCTTCTGATTCCTCTGGAAGACCCACCAGCCTCAAATTATTCTGTCTCGACCGAGATTCCAAATCCAAAATATTATCTTCCAGAGATTTATTTTTTTTTTCCAAAGTGCGCACCTTTAATTGAAGACGGGTGACGTCATCTTCAGCACTAGCGAGACGGAGCTCCATCTGCGCCGTTCGTTCTACACAGTCACCCAATTCCTTTCTTATTCCTTCCAACGCTGTCATAATCCCATCAAATCTAGAGGAAAAGTCCGCTCTCATTGAACTCATGGCAGCCATCAGCGCATCTGCGCCATTCCCCGCAGAAATCGCAGCGTTGCCAGCCTCCTCCGCCATATATGGAGCCCTGTTTGCTGCGTCACAGACCTGAAAGTCCGTTAATTTGGACTGTTTCGGCGGCTCGCTTTTTCCTTTTCCTGGTTTTCCAGCCTTAGGCTTCGCCGACATATCCTCGCCCAAACGCTGGGATACGTTCTGTCCCAAATGAGAGAGTTATTTGCCGATTTTTTTTCTCCAGGAGCAGAGCAGAGCGAGACACGTCCGTCCTACGTGGCAGCCATAACCGGAAGCCAGGCCCTACTCTTTTTAGTTTATATATGCTTCCGTTAGGCAACATTATTAGAAAGCACTGTATACATTTCCATTGTTATGCTGATGACACACAATTATACCTGTCAATGAAGCCAGATGATAGTAATCAATTAGCCAAGTTAGAAGCCTGTCTTAAGGAAATCAAAGCTTGGATGACTTGTAATTTCCTGCTATTAAATTCAGATAAGACTGAAGTCATTCTTGTTGGTCCAAAAAACCTTAGAAATTCCTTTCCAAATCAAACTTTCAGTTTGGATGCGGTTACTCTTTCTCTTAATAACTCTGTGAGGAACCTTGGAGTTATTTTTGATCAGGATTTGTCCTTCAATTCACATATTAAATTTGTTTCTAAGACTGCCTTCTATCATTTGCGTAATATTGCCAAGATTAGGAGCATCTTGTCTCAGAGTGATGCTGAGAAACTGATCCACGCTTTTGTTAGCTCGAGATTAGATTATTGTAATTCTTTATTATCAGGCTGTCCTAAAACATCTTTAAAAAGTCTTCAGCTGATCCAAAATGCTGCAGCAAGAGTTTTAACAGGTACTAGAAAGAGAGATCATATCTCTCCGGTTCTGGCCTCCCTTCATTGGCTTCCCATAGAGTTTAGAATTAAGTTTAAAATCCTTCTTCTTACTTACAAAGCTCTAAACAATCAGGCTCCTTTTTATTTAAAAGATCTGATACTACCGTATTATCCTAACAGAGCACTACGCTCCCAAAATGCAGGATTACTTGTAATACCTAGAATCTCCAAAAGTACAATGGGAAGCAGAGCCTTCAGTTATCAAGCTCCTCTCCTGTGGAATCAGCTGCCAATCTGGATTCAGGAGTCAGACTCGATCTCTGTTTTTAAGAATAGGGCTAAAACCTACCTTTTTGATACAGCCTACAATTAGGGAGGGATCTTGTGTTTCTGAACCCTCCCTTAGTTATGCTGCTAATAGGTTTAGTCAGCCGGGAAACCTCCAGTAATGCACTGGGCCTCACTCCTTTTCTCACTCTCAATGAACTATTTTTTTTTTTTTGCTGGTCATTAACATTTGTTTGTTCTCTCCCATAGATTGAGTCCCCATTGTGCTGTTTGCTCTCTACATGTCTGTTCTTTTCTTCTTCTCTATCCCCTCACCCCCCAGCCAGTTGCAGCAGATGACTGCCCCTCCCTGAGCCTGGTTCTGCTGGAGGTTTCTTCCTGTTAAAAGGGAGTTTTTCCTCTCCACCGTCGCCAAGTGCTTGCTCACAGGGGATCGCCTGATTGCTGGGGTCTTTCTGCAGCTGTGGGGGTTCCCCCTACAGTTGATAGTGCTATGAGATGACTGTTGTTGTGAAATGGCGCTATATAAATAAAGTTGAATTGAATTGAATTGAACTTGGCAGCAACAACTGCAATCAATCATGCATTTGCGATAACTGGCAATGATTCTTTTACAGCGCTGTGGAGGAATTTTGGCCCACTCATCTTTGCAGAATTGTTGTAATTCAGCCACATTGGAGGGTTTTCGAGCATGAACCGCCTTTTTAAGGTCATGCCACAGCATCTCAATCGGATTCAGGTCAGGACTTTGACTAGGCCATTCCAAAGTCTTCATTTTGTTTTTCTTAAGCCGTTCAGAGGTGGACTTGCTGGTGTGTTTTGGATCATTGTCTTACTGCAGAACCCAAGTGCGCTTCAGATTGAGGTCACGAACAGATGGCTGGACATTCTCCTTCAGGATTTTTTTGGTAGACAGCAGAATTCACGGTTCCATTTACCACAGCAAGTCTTCCAGGTCCTGAAGCAGCAAATAAGTCCCAGACCATCACACTACTACCACCATATTTTACTGTTGGTATGATGTTCCTTTTCTGAAATGCTGTTACTTTAACGCCAGATGTAATGGGACACACACCTTCCAAAAAGTTCAAGTTTTGTCTCTTCAGTTCACAGAGTGTTTTCCCAAAAGTCTTGGGGATCATCAAGATGTTCTCTGACAAAACTGAGACAAGACTTCATGTGCTTTTTGCTCAGCAGTGGTTTTCGTCTTTGAACTCTGCCATGCAGGCCATTTTTGCCCAGTCTCTTTCTTATGGTGGAGTCATGAACAATGACCTTAACTGAGGCAAGTGAGGCCTGCATTTCTTTGGATGTTGTTGTGGGGTCTTTTGTGACCTCTCGTGTGAGTCATCGCTGCGTTCTTGGGGTAATTTTGGTCAACTGGCCACTCCTGGGAAGGTTCACCACTGATCCATGTTTTTGCCATTTGTGGATAATATCTCTCACTGTGGTTTGCTGGAGTCCCAAAGCTTCAAAAAATGGCTTTATTACCTTTTCCAGACTTAATAGATCTTAGTTACTTTGTTTCTCATTTGTTCCTGAATTTCTTTGAATCGCAGCATGATGTCTAGCTTTTGAGGATCTTTTGGTCTACTTCGCTTTGTCAGGCAGGTTCTATTTAAGTGATTTCTTGATTGAGAACAGGTGTGGCAGTAATCAGGCCTGGGTGTAGCTAGAGAAATTGAACTCAGCTTTCCAAAGATGTGATAAACCACAGTTAATTTATGCTTTAACACAGGTGGCAGTCACTTTTTCACACAAGGCCATGTAGGTTTGGATTTTTTTTTACCCTTAATAATAAACACCTTCATTTAAAAACACATTTTGTGTTTACTTGTGTTATCTTTGGCTAATACTTAAATTTGTTTGATAATCTGAAATACTGACGTGTGATAAACATACCAAAAAAAGAGAGAAATCAGGAAGGGACAAACACTTTTTCACACTACTGTATATGTCCAAAATATGCCAGCTTTCTTTGTTTTATTGTTGGCAGACTATATTCCTGTACTACAGTATATCCATAACTTCGTTATTCATTATCTTCTGAGTCTATGGTATCTTTAATAATTTAAGCTATAGCCACATCACAAAGGCTTATAATTTCTTCATATTGTCTTGTGTTAGAGTCCAGGTTAAAACTATACTTCAACAAACTATACTTGGGGCGGCTGTAGCGCAGGTGTAGTGTGGCCGACTACTGATTGGTGGGTCAGGGATTCAATTCCCGCTCTGTCTGCAGTCTACGTGTTGAAGTGTCCTTGAGCAAGACACTGAACCCCCCAGTTGCTCCTGGTGGGTCAGGCCAGCGTCATGTAAGGCAGCTATGCCATCATCAGCGTGTGAATGTTTGTGTGAATGGGTGGATAGCAGGATCTGTAAAGCGCTTTGGTTATCTAGAGATGAGAATAAAAGCGCTATATAAGTGAATGCCATTCAACGTGAATTTTAGGCTGTATCGCCCAGCCCTACATTATTGTATAATATCAGATTTGAGTCACTTCAGGCTGATAACTTTAGTCACCAAAGTAAAAGAAATGACAGCATTCTGATCCCTGCATTTTTCTCAGTTCCGTTTACCTGACTGAATTGGCCAACTTTGCATCACTCTGTAAAATCACTCAGAGCAGTCTCGGTCTTGGACTCCATAACATAAACCTTCCCCTCTTGCAAAAGCATGGATATTATGCTAGAAGACTGATGATAGGGACATAAAGGTATTCTCAGAATAACCTCAGAGGCAATAGTAGAACATAGCGTTTCTAAAACAACAATGTGGTTTTAGTGTCTCACTAGATTATTCAGTATTATGCAAGGGTATTAATGAAAGCCCCCGCAAAACCTCTGTTAGACGTTACGGTTGATGGTCTTACCATGTGTAAATATGAGTTCATTCTCAGACTGTCTCAGACTATACAGCTGCTCTTTCAGTCATTCGGAGCAGCTGGATGCATTCAGGCTCATTCAGTCCACCTCGGCACATGCCTCACCTACACCTACATACCTCATTCAGTGGATGGAGACGGCTGTAAATCACTGCCGGAGATGCTTGACAAATGAGTCAGCCGTGAAGCCCTGAAAATTTCTTTCAATTTTGCACATGAACAACCCCAAAGCAGCCTTCACTCATTTTTTCTAACATAGCTTTAAGTTTTATTTTTCAGCCATGCTAGAAAGTGCAGTTTGGTCTAGACCCAAACAATTAATGGACTACCATGAAAATTGCTTCAGTTATTTCTGATTTTTTTTTTTCATAAATCTGTTTTTCCCCCATAAATTTGTGAATATTGTCTTGTACCTTTGAGGTTTCATTTCATAAATTTAAGAAATTTTTGCTGCAGTTTTCAGATTTTTTTTTCTCATGAACTTGAAACATTTTCTGATAAATTTTTGACTTTTTTTTTTCCATGCAAATTTGCCCCTTTTTACTTATATATTTGCAAGTTTTCTCTCCTAGATTGGAACATTGTCATTTGAAATTTTGCCTGTTTTTTTTTTTTTCTTTTAAATTTAGGACTTTTCTCTCATTAATTTGGGGCATTTTTGTTATTTTTAAGAAAGTAAAACATAAATCATCAAATTATAAATTCACTAAAATGACTGAATCAAAAGTATCTCAAAGCACCACCACATGTACTTGGGTAAAAGTACAGTTTTCTTCATCATAAATATACTCAAATACAATAAAACTACAATTAAACATACAATTTTGTGAAAGGGCTGTGTGAGTACATTTACACAATGAAATGTAACTACTTGCTATCTAAACTAAGGTTTGTTGACAGTTATGAATTGTTCTGAATTCACTGTTATTAATGGAAGTCTGGTGAGAAGGTCAGTAGCGGTCCGCAGCAGAAAGTTGTCATCATAAACACCACAAAAATGACCCTCTGCCAAGTGTGAAGTGCATCAGATGAAGCGTTACTGAGAAAGAACAAACACACAGATGAATGAATTTTATTTATTTATTTCGGATAGTACATTACAGGTTAAAAGAAACTGTATAATATAACAACAAGGTCAAATTAGACAAAGACTCCTTCTACTATACAATTCCACGTGAGTTATCCGAAATGGGTGATGGCTGAAGCCGCAGCTTATATTGCCCACCCATATTCCATCCAAGAATTCAAAGGAGAAAAAAGAGAAAACAAGACAAGAGCGATTACAATTTAAAACAAGGCTAAGACAAAATATGACTGAGAGAAAAAGAAAACTGAGCTAGTCTAAGTTAAGCGGTTACTATTCAAAAACAAATCTAAGACATAGTGTCACAGAGAAAAAAGAAAAACTAAGCTATAACACAACACAGGCTGGAAATGTCAATCCTTATGTGAGTTTACATGTCGTCTTGTAAATATGTTTGGAGTATTTCTTCCTTTAGTTTTTGTTTAAATTGTCCAAGCTTTGTACATGATTTTAATTCAGGTCCAAAATCGTTCCATAATCTGACACCTTGCACTGAAATACAGTGTTGCTTGGTAGTTGTTCTCACTGTAGGCTTTTGAAATATACATGTTCCTCTGAAGTGATATCGTTTCTCCCTTGTTTGGAACAACTTTTGGATATTTGCGGGCAGTGATAGATTCTTCACTTTGAACATTATTATTGCGGTTTTAAAGTCGATCAGATCTTTCAACTTGAGAGTTTTTTGTTTAAGAAAAAGTGGGTTTGTTGGTTCCCTGTAAGCTGCTTTGTTGATTATTCTAATAGCTCTCTTTTGAAGCATAAAGAGTGGATATATGTTTGTTTTATATGTATTTCCCCATACTTCATTACAATATGTCATGTATGGGAGTATTAATGAATGATACAAGGTGTATAGTGTGGGTTGATTCAGCAAATTTTTCACTCTGTGTAATATTGCAATTGATTTGGATACTTTACCTTTTATATAATTAATATGTGGCTTCCAACACAGTTTGTTATCAATTATTACTCCAAGGAATTTAGTTTCGGATACCCTTTCAATCTCTACACCAGATGCACAAAGCTTGCTTTCCAGTATGATGGATTGACACTAAAATTTGTTGCAGATGTTCTCCTTGTGATATATTTTTCTCAACGGTGCTGATTCTTTACCTTTTTGTCCACTATCAAAATTCTCCCTGTATTTTAAGATAAGATAAGCCTTTATTAGTCCCACAATGGGGAAATTCCAGAAATTTTAATAAAAAAAAATAATACTTTTGTCTTATCAGTTAAGCTCAATTTAAATCTATTTTGTTCAACTTATTGGAAACTTATTTTCCAACAGACTGACAGCACAACATGTCATATTGGGATGAAAAATAAAACATGAATCTGTATAAAGTAAAATAAAATGAAATGAAGTAATTGAATTACAGTCGTGAAAAAATTAGGACACCCCATTAAATATTTAGTTCTTTATTAATAAATGTTCACATATTTATGTCTAACCTTGTTTTTGTTTGCATTTTTTAACATTTATTTTAGCCATTGTAAGTGGGAATGAATGTGGGGGTGTCCTAAAAAAGATGAGGGGTGTCCTAATTTATTCCTCACTATTTGTTTAGAATTATATTTTACAGAAAATTTGAAAAAAGTCTTTAATTCACTTTTAATTGTTTAGTTGTATTACATGAATCTCCCAGTATTTTTTAACATTGATATTAAATATCCATATGTCCAAATATGTAAAAAACAAAACAAAACGAAACAAAACACACACACAGGCTTATACAGGGTGTCCTAATTTTTTCACATGACTGTAACTGTAGTTTTGAGAAAAACTAGAGTACATGCACTCAAAGTTTTAAAACTCTGTCTTTGCTCTAGGTGACATCTTTTTACTTGTGATTGTCTTACTATCCATCATTTAGAAAACCAGCATCCAGTCAGAGTAGGGGCTCACTAATTTTAATCAGTAGGCTGGAACCTGAGCCTATCAGTCTGAGCATCACAGATGGCCTTTTTTGAGGCGAATTAAAAGATTCAAGATTCAGAGATTTTATTTGTCAATACTACTACAGTGGTGTGAAAAAGTGTTTGCCCCCTTCCTGATTTCTCATTTTTTTGTATATTTGTCATACTTAAATGTTTCAGATCAACAAACAAATTTAATTATTAGACAAAGATAACACAAGTAAACACAAAATGCAGTTTTTAAATGAAAGTGTTTATTATTAAAAGAAAAAAAAAATCCAAACCTACATGACCCTGTGTGAAAAAGTGATTGCCCCCTAAACCTAATAACTGGTTTGGCCACCCTTAGCAGCAACAACTGCAATCAAGCATTTGCGATAACTGGCAATGAGTCTTTTACAGCGTGTTTCAAACACGAGTCCCTGGAGCGGTCAGGTTTCTGTGGGAAATTTTGTAATTTTGCTTCTTAAAGGGGTTATTGACTGCACTTTTCCCACATTTTAACAGCTCACACATGTCTTAATGAAGTGTTTGTGACATATTTTCTTCACATTTTCTTTAATTTTTTTAAATTATTGAAGCATTCTTGAAATGCTCTGATTTAAAGCCTGTCACTTTAAGAACCATCCTTCATTTACTCTTCTAGGGGAATTTTGGCCCACTCATCTTTGCAGAATTGTTGTAATTCAGCCACATTGGAGGGTTTTTGAGCATGAACCACCTTTTTGAGGTCATGCCACAGCATCTCAATCAGATTCAGGTCAGGACTTTGACTAGGCCACTCCAAAGTCTTCATTTTGTTTTTCTTAAGCCATTCAGAGGTGGACTTGCTGGTGTGTTTTGGATCATTGTCCTGCTGCAGACCCAAGTGTGCTTCAGCTTGAGGTCACGAACAGATGGCCGGACATTCTCCTTCAGGATTTTTTGGTAGACAGCAGAATTCACGGTTCCATTTACCACAGCAAGTCTTCCTGGTCCTGAAGCAGCAAAACAGCCCCAGACCATCACACTACCACCACCATATTTTACTGCTGGTATGATGTTCCTTTTCTGAAATGCTGTGCTACTTTTATGCTGGATGTAATGGGACACACCTTCCAAAAAGTTCAACTTGTGTCTCATCAGTCCACAGAGTATTATCCCAAAAGTCTTGGGGATCATCAAAATGTTTTCTGGCAAAACTGAGACAAGCCTTTATGTTCTTTTTGCTCAGCAGTGATTTTCGTCTTGGAGCTCTGCCATGTAGGCCATTTTTGCCCAGTCTCTTTCTCATGGTGGAGTCATGAACACTGACCTTAACTGAGGCAAGTGAGGCCTGCAGTTCTTTGGATGTTGTTGTGGGGCCTTTTGTGACCTCTTGGATGAGTCGTTACTGCTCTCTTGGGGTAATTTTGGTCGGCCGGCCACTCCTGGGAAGGTTCACCACTGTTCCATGTTTTTGCCATTTGTGGATAATGGGTCTCACTGTGGTTCGCTGGAGTCCCAAAGCTTTAGAAATGGCTTTATAATCTTTTCCAGACTGATAGATCTCAATTACTTTGTTTCTCACTTGTTCCTGAATTCTTTGGATTATGTCAAGCTTTTTAGGATCTTTTGGTTTATTTCATTTTGTCAAGCAGGTCCTATTTAAGTGATTTCTTGATTGAGAACAAGTGTGGCAGTAATCAGGCCTGGGTGTGGCTAGAGAAACTGAACTCTGCTTTCCAAAGATGTGATTAACCACAGTTAATTTATGTTGTAATGGGGGGGGCAATCACTTTTTCACACAGGACCATGTAGGTTTGGATATTTTTTTTTTACCCTTAATAATAAACACCTTTATTTAAAAACAGTTTACTTGTGTTATCTTTGTCTAATACTTAAATTTGTTTGATGATCTGAAACATTTTAAGTGTGACAAACATACAAAAAAAATGAGAAATCAGGAAGGGGACAAGCACTTTTTCACACCACTGTATACGTACAGGACATACAGGAGAACTGAAATGGCATTTCTCTCTCTCTTCAGTGGTATGCACAATACAAAAAATGAATAAGGCTGGAAAAACAGCAACAGAAGTCTATGTACAGTAATGCTACCTGTAGTGCAAATGACGACAAAAGATAGACCCAGAGCAGTAATACTTGTAGTACCAAGTTCAGTGCGGTAGTGTAGGTGCAGATAGTAACAGATAGGACTGCACATGATCAGTATTGCAATGACAAACAGCAGCAGGTATGGCATTTGTGCAAATGTTTGCAGTAAAGTGCAGAGACATACAGCAGCAAATGTATTACTGTTGGTGTGCCAGTGTTTCTGTGTCAACAGCTGAGGTGGTTATTGTGTGGGTGAGTACGTTACGGTCTGGGGGGGGGGGGGGGGTGGCGGACAAAGTTCAGCGTCCTGATGGCCTGATGAACAAAGCTGTTTAGCAGTCTTGTGGAGTGGGCCCGGAGGCACCGGTAACTTTTCCCCGAGGGCAGGGGGCTGAAGAGGAAGTGTGAGGGGTGGGAGGTGTCGCCTGCAATGTTGATGGCTCTGCGGGTGAGGTAGATGTCTGAGAGGGGGGCAGGGGGCACCGATGATCTTGCTGGCTGCTTTCACTGTATGTTGTAGTGTCTTCCAGCAAGAGATGGTGCAGCTTCCATACCACACAGTGATGCAGCTGGTGAGGATGCGCTCAGTGGTGCCCCGGTAGAATGAACACATGATGGGGGGTGGGACTTGTGCTCTCCTCAGTTTGTGGAGGAAATGGAGGCAAGTTTGAGCCTTTTTGGCCAGTGACGTGGTGTTGTTGGTCCAGGAGAGGTCCTCAGAGATGTGCTCCCCCAGGAACATGGTGCTGCTCACCCTCTCCACTGCTGTTCCATTGATGATCAGAGGGGGATGTTGTGTGTGTCCCCTCCTGAAGTTGATCACAATCTCCTTGGTTTTTCCCACGTTCAGGAAGAGGTTATTGTCTTTACACCACTGGACCAGTTGGCTCACCTCATTTCTGTAGTTGGCCTCCTCATTGTTGGTGATGAGGCCCACCACCGTCGTATCTTCCACAAACTTGATGATGTAGTTGGTGTTGTAGGCTGGTACACAGTCGTGAGTCAGCAGGGTGAAGAGCAGCAGGGTGAGCACGCACCCTTGTGGGGCCCATGTGCTCAGTGTGATGGTCTTGGATGTGTTGCTGCCAACCCGCACATTCTGTGGCCTCCCTGTGAGAAAGTCCAGCACCCAGTTACAGAGAGAGGTTTTGAGTCCCAAGTGTCTGAGTTTTTGTATTAGGTGCTGTGGGATGATTGTGTTGAATGCTGAACTGAAGTCCAAGAACAGCATTTGCACGTAGGAGTTCTTTGTGTCCAGGTGGGTGAGGGCTGGGTGGAGAGCAGCAGCGATGGCATCCTCTGTGGATCTGTTTGACCTGTATGCAAACTGAGATGGGTCGTGGGAGGGAGGAGGATGGACTTGATGTTCTGCATGACCAGCCGCTTGAAGCACTTCATTATGATGGGGGTCAGTGCTACAGGCCGGTAATTGTTGTAGCTGGATGGGACAGGCTTCTTTGGGACTGGTATTATGGTGGAAGTTTTGAAACATGTGGGGACAACAGCTTGAGTCAGGGAGATGTTGAAGATGTCAGCCAGGATATTCTTGAGCTCCTCTACACAGTCCTTCAGAAAGCGACCCGATATGTTGTCTGGACCAGCTGCCTTGCGTGGGTTGGTCTTGCATAGGGTCCTCTTCCACTCTAGCCGGATCCAGACTTATGGCCTGCTCATCTGGAGGGGGAGTGGTCTTCTGTGCTGATGTGTTGTTTTATGCTTCAAAGCGGCCGAAGAAGTTATTTAGGTTGTTAAGCAATGTGATGTCACTCACACAGGTCTGAGGTGGAGGTTTGTAGTTGGTGAGGGTCTGTATGCCACGCCAGAGGGAATGTGCATCTCTGGTGTTGCTGAAGTTTCCGGATATTTTCTTGCTGTACTGACGTTTTGCCTCCTTAATGCCACGGGACAGATTGGCCCTAGCTGTTGTTAGTTCTGCAGTGTCGCTGGCTCTGAAGGCTGCGTCCCGAGCCCTCAGGAGCCTGTGGACCACTGCTGTCATCCATGGCTTTTGGTTGGCTCAAACTGTCATGATTTTGCAATGAATGACATCATCAGTGCATTTCGCTATGTATGCTACAACAATCTCAGTGTACTCCTCTAGGTTTGTGTGTCCATTTTGAGTGGCTGCGTGCTTGAAAGTGACCCAGTCTGTAGTGCTGAAGCAGTCTTTCAGAGCATCAGAGGCCCCCTCTGGCCCCACAGGTGCCTGCTTTTTTGTTGGTCTGATTGTTTTCACTCTGGGTTTGTATACCAGCCTTATCAAGATGGTGATGTGATCAGAGAGACCCAGCTGGGGAAGGAGGGAGGGTCTGTATGCTTTCTTGTGAGTTGTGTACACCAGGTCCAACAAATTGTCTCCTCTTGTTGGGAAGTCTACATGTTGGTGTAGTTTTGGTAGGAGGACCCAGAAAGGGTCTTTGGTCTTGAAAACTACACACAATGGGGGAAATAAGTATTGAACATGTTATGGCGGCACATGGGGAGAGCATAATTGTGTAACATCTTAGACAAGAACAAAGAGCAGAGGTTCCCTGGGAGATAACAGGGAGGTGTGAAGGATGAATGCAGTGTGACCTTTTGTGTGTTAGAAACTTCTAGAGGAATGGTAAAGGATTAAGGAAGTGAATGCAATGTGACCTTTTGTGTGTTAGAAGCTTCTAGAGGAATGCCATGCTTTTTAAGAGAAGAGTCTCTGCTGAGTTGTCATTCTGTCTATGCTTCTTGAGTGAGATGTGTAATAAATCGTCTGAGCCAAATCCACCTCGTTATTTACACGCTCCACAATGTAAACATTTTTGTGAGTACATACACTACTCACAAAAAGTTCGGAATAATCGGCTTTCGGGTGAAATTTCAGGATGCACCTAAAATGCACCATAACCTTTCCAGCGGAACATTTGGCCTTCTCTAACCTTTTGAATGCACATATCCAGCTGTTCAATGTTTCAGTACTTTTTACATAACCTGTTGTTCTCTAACAAGGTGCTTCCCAACAGGTGTTTGATCCATGAATCGACCAATAAATTTTGTGGTTCAATTAGAATTGGTATTTAAACAGTCCTCTTCATCATGCTGTTCACATTTTGACATCATGAGACCAAGACAACACCTAACAACTGATCAACATTACCTCACCATTGCGAGGCTTCAAACAGGATGTTCTCAGAAGGAAGTGGCCACTGAACATAGTGTCACAGAGTGTCATCAGCAGATTGTAACAGAGATACAGAGAGACTGGAAGAGTCACAGAAAGGCGTAGAAGTGGACGTCCTTTGGCCACATCCCACGCTGATGACTGCTTCATTGTGAACAGTGCTTTGCAGAGCCGGGTGATGAATGTCACTCAACTCCAGGCACATTTAAGGGAGGTGAGAGGCACCCAAGTGTCACGTCAGACCATTCAAAACTGTTTCCATCAGTGTGGTCTGCGTGCTAGATGACCTGCAAGGGTACCTGACTACACCACCAGACACAGGCATCATTGTCTTGCAAGGGGCAGGGACAGGGCCACCTTAGCTTGTCATTAGACCGTTGGGCTGAGAGGTTTTGTAGGCCCCCCTCAACAGAATCTCAGTTTATAAATATGTAATATCTATGTTTTTAATAATGAATTGCATTTGTATAGCACTTTTCATGACACCCAACACTTTACAATGAGTCCATTATTCATTCACTCCACAGACAATGATAGTGGTAAGCTACTTCTGTAGCCACAGCTGCCCTGGGGCAGACTGACAGAAACATGGCTGCCAAGCCATGCCAACTGAACATTTATTCACATTCATACACCAGTGTCATGAACCATGAACACACTGGAGGCAAGGTGGGTAAAGTGTCTTGCCCAAGGACACAACAGCAAGGTGGGAGGGAACAGGATTCATACCACCAACCTTCCGGTTATTGGTTGACCTGCTCTACCTCCTGAGCCACTATGGCCTCATTTTTGTTTCTCTTTGAGAAATAATGCAACTTTGAGCTAGAAAACACAACTACACTGCAAAAAGTCAAATATAAGTAAAATGAAATAAATTAAGGCTGTTTATGCTTGTCTTTTTGTCTGACAAGATATTTATTCTTGCTGTGCAGTTTGTGTGAGGAATTTTTTACATGCTTTCAGATAGTTTTAACTTGTTTAAAGCAATTTGATAAGTCAAATTTTCTTGCTGTGTTGGCAGATAATTTTACTTAAAATAAGCAAAAAATTCTGGCAATAGATAATTTTAGTTAAAATTAGAAAAAAATATCTGCCGACAAAGTAAAATTAAATTTCTTACTTCCGGTTATGGCTGCCACGTAGGACGGACGTGTCTCGCTCTGCTCTGCTCCTGGAAAAAAAAAAATCGGCAAATAACTCTCTCATTTGGGACAGAACGTATCCCAGCATTTGGGCGAGGATATGTCGGCGAAGCCTAAGGCTGGAAAACCAGGAAAAGGAAAAAGCGAGCCGCCGAAACAGTCCAAATTAACGGACTTTCAGGTCTGTGACGCAGCAAACAAGGCTCCATATATGGCGGAGGAGGCTGGCGGCGGTGCGATTTCTGCGGGGAATGGCGCAGATGCGCTGATGGCTGCCATGAGTTCAATGAGAGCGGACTTTTCCTCTAGATTTGATGGGATTATGACAGCGCTGGAAGGAATAAGAAAGGAATTGGGTGACTGTGTAGAACGAACGGCGCAGATGGAGCTCCGTCTCGCTAGTGCTGAAGATGACGTCACCCGTCTTCAATTAAAGGTGCGCACTTTGGAAAAAAAAAAAAAAATCTCTGGAAGATAATATTTTGGATTTGGAATCTCGGTCGAGACAGAATAATTTGAGGCTGGTGGGTCTTCCAGAGGAATCAGAAGGTCGGGACGTATGTTCCTTTCTGGAAAAGTGGATTCCGGAGGTGCTGGGCAGCGAGGAGTTGCAATCAGCAGTGGTTCTGGAAAAAGCACATCGTATTGGCCCACGGAGAGATAAGGGACCGCCGAGGACCTTAATTATGAAGTTTCTTAGCAACAGAGACAGGATGAAGATCTTCAACGCTGCACGTGCTAAAGGAGAGATTAAACACCAGGACCAGCAGGTGCGGTTCTACCCAGATTTGGCCACAGGAATCCAGCAATTGAGGAAGCAGTTTGATCCCATACGTAAGGAGCTGCGCAACCTTGGGATTCGTCATGGTGTAATCTATCCTGCGAGACTGCTGACCACGTATGAGGGCAGAACCCACATCTTCAAGACCCCAGAGGAGGCGCAGGAGTTCATCAAGAAGATCAAAGAAGAAGAAGAGACTGGTGGGAGCTAAGCATGAACAAAATATAAGGTAGAATAATTAAGCATTTGCACAGGCATCTGACTGACTTGAAGTAAATAGTAAGTTTACAAAATATAGATTGTATTATATATTAAAAAAACAAAACAAAAACAAAACAAACAAAAAAAAAAAACTATGATGTACAAAGTTGTTAAAAATTTAAAAAAAAAACTATGATGTACAAAGTTGTTAAAAATTTTGGAGTTAAGTTGGAAAACTACAGAGGAGAGTTAATGTTACGTCATTAAAAGCAGTAGAGTTAGGGTGATTGGGAGGATGAAGAAGGAGTGGCTTAGGCTGTTCCCCGTGGGTGTGGAACGGTCGATGGCTATATCGGGAGACAGAATTTTTCTTTTGATTTTGGGGGGTTTGCCACAAGTGTGGGAAGGGGAAATTTGTTTGTGTGTAGTTTGTAGGATGAATGTTCAACCACTCATGTTTTTGCTTCTCTGTATGAGCATGTTTACACTGCAAGGTAATCCCAAACTCTCTATTGATCATGGACCAAAGTGTTAACCTTAATTTAACTTCATGGAATTGCAGAGGTCTACAAAATTTAAAAAAACTTAAACAAGTTATGAATAAAATAAAGGACATGGGTTCAAGAATTGTGTTTTTACAAGAAACTCATCTGATAGAGGAGGATGTTAAAAGAATTAGGAGTAGATGGCAGGGAAGTGTATTCACCTCTTCATTTTCATCCCGAGCCAGGGGAGTTATGACTCTCATACATAAATCAGTTCCTTTTCAAGTGAAAAATGTAATTGGAGACAAATTTGGAAGATATGTAATCATTCAAGGTTCTTTGCTATTAGAAAATATAAATCTTGTGAACTTATATGGTCCCAATATAGATGATCAGAAGTTCTTTGCTAATTTATTTCTCATCTTATCATCACTTACAGGGCAACATATAATAGCAGGGGATTTTAATTGTACATTGAATCCAGGTGTGGATAGATCAACAGGACTGGATTGTACGCACATTGGATGTAGGATGACTATTAATCATTTTATGAAAGAATTGAGATTGTTAGATATATGGAGAGAAATGAAACCACAAGTTAAAGCCTATTCTTGTTATTCCAGTACCTACAAGACATTCTCACGTATTGATTATTTTTTGATTTCCACAGAATTAAGGTCCAAGATTCAAAACTGCTTTTATGATAACATCGTGATCTCTGATCATGCACCCTGTTGTCTAATATATGTAGATAAAAAATTGACAAAGGAATCAGGTAGATGGCAATTTCAGCATAAATGGCTTCAGGATGAGGAATTTGTCAAGTATATAGAAAAACAGATAGACGAGTTCTTTGACATCAATACTACACAAACATCAGCATGTGTAAAGTGGGAGGCTTTCAAAGCTTTTATTAGGGGACATATTATTAGTTATACAGGATCAAAATCTAAGAAGACTCGAGAGGAGAGAGCTAAATTGGAACATAAAATAAAAAATCTTCAGGAAAAAGTGTATGCAGGAAGTGACCCAAGGTTGGAGAATGAATTACTGATTTTGAGAGCTGAATACGACAAAAAATCAGCGAATAGAGCTGCCTCGAGTCTTCTAAGATTGAAACAATCTTTTTATGAACAAGGTGAAAAATGGGGAAAATTATTAGCATGGCAGATTAAACAATTGGAAATTAAAACACCAATTACCAGTATTATAAGTAATGGACAGGTAGTTATAGATCCTTTAGAAATTAATAGAGCCTTTAGAGATTACTATGAAAAATTATATGATACCAAAAATGAACCTGATTTAACAAAACTAAATGGGTTTTTGAACGAACTATCTATACCGTGTATTCCAAATGAAAACAGGGAGATATTGGAGTCTAAAATTAGTCAAGAAGAAGTTGGGCTAGCCATTGATAATATGAAATCAGGAAAAAGTGCAGGACCAGATGGTCTTCCAGTTGACCTTTATAAAAAATTTAAGAATAAATTAATAAAACCTTTTTTGGAAATGGTTTTAGAAGCATTTCAAAATAATAATTTACCATCATACATAAATAATGCCTTAATTATACTGCTGCCAAAACCAGGTAAGCCCTCTAATAAATGTGAAAATATGAGACCAATAAGCCTATTAAACGCCGACCTTAAGATAATCTGTAAAATTTTAGCAAGACGAATACAAGAAATTTTACCAAATATTATTAATCGAGATCAGAATGGCTTTATAAAGGGTAGACAAGGCTTCCATAATGTAAGAAGACTATTTAATATTATTTATTTTAATAAAGAAGCACCGGATACAGCTCTCCTATCATTGGATGCCGAAAAGGCCTTTGATAGAGTTGAATGGCCCTTTCTTTTTGAAGTCCTACAAAGGTTTGGACTTGGAAATAATTTCATAAAATGGGTTCAAATAATATACAATAATGCTACAGCAGAAATCCTAACAAATAACAATATTTCAAAACCAATAAAAATCAATAGAGGATGTCGACAAGGCTGTCCACTTTCACCTTTACTGTTTACTATGGCAATTGAACCTTTAGCGATAGCGATACGTTTACATTCACAAATATATGGAATTAAAGTTGGACCAACAGAACATAAAATCTCCCTGTACGCCGATGACATAATTTTGTTTATGTCGAATCTAAAAAAATCAATTCCAACCTTGTTGAATTTAATAAAGAATTTTGGGGAAATATCAGGATATAAAATAAATAAAACTAAATCTTCAATATTAATGCTAAATGAGACCCAGAGAAATTACCCAGCCCCTGAGGTAAATCAATTCAATGTTGTAAATCAGTTTAAATATTTAGGAATCCAAATTATGCCTAAGCTAGAATCAGTCGCCAGTGTCAACTATGAAGCCTTAATGTCAGATATCAATGAGTTAACTCAGAGATGGATGTCACTACCAATGTCGATGATCGGGAGAATCAATATACTTAAAAGTAATATTTTACCTAAAATACTTTATTTATTTCAATACATTCCCTTATCACCACCCTTAGATCTATTCTCAAGAATAAAAAAAAAGTTAGTGGAATTTATATGGAACAACAGGAGGGCTAGATTACGTTTGTCTTTATTATATTTACCATTTGATCGTGGAGGTCTGAAATGTCCAAATTTTATGTTGTATTATTGGTCGGCACAACTGAGGTCTATGACATATTATTTTTCATCAAATGATCTCCCTCACTGGACTGAAATGGAATCATACAATTTACCTTTACCTCTTCCCATATTCATATACTCAGATTCGGCAAAAAAATTACAAAAACAAGTTAAAAATCCATTTGTAAAGCATATGATCAAAATATGGTGTGAAGCTAAAAACTATTTAAAAGAACCACAGTTATTGTCACAATTTAGTCCAATATGGGGTAATCAATATTTTAAACCAGGGAGAGCGGACGCTGTATTTAAAGTATGGAATTTAAAAGGGATACAAAAGATTCAGGATTTATATTTGCCATGTGCAGACAACATAATGTCTTTTGAAGAGCTGAGGATCAAATTTAATCTCAATAGAACACATTTTTTTAAATATCTTCAACTTAGAAACTTTATTCGATCAAATCAAAATAAAGCTCTCACTCGACCTATTTATTCATCCTTGGAAAAAATGATGATGAAAGATAGTAAAAGAAAGGGTATTATTTCAGAGTTTTATAACTCACTGACACTATCTTCAAGTGAAAATTCACTGAAAAGATTAAACTACTGGAAAGAAGATCTGCAAATTGAAATTTCAGAGGAACAATGGGAATTGGCTTGTACAGAAGCTCAAACCAAATCAATAAATGCACGCCTTAAATTGATACATTTCAAATGGTTAATGCGGATGTATGTTACACCGGAGGAGTTAAATAGATATAACAAAAATATACCAGATACATGCACAAAATGCATGGAAAGTAAAGGAACCCTATTTCATTGTTTATGGGAATGTAGATTAATAAGAATGTTTTGGGAAGAGGTGAGGGTAACAATTGAAAAAATAATCTCAAAACAAATCATATTGAATCCTAAACTGTTTTTGTTGGGTCTGTACCCAGAAAAGCATAATTTTAATAAAAGTGAAAGAACATTCATAGACCTCAGTTTGCTTAATGCCAAAAAATGTATTGCACTATTATGGAAAAAGACTCATAGACCAGATGTGACTCAGTGGTTAAGACAGATGTTAACAAACCTTCCATTAGAAAGAATAACATATATACTAAAATCAAAGGAAATTGTGTTTGAGAATATATGGAGACCTTTTATTGATTATGTAAAAAATTTAAACATAACTCTTGAAGAAGAAGGTGAATGATGTGTGTGGACCTTGTAAATTCCAAACTGGTGAACATAATATGTATACTTATGTATTGGATTGTCTAGACTAAACAGAGGAGCATTGTTGAAGACTTGACTTTGTTGGTGGTTGTTGGTGTTTTTAGTGCATTTTTTTTTTTTGTAGTACTTTAGTGTTAGTGTTTGATTGTTTGTATCATGTTTGTTAAAAAAAAAAAAAGGTTCAATAAAGATATTGTGGAAAAAAAAAAAAAATTAAATTTCTTCAAACAAGTAAAAACTATCTTAACCCCTTGCACTCCGGGCAATTTTCCTAAAAATGCCAAAAAATAACGTGCCCAAAGTAAATCGAAAGCTGTTATTCAACCCTTTGCAGCATCTTCATGGGGTTGGTCTCATTTAAAAGAAAACACTTTGAATTTTTTGGCAAAAAAAACCATAATCTCTCTACGTGCTCCGGCCACTGAGTTACAGTCATCTAAACATACTGAACTTGAAGAAAATAAATTTGGACACAGTGTTTTTTTGGATACAAATGCTTGCAAATAACACACAGCTGTCCGATCCGGCTGGAAAATGCAACAGAAATGTAGAACCAAGTGTTATCAAGCTGAGATCCAAATTTGGTAACAATACCACAAAAAATGAATATTTTACACAGCTTTGTTCTCAGATTGTTCCCAGGCGTTTTGGAACTGTGCCAAATGGCACAGTTTGGAAAAACGTCTGTAACTTTTGAATAATTCAATGTAGAATCTTCATTTTGGGCTCTAATGAAAGGTCACACTCAGGGCTGTGTCTGTGTGTGTGTGGGGGGGGGTTTGCCCCCCCCCGCTACAAAAGACGGAGTTCGGCCCTCGCTACATGATGGATTACACTCCTTGCATGTTTTCACAGCGGCTCCCCCCCCTCGCTACTGTGTGTGTGTGGGGTGTGGGGGGGGACAACCCCCCCCCTCGCTACAGAAGACGGCCATCGCTACATGAAGGAATAGACTCATATGCTTCCCCCCGCGGACCGGGGGGCGTTCGGACCGTGAACGTCCCCCCCCGCTCCTCTTCTGCAGCGGGGGGGGGGGGGGGGGGGGGCGTTCACGGTCCAAACACGGCAAATGAACCGTTTATCGCGGCGCACGCACTTCATACTTCGTGCGCAGTACAGTTGTAATTTACCGATCGGTCAAAAGTCATTTTTGGATTACAGTTTTCAGGGAGAAATAATAATTTAGCTTATAACACCTTACCTCTTCACAGCAGCAGAGTCCTGGCGAACTTCTCTTCCCCATTGTCAGACGAACGCGACGCTGGTCCGCTCGTGGATCCCGATCAAAACATAATTCCAATATTGCGGTTTTGGTGAATGATTTACGACCTTTGTCGTCGGCCTCCGTCGGTCTATGATGACGGAAGAGAATCCTAAACGTCTATTCTGCTGGAATGAGTGCAGGTCCCACTTGTGGGTGGTCTCCGTGCTGCGGGGTCTGTAGCAGATTCGTCCAGCGTCCTTTGTTTTCATCTGCTGCAGCAGTAAATCTCTCTTCACCCAGCCTGAATTTCTGTGCTTCAGTTGGCTCCTGCATTCACAGTAGGCGGGTCCTCCTTCCTAGGTTTTCATTCATTGGTTCTTCAAGGTTTCAGAAACCCAATTCAAGGCTCTTATTAGTCGAATGAGAGGTCAATCAGATGAACTAATCTGTTCGCGGCTGTGTCTGCAGTTTTTTTTTTTTTAGTGGCGCTTGGACGCCACTACATCACCATCACCACCTACATCACCACAATCTGGACTATGCGTCCGAGTGCGCACGAGGGCGCAGGAGTGCGCCCTCGTGCGTCCTAGGACGCAGACACTTGCCCGCCCGTGGAACAACGGAGCGCAGGTGGTTAAAGCAAGTAAAATCTTACAGAAAACTGCACAACAAAAAGAAATTCTTGTCAGAATTATCTTGAGAGAAAAACAAACATATAACCTTGATTTAGGATATTTTATAGATCGCCAGTCCATCGCAGGGCCAACTCAGAGAGACAGACAACCACTCACTCTCACAGTCATACCTAAGGACAATTTAGAATCCCTAGTTGATGCCAATTAACCTAACCTGCATGTTTTTGGCATGTGGGAGGAAACTGGAGAAATCCTGGCGTAAACCCACACAGACACGGGGAGAACATGCAAACTCCACACAGATCACTGTTGGTCGGGGGCTGGGATCGAACCCAGGATCCCCCGGCCAAGGGTGAGTGGCAACACAGCAACTCACCCTTGGCCGGGGGATCCTGGGTTAGGGATATTTAGCTTTTGGGTGAAATTTATGGAAAATATAAAATTCACGCTACAGTGATATTATATATATCTCAATTTCGTTGCATTGTTTATTAGCAATGGAATGGCAATAAAGGCAGTTTGACTTTTTGACTTTGATATCATGAAAGTAGGGCATTTAAGTAGAAGCATGCAATGGTGATTTCCACATCTCAAACAAATTATTGAAACAAAAGCCAACAACAGTGGTGAGTATACCACAACAAAAAATGTCAATGTCTCAATAACTTGTCATGTGCCCTTGAGCATCAATTACAGCTTGACAACTGCATCGCATGCTGTTCACAAGTCGACGTATTATCTGCTGAGGCATGGCATTCCTCTCTTCTTGAAGGGCAGCTCTCAGGTCATTGAAGTTGTGGGGTGCAGGGTTACGAGCCTCTACACAGCAACTCAGCTGATCCCATAGGTTTTCTATGGGTTTCAGGTCTGGAGAAAGTGCAGGCCACTCCATTTGAGGTACCCCAGCCTCCAGCAGCCATTCCCTAATAATGCAACCTTGATGAACTGGAGCATTGTCATCCATGAAGATGAAATTAGGCCTGTGTTGTTCATGCAGGGGCACAATGACTGGATTAATGATGTTATTCAAGTAGTATCAGCTTGTCACTCTAACATTCACAAGGTGTAGGGCAGTTCTGGATTGACTAGACACACTTGTCCAGTCTGTAACACCACCACCACCAAAGGCTCGCTTGGTGACAAGAGTGGCTGATGCATAGTGCTCTCCTTGACATCTCTAACATTGTTGGTGGCCACCATTTCTGCTCAACATGAATCGACTTTCATCAGAGAATAGCACTGAGGCCACACGGTCCCTTGTCCAGCGTAAACGCTCCCTGGCCTATGCAAGACAATGACACCTGTGCCTGGTGGTGTGGTCAGGTACCCTTGCAGATTGTCTAGTATGCAGACCATGCTGATGTAAACAGTTTCGAATGGTCCGACGTGACACTTGGGTGCCTCTCACCTCCCTTAAATGTGCCTGTGGTTGAGTGGCATTCATCATTCGGTTCTGCAGGACACTGTTCACAATGAAGCGGTCATTAGCGTGGGATGTGGCCAAAGGACATTCACTTCTATGCCTTTCTGTGACTCTTCCAGTCTCTCTGTGTCTCCGTTACAATCTGCTGATGACACTCTGTGACACTCTAAGCTCAGTGGCCACTTCCCTCGGAGAACATCCTGTTTGAAGCCCTGCCATGGCGAGGTAATGTTGATCAATTGTTAGGTGTCGTCTTGGTCTTACGATGTCAAAATGTGAACAGCGTGATGAAGAGGACTGTTTAAATAACAATTCTTATTGAACCAGAAAATTTATTGGTCGATTCATGGATGAAACACCTACTGGGAATTTTGGCGTTAAGCACCTTGTTAGAAAACAGTAAGTTATGCAAAAAGTACTGAAACATTGAACAGTTGGGCATGTGTATTCGAAAGGTTAGAGAAGGTCAAATTAAGTTCACCTGTAAAGGTTATAGTGCATTTTAGGTGCATTCTGAAATTTCACTCAAAAGCCAAATATCCCTAACTTTTTGTGAGTAGTGTATGTCAGCTGATTGACTGGGTAGTCTAACAATTTGATTTTCTTTGTTGTGAACTAATTGAGTTTCCTTCACTTTGTGTTTTTGGTCATTGTCTTGCTGGAAGGCCTACCCCCATCTCATCCTCATCATTGAAGTAGATAGCCGCAAATTATTTTCAAGAATAATCTGGTACATGGCTCCATTCATTGTTCTTTTATTTATACGAAGTTATCCAGTGATGTTTCCGCCTCCAAACTTCACTGTTGGAGTGGTGTGTTTTGGGTGATGTGCAACGTTATTTCTTCTTCAATCATGGTGTGTAGTATGACAGCCAAAATAGTTCTATTTTTGTCTCAAAAGGGCTTGTCCAAATGCTGCTTATCAAACTTTGGACAACCTTCAGCATGGCTTTTCTCTAATAACTGAGCCTTCTGTATAATGGTGAAGTGCATTGTCTATTGTTTTCTCTGTCACAATTGTACCTGCTGTTTCCAAGTCTTTTTGGAGTTCTTTCTGAGTTTTCCTTGGCTCTTGGGTTACTTTACTTACTGTCCTTCTGACTCTGTGGTCAGATATCTGATGAGGAGCTCCTGTGTGTGTCCGGTTGATGGTAGAGTGATGCTTCTTTCACTTGTGGATAATGGCCCCAGTAGCACTCACCAGAAGATTCAGAGGTTTCAATATGTCTATAACCAAATCCATCAGTGTGTTTTACAACAGTCAGGTTGTGAAGGTCTTGGGAGAGTTCTTGGCTTTTTCCCTACCATGAGATATTTCTTGCATGACACCTTGGTAACAAAAAACCTTTTTATTGCCACTCATGAAGCACCTAATAAAAACTAATGAACTAATTTCTAATGACTTATGGACTTCAGCTGAGTCCTTGCTTTATCACGCCTAGGGGTAATGCTTTTTTTGTTTAATTCCACTTTAGTTATAACAGCATGACTTTACTTATGGACTTTGCTGTTTTCTTTCTGTGTGTGGATTTCTTGCTTTAATACCAAAGGCTGGTGAAAAGTTCATGTGAGTAGGGTCATTGGAAGTACAGTGGTGTGAAAAAGTCTTTACCCCTTCCTGAGTTCTCATTTTTTTGTATGTTTGTCACACTTAAATATTTCAGATCATCAAACAAAGTTAAAATATTAGACAAGGATAACACAAGTAAACACAAAATGCAATTTTTAAATGAAGGCGTTTATTATTAAGGGTAAAAAAAATCCAAACCTACATGGCCCTGTGTGAAAAAGGGACCCCCCCCCCCCCCCCATTAAAACATAAATTAACTGTGGTTTATCACATCTTTGGAAAGCTGAGTTCAATTTCTCTAGCCACACCCAGGCCTGATTACTGCCACACCTGTTCTCAGTCAAGAAGTCACTTAAATAGGACCTGCATGACAAAGTGAAGTTGACCAAAAGAGCCGGAAAAGCTAGACATCATGCTGCGATCCAGAGAAATTCAGGAACAAATGAGAAACAAAGTAATTGAAATCTACCAGTCTGGAAAAGATTATAAAGCCATTTCTAAAGTTTTGGGACTCCAGTGAACCACAGTGAGAGCCATTATCCACAAATGGTGAAAACATGGAACAGTGATGAACCTTCCCAGGAGTGGTTGGCCAACCAAAATTACCTCAAGAGCACAACGATGACTCATCCAAAAGGTCACAAAAGACCCTACAACAATATCCAAAGAACTGCAGGCCTCACTTACTTCAGTTAAGGTCAGTGTTCATGACTCCACTATAAGAAAGAGACTGGACAAAAATGGCCTGCATGGCAGAGTTCCAAGGCAAAAACCACTGCTGAGCAAAAACAACATAAAGGCTAGTCTCATTTTTGCCAGGAAACATCTTGATGATCCCCAAGACTTTTGGGATAATACTCTGTGGACTGATGAGACAAAAGTTGAACTTTTGGAAGGTGTGTGTCCCATTACATCCGGCATTAAAGTAACACAGCATTTCAGAAAAGGACCATCATACCAACCGTAAAGTATGGTGGTGGTAGTGTGATGGTCAGGGGCTGTGTTGCTGCTTCAGGACCAGGAAGACTTGCTGTGGTAAATGGAACTGTGAATTCTGCTGTCTACCAAAAAAAATCCTGAAGAAGAATGTCCGGCCATCTGTTTATGACCTCAAGCTGAAGCGCACTTGGGTTCTGTAGCAGGACAATGATCAAAAGCACACCAGCAAGTCCACCTCTGAATGGCTTAAGCACTTCAAAATGAAGACTTTGGAGTAGCCTAGTCAAAGTCCTGACCTGAATCCAATTGAGATGCTGTGGCATGACCTTAAAAAGGCAGTTCATTCTCAAAAACAATGTGGCTGAATTACAACAATTTTGCAAAGATGAGTGGGTGAAAAATTCCTCCACAGCATTGTAAAAGACTCATTTCCAGTTATCATAAACGCTTGATTGCAATTGTTGCTGCTAAGGGTGGCCCAACCAGTTATTCTCCACAATATTTTTATTGAACCTTTTTTTTTTTACAAACATAACACAAACAATCAAACACTAACACTAAAGTAATAAAAAAAAAATATATACTAAAAACACCAACAACCACTAACTAAGGCAGGTCTTCAACAATGCTCCTCTGTTTAGTCTAGGCAATCCATTACATAAGTATACATATTATACATTCACCGGTTTGGAATTTACAAGGTCCACACACATCATTCTCCTTCTTCTTCAAAAGTTATGTTTAAATTCTTTACATAATCAATGAAAGGTCTCCATATATTCTCAAACACAATTTCCTTTGATTTCAGTATGTATGTTATTCTTTCTAGTGGAAGGTTTGTTAACATCTGTCTTAACCACTGAGTCACATCTGGTCTATGAGTCTTTTTCCACAATAGTGCAATACATTTTTTGGCATTAAGCAAACTGAGGTCTATGAATGCTCTTTCACTTTTATTAAAGTTATGCTTTTCTGGGTACAGACCCAACAAAAACAATTTAGGATTCAATATGATTTGTTTTGAAATTATTTTTTCAATTGTTACCCTCACCTCTTCCCAAAACATTCCAATTTTTCTACATTCCCATACACAATGAAATAGGGTTCCTTTACTTTCCATGCATTTTGTGCACGTATCTGGTATGTTTTTGTTATATCTATTTAATTCCACCGGTGTAACATACATCCGCATTAACCATTTAAAATGTATCAATTTAAGACGTACATTTATTGATTTGGTTTGAGCTTCTGTACAAGCCAATTCCCACTGTTCCTCTGAAATTTCAGTTTGCAAGTCTCCTTTCCAATAATTCAATCTTTTCTGTGAGTTTTCACTTGAGGATAGTGTCAATGAGTTATAAAACTCTGAAATAATACCCTTTCTCTTACTATCTTTCGTCAAAAATTTTTCCAAGGATGACTAAATAGGTCGAGTGAGAGCATTATTTTGATTTGATCAAATAAAGTTCCTAAGCTGAAGATATTTAAAAAAATGTGTTCTATTAAGATTAAATTTGATCCTCAGCTCTTCAAAAGACATTATGTTATCTGAACATGACAGATATAAATCTTGAATCTTTTGAATCCCTTTTAAATTCCATACTTTAAATACAGCATCCGCTCTCCCTGGTTTAAAATATTGATTACCCCATATTGGGCTAAATTGTGACAATAAGTGTGGTTCTTTTAAATATTTTTTAGTTTCACACCATATTTTGATCATATGCTTTACAAATGGATTTTTAACTTGTTTTTGTAATTTTTTTGCCGAATCTAAGTATATGAATATGGGAAGAGGTAAAGGTAAATTGTATGATTCCATTTCAGTCCAGTGAGGGAAATCATTTGATGAAAAATAATATGTCATAGACCTCAGTTGTGCCGACCAGTAATACAACATAAAGTTTGGACATTTCAGACCTCCACGATCAAATGGTAAATATAGTAAGGACAGACGTAATCTAGCCTTCCTGTTATTCCATATAAATTCCACTAACTTTTTTTTAATTCTTGAGAATAGATCTGAAGGTGGTGGTAAAGGAATGTATTGAAATAAATAAAGCATTTTAGGTAAGATATTACTTTTAAGTATATTGATTCTCCCTATCATCGACATTGGTAGTGACATCCATCTCTGAATTAACTCATTAATGTCTGTCATTAAGGCTTCATAGTTGGCACTGGCGACTAATTCTAGCTTAGGCACAATTTGAATTCCTAAATATTTAAACTGATTTACAACATTGAATTGATTTGCCTCAGGAGCTGAGTGATTTCTCTGGGTCTCATTTAGCATTAATATTGAAGATTTAGTTTTATTTATTTTATATCCTGATATTTCCCCAAAATTCTTTATTAAATTCAACAAGGTCGGAATTGATTTTTTAAGATTCGACATAAACAAAATTATGTCATCGGCGTACAGGGAGATTTTATGTTCTGTTGGTCCAACTTCAATTCCATATATTTGTGAATGTAAACGTACTGCCATCGCTAAAGGTTCAATTGCCATAGTAAACAGTAAAGGTGAAAGTGGACAGCCTTGTCGACATCCTCTATTGATTTTTATTGATTTTGAGATATTGCTATTTGTTAGGATTTCTGCTGTAGCATTATTATATTTTATCTGAACCCATTTTATGAAATTATTTCCAAGTCCAAACCTTTGTAAGACTTCAAAAAGAAAGGACCATTCGACCCTATCAAAGGCCTTTTCGGCGTCCAATGATAGGAGAGCTGTATCCGGTGCTTCTTTATTAGAATAAATAATATTAAATAGTCTTCTTACATTATGGAAGCCTTGTCTTCCCTTTATAAAGCCATTCTGATCTCGGTTAATAATATTTGGTAAAATTTCTTGTATTCATCTTGCTAAAATTTTACAGATTATCTTAAGGTCAGCATTTAATAGGCTTATTAGTCTCATATTTTCACATTTATTAGAGGGTTTACCTGGTTTTGGCAACAGTATAATTAAGGGATTATTCATGTATGGTGGTAAATTATTATTTTGAAATGCTTCTAAAACCATTTCCAAAAAAGGTTTTATTAATTTATTCTTAAATTTTTTATAAAGGTCAACTGGAAGACCATCTGGTCCTGCACTTTTTCCTGATTTCATATTATCAATGGCTAGCCCAACTTCTTCTGGACTAATTTTAGACTCCAGTATCTCCCTGTTTTCATTTGGAATACACGGTATAGATAGTCCATCCAAAAACCCATTTAGTTTTGTTAAGTCAGTTTCATTTTTTGTATCATATAATTTTTCATAGTAATCTCTAAAGGCTCTATTAATTTCTAAAGGATCTACAACTACCTGTCCGTTACTTATAATACTGGTAATTGGTGTTTTAAATTCTAATTGGTTAATCTGCCATGCCAATAATTTTCCTGATTTTTCACCTTGTTCATAAAAAGATTGCTTCAATCTTAGAAGACTCGAGGCAGCTCTATTCGCTGATTTTTTTGTCATATTCAGCTCTCAGAATCAGTAATTCGTTCTCTAACTTTGGGTCACTTCCTGCATACACTTTTTCTTGAAGAATTTTTAGTTTATGTTCCAATTGGACTCTCTCCTCTCGAGTCTTCTTAGATTTTGAACCTGTATAACTAATAATATGTCCCCTAATAAAAGTTTTGAAAGCCTCCCACTTTATACATGCTGATGTTTGTGTAGTATTGATATCAAAGAACTCATCTATCTGTTTTTCTATGTACTTAACAAATTCCTCATCCTGAAGCCATTTATGCTGAAATTGCCACCTACCTGGTTCCTTTGTCAATTTATTATCTACATATATGAGACAACAGGGTGAATGATCAGAGATCACAATATTATCATAAAAGCAGTTTTGAATCTTGGACCTTAATTCTGTGGAGATCAAAAAATAGTCAATACGTGAGAATGTCTTGTAGGTATTAGAATAACAAGAGTAGGCTTTAACTTGTGGTTTCATTTCTCTCCATATATCTAGCAATCTCAATTCTTTCATAAAATGATTAATGATCATCCTGCATCCATTGTGCGTACAGTCCAGTCCTGTTGATCTATCTATACCGGGATTCAATGTACAATTAAAATCCCCTGCTATTATATGTTGTCCTGTAAGTGATGATAAGATAAGAAATAAATTAGCAAAGAACTTTTGATCATCTATATTGGGACCGTATAAGTTCACCAGATTTATATTTTCTAATAGCAAAGATCCTTGAATGATTAGGTGTCTTCCAAATTTGTCTCCAATTACATTTTTCACTTGAAATGGGACTGATTTATGTATGAGAGTCATAACTCCCCTGGCTCGGGATGAAAATGATGAGGTGAATACACTTCCTTGCCATCTACTCCTAATTCTTTTTACATCCTCCTCTATTAGATGAGTTTCTTGTAAAAACACAATTTTTGAACCTATGTCTTTTTTTTTATTCATAACTTGTTTAAGTTTTTTAAAATTTTGTAGACCTCTGCAATTCCATGAAGTTAAATTAAGATTAACGCTTTGGTCTATGATCATTAGGGAGTTTGGGATTACCTCGCAGTGTAAACATGCTCATACAGAGAAGCAAAAACATGAGTGGTTGAACATTCATCCTACAAACTACACACAAACAAATTCCCCCTTCCCACATTCGTGGTAATCCCCCCAAAATCAAAAGAAAAATTCCGTCTCCCGATATAGCCATCGACCGCTCCACACCCACGAGGAACAGCCAAAGCCACTCCTTCTTCATCCTCCCAATCACCCTAACTCTACTGCTTTTAATGACATAACATTAACTCTCTTCTGTAGTTTTCCAACTTAACTCCAAAATTTTATAGCAACTTTGTACATCATAGGGTTGGTTTTTTTTAAAATATGTAATACAATCTATATTTTGTAAACTTGCTATATGCTTCAGATCAGTTAGATGCCTGTGCAAATGCTTAAATATTCTACCTTATATTTTGTTCATGCTTAGCTCCCACCAGTCTCTTCTTGGATCTTCTTGATGAACTCCTGCGCCTCCTCAGGGGTCTTGAAGATGTGTGTTCTGCCCTTATACGTGGCCAACAGTCTTGCAGGGTGAATCACTCCATGACGAATCCCAAGGTTGCGCAGCTCTTTACGGACGGGGTCAAACTGTTTCCTTAATTGTTGGATTCCTGTGGCCAAATCTGGGTAGAGCCGCACCTGTTGATCCTGGTATTTAATTTCTCCTTTGGCTCGCGCAGCGTTGGAGATTGTCATCCTGTCTCTGTAGCTGAGGAACTTCATAATTAACGTCCTCGGTGGTCCCTTATTATCTCTCAGTGGGCCAATTCGGTGTGCGCTTTCTAGAACGACTGATGATTGCAGCTCCGCATTGTTCAGCGCTTCTGGAATCCACTTTTCCAAAAAGGAACATGGGTCCCGACCCTCGGTTCCCTCCGGTAGACCCACCAGCCTCAGGTTGTTCCGTCTCGACCGGGACTCCAAGTCCAGGACATTATCTTCCAAACATTTTTTTTTTTTTTTCCAAAGTGCACACCTTTAATTGAAGGCTGGTGACGTCATCCTCAGCACTGGAGATTCGAAGCTCCACCTGCGCCACTCATTCCACACAATCACCCAATTCCTTTCTCATTCCCTCTATCACTGCTATAATTCCATCAAATTTAGCGGAAAAGTCTGCTCTCATTGAGCTAATGGCAGCGAGCACCGCACCTGTGCCGTCGCCAGCAGTCACCGCACTACCGCTAGCTTCCTCCGCCATATCTGGAGCTTTTTCTGCTGGGCCACAGACGTGAAAGTCCGTTAATTTGGACTGTTCCGGCGGTTCAGTTTTTCCTCCACCTGATTTCCCAGCCTTAGGCTTCACCGGCATATCCTCGCCCAAACGCTGGGATAGGTTCTGTTCCAAATAAGAGAGTTATTTGCCGATTTTTTTATCTCTAGGAGCAGAGCAGAGTGAGACGTGTCCTCCTACGTAGCCGCCATAACCGGAAGTGCGCCCAACCAGTTATTAGGTTTAGGGGGCAATCACTTTTTCCACACAGGGCCATGTAGGTTTGGATTTTTTCCCCCTTAATAAGATAAGATAAGATAAGCCTTTATTAGTCCCACAACGGGGAAATTCCAGGATTGCAACAGCACAGGGATAGCAACACTCAGAGCAACAATCAGAAGGCAAGGAAAAAAAACAAGCAAGCAAGAGCAGCTAATATACATATGTACATATTACTATAAAATATATATATCCACACACACACACAGACACACAGTGCAGAGCATTGTAGCTGGATGGAATAAATATATGAATATATGAACACACAGTGCAGAGCATTGTAGCTAGATGGAATAAATATGTAAATATATAAACACCCACAGTACGGAGCATTGCAGCTAGGTGGAATAAATATGCAAGTATATAAACACACACAGTGCGGAGCAATGTAGCTAGATGGAATAATATGTAGATATATAAAAACACAGTGCGGAGCATTGTAGCTAGATGGAATAAATATATAGATATATAAATATAAACACACCCAGTGCTGAGCATTGTAGCTAGATGGAATAAATATGTAAATATATAAGCACACACAGTGCAGAGCATTGTTGCTAGGTGGGATGAAACAGCATAACCGTCTATTTAGTTATCCTACATGGTATGATTATGTGCCCATACATATTCTCACCCTCCATAGCGACCGGTATGTTCCTAGTTGTATGCCGGAGAGGACCATTGTGTAAGTCTATTGCATCTTTTGCATTCAAAAAAAACTATTAGTTTGTTACGTCTTTTTGCTATCTCTGCGAGCAGCCCTGCTTAGGTTGTACAGTCTGACAGCCGTTGGTAGGAAGGACCTACGAAACCTCTCGGTTGTGCACCTGGGATGATGTAGTCTGCTGCTAAATGAGCTCCTCAGTGCATCCAGTATGTCCTGCATAGGGTGGAACTCGGACTCCAGCAGAGATGACAGTTTAGCCACCGTCCTTCTCTCTCCTATCTCCTCCATCGGATCAAGGCGCTGCCCCAGGACAGAGCTAGCTTTCTTAATCAGTTTGATCAGTCTCTTCCTATCGGCTGCAGTAATGCCACTGCCCCAGCAGACCACTCCAAAAGTGATGGCTGATGCCACCACCGTGTCATAGAATGACTTCAGCAGCACCCCTTGTACACCAAAAGACCTGAGTCTCCTCAGCAGGAACAGCCTGCGCTGTCCCTTCTTGTAGAGTGCGTCAGTATTGTGTGACCAGTCTAGTTTATTGTTCAGATGAATACCCAGGTACTTATAGGATGTCACCATCTCGATGTCTGTTCCCTGTATATTTACTGGTGCTGTGAGGGGCTGCCCATGCCTGCGGCAGTCCACCACCAGCTCCTTAGTTTTCCTCGCGTTGATCTGGAGGCAGTTCCGATGGCACCAGTCCACAAAGTCCTGGATAAGCCCTCTGTACTCAGCTTCATCTCCGTTGGAGATGAGACCAATGATCGCAGAGTCATCAGAGAACTTCTGCAGATGGCAATGTGTTGTGTTGTGTGAGAAGTCCGCAGTATAAAGAGTGAACAGGAAGGGAGCCAGCACCGTTCCCTGGGGGGCCCCCGTGCTACTGATGATCGTGTCGGAAACACAGTCCCGGGTTCTCACAAACTGAGGCCGATTCGTGAGGTAGTCCAGGATCCATGATGACAGGTGCTGGTCCACCCCTGCGCGCAGCAGCTTGTCCTTCAGGATCATCGGTTGGATGGTGTTGAAAGCACTGGAGAAGTCAAAGAACATGATCCTCACCATATTCCCGGGCTTCTCCAGGTGGGACAGAGAACGGTGAAGGAGGAAGATCACCGCATCCTCCACCCCAATGCCATGCTGGTAGGCGAACTGGAGTGGATCCATCGCTGGTTCCACCAGGGGGCGGAGGTGAGCAAGGAGCAGTCTCTCCAGGGTCTTCATCAAGTGGGACGTCAAGGCCACCGGTCTGTAGCTGTTCAGGTCTTTGGGGTGGGAAGTTTTTGGTACAGGTACCACACAAGATGTTTTCCACAGCTGTGGTACCCTCCCCAGTTTCAGGCTCATGTTGAAGATATACGTCACAATCCCACACAGCTGGTCTGCACAGGACTTGAGGAGCTTTGCGCTGATGCCGTCCGGTCCCGACGCCTTCCTCGCCTTGATCTTCCTCAGCTCCGTCCTCACCTGGGTCTTGGTCAGGGTCAGGATGGGGGGCTGTGTGTTGGGAGTGGGGGGGGTGTCGGTGGAGGGGGGAGTGGGCAGCAGGACTTGATTTCTTAGAGGCAGCAGTGGTTGTTGTGCAGACAGGGGGGAGGGCGGTTGGTCAAATCTATTGAAAAACAGATTCAGGTTGTTCGCCCACTCCCTGCCCCCCGTGGCCTGGGGGGAGGTATTCTGGAGCCCCGAGATGGTTTTGAGGTTTCTCCAGACCCCGCTGATGTCGCTCTGTTGCAGCTTGTCCTCCATCTTCTTCCTGAAGCTGTCCTTGCCTTCTCTGATCTTTCTCCTCAGCTCCCTCTGTACGGACTTCAGCATCTCCCTGTTCCCCAACCTGAAGATCCTCTTCTTCTCTCTCAGAAGTGTTTTTATCTCAGGGTTGATCCAGGGTTTGTTGTTTGAGTGACGCCGTATGGTCTTGGTGGGAACGGATTTGTCCACACAGAAGCTGAGGTAGCCCGTGAAGGTGTGAATGAGGCCATCGATGTCCTCACCATGTGGATCGCAGAGCTGCTTCCAGGCAGTGGCTTCAAAACAGTCCTTTAGAGTGTCCATTGTCTCCTCAGACCATAACTCCACAGTGTGCATGGCCGGAGGTTGTCTGTGCACTAGGGGTTTGTACACCGGCCGGAGATGAACCAAGTTGTGATCCGATCTCCCAAGTGGGGGGAGTTGTGATGAGGTGTACGCCTCCTTAGTGTTTGCGTAGAACAAATCCAGTGTTTTATTGTCTCTAGTGTGGCATGTGACATACTGGGTGAAAGTGGGCAGAATGGGAGACAGCGAAACGTGGTTGAAATCGCCTGAGATGAGGAGAAGAGCATCTGGGTGTTCTGTCTGCAGCCTGCTGGTTACTGAATGGATGACGTCACGCGCTGTCCCAGCGTTCGCCGTCGGATTTGCATAAACAACAATGCAGATCACGTGTGAGTGTTCTCTCGGGAGATATGTAGGCCTCATGCTAACAGCTAGCAACTCAATGTCTTTGCTGCAGTGTCGTTGTTTAACAGTGATATGTCCCGGTCTGCACCAGTTGTTGTTAACATACATTATCACTCCACCGCCCCTTGCTTTGCCACTCTCTGGTGTTCGGTCAGCTCGTATCATGTGAAAACCCTCCAGCTCAATGTTAGCATCTGCTGCTAGTTCAGTTAGCCACGTCTCAGTAAACAAAAGGAGAGAGCACTCCCGGTAAGTGCTATCATAACGGGAGATAGCCGCTAGCTCATCTAACTTTCCCAGTATCGACCGTACATTTCCCATGACAACAGATGGAAGGGAGGGTCTGTACCTTATATTTTTTGTCCTCCGCCTTACTCCAGCCCGGCAGCCGCGACGCTTTCGCCTCAATTCTCTCGGTATGTCGAGTTTTTCCAGTGGGACCGGGTGGCGGTTAAATGCTAGCAGCTCTTCCCTGTTGTATCGTATCCTGCTATAAACAGTGGCTCCGTCCACCGGCTCAGGAGACATTTGGGACGATCTGTGTGTCCGTGATATAAGTGGGGTGAAAAAAAAAGTGATCAAAAGAGAGAGGAAGGGAAAAAAAAACTCGGAATCGAGCCGCTGTTGCAAAAGGCAGCCTACTGGTGTGGCGCCGAGAGGAAATAATAAACACCTTCATTTAAAAACTGCATTTTGTGTTTACTTTGTTATCTTTGTCTAATACTTAAATTTGTTTGATGATTCTAAGATGGCGGCACGCGGTTGTGCAGCGGCTCTTTGCTTCCTATTTTTGTGTGTATGTATGCTGTTTTTGGATATTGGACCGTGTGAAGCTGGATTTGTGTACAGTCGTACTGAGCTGATAAACATTGGACTTCAACAAAAGTCTGCTGTTACAGCAGTTTTCGAGAACACACAAAACATACCGGAGGCTATCTGTAGACCAGCGGGATCACCATGGATTGTTGTCGGTCCTGGGAAGCGACGCAGACGGAGGAGGGAGAGAAAGAAAAAGCGGGGATGCTGGTTGGGCCTGCTAGCAAGGCTAAAGAGACGGCAACATAGACCTCCGCTACCAAGCATTTTTCTCTCCAACGCCAGAAGCATCGTCCACAAGATGGATGATCTAGAGCTACAGCTGGCAACTAATAAAACTGTGAGAGACTGCTTTGTGCTGTCGTTAACGGAAAGCTGGCTCCACCCACTGATCACCGATGCTGCAGTGCAGCTGCCAGGGCGCACACTTCACCGAATGGACCGAACAGCAGAATCCGGTAAAAAAAAAGAGGAGGCAGTCTCTACATTTTTCTTCACAACACTTGGACTAATCACAGCCGTATTATTAACACTTACTGTTCTCCTGATCTAGAGACAATGTCAGTCTTATGTCGGCCTTTTTATCTTCCAAGAGAGCTGAGCATGATTATTATAACAGCGGTCTCTATTCCTCCTGATGCAAATACTAAAGCTGCCGTTAGTCATTTGTACAGTGTAATAAATAAACAGCAGCAGGCCTATCCCGAGGGTGTTCACATTATAGCTGGTGATTTTAATCAAGCATGCTTGAAAACTGCTGCCTAATTTCACACAGTATGTGAAATGTGCCACTAGGGGAAAGAATTGTCTTGATCGGGTGTATTCGAACCTGAAGCATGCTTACAGAGCTGTGCCGTGTCCACATCTTGGCCTGTCAGACCATCTATCATTGCTCCTCATCCCAGCATACACCCCCCTCAGGAGAACTGCTAGACCTACTATAAAGAACATCACAACATGGCCTGAGGGAGCTCTTTCTCAGCTGCAGGACTGTTTTTCAAACACTCTATGGGATTTATTCAAGAATGAGGATCTGGAAATGTACACACAGACTGTATTACACTACATCACCTACTGTATCAATCAGGTGACTGTGGAAAAACGCATCAGGGTTTTTCCTAACCAGAAGCCTTGGATGACAAAAGAAGTCCAGGCACTCATCAGAGCTCGTGATACAGCCTTCAGGTCAGGGGATACAGATCTGTATAGCACGGCCCAGGCTAATCTGAAGAAAGGCTTTAAGGAGGCTAAACAGACCTATAAGAAGAAAGTCGAGGACCATTTTTCTGATAATGATTCAAGACGAGTATGGCAAGGCTTTAACCATATCACAAACTATAAGGGCAGCAGCATCATTTCCAGTGACATCAGCGCCTCACTGGCAGAAGAACTGAACTGCTTTTTCGCACGGTTTGAGGCAAATACACCTCGCCCGGACCCACAGATGTTATTGAATGCCAGCTCTGATGTGCTTATCCTGCAGGATCATGAGGTGAGACAGACACTGAGAGCAGTTCACCCGAGAAAGGCTACTGGTCCCGATGGAGTGCCAGGAAAGGCACTCAGAGCATGTGCAGATCAGCTATGCTCTGTTTTGACTGACATTTTTAACTTGTCTCTCAAGGCAGCCATTGTTCCACAGTGTTTAAAATCTGCAGTCATTATTCCTGTACCTAAAAAAACATACTATTAGCAGTCTGAATGACTATCGACCAGTAGCATTAACACCCATTGTTATGAAGTGCTTTGAGAAAATGATATTGAAACATCTTTTGCCTAGTCTCCCCCCAGACTTTGATCGGTACCAGTTTACCTATAGGCGGAGCAGATCCACTGAAGATGCTATTGCTATAGCGCTCCACTCGGCATTCAGCCATTTAGAAGACAAGGGGAGCTATGTAAGAATGTTGTTTGTTGACTATAGCTCGGCATTTAATACAATTATTCCCAACATTCTCATCACCAAATTGCTTCAGCTTGGTCTGCCTACTCACACTTGCAGCTGGATTAAGGACTTCCTAACAAACAGAACACAGACTGTTAGACTCGGACCCCATTCCTCCTCTACAGTCATGCTTAACACAGGCTCGCCACAGGGCTGTGTGTTGAGCCCCACTTTGTATTCATTGTACACATATGACTGCATACCTGTTCATCCCACAAACATTATAGTGAAGTTTGCAGATGACACAACAGTAGTGGGGCTCATATCAGGAGGAGATGAGTCCGCATACAGAGATGAGGTCCAGAAACTGGTGAGATGGAGCTCAGATAATAATCTGCTATTGAATACAAAAAAAACAAAAGAACTCATTATTGATTTTAGGAAGCATAGCAGTGAGCCGCCTCCTGTATATATAGGCAAGGAGCGTGTGGAGAGGGTAGAGGCTTTAAAGTTTCTGGGTGTTCATATTTCTCACAACCTTACCTGGGCAGTTAACACCATAGCTACAATAAAAAAGGCTCAACAACGTTTACACTTTCTGAGGCTCCTCAAGAAGAATGGCCTGAATGCACAGTTGCTGGTTTTATTTTATCGCTCTGCTATTGAGAGCATTTTGTCATATGGCATCACGGTTTGGTATGAGGGCTGTTCAGCCGCAGACCGCAAAGCCTTCCAGAGAGTGATCGAGACTGCGCAAAAAATCACTGGCTGTTCTCTCCCTTCTCTGGAAGAGATTTCCAGGTCTCGGTACCTCAACAGAGCGACTGCCATCATTAAAGACTGTGCTCATCCAAGCCATGATTTCTTTCACTTGCAACCCTCGGGAAAGCGATACAGATCCCATAAAACCTGGACTACCAGGTTTAATCATAGTTTTTCCCAGCAGCAGTACGTATTTTGAACGGATTTATATAACACGCACAGACTGCTGATATTGTTTTGTTATTTTAGGTTATTTTGTAGCAATAACCCTGTGTGTATAAGCTGGTCTTTTGCATTTATCGCTCAGTATGTTTTTATTATTGCTACGTACATATTGTATTCAACTTTTAGGTAATTTTGTTTCAAGCATTATTTATTGTTGTAATTATAAGAATGTTAAATGCATGAGTGAACTGAGTGAACTGTGAGTGTGATAGTTTGTTTTTAGGGAGCAGCATCTCAATTTTGTTGCATTGTTTATTAACAATGGAATGACAAAGGCACTTTGACTTTGATGATCTGAAACATTTAAGTGTGACAAACATACAAAAAAAATGACAACTCAGGAAGGGGGCAAACACTTTTTCACCACTTTTTTCACCACTGAACATCTACAGGAAAAAAAATGCTGACACATTCAGTACTTATTTCTCCCATTGTACATGTAATTGAGGATATTAGAACTTTAAATTTATTAATAGAAAATGCACAACATGGGACCTTTAACCTTGTGAGTGGGACCTAAGTGGGACCTTGACGTCCCACTTGATGAAGACCCTGGAGAGACTGCTCCTTGCTCACCTCCGCCCCCTGGTGGAACCAGCGGTGGATCCACTCCAGTTCGCCTACCAGCATGGCATTGGGGTGGAGGATGCGGTGATCTTCCTCCTTCACCGTTCTCTGTCCCACCTGGAGAAGCCCGGGAATGTGGTGAGGATCATGTTCTTTGACTTCTCCAGTGCTTTCAACACCATCCAACCGATGATCCTGAAGGACAAGCTGCTGCGCGCAGGGGTGGACCAGCACCTGTCATCATGGATCCTGGACTACCTCACGAATCGGCCTCAGTTTGTGAGAACCCGGGACTGTGTGTCCGACACGATCATCAGTAGCACGGGGGCCCCCCAGGGAACGGTGTTGGCTCCCTTCCTGTACACTCTTTATACTGCGGACTTCTCACACAACACAACACACTGCCATCTACAGAAGTTCTCTGATGACTCTGCGATCGTTGGCCTCATCTCCAATGGAGATGAAGCTGAGTACAGAGGGCTTATCCAGGACTTCGTGGACTGGTGCCATCGGAACTGCCTCCAGATCAACGTGAGGAAAACTGAGGAGCTGGTGGTGGACTGCCGCAGGCAAGGACAACCCCTCACAACACCAGTAAATATACAGGGAACAGACATTGAGATGGTGACATCCTACAAGTACCTGGGTGTTCATCTGAACAATAAACTAGACTGGTCACACAATACTGATGCACTCTACAAGAAGGGACAGCGCAGGCTGTTCCTACTGAGGAGACTCAGGTCTTTTGGTGTACAAGGGGCGCTGCTGAAGACATTTTATGACACGGTGGTGGCATCAGCCATCACTTTTGGAGTGGTCTGCTGGGGCAGTGGCATTACTGCAGCCGATAGGAAGAGACTGAACAAACTGATCAAGAAAGCTAGCTCCGTCCTGGGGCAGCGCCTTGATCCGGTGGAGGAGATAGGAGAGAGAAGGATGGTGGCTAAACTGTCATCTCTGCTGGAGTCCGAGTTCCACCCTATGCAGGACATACTGAATGCACTGAGGAGCTCATTTAGCAGCAGACTACATCATCCCAGGTGCACAACTGAGAGGTTTCGCAGGTCCTTCCTACCAACGGCTGTCAGACTGTACAACCTAAGCAGGGCTGCTCGCAGAGATAGCAAAAAGACGTAACAACCTAATAGTTTTTTGAATGCAAAAGATGCAATAGACTTACACAATGGTCCCCTCCGGCATACAACTAGGAAAATACCGGTAGCTACGGAGGGTGAGAATATGTATGGGCACATAATCATACCATGTAGGATAACTAAGTAGACGGTTGTGCTGTTTCATCCCATCTAGCAACAATGCTCTGCACTGTGTGTTTATACATTTACATACACTACCGTTCAAAAGTTTGGGGTCACCCAGACAATTATTTTGTGTTTTCCATGAAAAGTCACACTTATTTACCACCATGAGTTGTAAAATGAATAGAAAATATAGTCAAGACATTGACAAGGTTAGAAATAAGGATTTGTATTTTAAATAATAATTTTTTCCTTCAAACTTTGCTTTCGTCAAAGAATCCTCCATTTGCAGCAATTACAGCATTGCAGACCTAACATGATTGCACAAGGGTTTTCTAATCATCCATTAGCCTTCTGAAGCAATGAGCAAACACATTGTACCATTAGAACACTGGAGTGATAGTTGCTGGAAATGGGCCTCTATACACCTATGTAGATATTGCACCAAAAACCAGACATTTGCAGCTAGAATAGTCATTTACCACATTAGCAATGTATAGAGTGTATTTCTGATTAGTTTAAAGTTATCTTCACTGAAAAAAAAGTGCTTTTCTTTCAAAAATAAGGAAATTTCTAAGTGACCCCAAACTTTTGAACGGTAGTGTATTTATTCCATCTAGTTACAATGCTCCGCACTGGGTGTGTTTATGTTTATATTTATATATCTGTATATTCATTCCATCTAGCTACAATGCTCCGCACTGTGTGTTTATATATCTACATATTATTCCATCTAGCTACATTGCTCCGCACTGTGTGTTTATATATTTACATATTTTTTCCACCTAGCTGCAATGCTCCGTACTGTGTGTTTATATATCTACATATTATTCCATCTAGCTGCATTGCTCCGCACTGTGTGTTTATATACTCATATATTTATCCCATCCAGCTACAATGCTCTACACTGTGTGTCTGTGTATATATATATATATATATATATATACAGTATATATATATTTATAGTAATATGTACATATGTATATTAGCTGCTCTTGCTTGCTTGCTTTTTTTTTTTTTCTTGCCTTCTGATTGTTGCTCTGAGTGTTGCTATCCCTGTGCTGTTGCAATCCTGGAATTTCCCCGTTGTGGGACTAATAAAGGTTTATCTTATCTTATCTTATCTTATCTTAAACAAGCTAAACTAAGCAGGTCCCCATATTACTGCTCTATTGGTCCAAAATAAACCAAAACCAGTTTAGTAACTCTAAATAGATGAGGAGGAAATTAGATATTGGGATCAAAATATTTTTTGTACAAGTTTCAAGTGCAAAAAGTTGGAAAGTTGAGCATTTTAATTTTGCAAGCCTGTGGAGATTAACTTAGTTTGAACCAAATCTGAAGTAGCAGTTATGCAGTAGTGCTCCAAAAGTTTCTAAAACCATTATGAGCAGCCTAAAAGGCAGCTGTCGGAGAGATGAAAAATGCAATATTATTGAATACAGGAATAAGGACCTGCATTATGAAATAGAACATTAACAGCAGACAGTGCTCCTCCTTTAATGGGAACTGGAAGGATTCTTCAAAGCAGAACACATTTAGAATTTCCTCAGGATGTCACTACAAAACCCACCTCAGTGAGCTACTTGTTTACACAGCCCTGAACAACAGTGCATTGTGTTCCATTGAGCCTTACTCCAGGTGCTCTCATTAATCCTTCATACTTTTTGGCACAACGAGACAGAGCGTGTCTGGGCTAGAAAGGTCCGCCATACGGTGGGGAACAGCACAGAACGGGAGACCACATTGGGTCATTTGTTCACGTCTTTGTCTGCGCCACACTCGCCTAGCGCCATTGACTACTGTGAGAAAGTAAGATAAGTGTGCATGAGGAGGGGAAAGACAGCACGTGTGAGCAATTATTGCTCCTTCCTGCTGTGTGATCTAGCACAAGCACGTGTTGGAGTACATGACAGAAAAAAATGGGAGAAAAGCATCCTTTTTGCACACAAAGGAGCTTTTTTGACATGCCCCATTCAACCTCCATGCCTTGTCAGGTCTTATGCTCATTAGCCAAACTGCTGATGTTTCCTCAAGACTGACAAAGAGGATGAAAAATACAAGAATCTGTTTGCAAATGTTACCGGCATTGTGCCAACTCAAATGAGATCTGAATAGACATGGCACTCTCTCTCTTCAAACATTAATTCAGTGTTTCTTGAAGCAAATATCAAATATTGGAGATTTATGTATTTATTCTGTTTTGGTGTAACCGTTTAAGCCCACACACTGCAAACAAACAAAAAAAATTCACTCACTTGTGTGGGAGTGTGCGGTTTTGGTAAGCTGTATGTGATTATGTGTCTGATTTTCTAGTAGGAGTACGTCATTTTGTTCTGTTGAATCATAACCTACTATCCCCTTATTATGAGTTGTTCATGAGGGGGATGTGGGCCACATGTGGTAAAATGAAGGTAACTTGAGACGGAGGTTCAAATTATTGACCTTGTTTTAATGCTAAGGCACAGACGCCGTGCCAGTTCAGCTGAATTCTTTTATTATAACCAAAGTCTAAGAAACTAGACTCTCTATTTCCCCGTCTAGCGGTGTAGGAGAAGGAAGATAATGGGATTCCCAGAGAGACAGATGTCCAATCTCTGAAGTGGAGTTCAGGAAATGAACAGATTTCTTTCACACTCGCTGCTTTAATCGCCTCAACCTTCGAGAACAGAATTTCCTTTGCAACATCAAGCTCACGTTTATCAGCCTATTTCACATTCAGTTCCAAGTTTTCAAAGCTACCTTACGGGAAACCCCAGATGGTGTTTAAAGTTGTCCACCGTTGTAATTACACCTTGTTGCAGGAGGACATTAAAGTTTCAACAGATTTTAACGCAGTGCCCCCTGCTATGAAGAAGCCAAAAAGGTTCTCAATAACTGTGTGAGAACATGAAGATTTATGATGACCTGCACCAGCTGTGGTTTCATGTTTGTCCCTAGCTGAAGATAAACAGTTTGTTGAGGTTGAACCAGGGACAATTCACATACCAGGAGAACTATTTAGCTTTAGTACTCTACTCATTTTCACAATCATTTCTATTCATTGATGTGAGCTAATGAGCCAAGAAACATATTCTATATTTCGGACTCACAATCAAAACATTTGGTTTCCTTTTGTCTTGATGGAAAAGTAAATAATATTTAGCCCCAGTTTCAGTGTTGACAAAGGGACCGTTATTTTGTTGCATATTGTCATTGTTGGCCTCAAGCTTTGAATCTTCAAAACAGACATTTTTCAGGAAATGAGGAAAACTGTATTTTCTGAATAATTTGGCAGTTAGAAGATTTATTCACATGGTTTTTAATAATGCTTATCCTATTATTGGTTTGATATTAGTAAAAACAGTTCAAAGACATAAAGGGCAACCAATAGAATGGGTTTGTAAAATTGAAAAAAGAATACATTTGAAAATATAAAGTTTTTGCCCGACAGTGACAATATGCTCTTATAGTGGCAGAAATAATTTTATCTGAGGCCAGTATTTGTTCAAATAATTCCCACAAGCTCAATTTTAGACAGTTTTTAGTCCATTCCAGAAAAGGCAGAATGAGGCGAAATGAGTGTTCTTCATCCATAATTCACAAGAATCACTACTCATCCTAAGTAATTGCCCAGACGCTCACCAAACTCGTACATGACAATCTTCTGGTGGGTCTGCATCAAGATTGTACTCAAGGTCATGATGAACTTAAAAGGTCAAGAGATCTTGCCATTTATGTGGTTTCACAGAAAACGCTACACTTCCTGGGCAATTGCCCAGATGCTCACCAGACCCGCACACTGTGATCTTCAGGTGGGTCTGGATATTGGTTGTGCTCATGGCCAACACTAAGGCTCTTGCTGACCTTGGGGTGTGTTCACCTGACTGGAATAAGGTACTCTACTACCATTGGCGGTCTGGTTTTCCATCCATCCATTCATCCATCCTGTATTACTTTTCCGGGGGTTCGGGTTGTGGAGGCAGCAGTCCAAGCAGAGATGCCCAGACCTCTTTTTCCCCAGTCACCTGCTCCAGCTCTTCAGAGAGGACACCAAGGTGTTCCCAGGTCAGCTGGGAGACATAGTCTCTCCACTGTGTCCTGTGTCTACCCTGTGGTCTCTTCCTAGTGGGATGTGCCTGAAACACCTGAAGTGGGAGGCATCCTAATCAGATGCCCAAACCACCTCATCTGGCTCCTTTCGATGTGGAAGAGCAGCGGCTCTGCTCTGAGCCTCTCCTGATCTGGTTTTCCATTATTGGAATTTATCACGGTATACATAAATTCCATCTGTGAGCCCAAAGGTCAAGCCATTCATCCTATACGTAACTCTATGTTGAAAATTATTACCCCTTTTGATCCAATACCTCTAGTTCACGAGTTTGGTTATATATCAGATTTATATTTAATGCTGGTAGTGCAGTACAGTTAGCAGTGTCGCCTCACAGCGAGAAGGTTGTTGGATTGCCTTTCTGTGTAGTTTGCTGGGTTTTTCCTCATAGTTCACTGTTAGTTATGCACCAGTTCTAAACAAAGTGTGGTTATACAGTATATCCATAGGAATTGGGGAAATAGGTTTCTCAGTGAATCACAATGCAGACTTGAACAATTCTGAATCAATGAACAAATGTTAAGATTCTGATTCTTCAATAGTAATTAATAACATAATTAATTTTGACGGAACAAAAAAAGTGCAACTCGAAAATGCTGACATTAGCGCTGGAGAGTGTCGTGGCACACAATAGAGATGCGTGAAGTCCTGCACAGCTGTAGCTAGACCAAAAGACAAAAGCCCCAAAGACAGCAGGTAGGAATGCTTCTGTTTTTCATTAGAAGTCTAATATTTGTATGTTAGAAAAAAAAGATGCATCAAGATGCATTGCACATCGTTTCAATCTTGAATCAGAGTCCCCTGAATCGATTCTGGCTTGAATCGTCAGGTGCCTAAAGATTCCCACTCCTAATGTCTACTGGGTACTGTATCTCTCAAACTGTAACAACAGGGGTAGTTTTAAACCTTAACATTCTCACAAACCCTGAAAGCAGAAAAGAAATGGCTGAAATAAACTGATTTGATGTTGCAAACAGGGGTTGACATTAAGTCTGGCTGATGGAATTCAGCAGTGACCTTGGTTCCAGATTTAGTATAAAAGTCTGAATTAGAGATATCTGGCATCGGGCTGCACGGTGGCGCAGTGGTTTAGCACTGTGGCAGCACAGTTTACCCTCGGCCAGGGGATCGCGGGGATCATGAGATTGTGGGTTCGATCCCAGCCCCCGACCAACAGTGAGCTGTGTGGAGTTTGCATGTTCTCCCCGTGTTGCGTGGGTTTACTCCGGGATTTCTCCGGTTTCCTCCCGCATACCAAAAAAAACATGTAGGTTTAGGGCGCTCGCACACGCAGCGAACAGCAGCCGGTGGCTTGTCACCAGACTGCAAACCAAATCTACCTACGGGTACAAATAAGTAACAAAAAAAAAAATCTGGACAAGACCAGGAGTGTTCACCTTCTTAGGAAAGAGCTGTTTTGAGCAACTTTTCGGAGGGAAAATTTAGCATGCAATCACAAATCATACTTAAGCTTTGAAATTATATGTTGTAAATGTGTGACAGGTTTTTTTGTAAACATTTTCTCCTACATTTGTGGCATTTTTCACTTAAATATGTGATTTTGTTCTTGGAATTTTAAGACTTTTTCCTAAGAAGTTTACTTGTTTTCTGTGAGATTTAAGACTCTCAGAAATTTAAGACTTTTCTTATAGTAGGGGTGGGGGAAATAATCTTTTTTTAGTGCACCATACATGGAAGATTCTGAATCAATGCACAGATATCAAAGAATTGGTTTTTTAAATTCAATTCAACTTTATTTATACAGTGCATCCCCAAAGTATTCATTGCTTCACTTTTTCCAAATTTTGATATGTTACAGCCTTGCTCCAAAATGGATTAAATTCATTTTTTTCCTCAAAATTCTACACACAATATCCCATAATGACAATGTCAGAAAAGTGGGGGGGTTTTTTTAGATTTTAGCAAATTTATTAAAAATAAGAAGCTAAGAAATCACATGTACATAAGTATTCACAGCCTTTGCTCAGTACTTTGTTGATGCACCTTTGGCAGCAATTACAGCCTCAAGTCTTTTTGAATATGATGCCACAAGCTTGGCACACCTATCTTTGGGCAGTTTTACCCATTCCTCTTTGCAGCACCTCTCAAGCTCCATCAGGTTGGATGGGAAGCCTCGGTGCACAGCTATTTTCAGATCTCTCCAGAGATGTAATCTGCAATTTCCCAGTTTGGGATCAATAAAGTACAATAAAGAATAAATAAAGTACATCTATGTTCAATTGGATTCTAGTCTGGCCTCTGGCTGGGCCACTCAAGGACATTGTTGTCCTGAAGCCACTCCTTTGATATCTCAGCTGTGTGCTTAGAGTCGTTGTCCTGCTGAACTATGAACCGTCGCCCCAGTCTGAGGTCAAGAGCACTCTGGAGCAGGTTTTCATCCAGGATGTCTCTTTACATTGCTGCATTCATCTTTCCCTCTATCCTGACTAGTCTTCCAGTTGCTGCCACTGAAAAACATCCCCACAACATGATGCTGCCACCACCATACTTCACTGCAGGTATGGTATTGGCGTGGTGATGAGTGGTGCCTGGTTTCCTCTAAATATGATGCCTGGCATTCACACCAAAGAGTTCAATCTTTGTCTCATCAGACCAGAGAATTTTGTTTCTCATGGTCTGAGAGTCCTTCAGGTGCCTTTTGGCAAACTCCGGGTGCTGCTGCCATGTGCCTTTTACTAAGGAGTGCTTTCCGTCTGGCCACTCTACCATACAGGCCTGATTGGTGGATTGCTGCAGAGATGGTTGACCTTCTGGACGGTTCTCCTCTCTCCACAGAGGAACGCTGGAGCTCTGACAGAGTGACCATCGGGTTCTTGGTCACCTTCCTGACTAAGGCCTTTCTCCCCCGATTGCTCAGTTTAGATGGCTGGCCAACTCTAGGAAGAGTTCTTGTGGTTCCGAACTTCTTCCATTTATGGATGATGGAGGCCACTGTGGTCATTGGGACCTTCGAAGCAGCAGAAATTTTTCTGTACCCTTCCCCAGATTTGTGCCTCAAGACAATCCTGTCTCAGAGGTCGACAGACAATTCCTTTGACTTTATGCTTGGTTTGTGCTCTACCATGCACTGTCAACTGTGGGACCTTACATAGACAGGTGTGTGCCTTTCCAAATCATGTCTAATCAACTGAATTTACCACAGGTGGACTCCAGTTAAGCTGTAGAAGCATCTCAAGGATGATCAGTGGAAACAGGATGCACCTGAGCGCAATTATGAATTTCATGGCAAAGGCTGCGAATACTTATGTACATGTGATTTCTCTATTTTTAATAAATTTGCAAAAATCTCAAAACGTTTTTTCATGTTGTCATTATGGGGTATTGTGTGTAGAATTTTGATGAAAAAAATGAATTTAACCCATTTTGGAATAAGACTGTAACATAACAAAATGTGGAAAAAAAGTGAAACGCTGTGAATACTCTCCGAATGCACTGTATAGCGCCATTTCACAACAACAGTCATCTCATAGCACTCTCAAACTGTAGGGGAAAACCCCATAATTGCAGAAAGGCCCCAGCAATCAGGCGATCCCTTGTGAGCAAGCACTTGGCAACGGTGGAGAGGAAAAACTCCCTTTTAGCAGGAAGAAACCTCCAGCAGAACCAGGCTCAAGGAGGGGCAGTCATCTGCTGTGACTGGCTGGGGAGTGAGGGGATAGAGAAGAAGAAGAAAAGAACAGACATGTAGAGAGCAACAGCATGATGAGGACTCAATCTGTGGGAGAGAGCAAACAGATGTTAATGACCAGCAAAAATATTTCATTGAGAGTGAAGAAAGGAGTGAATCCAGACAGTGTCCAGAGAGTTCAGCAGCAAATTATGTTTGTCTATGCCAGAGCTGAAGAGGAAGTAATCAGGTACTGTAGTACCTGTAGGGCGATATACAGCGGGGAAAATAAGTATTGAACACGCCAGCATTTTTCTCATTAAACATATTTCTCATGGAGCCATTAACCTGAGATTTTCACCAGATATCAGGAACAACCCAAGTAATCCATCCATACAAAGAAATCAGGGCAACTCTGTTCACAGAACAAGTTATATTTAATAAAGTGGAATGACACAGGGAATACGTATTGAACACATGAAGAAAAAGAGGTGCAAAAAGGCATAGAAAGCCAAGAAACCCGCTGAAACCCATCAGAATTTAGGAAGCCATCCCATCCCCCATCAGTACAAATTAATTTCAGCTGGTTAAGACCTGACTGACAGCCTTTTAAAAGGTCTGTGAATATTGACTGTCACACCATAAAGAACTCATGATGGGTAGAAGCAAAGAGCTCTCTCGAGACCTTTGCAATCTTATTGTTGCAAAACATAATGATGGCATTGGTTACAGGCACATTTCTAAACTGCTGAATGTTCCAGTGAGCACTGTTGGAGCCATCATTTGGAAATGGAAAGAACATCATTTTACCATAAACCGGCCACGACCAGGAACTTCTCGCAAGATTTCTGACAGTGGAGTCAAAAGAATTATCAAAAGAGTTATCCAAGAGCCAAAGATCACTCGTGGAGAGCTTCAGAAAGACCTGGAGTTAGCAGGTACTGCCGTTTCAAAGAAAATGATAAGTAATGCATTCAACCAACATGGTCTCTATGTCTGCTCATCTTGCAAGACTCCATTGCTGAAGAAAAAGCATGTTGAAGCACGTTTAAAGTTTTCTGCACAACATTTGGGCAATCCAGTAAAATACTGGGAGAATATAGTCTGATCAGATGAGATCAAAATGTAACTTTTTGGATGCCACAACACACAGCATGTTTGGAGAAGAAATGGCACTGCACACCCCATCATGGTGTGGGGGGTGTTTTTCAGCACATGGTACAGGCAGACTTCATATAATTGAAGGAAAGATGAATGGACAAATGTACAGAGACATCCTTGATAAGAACCTGTTACCATCTTCCAAAATGCTGAAGATGAAATGAAGGTGGACATTTCAGCCAGCAATGATCCCAAACACACAGCCAAGGAAACTCTCAATTGGCTCCAGAGAAGGAAAATAAAGCCACTAGAATGGCCCAGTCAGTCACCTGACCTGAATCCAATTGAAAATTTATGGAATGAACCAAAGATCAGAGTTCATAGAAGACACCCACGGAACCTTCAAGATTTGAAGACAGTTTCTGTGGAAGAATGGGTTAAAATCACTCCTGAGCAATGCCTGAGCCTAGTTTCTCCATACAGGAGGCATCTGGAACCTGTTATCAACAAAGACTTTTCTTTGAAATATTAAATGAATTTCACCAAGCATGTTCAATACTTATTCCTTGTGTTATTCCATTTTGTTCAGTATAACTTGTTTTGTGAACACAGTTGCCTGGATTTCTCTGTATGTATGGATTACTTGGGTTGTTACTGATATCTGGTGAAAATCTCAGGTCAATGGCTTCATCAGAAAAATAGTGTGAGAGAAATGTTGATGTGTTCAGTGCTTATTTTCCCCACTGTATGCTGGTTAAATGTAACATTCCAGATGACTTGGCACATCTCTTGTCCATTTGTTTTTTATTAATAAAAGATATTGTAAGTAAATTAATTATTGGTCATTACAAATACATTGCAGTCATTCATTTGTTCATTTATTTATCTTTATCTTCCACAAACGTGGAAATTTGTCTTTGGCTTCACACACAATAAAAAATAAATTACATAACAACACTTAAGCACAACACAAACAATAACCATTATAGATGTGGGCCAGACTGAGATAAAAATTATACATTATTGCATTAGTTATTGCAGTTATTGCATTTGATATGAAAGGCTTCTTATAGATGTTCCTTTTTAGCGCAGCAGCTCTGTAATGCCTTCCAGAGGGCAGTTTAACAAACCAGAGTACCAAGTAATCATACAGTGAGGAAAAAAAATCCCAAATAGAAAAGAAAGATGGATCATGATACATTGATAATCGTTTTAACATCCCATCTCAGCCCTCTGAATCATGATTGAATCGTGAGGTGGCTAGTAGGGCCAAAACAATTAGTCAACGTTGTCGATGACGTCTATCATAAAACTTTGTTGACGCAGATTTTTATTGTCGACAAATCATTTAATTTTAAAGTTTATATGCATGCCGCAGAAATGTTCAGTTTAACTGTTCCAGCGAAGAAGAAGAGGAGCGCATCATGGCGACACCGAAAGAAAATCACGGAGAAGGCCAAAAGTTTCCAAAGTATGGGAGGATTTTACCGAAAATTAATAAAGGAAACAAGTTAAATGTAGACTGTAAAACAGTTTGTCATATCACAGCTGCACTACAGCGATGCATCCATTCCCTCCTCCTCTCCGTTCCTCTGTCTCCGGCCACCTGTCTGTACCAGTAAGGTTAGCAAGTAACGTTGGCGCTTCTTATTTTCAATGAGCAACTCTCTCAGCTTTAGAAAACTGACCACACTATTAATATGTGCCGTTTAAATAGTTTACCTGCTGTCGGACAATAATCTCTCTTATGATTGTTGCTGACAGCTGAGCTGCTTCCGTTATGCTAGCTATATGTTAACGGCAGTAAATGGGTGAATTATATGAGCACCTTACTGTTTTTCGTATTCTTTATTATTGTTGCCGTAATATCAGCCCTCATTCTGAATATTAGTGCATCTCAGTAAATTAGAATATCATGATTTGTAATTTAATCACAAAAAGGTAACCATAATCATCACAAATAAATTTAAAACTGCTTAAATATTTCACTGTATGTGTAGTGAAGGCTCACATTCCTGCACTGATATTTAAAGTGTTTTTTTTTTTTATTTTAGACTGGAAGAAATTCTTTTAATTTTCATCTGAAGCCTCATTAAACTTTTAAACTTCTAAACCCAGCAAGGTTTCAAACAGGATGGACTAGCTTATTTTCTTTTTTTACTTTAAAGGAGTTGAATATTACTCTAGTTTGTTTCTAACACACAGTTACAACAGCCTTTATGGAGCAGCAGAGCTGCTATTTGAGTTTTTACACTTTAACATCTATTATTTAATTGTGTTGCTACAAACGCTTATAATTAAACTGTCAAGTTCAACTTACCAACTCATGTTTGATGGGTCATCATTTTATTTAGTTTTGGTATTTTTTATAATAGGCTACATTATATTAAGGCAGGGACTGACATCAAAGTGATTTTCACAGGTGTGCAGGCTTAAACAGGTGAGGTAAAACATGACCTAGAGCCCCGAACAGGAGCTATGCCAGCAGGAAGCTGAGCTGGCGGACATAATAGAAATAATCATGATTGACATTGACATTGATTTTTATTTGAACATTCTTAAAAAAAAAAAGAAAGAAGAGAGTTCAAAACACACAAAAAAAAAAACCAAACCAAAATAAAATGTTCAAAAGGAGTGGGAAGAAGCCAACGCTTATATAGTCCCACCCCTTTTCCATACCCAACAAATTACAGTATTACTCATAATCATCATTATCCCACAACCACATTCACCATAATACACCCATAGTCAAATTATACAACAAAAATGACACAACAATGACAGTCCATATTGACAACAATACCAACATCCAACAATATTACAACAACAATAAACATACACTTCTGGCATGTTCAATACAAACACAGACAACACCATTGCCTTCACAATTACCATAACACAACAACAACCTTCCCTCACTGAAGACACAATGTAACATCACTGCCCTTCATTCTCATACTGCTCAAAAATCATTTCTTTATATGTTGATTTAAATATGTGGATGTTTGGACATTGCCTGTGTTTCGCCCCCAACTCATTCCACAATTTTACCCCACACACAGACACACAAAAACTCTTCCGAGTAGATCTTACTAGTGCATTTTAAATTTTGTATTCCCCCGTAAATTATATTTCCCTTCTCTCTCTCTGAAAAGATTTTGTATATTGTGTGGCAAGAGATTTTTACTAACTTTAAACATTAATTGTGCTGTGTAATAATGAACCAGATCCCATAATTTCAATAACTTTGAATGTAAAAACAATAAATTAGTATGTTAGAGGTACCCGACTTTGTGTATAACACGGACTGCCCTTTTTTGTAATATTAACAATGAATTAAGTTTACTTTTATAACTGTTACCCCAAACCTCTATACAATAAGTCAAGTATGGAAGTACTAATGAACAATACAAAATATGAAGTGATTTATAATCTAGGACCTGCTTAATTACCTCCGCCAGGCCGAAAGGCCAGGAGGAGGTAATGTTTTTGCCGCGGTTTGTCTGTCTGTCTGTCTGTTGGTTAGCAAGATAACTCAAAAACTTTTGGACGGATTTCAATGAAACTTTCAGGCATTGTTGGAAATGGTACAAGGAAGAACTGATTAAATTTTGGGGATGATCCGCATCACCGTCTGCATACAGGAATTTTTTAAAGCATTTTTCCACACTGTGACATACGGCCATTTTCAACATGTGCGCAGGCGCAATGGAGGGCGCTGGGCGTCGTGTCTGACCAACACAAACTCCGCCTTCTTCAACGTTTTAGCCACAAAAGCATGCGGAAAACACTGCTGGCCTGGGCCCGCCAGCGTGCCTGTGCCAGCCATAGGCGCTGCGCACATTGCGCTGGTCGTCGTGTCTGACCAACACAAACTCCGCGTTCTTCAACGTTTTAGGCACAAAAGCACGCGGAAAACACTGCTGGCCTGGGCCCGCCAGCGTGCCTGTTTTTGCGCCACGCTGCAAAACCTGACACGGCCACCTGTCCGCCGCCCGATTATTTGCCACAAATTCCCCGCCCAGCTATAGGCGCTGCGTAAAAACGACCTCTCTGCCGGGGAAGATTCTAAATTCTGTTTTGCCGCGGAGCACAACCCCAATATAATATAAAACTCACGGCAACCTGTCTAACCTATCTGCATCCGTCAGTGGAGGAGATGGACACACCAACACTTCAGTTTATTACCTCCGCCAAGGAGGCAATGCTTTTACTACCGTAAAACAGGGCTATAAGGGACGGCGGGGTAATATGGGACACTTTTCTAAATGTAATTCTGCTTTTTTAATTTTGCTTCCGCCTAGATTTGATGAAGGATTCATGGATATTTCACAATAACAACACAACTCAGCGTCCTGCTCAAAATAAAAAAAGCAGAATTACATTTAAAACATTTCCCAGAAAAGTGTCCCTTATTAACCCGCCGTCCCTTATAGCCCTGTTTTACACTACTGAACCACTAATCCTATCACTATCACATTGATTGTCATTCATTAATTGTCTGTTTATTGCACTGTCAATGTCAAATAAACAAATAATCATTGTGAATCCAATTGCTAGTCATATCTTTTCACGCTCAGGGAATCTGAAAACGTACACACAAACACTGTATGGGGGGGAACTGTGCCGCTTGGCAGAGGTCTGCGCTCTCCGAGTGCTTTTCTAGTTTTGTTTATAATTGCAATATTTTTTTGCAACTTTATTTTGTATGTGTCTGACATGTGGTTTCCAACTAATTTTATCATCCAGTATTACACCCAAAAACTTGATCTTCTTAACTTTTTCAATAACTACATTATCTATATGAATGTGTATATCTTCTTTATTTTTACAATTACCAAATATCATTACCTTAGTTTTATCTATATTTAGTGATAATTTATTACAATCCATCCATTTTTTTAGCTTATTTAATTCATTATTTAGAGTATGGATTAGTTGATTATAATTATTTCCAGAATAAAATATATTAGTATCATCAGCAAATAATATTATTTTTAATAATTTAGAAATTTGGAATATATCATTTATATATATGTTAAATAATTTGGGGCCCAATACTGACCCCTGGGGGACCCCACAGGCAATTCCCATACACCCAGACAGATATTCTCCCATCTTCACTAATTGTTGTCTCTCAGATAGATAACTTGTAACCCATTTCAGAGCCATTCCCCTAATACCATACATTTGCAATTTATTAAGAAGTATTGAATGATTTATTGTATCAAATGCTTTTCTAAAATCTATAAACACACCAATTGCATATTTTCCTTGATCTAATGCATTTATTATTTCCTCTGTTGCTTCCATTATCGCCAACGATGTTGTACTCTTGGCTCTAAACCCATATTGGTTCTGATTCAGCACATTAAATAGTTTTCTAATCTGTTGTTGAAAAGTTTTTCCAGAATCTTTGAAAATTGTGGGAGAAGTGATACTGGTCTGTAGTTTGTGTATTGGTGTTTATTTCCTTGCTTGAATAATGGTATTACTTTTGCTATTTTCATTTTCTGCGGGAATGAGCCAGTTTGAAATGATAAATTACAAATATATGTGAATGGTTTTAATATACCATCAACAGTTCTTTTTATTAGTGCCATATCAATACCATCGCAATCAGTAGATAATTTAATTTTACACTTTTCAACAACAGATTTTACCTCTAGTTCATCCACCGCTGTAAGAAAAATTGACCGAGGGTTGCTTCCAATCAAAGTCTCACTCACGGTGTCTCTTCCTTGATTTGGAATTTTTGCTGCCAACTCTGGCCCAACATTTACAAAAAATTTATTCATTTTATTTACTACCATATTCTTATCATAAATATCACCGCAATTATCAGTTAAATACTCTGGATATATCATTTTCTTAGTTCCATTTTTCCTTAATTTGTTTAATATATCCCAGACTCCTTTTATATTATTTTTATTTTCATTTAACATTTTCCTATAGTATAATTTTTTACTAGTTCGTATTATTTCAGTTAATTTATTTTTATATGTTTTATATCTTTTTTCAGAAAACCTACCTTTTTGATATAGCCTACAATTAGGGAGGGATCATGTGTTTCTGAACCCTCCCTTAGTTATGCTGCTAATAGGTTTAGTCAGCCGGGGGACCTCCAGTAATGCACTGGGCCTCACTCCTTTTCTCACTCTCAATGAAATATTTTTTTTTTGCTGGTCATTAACATTTGTTTGTTCTCTCCCATAGATTGAGTCCCCATCATGCTGTTTGCTCTCTACATGTCTGTTCTTTTCTTCTTCTCTATCCCCTCACCCCCCAGCAGATGACTGCCCCTCCCTGAGCCTGGTTCTGCTGGAGGTTTCTTCCTGTTAAAAGGGAGTTTTTCCTCTCCACCGTTGCCAAGTGCTTGCTCACAGGGGATCACCTGATTGCTGGGGTCTTTCTGCAACTGTGGGGGTTCCCCCTACAGTTGAAAGTGCTATGAGATGACTGTTGTTGTGAAATGGCGCTATATAAATAAAGTTGAATTGAATTGAATTGAATTGAATAGATTCTTTAGTTCTTAATTTAATGAAATTTTTATAGAGATAATTTTTCTTTTTACAAACATTTTGTAACCCTTTGGTTAACCATGGGCAATTTTTGGTATATGTGTTTTTTATTAATTTCTTTAATTGGACAGTTTTTATCATATAATGATTTAAATATATCAATAAATTTATCATATGCCAAGTCCACATTTTTCTCTCTATAGACAACATCCCAATTCTGTAGCATTAAGTCTTCTTTTAAATCACTGATTCTGTCTTCTGTTCGTATTCTTTTATAGATAATCTTTTTACATAGTTTATTATTATTCTTACTCTCATTAGCCCCATAATTAACATCTAAAGAAACAAATACAGGCAGGTGGTCACTAATATCATTTATTATTATACCACTCACCATATTATATTCAATAACATTGGTAAAAATGTTGTCTCTCAGGGTAGCACAGTGTGTTGTTATTCTCGTTGGTTTTGTAATCTTTGGAAATAAGGTTAAGCTATACATTGTATCTAAGAAATCTTCAGTTGGCTTGTGTTGTTTTGTTTTCATTAAATCTATATTAAAGTCACCACAAATAAAGATATCTTTCTGTCTTATTTTTGCATACATCTTTTCCATCCCATTTTTAAATTTTTCCATATCAGATCCCGGTGCTCTATATATACAACTTACTATTATATTTTTTTCTTTTTTCCATCGTAATCTCAATTGTTAAACACTCCATACTTTCATTCACTGCTGATGTCATACTGTCTACTTTTTTACTTTTTAATTTTCTATCAACATACAGTGCTACCCCACCACCACTTTTACATTTCCTATTTTGTGTGTACATCTCATATCCATATAGTTCAAAATTTACATCTTTTTCTTCATTAATCCATGTTTCACTTATTGCAATAATCCTAAATGGTGTATTAAATTGATTTAAAAACTCCTTAATACTATCAAAGTTTGCATAGAGACTCCTACTATTAATATGTATTATTGTTAATGTTTGATCCAAATTCATAATTTCATTTAATTGTTGTTCTTCATAATAAACACTTATTATTAATATGATTAAAATAGTTGTAGTCTGGGTCAGTATTTCCTAAAATGTCTTGTGGTTGCTGTTCAGTATTGACAAAATTTCCAGCTTCAATTTGCCCCACTACACTTTCATCATCAAATGAGGAGGGATGATTGACTAAAGTACTAAACATAATTTATGACAACCATGTACACCAAGAAGAAAAAAGGAGAAGAACACAAAATTTCCACTCATGATTACTGCACCGTTATTCCTGAATCAGGGCTAAGGTTTAAATCTGTCCAATTCCTCCATTTCTCTAATCATTACTTTAGCGTCTTCTGGAGTGCCAAGCAGTTTTATCCACACCTTACAGTTTCTTGTCCATGTCGACTGTATTTTTCCTTGTTTTCTGAGGGCCCTGGCCTGTCTAGCTATTTCGGAGTTCTTTTTTGTTAAATGTTCATTTATGTAGACAGCCGTTCCTCTCAGTTTTTTTGCTTGTCGCAGAAGATCAGTTTTTGCTTTCCTACTGACGAATCAGACGATGATCGCTGGTTTTCCTTTACTGTTTTTATTGGGTAACGTGTGGCAAGCCGAAATAGTCTCATTGTCCACAACGTTTTTAGAATTGAAAAAGGTTAATACCTGTTGCTCAAGAGTGTGTGATTCAGCCAGTGTCTCATCCTGCCCATCCTGATTACCAACTCCAGCTGTCACACGTGCATAGGAGCGGTGTCTGGTGTTCAGACCGCTCACAATGACGTCATCCATTCTTGTATGTTGTTCTAGTTCATCCACACATTTTTCTAAGAATTTAATTTTCTTGTCCTTGTCCATAATTTCAGCCTTTAACTCGCGCACTTGTTCCATAAGGTTAACAAGCAGCGTTTGTTGTTTAGCTATTTTAGATATTCCTTTAGACATAAAGTTTAGTGAGAGTTTAATCTCCTCCAGTGCCTCTCCATGTGTCTGATTCTTTTTTGGAGGCATAATGACTAGTTTGATTAGAATCAAGGGAGAAGCTCACCTGTTGACTAGTAATTGGGTAACTGGATCTGCCGGTGAAGCCGAGGAGGCCAATGCTCCCTCGGTTGCTAGTGGAGGCCTCCAGCTAGCGTTGTTCTATCAGGCAGTGAATCCGAAGCTCTCCCGGTGGCTAACGGAGACCGTTAGCTTGGGTCGTAGCCTGGTAGCAGGTATCTGACAGTAAAGCCAAAGCTCTCCCGGTGGATCCTGCAGCTGATGATAGCAGGATAATTTCTGGTGCTACCAGTATCTGGTCCAGCCGACCTCGGATCCGGCCGAAGCCTCAGCTAGCTCCTCCGCTGAGCTCCGCCGCTGCAGTTGAGGTCCGATCCGGCCGGAATCTCGGTCAGCTTCTCCGCTAATAGCTCCGCTGCTTACCACCACACGGTGAAGGTGTGGCCACTCCCACAAGTCATGGCCACTCCACTTGTGGGAGTGGCCATGATTAGTCGACTAATTGAAAAAAATAGCCGTTACATTAGTCGACTACCAAAATAAAAGTTAGTTACAGCCCTTGTGGCTAGAGATTCCCAACCCTACAAATTAGCCATTTTTTTCTCAAATGTGTAAAGTTTTCTTTCTTCACAAGTTTTTCTTAAAAAAATGCAGTATTTCTCATAAATTTGATACTTTTTAAAGTCTTGTATATATGTATATAATTTTTTTTTTTCCATTATTAGCTCCTTCCGGCTAATTAGCTCTTTTACTAGAAGGAGCTAATTTGACGATGCTGCATCTGACCATCGTCCGTCCATATTTCATAGGAATTGCTACTTCTCCTAAACATTTACCCCAATGGTCACCAAATTCACACACGGTATCCTCAGATGGGTCTGCAGCCAGGCTGTGCTCAAGGTCAAAAATCAAAGGTCAGGAGATCTGGGCGCTTATGTGATGTCAGAAAAATTGCTAATCTTCCTAGGAAATTACCTTGATTCTCACCAAACTCACTCACAAGGATCCTCAGGTAGGTCTGCATCCAGGTTGAGGTCAAAGTCATTGTCAAAGTTCAGGAGATCTGGGCATTTAGGATTTCATGAAAATTGTTCGTCCTCCTAGGCAATTGACCTTGACCTTTAGCACATCCTAGATGGGACTGCATCTAGGCTGTGTTTTAGGTCAACGGTCAGGAGATCTGAGCACTGTCAGGGTGATTTCATCGGGCTGGAATGAGTTACTCCGTCATTGACAATCTTATTGTTGTAACCTTTTTAGGCTCTGAAGCCACAGACCCATTGCAGTAATAACTCTACAAAACCACAACATCCATGAATACCTATACACGTGGTTGATCAGTACATTTTTAATGCACTGGTGACTTAAATAAAATAAAACTGTAACACCCCAACCACACACTTATGACTAGTGAAAATATTAAGTGTCAACTAACTGAGAAATTACTAGCAGAAGTGGCCACCAAGCCAAAGAACTAATATCAAGGAATGGTATTCCAGGAAAGGTACGAGTAGTGTTTTCTTGATTATCTTACCATTTGAGGAGAAGTGAAACACTATAATGTCACTTAGAAAAATTGCAGTGTTGCATAACAGAGGTGAAATATAGAAGATTTTCATGAAAACAAAGATTTTTAAAAAATAATACATCAACAAAGCATTTAGAAACATGCACAATGTAAGTCTTAATGGTCTTCTAAAAATTAGTATAATTGAAGAAAAAAAATACAATGATATAAATATTTACATCCAGCAGCTGGAGTAAGACAAACATGGAAGTCCAGTGAGGATGTCACAGCCAATAGCATCACTAGCTTGATGTTATGTGCCACGTCTCGTTTTCGGTTGTTGGGTTGCCAGGTAGTGAATTACTCAGCTAAATACCTGAGTCTCAAGGCAAACATCAGTTTCCCAGTCATTCTCAAGTATGGCATGACAAAGGAGCAGGATAAATATAGGTTCTGCTTTTGATGGCTAATGTCTGCTGAAGAGTCTGAAAGGGCTGAAAAGTCATGCAGAGGTGACCTTTTTTCTTCTGACAGGTAAGCTAACCAGTGCTAGCTATGATGCTAACTAGCTCATTCATCTTCTGCTGCTAATCTGGTGGTTAGGGGCGCGGGGGCGGCAGTCTAAAGTCTATGCAACCAATGCAACCAATTAAATTTTATTTCTGACTTGTTCACATTATAATTGAGTGTATATCGGCCAATATATGGCTTGGAATAGTTGCAGTACACCCCACTAACTGCTCCTTATCAAGCTGACACGTATGACAGGTTCATGATATGATCAACATTTACATCTATGAATGTAACAACACATACTAATTGTGCAGCAGTCATGTTTTACATAAAGATTTTTTTTTAATTATCGACTTTGATGTGCAGCTGCTCAGTCTAATAATTTGGTGTACAGTGAAAAAGTTATTTATTGTTGTTACAGATTAAGATAATAATGTAAAACTTTATTGATCACCATGGTGGAAATTGAGGTTAAAAATATAAGTCCTAATAACAGAATAAATAGGTCTTAATTTATTTTCTTCTTAACTAATGTTACTGCATAGCATTAGCCACAGGATTTCTTGAGTCCCTGAAGTAGCTGTAATTATGTACAGTATGTACAAATTAACATTTTTTCACCCTCTGTAAGGACTTCCTCCATCATGAGGTGAATAAGTACAGATGGGTGTTTGGACAATGTCATCATGATACAGCAGCTCTCACTGATGTGATGGACCAGTGGGGGTTTAGGACAGAACATCAATATCTGACCTTTAGGTGAGTATAATGCAAAGTTTTACATGTAAAAAGTCACAAAAAGGACTATTAATATGACAGTGTTCTCATAGATCAACATTTAAAAACCACATTCTGATGATGTCAGCAGAAGCTTCTCCTCCACCCCACCTGTGTATGAGGCCTGGACTCCATTAGCAGCTCAGGACAGCAACCACCAGAGGGATCATCCAGTAAGGAAGACAGTTGGCAGCACACCAATGTAAGTTTTGTCTTATCAAAACATTTTACACACAGTAATGTATAAAACCAAATCCTTTATTTTGAATTTTTAAATGTGTTTGTTTAGATTTTTTAACTGTTTTTGAAATGTTGAGTGAGTAACCTGGTCAAACCAATCATATTTATGAATTATTTTGCCAAAAGTAGATGCAACAGATATTTATTTCTTTTTTGAATAACTTCTCAAAACAATAGACAAAATTTGGCAGCTAAAATGTCTTGGACTTTTCATTTTTATTAAAACCCCAACCTGTCTGTGCACTTGGTGTTCCAATAATGTGGAATTAGAAAAAATGTTGTTCCTCTTCTTTAATCAGATCCAGTCTTGCAGCAGGAATGAATATACAACACAGCCATCCATCCATCTTCTACGGCTTTTCTGGGGGTCCAGGTTGTGGAGGCAGCAGTCTTAATCAGAGAAGCCCAGACTTCCCTCTCCCCAGCCACCAACTCCAGGTCTTCAGAGAGGACACCAAGATGTTCTCAGACCAGCTGGGAGACATAGTCTCTCACGTGTCCTGGGTCTGCCCCGGGGTCTCCTCGCTTCTCCCACAACACACACATAAAAAGTAATTCCATTTCTGTACCTGGTCTTTCCATCACCTCCAGTATATTGTCATTCACATTATGTAGACCAAGCAAACTCTTTGCAGCACTGCTGTAGTCCTAAAACTGTCTAGTAGTTCACATACTGTCATGTTTTAATGCTGTTAGTCTGAGATGACACTTTCTTAGAGACTGTCCTTTTTTACATCAACAAATTGTACCTGACTATAGTAACAAAGGTCAACACTAACTATGGGGACAACAGAAGCTTTCCAGAGTGTCCTAATCCTGACTTAATTCATTTCTCTATTGCTCTCCCAGGTCTGACTCATGGACCCTGCATCTGGACTGTTTGTTTTTTTTAATAAATATTTTCCCCAAAATAAATTCCTGTTTGTTATATGTTGACTTACTTGATTTGAGGTTGATTTTCTTTTACATTCTACTCATCCACCTCCAAAAGTTGAATATTGTGGTGAATTTATTTTTAGAAATAACTCAAATCTAAAAAGTACAACTTTCATATTTTACAATAATCCTATATAAATTTAGCCATTTCAAGATTTTTTTTTTTGTTTGAAATTTAGATGAATATGTCTGAGCTATTTGATATAGATCTGAATGGTGATGTGCTCATTTTTGGAGATGCAGTTCTGTTTTGACACAATATTATTTGAAAAAAGATTATTATTCCACCACAAGTTATTTTCAACTTCACTAAGGATTATTGATTACAATGTTATATATACTGTATATCTAATATGTACAGTGTATTTTAGGTTCTTGTTTATCACTACGTTATAAAAAGGTTGAAAATACCTTAGTTTTGCAGAGGTGAGGTAAACCATTACTTTGTGAATCTGTCACACTGAATAAACAATAGATTTCATCTTCTACAGTAACTGAAAGGGCACAAATGAATTCAGGCATCCAACGTTTCACAACATTTATTTATATATTTTAAAACGATAAAAACAAAACACTTTTACAACCTAAAATTAACTGGAACTGACATAAATAACTGCTGGAGCTTAATAACAACAGCCATTTTTTTTAAGTATGCGTAGCTAAAACGGATGAACTTAAACAGACCATAAAAGTGTGATTCAGCATATTTACAAAGACCATAGAACAACTAACAGCAGTCAAAGTCCTTACAATCTTGATCTAAAGTGTTGTCATAATTACGTTGTCAAAACTAGAGAGTTATCCAGTTTGATCACAGCTGTGTTACATATGTAAATAGAAAATACAGTAGTAAGATGGCAGCCCAGGGAAATACTGGGGAATAGAGGGGGTCGGCGCTCCATTCTTCCGGTGGTGACGTCTGCCGGAGTATAAGGGCCGCGACTGGGAGGAGCACTTCCTCTTTCGCCGTGGACTGCTGGACAGGGCGCTGTGTGCCACTGTGAGTGTTCACTTCTGTTCTGTTATAAAGCCTTGATAAACTGTATTATGGCCTCGCCTCCTTGGTTGTCATTTTGGACATAACATTTGGCGACGAGGTGAAAGCAATAGTGGAGCGTGTGAAGACTGTGCTTCGACCGTTTCTGGAGGCCGTGGACGAGCCTCCTGTTCTCTGGTCCATATGGTTCTCCGCTTTTGAGAACTACCTGGTGGCCATGGATCTCGGAGAACGTGAAGAGGGCCAAGTGAGGACTGTGTTGGTGCACATGTTGGGAAATGAAGGCCAGAATATCCTTAGAATGCGGGGGGGGGGGGGGGTGTCGCTAGCGTAGAGGGAGTAGCAGAGCTAATGGCGCGCTACTTTTGCGCGCCAGAAGGTGTCATCTTGCGGCGCATAAGGCTTCGGCAGCACCTCCAGTGGGTCGGATAATCAGTGGCTGACTTTGTGGCGGATCTGTGGAAACTGGCAGCTGAGTGCGAGTTTGGGAGTCTCCTGGAGATGATTCGGGACCAGCTGGCAGTAGGTGTATGTGTACCATCGATCTGCTGACACCTGCTGACTTTTCCGGGAGAACTTTTGTTGGACATCGCAGTCCGAATGGCACAGCAGGAAGAGGCAGCCAAAGGAACAGCGAGGGGCCTCGGAGGAGGGATGTCCTCGGTTATGGCTGGTCCTCAGTGGGAGGCGCTGATAGCAGATCCTGTTACTGAAGGCGACGTTGAGGAAAAGGAGTATGCCTCCGTCGTCAAGATCAGGTCCACCCCGGGCACGCCGCGTTGTTACGGCTGTCGGTCCTCTCAGCACAAATATAGGTCCAGGAAGTGTCCAGCGAGGGGCAAGCACTGTGGCAGATGTGGCTTGCTGCACCATTTTGCATGGTCCTGCTGTAATTTTGAACTGGGGGAGCGTGGTCAGGCAGCGAATCCCGCCACGTCAGCTCCTACGATCGTCCACGCGTTGTCACCGGAGTTGGAAGGATTTATTGCGCGGTGAAGTTGGATGGTGTGGAGGTTTCGTTGTTGGTCGACACGGGAGCGGTGGCTACGGTGATCAACTGGCAGACGATGAGGAGCCTGTTTCCCCGATAACTTGTCTAGAAGACCTCCGCCCCGTTCTGCGGGTACGGGCGAAACAGGATCGCTGTGTTGGGATACCTGACGATGACAGCGGAGTACAAGTCGAGGAGTATGACGGACATGACGGACATAAGCTATGATGTATATAGGTTCTATAGTCGTGTTAGTTTCTTTTTTACTTTCCATGGGTAATCCCTTTGTCTGTCGTGTGTGTTTCTGTTGTTTGGCTGTCAACTGTCATGCTGCTGTTACACTGTAATTTCCCAGTTTGGGATCAATAAAGTACATCTATCTATCTATCTATCTATCTATCTATGAAGGTGGTGGTGACGTCATTTGGAGGGAATATCATGGGATGCGACTTGTTCTACGGACTCGGGTTTTCCATCACGAGTGACACTGGTGAGGAGTGGTCGGGTGGTGGTTTGTGGAGCCGACCCCTGCCGGTGGTAGAGGATGATGGAGCAGTGTGGAACTCCGAATGGGAGGACGTGGGGGACAGCAGCAACCAGGACAGTCGGGTAGGCCTTCCTGGGTTGGGCTGGATGCTGGGACTCAAGTTGCCCTTGGTGTGGGAACTGGGCGGCACAGCAGGAACCCCGAGTTGGAGGGTGGTACCACGACTGCAATGCAGAAGAGTTCTGGGGTTGGATCGACGGGCACGCGGCCGAGACGCAGAAGACAGAGGCCAGCGAAAAGGGCCTTGGACCGGGCTAGAGGCAGGTCTAGCTCCAGGAGGGAGGCCTCCCCACTGGCTGTGGATCCACAAGGACCTGGAGCTCCCCTGAGTGTTAGTGACACGGTTCGTCCCAGGTTGGGAGCTCGGTCAAGGAGGAGAAATAAGCGGCATGGGCACTCGTCTGTGGAGAGACGACGAAGGGTGGAAGCGACCCGAGAGGACGATGGTGATGAAGATCCGTCGGACAGTAGGTGGGGGCGTCCCGACGAGCTGCGCCAGGTTCGGAGGAAGCTGCGGGTCATATTGTACATGGTTTTAGCTACTGGTGGTGCCCGATTTGGTCGTACATTGTTATTGTTTTTGTTTATTTTGGAGGGTCTGTGTATATATGTGGAAAAAAAAAGAAGAGGATGTAGAGACCCAGGACCATGTGATTTGTGGTATGGGGGGGGGGGGGGTGGCACCAGGTAAGATGGGTTTGTAGGCTCTCTGGCAACCCCGCTGGTGTGTTTGGAGGGTATTCCCCCAACACGAGTTATGTGTATTTGCATGCCCTAATGAAGGTGGGAGTGTTGGGAGGTGGGCTGCCAGTAGGGAGGGTTTTAGTATAATGTAGTTATTATTTGTGCTGGTTTGGATGTACATAACGTTCTGGAATTATTTTGTAGTTTTGAGAACACAGTCAATTTTTTTGGTTTATGGACTGTGGATTTAAGGTGGCAGAGTAACCCACTTGGCCGTGTAGGGGGCGTTGGAGGTCTACCTGGCCTCCTGAGCTTTTGTTGTGTGAGTGGATAGATTTTGTTTATGATTTCTGTATATACGGTTTTTCCCTGCTTGAGTGTGATTCGAGTGATAAATTTGGGTGATTTAATTGTGTGCCTGCGTTTTTCCAAGGGAGAGGGGAATGTTACATATGTAAATAGGAAATACAGTAGCAAGATGGCGGCCCAGGGAAATACTGGGGAATAGAGGGGGTTGGCGCTCCATCCTTTCGGTGGTGACGTTGGCCGGAGTATAAGGGCCACGGCAGGGAGGAGCACTTCCTCTTTCACCGTGGACTGCTGGAGAGGGCACTGTGTGCTACTGTGAGTGTTCACTACTGTTCTGTAATAAAGCCTTGATAAACTGTATAACGGTCTCACCTCCTTGGTTGTCATTATGGGCATAACAAGCTGTGCTACATTAGCATTACTGTCAATAACACTATACCATATAGTTATTTAAAAAATGTTTACTGGAGATGCACATCAGAGAGGATTATGTTAAATTCACGATTCTATACCACAAGAGTCCTCGCTTGACACACTGTCTGGCTCATAATAACCAAAAGTCTGAGATGTTAGCAGTCTGCAGTGTTAGCCTCCAGGAAGTGCTGTTTATCTCTACCTGGCAACTGGTACAAGATTATAGTGAGTCAGCAGTGCGTGCGACACCTACTGGCCAGGAGGTCAGAATCCTTTATATTGCACCTTTAATGTCACCAAGGACCAGTTTGCCTTGGGAGACCCTACCAGGGGCAAGTTGCCCCTGACAACATAGCTCCTGGGATCATTCGAGCACTCAAACCCCTCCACCATGATAAGGTGGCAATCCACAGAGGGGGTAACCATTTTTCCATTTTCCTTTTTGTGTGAAATTAATGCCAAAGCATGTCCAAGTAAGCGGCCCTGGATTCCTTGTGGGCACATGGATGCGTTATGTACTTTGGTCTGTGAATGGGAACCAGGTGCTTTTGTGCTTTGGCCTGTTGTTGCATCGTCAGCTCAGCGTGTCTGGGAGTAGCTTAACGAGCTCAGCAGGACCCCTCACATCAAACACGCTGCTTATGGCTGATAAACTGGTTGGGTTTGGTCATGCCGGACAACAAATGCACACGTTCAAGGCGGTGGAGAAAAAAAAACCCTCAGTGTGTTTTGCAGACCATTGCCATTCAACATCCAAGCCAACCATTTTCATGAGATGTTAAGAGGAAACGGCTTTCTGGTTTTATGGGAACGCAGTAAAATGTCAAATTCATAACCGGTCAAAAACAAAAAGGAAGACTGATGTGAGGTAGAAATGACAAAGACAGATGGAAAGAGATTGTGTGATGTCATTGCATTTGTGGGAGACTTTGGTTAGACAAGAAGACATCACCGGGGAAGACTGTTCATTAATAAAAACACAAACCAACAGTCATTAGCAGTGATGTACCTCTTATGGAAACAAGAATTAATTCCCAACAGATGCTGTGGTTTGGTTACAGGTTGTTAACATCACAGTAGGCTGTAAAACCCTTTCATTTTTTGTTGTTTACAAACAGTCTCCAGACAACCAACGGCCCCAAAAAACTAAAAATACACACACAGGCCAAAGCTTAGTTCAGCAAATCTTTGTGCTTTGCTTGCTGAAAATGCTTCACTTTCTCCACATCTGTTAAAGGAAATGAACATGTGTTGGAGAAAAAAAAAAAAAAAGCAGCCATGATGATTGTGGAGGAGAGAAATAAAAGACCCCAGAGGCGCATTAAGGTTTTGAGGAGTGAAGTTTAATGAGATCATGATTGTCTTTGTCAAAGGTCAAACATTAAATTGGTTTATGGGACAAAAAGCACAACCAGAGCCACTCCTACAGTACATTCACTCAGCCAACTAAAAGTCTCTACAAAGGATTCGCCATCAAGGCAGACATAAAAAAACCCAAAACAAAACGAAGAACCACTCTCAGTGGCTCAGTGTAACACATTCATTACCTTTCACAAATGGGCATTTTGCCTTTTCAGAGGTTGGAAAAATGGGTATCACATATGATCATCAGAGCACACCGTTCCCAGCAAACCATTTTCATCTCCTCTCAGGTAAGACTGTCTTTCTGTCATTTCTCATGTATCCGAACAATCTCTGTCTTCTGATTACACTTCAGCTGGGTGAGATCAGCGTTACTCTGCGCGAGAGTAAAAATGACCTCAGTCTGACTCACCAGTCAGCATCCATCCGCTCCCCGGGCCCTACTGTATGACAGTACACAAAAAGTAAAGAGGCTGACAGAAAAAAAGACAAAAAAGTACTGCTGGATAGACAGGGAGACAGAATTACAGACAGGCAGGGTCCTACGGTTGCCTCATGACGAAGGAAGGAGGCAGATTAGTGCGATAGGGAGGGCGGACTGTGACCTTATTTGCCAGACTTTTTCGCAAATAAGGACACTGGCATGTATCCGCCGTCACAGCGTGCTAGTAGTGGAAGCAGCCAATCGCTTTCCTATGTAGATTCTGGAAAAGGAAAAGAGAAACAGTAGGGATTAATGACTTGACCTTCATTGCATTTCTCAGCTAAAAGTTAGCACCCATAATTAGGGATGTGTCATGTCAACTAAAAAGCAGAACACCAGTAAAGATTAAGCAGCTTCAATATTTTCAGTATTGTACAATATTTCCCCACTAGCCCTTCTAGGGGTAGAATTTAATGGGCATCTTTTCTTGTTTAAAGAAAGTAAAGAGAGTTATTGATTTCAAAGATACAAAATTCTCCAAAACCTGAAACTCAAATACTAAGAAAGACAGTAGTTTATGTTTAACAACATTAATAACAAATGGCTGTTCAAACAATAATTTTACTGTGTGTGTGTGTGTGTGTGTGTGTGTGTGTGTGTGTGTGTGTGTGTGTGTGTGTGTGTACAGTGGGGCAAAAAAGTATTTAGTCAGCCACCAATTGTGCAAGTTCTCCCACTTAAAAGATGAGAGAGGTCTCCAATTTTCATCATAAGTATACCTCAACTATGAGAGACAAAATGAGGAAAAAAAATCCAGAAAATCACATTGAAGGATTTTTAATGAATTAATTGGTAAATTCCTCAGTAAAATAAGTATTTGGTCACCTACAAACAAGCAAGATTTCTGGCTCTCACAGACCTGTAACTTCTTCTTTAAGAGGCTCCACTGTCCTCCACTCGTTACCTGTATTAATGGCACCTGTTTGAACTCGTTATCAGTATAAAAGACACCTGTCCACAACCTCAAACAGTCAGACTCCAAACTCCACTATGGCCAAGACCAAAGAGCTGTCAAAGGACACCAGAAACAAAATTGTAGACCTGCACCAGGCTGGGAAGACTGAATCTGCAATAGGTAAGCAGCTTGGTGTGAAGAAATCAACTGTGGGAGCAATTATTAGAAAATGGAAGACATACAAGACCACTGATAATCTCCCTCGATCTGGGGCTCCACGCAAGATCTCACCCCGTGGGGTCAAAATTATAACGAGAATGGTGAGCAAAAATCCCAGAACCACACGGGGGGACCTAGTGAATGACCTGCAGAGAGCTGGGACCAAAGTAACAAAGGCTACCATCAGAAACACACTACGCCGCCAGGGACTCAAATCCTGCAGTGCCAGACGTGTGCCCCTGCTTAAGCCAGTACATGTCCAGGCCCGTCTGAAGTTTGCTAGAGAGCATTTGGATGATCCAGAAGAGGATTGGGAGAATGTCATATGGTCAGATGAAACCAAAATAGAACTTTTTGGTAAAAACTGAACTTGTCGTGTTTGGAGGAGAAAGAACACCATACCTACTGTGAAGCATGGGGGTGGAAACATCATACTTTGGGGCTGTTTTTCTGCAAAGGGACCAGGACAACTGATCCGTGTAAAGGGAAGAATGAATGGGGCCATGTATCGTGAGATTTTGAGTGAAAACCTCCTTCCACTAGCAAGGGCATTGAAGATGAAACGTGGCTGGGTCTTTCAGTATGACAATGATCCCAAACACACCGCCCGGGCAACGAAGGAGTGGCTTCGTAAGAAGCATTTCAAGGTCCTGGAGTGGCCTAGCCAGTCTCCAGATCTCAACCCCATAGAAAATCTTTGGAGGGAGTTGAAAGTCTGTGTTGCCCAGCGACAGCCCCAAAACATCACTGCTCTAAAGTAGATCTGCATGGAGGAATGGGCCAAAATACCAGCAACAGTGTGTGAAAACCTTGTGAAAACTTACAGAAAATGTCTGACCTCTGTCATTGCCAACAAAGGGTATATAACAAAGTATTGAGATGAACTTTTGTTATTGACCAAATACTTATTTTACCGAGGAATTTACCAATTAATTCATTAAAAATCCTTCAATGTGATTTTCTGGATTTTTTTTTTCTTATTTTGTCTCTCGTAGTTGAGGTATACCTATGATGAAAATTAGAGACCTCTCTCATCTTTTAAGTGGGAGAATTTGCACAATTGGTGGCTGACTAAATACTTTTTTACCCCACTGTATATATATAGTATATATATATACACTACCGTTCAAAAGTTTGGGGTCACCCAGACAATTATTTTGTGTTTTCCATGAAAAGTCACACTTATTTACCACCATGAGTTGTAAAATGAATAGAAAATATAGTCAAGACATTGACAAGGTTAGAAATAATGACTTGTATTTGAAATAATAATTTTTTCCTTCAAACTTTGCTTTCGTCAAAGAATCCTCCATTTGCAGCAATTACAGCATTGCATACCTAACATGATTGCACAAGGGTTTTCTAATCATCCATTAGCCTTTTGACGCAATGAGCAAACACATTGTACCATTAGAACACTGGAGTGGTAGTTGCTGGAAATGGGCCTCTATACACCTATGTAGATATTGCACCAAAAACCAGACATTTGCAGCTATAATAGTCATTTACCACATTAGCAATGTATAGAGTGTATTTCTGATTAGTTTAAAGTTATCTTCATTGAAAAAAGTGCTTTTCTTTCAAAAATAAGGAAATTTCTAAGTGACCCCAAACTTTTGAACGGTAGTGTGTGTATATATATATATATACTGTATATATATATATATATATTTGCTTGCTAATTCTGTAATAGCTTGACAGAACAGGTGATCCTCTGAGAAACCTAAGCTGTGACACTACGTCTGCTAGACATCACCAGGGTTAATAAAGTTTAGTAGTGGTGCAGGTCTTTTACAATAAACTGTATGCAGTAAAAAATACTAGGTTTGGGGTTTAAATGGGAAAAAAAAAACAAAAAACAAGTGTGGCGGTTTGAGATAACCCCCACAACAGACTGAGACAGACAGCGCTCGGCTAGAGCAAATAACAGAACAGTGAAATGTGTGTATTAATGTCTACAGGCAGCCCCGCTCCTTCTGGCTTGTTTCGGCTCAGTATTGTGATGTTAATGTCTCATTCATGCATTGTGTTCATGCTTCCTGTTCTCACTGTGTCTCTCAAATGCAAATGCCATACCTACTGCTGTGAATGCCCTTTCATGCATTGTCTGTAACTGGTATAAATACCGCACTTATTCTGTAACTCATTCTCTCTTTGATTGCTGCTGCTGACACACACATCTTGTGTCTCTTTGCTGGAGAGCCTGAGGACCCCGCTCCAGTCTGCTCACACTTAGGGCTGGAGCGGAGTTCCTATGATGGCGGTGTGATTTAATAAACCTGCTTAAAACCTCTCATCGCTGCCTTTATTTTATCATCCGCCATACCAAGTGTCTTTAACCTACATCCTATAAAATATACAGCAGAGGGTGACTCCTGGTTGAAAAAATATTGATTCTGATTAAGAACAACATAAGAGAATGGAGCAGGAGATTGACAGACGGACTGGAGCAGCATCTGCAGTGATGTGGGCGTTGTACTGGCCTGTTGTGAGAGCTGAGATCTAGAGCATCCATCCATCTTCTACCACTTAATCCTTTTCGGATCGCAGGGGGGCTGGAGCCTGTATTTTGGGTATTGACCAAAAGAATGAGGAGATCCCTGATACAAGCGGCTAAAAAGAGCTTTCTTCCTGGGGTGGCTGGACTCACCCTTAGAGATGGAGTGAGGAGCTCAGTTATCCAGGAGAGGCTCAGAGTAGAACCACTGCTCCACATTGAGAGGAACCAGCTGAGGTGGTTTGGGCATCTGATCAGGATGCCTCCTAGACGCCTCCCAGATGAAGTGTTTTGGGCACGTCACACTGGGAGGAGACAGTGGAGCGGAGCCAGGACACTCTGGAGAGATTATGTCTCTAGCTGCTTGGAAATGCCTTGGTATCCTCCCTGAAGAGCTGGAGGAGGTGGCTTAATTAGGGATAAGTGTGGGCTTCATTACTGCTGCCTCCACAACCTGGACTCCCATATAAGCGATAGATGATGGATGGATAAGAACAACATGGCAGAAATATTTTGATTTCTTTTTTATGCTAACTTGAGAACTATCGGTCAGACCACTCTTCATAACATCCTGATGAAAGCAGGAAATTGGCTTTTATTTTATTTATCCCTTATTTATACAGAGGTGGTTGACTGAGAGGCAATCTCTCTTTTTTTCAAGGAAACCTTGTTCACATTCACACAGTTACACATTCGCACCTGGAAGCTGCCCAGTACAACCACAGACTGAACTGTGGCCACTGAGCAGCTCCACTGGAGCAGCTGGGGTTAAGGGCCTTGCTCAAGGGCACCACAGTGGGGTTAATGAGGGTGGGGCAAACACTGCTATGTTATCTGTCCCACCCAGATCTGATCCTGCCAGTCCAGGGATCAAGCCGGCGACCCTCCAGTCACCAGTCCACATCCCAAACCATTTGGCCACCACCACTGCCCATAATTGAAGGGAATGCTGAACTTGAAGCATCGTATAAGGGGTTTTTAAGATAATGAATGAAGTGGATGAATGAATATGTCTGTTTTACATAGAGTCTATGATGGCATGTTGGATCAAGGCCTGTAACGATAGCAGCTAACATGATTAATCATATGATAAGGAAAAAATGACCATGATACGTTTTCTAGCTATGACAAGTCGCCATTTATGTGTGTGTTTCTTTACATAATCCACCAACGTTTCAGCCGGTCACATAGGCTCTGTCCCTCTGCACGCTCTCCGTGGGAGGCGGGCTCATGCTCACACAGTGGGCACAGCTGGAAAAAGTGAAGCAGTGAACTGAAGGGTCCGCTCACAGTTTAGGGCCTAGTCTCACTGTAGTGCTGGTTCTGTGCTGACCAAGGTTTGACCCCTAAAGTGTGGAACCTTTCTTAGTGTGATCACTCCCCTACCGTTCTGCAAAACGGCACCTTCCCCCAGCTTAGAACAGTTCGAAGAGGTGGTGTATGGAACAGAATGAATGCAAATGTTCGCGCATGTACGAGCATGTGCACGTACATGGCTGTCACTATAACCTTGCTATTGACAAGCTGAATGGAGGTTGCCAAGCAACCCCAATAGCTTGTCCTATTTTTTTGTGCGAATTTACATCCCTCCCCCATATAAATACTTTTTTTCCGCAAATCTACAGCTCTTTGGCGACACGGTGGCCTTAGCCAGTGATGAGACTGGGTTAAGTTTATGTGCCTGTATTTTAAATAAATAAACTTAAAAAGTTGGCAGAATTTTTTTTTTTTTTTTTTTGACCGCTCTCTGCCTCCCACTGGCTGAGGCTGTTTGTGTCTTTTCGTTAAACGTAGGATATTGTCCGACGGAATAGTTGAAAACAACGGGGCTGCGTGTGGGAAACTCTGCAGACAGGCTTTTTCTCTGCAGAGAACCCGGGCGATAAGCTCCAGCAACCACAAAAAAGCAACGGAGGCAACCTGAGAGACCGATGTGGAAGCTGTCATAAAAAGTTGCGATTCAGAAGCTGTTTCCGTTTACTTGGAAAAAAGCCTTTCACCTATACAGTATAAATAGCCTACAGCACAAATTTGGGAAGGAAGGTGAAAAAATAAGGTGAACAGCACCAGGAGTCTGCCCAGCTTCACAGAACCCTGTCGCCATGTGGGTTAAACGGTTTCAACTGTTCCACAGGAAAATATCCTCAGCTATCAATTGTTTTGTTGCCACTCTTTAGCAGTTAACTACAAACCTTTAATTATTTTTTAAAACGCATGCCTCCGATGGCAGGCCACTGCAGCTGCTGGGGAGAGTTGGTGACAAGTACATAATAATATTAGAAATAAATTTAAATTAACTCAAACTCACCACTGCTGCCAAAAATAGTCTGTCCTGTTTTTAAACTGTAGCTCTCCTGTATGCAATTTTTTCTTGTGAATGTGCCTTTTTCCCCCCACATAAAGTTAATGTTTTTTCTGCAAATTTACAGCTTTCTCTCTAATAAATTTGACTTTTTCCACTTAAAGCTACATGAGACTTTTTCATGTAGCCTAAATTTGAGACTTTTTCTATTAAATTTGAGACTTTTTTCCTCAATTTTCTTTCTTTCTGGTGGAAGGTCGTCTGTTTACCTTAAGGCAATAATGTGGCACAGCCCTGAAGGGGTGTGCCCCTTGCTCTTCAATATAATGTACAAGACAGCCTATCCATACATAATTTCTTGCTGCTCGTGAACTCAAAACTACAAACTTTTAATTAGCACACACTGCTGATGCGTGACAAGAACAGGGAGAACTGTGCTAAACAGAATCCAACAGGAGTACGGCAGGTGCAGCGCCCCCCGCTGAGAGTGCCATGTCACCTCAGCAGGGAACAAGGCAGACGGCACCTGTGAGAGCACGACCTTAAAGTTTGTGCCGACTGTGAGGAAAAGTCTGCTTCTTTCTAACAGCGTGATCAGTGAAACCCTCAGTTTTTGTCAGATGGGAGAGGTCGGCTTCAACTCTGGATCGGTTACTCAGATGTTTCCGCGATGTTCGTATGATCAGTGGAACCGTTCTTATCGTCATTACCGGCTGTATTAGAGAGCGTTACCAGGAAAGCGGTGCTTACTGATGACGTAACGCCACGTGTCTCGGTCGTCCATGGCAACGTATAAATAGTAGTGGCCAAAACAATTTTTTTTTATTGTTTTGGTTTATTTATTTAGGATATTTTAAATATTTTTCCACATTTCTATTCTAGTGTTTGATATTGTTCATAAATAACAGTTCAGAGTTCTTTGAAAAGTTGTACATAAACTGTTATCATTTATACTGGGCATAAAATGGTTTTCGTGACGTCAACGACAGTATCGTTTGTCACGTTAATTTTGGGAAAAATTTATTGTCCATCAAAATTTGTGATCATTACAGGCCTAGTTGTTCAAAAAAAAAAACCTAAGCTTGTTAGCGTTTGCAGGGCTATCTAAAAAAAAAAAAAAAAAAAAAAAAAAGTTGGCCTCAGATTTGGAAGAAAAAACAAAAAGCACCATGTGATTTAGAATGAGCCTACCTCCATTCATGCTTGTTAGAAATGAAAAGCCACCGAGTTCAAAGATTCGTCACAATCTGAATGCATGTCTCACTTACCCAATCCCCAGCGTGAGCAGGTGTGAAGCCAAAAGTGAGGGAACGAGGATGAGGAGAACGTCGGAGGAGAAGATGCCTCTCTTCATCACCTCTGTCTTCCTTACGCTGAGGGAGCTCTGCTGCTTCGGGTGCTGAAACACAAACTCTCTGCAGAGACGGAAGAAAGGAGCCGGAGATAAGAGATGCAGGCGGAGGGAAGATTGAAAGGTGGTGGTGGTGGTGGTGGTGGTGAGGGGGAATAAACCGAGATAATGAGAGGAAAGAGTGAAGACGGAGAAGGCAGAAAAAGATACAGAGAGTCTGAGAACCGCGACCTGTCAAAGAGAATTGTTTATTGCTGGAGATTAAATGTCAAGTGTAGCTGTGTAAATAAAAATGATTTATGTGCTTCCAAAGTATAATCCATAAACAACGAAAAAGCAACACACACACAGTGCAGTTAAAGCAGAGCTAAGCAAACATTCGGCTTACAATTAAATTTTAGGTTTTGTGAGTGAAATAAGTCAAAATCTTCTTGTTTTTACTCAGTAACTGTAAGTGGGCCTATCAACATTAGAAATCAGTTTTTCTTCTTAAATATGAAAATATGCAAATTGTCAAGTTTTTCCATAAAATGTCAACTTTTCCCTCACAAATATGCAACTTCTTTTCTCGTGAATTTGCAACTTTTTCTGTTATAAATTTGCAATTTTGACTCAAATTTTCAAGCTGTTTGATACATTTGCAAATTTTTTCACGCAAAATTGTGACTTATGTCATTTATTTTCTTGTCAATTTACAAGCGCTCATAAATTTTAAGGTTTTTTTTCTTACAAATTTGCATTTTTTTCCTCATGAATTTGCTACTTTTTTGGCTATAACAGCAACTTTTTAACTTTAAACTCTAGTCTTTGAACTTTTTGATGTGTTTGCAACTGTTTTCCTCATGAACTTGTGACTTTTCTCATAAAATTGCAATTTTTTTATTGTAAATTTGCAGTCTGTTTTTCATGAATTTGCAACATTTTCTGTCATTTGACTGTTAAATTTGTTGTAAATCTGTTACTTTTTCTCATAAATTTGCATTTTTTGTTGTAAATTTACTTTTTTCCTCATAAATGTGTTCATTTTTTCTAATAAATTTGCAACCTTTTGTCATAAATTGGCAATTTTTTTCCCTCATAATCTTTTTACTTTTTCCTCATGATTTTCTTACCTTTATTCCTCATGAATTTGCAACTTTTTCCCATGAATTTGTGACCGCTTGTAAATTCACCACTTACATTTATGAAGAAAAGAAAGAAAACTGATTAATTAGCTTTTTTCCCCCTCAAATTTACCAGTCATTTCTCATACATTTCCAAGTTTTTCTTTTTTTCCCTTATCAAAATTTGTAGTCTCCCTACCCCTCCATCAAAACCAAAGAGTCACATTTTATGGGCAGAAGAGCCACATGCAGCTCAGGGGCCACAGGTTGTAGACCTCTGTTACAGCAACACTGAGCAGGTCTTACTTTGGTGGCATATTTTCGGGCCTGCTGGACCAATCCCACACCCAGTCAGTGTCTGCTCGTCGCTCAGCCTCCTCCTGCAACACACATTAACAAACGTGATACCCATTTGAAAAATAAAGTATACAAAAGAACAGGACTGTCCAATGACACGCACGAAACAAGTCGTTTTTGTTTTAGAGAAGATGGAAATCTAAATAGGTTAAAAATGATTTTCTCTTGGACTTTTCAATCAAGACTCCAATATCTGAAAGTGAATTATTAGACTAATAAAATTAAATCAAATGATGACTCAGAAAGAGGTTGACAACCTCTACAAATGGAAGAGCCATTTTGAACAATTTTAGGGCAAAAAAAAAAAGGCAGCATAGACCTTCACAGCATATTCTAGTCTTCCAATGAAGGTCAGAGAGTTGAGTTATAAGTACAGCCTGCCATCGTTAGTATGTTTTTCCTTTTAAATATGTAACCTTACCCTCATGAATTTACAACTTGTTTTCGTATTTTTGCTAATCTTTTTTTGCCTCAGTTTGTGACTTTGCCCTTGTAGATTTGTGTTTGTTATTTTTGGCAGCCACTGTTTATGAGGACAAGAGATCCATGTGGCTCTGGGGCCACAGCTTACTGGATGGTCGTAATTTAAAAGGAATATTATGTAGGTGTAATTGCATTCAAAAAATGTTATTATAATATAATTTATGATATTGAATGCAACTTTTGGATAGTCAGGTTGTAGTCACACCTCGTGGTCAAAATGTGAACTGGAGTTTCTTATTTCATAGAAGGGCTTTTTATGCTCTTTTCATGTACAAAAACAGATGCATGCGTTTCAACAGTTATAACTGCCACTGCCTTCATTTTAACATTTCTATTAGCATTATTGTTAAGCGGTACATTGACTAGAGGGCACCACTCAGAGTCAAAAAGCACTAGAAAAGGCATCAAAAGTTTTTGAATTTTGTTTTGACTTGACCTTTGACCTTGAGCAAACCTAAAGGATCATTACCCTTACCAACGAGATGGCGCTGGTAGGGCGGTCGGTGTCGTCTGCGGCTGCACAACCAACCTATGCTCTACGTCTGTGCTCTCAATCGACAGGGAATGAGGCTATGGCCACCAAATTTGGTACACCGTTGACCTTGGGAGTAGCACCTATGCTTATACTTTTGGGGTCAAAAGGTTAAAGATCAAGGTCGCAGGGTTATAAAATGTCATACGTATGTCCATGCTCTAACTCAACAGGGAATGAGGCTACCAAATTTAGTACACAGGTTGGCCTTGGGAGGCGCACCTATAGCTAGACTTCTTGGGTCAAAAAGTCAAGGTCAGGATGCCATATAAACTATATCTCAATGAAAGCACCACAGGTGCTGATGCCTCAGTGCGTGTGGCATGATAGCATGGGATAGCTACAGTAAGTATTGTCAGTCCATACATGCAAGGTTTTGAAATGCTTGGTATTTGTTTACGCAGGTATGACGCTGATGTCGTTGTTGCAACACACACGAGATGCACCTCATGCCTGGGCTGTAGGCTGGCATTTTGTCAAGGAGTTTGTAAAAGAAAAAATATAGAAGCACAAGAATAAAATTAGGAGCACAAAGAAAAATGCTGGAGAAACAGATTTTTCTGAATTTGATACACATACTGTATATTTGCGATGCATAGAGTAGCAGGTAAAAATATCAAAATGTCAAAAACTATATAATTATCAATATTTAATGACAAGTGTTTGGAATGTTTCACTCGTGTGTAATGAATATTGAGTTTCTTGAATTATCTTGCAAAAAACATTAACTTTTTCAAAAAATGAATATATCAAAATGCAGTAGCAGTTTCTTCTGTAAACAGTAAACATGCAATATTCTTATTTAGCTTTCAGCCTGTTATCGTCACAGCTGCTCTCACTGCTGACCCTCAGGTTCACCACCGTGGACCTCAGAGGGACATAGAGGAAAGAAAAACACCATAAAAATCTGATTAGTATTACAGATGTGACTATTTCAAAGTCTGATGTCATGTTCCTTCCTCCTCAGCATGACAAATTGCTTTATTTTCTTTTTTAAAAAAAACTCGTTGGTTTTATTTATCACATCAGCTTAACTTTCGTAACACTATAACTGAGGTCTCTACAGGACTGCAAAAGTTATTTTACAGCAAGTGAATCAACCATGTCACACCGTGGTGTTTTTAATATTATTGACATTAGTGTTAAGAATTTAAAAAAAAAATCGGCTGAACTTTACAGAAAACAATTTAACATGTTAAATTAATGTAACCAAACAGCCACCAGTACAGGAAAAAAATTCACATTAGAATAAAAAAAACCAGTGTCACATAACATACAGTTGTGCTCATAAGTTTACATACCCTGGTGTAATTTGTTATTTTTTTGGCCATTTTTCAGAGAATATGAATGCTAATACAATAACTTTTCTTTCACTCATAGTTAATGGTTGGGTGAAGCCATTTATTATCAAACAATTGTGTTTGCTCTTTTTAAGTCATAATGACAACAGAAACTACCCAAATGACCCTGATCAAAAGTTTACATACCCTAGTTCTTAATACCGTGTATTGCCACCTTTAACATCAATGGCAGCTTGAAGTCTTTTGTGGTAGTTGTGGATGAGGCACTTTCTTTTCTCAGGTGGTAAAGCTGCCCATTCTTCTTGTCAAAAAGCCTCCACTTCCTGTAAATTCTTGGGCTGTCTTTCATGAACTGCACGTTTGAGATCTCCCCAAAGTGGCTCAAAGATATTGAGGTCAGGAGACTGAGATGGCCGCTCCAGAACCTTCACGTTTTTCTGCTAGAGCCAACGACAGGTTGACTTGGCCTTGTGCTTTGGAGTATTGTCATGTTGGAATGTCCAAGTGCGTACCATGTGCAGCTTCTGGGCTGATGAGTGCAAATTTTCTTCCAGTACTTTCTGATAACCTGCTGCATTCCTCTTGCCATCAGTTTTGACCAAGTTCCCTGTGCCTTTGTAACTCACACCTCCCCCAAACATCAGCGATCCACCTCCATGTTTCACAGTAGGGATGGTGTACTTTTCATCATAGGCCTTGTTGACTCCTCTCCAAATGTAACATTTATGGTTGTGGCCAGAAAGTTCAATTTTCATCACATCACTCCAAATAACTTTGCTCCAGAAGTTTTGAGGCTTGTCTCTGTGCTGTTTAGCGTATTGTAAGCGGGCTGCTTTGTGGCATTGGCGTAGTAATGGCTTTCTTCTGGCGACTCGACCATGCAGCCCATTTTTCTAAGTGCCTCCTTATTATGCACCGTGAAACGGCCACACCACTTTTTTTTCAGAGTTCTGTATGTCAGCTGAAGTTATCTGAGGGTTTTGCTTTTCATCCAGAACAGTTTTCTTGGCAGTTGTGGCTGAAATTTTTATTGGTCTACCTGACTGTGGCTTGGTTTCAACAGAATCCCTCATTTTCCACTTACTAATTAGAGTTTGAACACTGCTGATTGGCATTCTCAATTCCTTGGATAGCTTTTTATATCCTTTTCCTGTTTTATAAAGTTCAGCTATCTTCCCCTCAGGTCCTTTGATAATTCTTTTGCTTTCCCCATGGCTCAGAATCCAGCAACATCAGTTGCTGGATAAAACATTCAGGGGTCTGTCAGGAGCCCAGAGACTCACTGACTTTTTATACACACACACTAATTACAGGTGAACAGATCACAGGTGAGGATGGTTACCTTTAGCAGCCATTTAAACCTGTGTGTGTCAACTTGTGTGTGTGTAATCAGGCCAAGACTTCCAGGGTATGTAAACTTTTGATCAGAGTCATTGGGTAGTTTCTGTTCTCATTATGATTTAAAAAAGAGCAAACACAATTGTTTGATAATAAATGGCTTCACCCAATCAGTAACTATGAGTGAAAGAGAAGTTTTTGTGTTATCATTCATATTCTCTGAAAAATGGCCAAAAAATCACAAATTCCACCAGAGTATGTAAACTTATGCCACTTGGGGCGGCAGTGGCTCAGGAGGTAGAGCGGGTCGTCTAATAACCAGATGGTTGGCGGTTCGAATCCCACTCTCCCCAAATATCCTGCCGTTGTGTCCCTGGGCAAGACACTTCACCCACCTTGCTCATGGTGGGTCAGGACAGTGCCATATATGGCAGCTATGCCGCCATCAGTGTATGAATGTGTGTGTGAATGGGTGGATAGCAGGATCTGCAAAGCACTTTGGTCATTTAGAGATGAGAATAAAAGCGCTATATAAGTGAATGCCACTTACCATTTTACCATGTTATAAGCACAACTGTAAGCTTTAAGAATCAAATGCTGTCATTGTAGCTGTTGTTAGTGTTGTAGTATTCAAACTGCTGCATAATTTAAGCCCAAAACTTACTTTTAGACAGTTTTTCTCGCTTTGCTTCATGTCCCCATATCTGAGGCAGATCTGCTGTGATTGGTGTATTGCGATTTGAGGAATGTGGGAATTGTAGTTTTTACTGATGAGCTGAAAACTACAGGAAGAAAATGCATTGTCCTATCCATGTTATTCCTAGGCCCCATGATGCCTTGCGTGAATTATGGTAGCAACTTCCAGTACTAGTTTAGAACATATGGTTGTCACTGAAACAGGACACTTTTCCTTGTTAAAAAACAATGACTTCGGCATCAGAAATGCGGGAACACGGCCTCTTGCACCTCAAAACAGTTATACTGTATAATCATAGCACTTCCCACGACTGTCGAGGGATGGGAAGATGACCTTAAAAAGTGGCCTCATACACAGTAGCTCCATTAGTTAGCGCCACTGCTAAGATGCTAACGCTGTAAATAAATGACCCGTGCTGGTAAAATGAGTCACTTTGAGGACATTTTCAAAACTGATGTAACGTTATTTCCATATTCTGTATTGAAAGACCTTCAAAATGATATTTAATTTGTAGGAAGTGCACAAAAACTGACCCAGAAAAAAGACGATTTGTTTATATTTTAGCTAGGTTGAAAACTCGCATTCGATCAGTTGGGAGTTACGTCTTCCGCAAAAGCATAGGTATTTTTAGAAAGTACGATTTCTAAGCTTTCCAATGATACCAGGCACTCATAGGGGTTTTCCTGGGACTTTGCCAGACAAAGAGTCATGATTTATGACTTCTCGTTGCCTGTACTCATAATGACTAACTAACTAACTAACCTGCACTTATATAGCGCTTTTCTAGTCACAAAGACCACTCAACGCGCTTTCACTAATACTAACCCTCTATTCTAAGGGACTATAGGAAACAGATATCTAGGGACAATTTAGAACAGCCAATGGGCATTCCAACCAGCACGTCGCCACTGCAATAAAGTCGGCTGTATTTTGTTAAAATATGTTGGACATAATCAAATTTACCTTAGAGCAGACGTATGCCACAACACCATGCTTGGATGTCATCTGTCACCGTGTGGTGAGAAGCCTCCATTTATCCAATCTGGCACAACCACAAACACCAGCAACAAGTACCAGAACTACGCCAAAACATTCAAAAAATACAAAAACTAGAAGAGCTGAAATTAGCTGCCACTTGAGTGCAAAACACGTATGTGGACTATACATTAAAATGAATTTGAAACTTTTAAAAACGCAATTTTAAATACCCCTGCTACTCCACTCTTACTGACTGATTTAACACTACGTGAGCTGAAACCAGAAGCGCCGCCCATAATCGTTCTACAGTGGCACCCCCAGGAATAAGGTGGATATCTTCAAAACTAAACAGTGAAATGAGTCTGAAAGCAATCAAGACGAGGAATAAATGGTTTAGTTGCTGAATATGTGTTTATTTTTAAGTAACAATCGCTATTTTAAAAGTTCAGCACGTGATCGACTGTTGACCGGAAGTGGTATATGGTCCTGTAAAAAAGTCATACAGCCACCTACTGGCCTGCCGTAGTTATTACAACTTTTTAACAGCTTCAGTGAGTTTCACTGTTTTGTTTTTGTCTTTGTTTTGACAACAAAGCCTTATCTCGAAATCCTGACAAATTAAACGTCAAGAAAATATAGCAGTACAATGATACAAGCCTTTAATGCAGCTTGATTTTGAGCGGGCGAGCTGAAAACCTGGTAACAGACAGACATGCTCACTAGGGCTGGGCGATATATCATTACTTTAAAATGTATCGAGATATTTTCACCCGCGACACAGGATGACCCAGTATCGTTTGTTATCGATACGCCGTCTACTTTTTCCTTTCCATCTGCTCTAGAACTTCACCGTGCTCCGTTCCCTCACTCCGAACTCTCCGAGCACATAACAACACCACCCCCACCCACCCTCTTTCCACGCGCGTCCAGAGAATGGCAACCAAAAAAGATTACTTAGAGGAGGGGTCCACAACCTTTTTTTTTTTACTTCACGGACCAGTAACAAGTTAAAAAAAAAATTGGGGGATAAAAATGAACAAAATAAACTCGCAAATGGGCCAGGAGGAGGCCACAGTTGGGGACCATCTCAGTAGAGAGAGAAAGAGAGAGATATGATATAAGTGTGCAACCTACTGTATAAATTTACATATGTAAACAGCTGTTTTAGTTATTTGCTAGTGATTGTTTGCCAAAATAATTTATTGACCATCATTTGTAGTTTCCGTAATACATACAGGTTTTTTTGTGTTGAGATATACTGTATATTGAGGTATTGAGATAGTGGATAATTTTATCAAGATTTTATTTTTGACCCATATCGACCAGCCCTAATACACACACACACGTATTGACATACTACCGTGTGCCTACGTTGCTTTGCACCGAGACATAACAATAAAGACAGCTAGGGCCACCAAACTTGGTGCACAGGTTCACCTTGGGATCCTGACCTAGAACTATAGGTTTGGGGTCAAAAGGTCAATGTTTGCAGCCCCTGTATCCTATTACTATAGAATGTGCAAAACTAGGGTCACCAGACTTCGTACACAGGTTCACCCTGGCCTGGCCTCTGACTATGGGTTTGGTCAAAGGGTCAAAGGTCAAGGTTTTAAATCTATAGAGTTGCAAAAGGAGTGGGTCTGCATCTGTCTGTCTGTCTTTCCACTTGACATTGTATGTTGTCTGCGCTATAACTTATACATTTCTGATAGGATTAAGTTCAAATTTATACATTCAATTAGGGGTTCCATCTTTGGGGGAGGAGACTTATTTTTTCCCGTCCATTTTATGTTTGTCACATTTCTCATTAAGGCCCCTGATATGCAGATGCGTGGGGTATGTGTGCTTGCTTACTAAGGTCCTTTCATTCTCAACAAACTCATGTAAAACTAGAAAAGCACTCAGAGTGCATACCTCCGCCAAGTCTCCTTCCATCCCTCATGGATCACCTCCAAAATGTAATGGGTTTGTTTTGGAAGATTCTCGCTAACACAGTATGAGAAGATAAGAGCCTTGGTGGAGGTGTGCGTTCTCAGATCATCACCAAAATGTTATGGGTACCTCTCTAGGCCAAGGACCACCTCTGGTGAAAATTTCATACAAATCCATCTGGTAGTTTTTGTGTAATCCTGCTGCACAAATACAAAGAACCAGTGGGCAGGAACCACTGGAGTGGGACTCTGGGAAGTGCAGTCAAGCAGGAGCCTCCCCAAATGAGGGATTAATTGTGTCCTGTCAAAAATAAATACGAATGATGATGATGATGATGATAAAGAAGGTCCTTGGTGGAGGTATGCACTTTCATATCATCACCAAAATTTAATTGCTTCATCCTTGGCCCAAGGGCTACCTCTGGTGAAATTTTCATCAAAATCCGTCCAGTAGTTTTTGTGTAATCCTGCTAACAGACAGACGAATAAACAGACAAACCACCCAGATTCCATTACCTCCTTGGTGGAGGTAATGATCCTCAAGTGGGTCTGCATCTACGTAGGCTGTGCTCAAGATCAGCAGTCAGGAGATCTGAGCATTCTTGGGGTGATTTCATCAGGCCAGAATGAGCTACTCTGTCATTGATGGTCTGGTTTTTTTGTTCATTTTTCTCGACAACAACCCAAGTTTATTACCTCTGCCAAGGACATAATGTGATCAGGGTGGTTTGTTTGCTTCTCTGTCTGTCTGTTAGCAGGATTACGCAAAAAGTACTGGATGGATTTTGATGAAATAGTCATCAGAGGTGGTCCTTGGGCTGCAGATGAACCCATTAGATTTTGGAGGTGATCTAAGAGTGCATACCTCCACCAAGGCCCAATGTTAAAGAAAGTGAAAAAGTGATCCAGAATCCGCATCCTGACTTGGATCACCTCCAAAATCTATTTTAATTAATCAAAATCCACCCAGTAGCTTTTTGTGTAATCTTGTTCACAAACAGGCAGACATTTATTTATTTATTTAATTATTTTGTCACAGGACAGACATTATTATAGCAGGATGTAGAAACATACAGTAAGTAGGCATCAAGACGACAATAACAACTTATGTGTACCTGTATGGTGATGCAGTCACTGTCTTGCTCATTGGTGGGTCTCGGTGAGCCGGCAGACGGCGGAGTCGCCCCCTGTGGAGAACTGCGAACAAAACAAAACAGACTTTTACAACAGGGGTTCATTGTGAATAAACAGACCAACCACAGAGCAGTAATTCAGCATTTCATTTCATACAAATAAACACCGGAGAAAGTAAATGCATAACTGTATATACAAGCAAAGTTCCTGTGAGCATCAAATAAACCTCATTAGTGTGCAAATGAGCGCTACACCTCACTGTGCAGCGCAACTCTCCCAAACAAAACCAAAAAAAAAAGCCCACTAACAAACTGCATCATTACCTGTCTCTACTCCTCTCACACTCCAGCTGTGCCTCCAGGAGGATCCTCTCCAGCTCCCCCTGCAGGGTGGAGGAGACGCAGTCCTGTGGCCCCGTCAGGCTCTCTCTGCGGCTCACGGCTGCAATCAGCTCCTCCAGCTCCACCCAGGAGCCTGATGGGGAAAACGGCGGCGAAGGTTTCAGTAAACAGCGCGTCTTAAAAATACACATATATAAGGCTGTAATGAGCCAGAACGGAGTCGTGATGTGCAGAGTAAACAAATCAACATCCTCACTGTTTACACACAGCTACCGAGAGTTTTTGTTGCCGTTTTTTTAAGCAGTGGCTCCAGTTTACAAAAACCTTCAATTATTAGCTGAACACTGTAATAGTAATAATTACATTTTTTTTAAAATAAATCCTTTGTATGAAATATTTGTTGGAAGCAAGTCAAAACCACAACTGCATTTATTTGTTAATTTTTATAGTTCTATAAATGAAATAAAAGTGGGGTGAGAAGAAAAGGAGTGACATGGAGGAAAGATTGCTGCGGCTGGCAATTGCTCTTATGACAACCATCATACCCACTGGGCCACTGAGCACCTCACACCTATATTCTCCGTGGTCTTCCACATACATGTAACTGTCAGGAGCTGAGCCGGTTTGGTTTTCCCCGGCTCGGTCCTGATCTCTCTGTGGGTCTTGGTGCCGTTGTGTATGCATGTATAGTATGTATTTCCAGTGTGTTACCGCATCCATAGCCACTGCTCTGGGGCCGGCAGCTGTGTGTACTGCTGACAGTCTGCCGGTCCGACCACGCCCCCTCACTTATTACCGTCAGCTGTTCCCAGCCCCGTTGATCATCTTTCCCGGTCCTCGTCCAGGTGCTCCTAATTACTTCATCACCAGCAGTGCGTGTACTTTAGTGCCTTTCCCCAGTCACGCACTGCTGGGTCATTGTATCAACTGTCAACTGAAGCACATAGTCGTGTGGAAACTGTGTGCCACGAAGGATTAGCCACCTCCACTCCAGTCGTGGTTCTCTGCGCCCTTTGAGCCATGTCGGCTCTGGGGCGCTTCGGTGGTTAGTCACTTCCCCTCATGCCCAATGTAAGTGTTTTTGTCTCTTGTATGTTTTCACCTTTTTGGGACTGTTTGTCTTCGTGTTTAATAAATGTGTGTGGTGTAACTCCAGCACATAAATCCTCATTATCTCACCCCTTGCCGAGCACATTGGAAAAGCGCACGGGGGGGTTTATGACAGTAACAAAAGCAGGTACTGTAAGGTAGGGTCACAGGTTTCAGTGTAGCACCAGAAGCCTCCTCTGCATCTGCCAGTAGAACAGGTAAAATGACTTGGTGCATGTCAAAAATTGACATGCTGATTAAAGGCTTTAAGGAGGGACCCATTTGGGGGTCTGGGACTGGGGTGGATTGTTTGGTTGGCTTTGGGAATTTTCCCCGTTTCATAGATTTGCAAATTTGCAGCCATTCCCATATGTTCTGGTTCTGTCCTAGGCTTGTCACATTTTGGTCTGGTATCTTAAAAACTCTTAGCACAGCATATAACATTGTCATTACACCTGAACCCCGCTTGCCTTTGTTTGGTACCCCCTTACAACCTAATGCCTCAAAAGTTATTCAGACTATTTTGGCCTTTACCACCCTGCTGGCAAGGCGACTCGTGCTTCTTAATTGGAAGCATTCTCAACCTCCATCTCATAACAGGTGGATGAAAGAGCTATTACTGATTATTATACTTGAAAAGCTTAGATTTTTCACTTTCAGATGTCTCCCTGGAGACATCTGAAAAGGCTTGGAGACCTCTTTTAAATCATATTGATTCTTTGACATCTCTGCCTGATTTTGACGACTGAGCTCCCCCTTTTTTTTTCTTTTTCCTTTTTTATTTATCTTCACGGTATAGGAGTTGTATGTACTCTGCATTATTAATATGTCGGTAATGGATGTCCACTGATAATCACTCTTTATTATCCTTTGGGTGTAATGGGATTGTGGGTGGGAAAATGAGGGAAAAATGAAAGGACTGGCAGTTTGTTCTATTTGTCTTTGTGGCCTGTAATATTGCTTCCAATAAAAAAAGTTAATAAAAAAAAAAATTTGCAAATTTGCAACTTTTCCCCCTAGTCACCCCCCCCCCCCCAGTCTTGTAGATCTGGGACTTCTTGCCATTTTTGTCAGTTTTCAACTTTCCCCCCAGTTTTGTGAATTTGTTACATTTCCCCTCCCCAAATTTTGTAAATTTGTAATTCTTCCCCTCGTCTTATAAATTTGCCCCCCTCCCTCCATTTTTGTAATTTGCAACTCTTTCTCCTAGTTTCACAAATTTGTCACCACCCCACCCCCACCCCCCGTCTTGAAGATTTGAGACCCACACACCCTGGTTTCATTAATTTGTTACACCCCCCCCCCCCCCACCCCCAAGTCTTATAAATTTGTGACTTTTTGCCCCAGTCTCGTAAATTTGCAACTTTTTTGCCAGAGTGTTGTAAATTTGTGACTTTCTTCTTGATGCATGCTTCACATTTTCAATTAATTTATGGTCCTTTTCAATTAAAGAAAAAGAGATCAACAGAAATGGATGCCGGGCCTCTGGCTTCATTCACTACCATATTGTTGGCCCTCAGTCAGATTGAATTTGACGCCCCTGCTGTACATGGAGGAATGGAATAGACAGGAGTGTGCTGTAACAGTGCACGACCTACACAAACACCACTGATGTCCTAATATATTGAAAGACCTAAGAGACAAATAAAACAACAACACTCAGCTGGAGTGTTTTCCTCTCCATCAATGAGCTCTGATAACAGTCTGCATATGAATGAATGAATGAGTGGACTCACAGTTCAGTGGGTACATGAGCAGGAAGTGCACATCCCACAGCTAAACAGCAGGGCAGGGCTAACTCGGGCTGACAGCGTGCTTGCTTACGTAAGATCTTATTTCTGTTAGAGATTAGCCATTCACCCTCTCCCTCATTTCCTTACCTCATCTGCCTACCCAAGTGTCCTCCCTGCTCATCTGGGAGCTCTAATCTTTACTTTACCCTGGTTTATTACACTTTGTAATCACCCAGGCAGCAGCAGAGGGGGTAGAGGCATGAGTGGGCGCAGTGCTGGAGGGGATGTTTGATGAGGGAGGGGAAGGGAGGTGAAACTGTGCCAATGCCCCAGATATTTTTCTACAGAGGGGGTGGGAGTCATGACGTAACATCTGCCTGGTTGCCTGACTTATCTGTCACCATTCTGCGGCACTAAATCAATTTCAACGGCGCAATCCTGTACACATTCATCTGTGCCGCTGCCAAATCAGCTTTATGTAATGTGGACAAGCGCCGCGTGCTAAAAGACTCAATGAACTGCAGCGCGGCACATTCATTTGAGAATGGGTGCTTCCAGTTTAGGGATGGCGTCTGGGAATTATCGATGTGTGAGGAGAGAATAGGAGACCTTAGTCTGATTATTATTCTATGTAAAAATGTTGCACATACTGTACAGTAGGCTTCATTACCGTGGAGGAAAATGTGGTTAATATCTATTGCACTAAAGAGGAAAAAGTTAGAAACTTCTAGAGTTTATTCTTCAGAGAATTTAGAATAACTCGGTCAGTGACGTCCTGCACTCCATCTCTTAAATTATTAAAAAAAAAGGAGCAGCCATATGGAACTGAAGGCCTTCATAAAGAGAAAAAGCCTGGAAGAATTGTCTTTTTGTCCTTACTTGTTTGTCATTTTCGCTTTCAATTTTGCTATTTTTTTCTAGAAATATTAGCAATTTATTTTGCTACTATTTTCTAATAAATGCAATTGTGTAAATTTGAATCTTTTTTTCTTGTAAATATCTTTTTTTTTCCAGAAAATGTTCCCATTTTTTCTGATAAATTTACTGTGGAAGATGAAAGCAGACGAGACAGTGAGCTGGACAACACATGAACTTTATTCACCTTACAACATAAAACACAGAAAACACTCCCCTGAGTGCCTGAGCAAACTTCTTATACACTTTAATTCCCGCCTCCCGCACACAGGGTAAACACATTAACATTCAGACTGCAAGACATGTACACACATTAACATAACATTGACACACATGTCACAGAGCAGGTCTTGCTACAGTACATTCGCACCCCTGTGCCCTCAGGTGTCAACCTGGCATGGCGGGGGGCAAAAGGCACATCTTTGTTTGGTTGGCTCCTCTCACCTTTCTCCATTAGCATCTCTATCTTCTCCCCCACCAACCCCCTTGTCCTGGGTGGAGTGCCATGTGTATTGTGTCCACAACACAGCCCCCCCCCCCCCTTCCCCACCGAACACCCAGAAGGGCCTCTAACCCTCTGGCACCTTGGGCTTGAGCCGGGGCCCATAACGGCTGTAACGTGGAGTCGCCGGACCGGCTGAAGTGTCTTGCTGTTGAGGTAGGCAGGAGACAAACTCGGTCTCCAGCATGCAGTCCTGAGGAGGGGGAAAGGGTGGGGAGGGGAAAGTCCTACTCTGCTGCCAACAGTTCTCTGCAGGAGGAACACCAACTTGCGGAGTCACTGTAGGTGGGCGTCCGCGCCGGGGAGCTTGAGCCAACACCACCTGATCATCTGCCGACACATAAGCAGGCTTAAGCCTGTCAATGCAGACGGTTTCCTTACGCCCCCCCCCCCCCAAGTCTAACACAAAATGCTTTGCCCCGGTTTCCAGCACTCTGAACGGTCTGTCATACGATGGGCGCAGCGGGGTTCTTTGTGCGTCATGCCTAGCAAAAACGAACTTGGCGCTGTGTAAGCTCTTTGGGATGAAGGTGTGGGGAAAACAATGGTGCGCCGGGCCCGGCACATTAGTGGCCCCTGTATTGTAAAATAATTGCAGGGGCGGGTCAGTACCAGGAGCGGGGTTTTACGGTAAAAATTCCTCGGGGATCCGTAGCAGTTGAGAAAAAACGAGTTCTGCCGGGGAGGCTGCCAGATTCTCCTTAAGCACAGACCGCAACACCAATAGGACCCAGGGCAGGCGGTCGACCCAATTTGCATCCGTGAGTGAGGCTCTGAGCGCTGCTTTAAGCGACCTATGAAAGCATTCACATAACCCGTTAGCCTGGGGGTTGTATGCGGTGGTGTGGTGGATTTTGACCCCCAGGCTCTGGGCCATCGCAGACCAGAGTCCCGAAATGAATTGCAGATCCCTGTTGGAAGTGATGTCCGATGGGGATCCGAACCGTGCAACCCAAGCTGACAAAAAAGCACGAGCCACTACCATGGACGTGGTGGAAGCCCATGGGACCACTTCAGGCCAACACGTGGTGCGGTTCACAATTGTCAAAAGGTGCGTGAACCATTGCGACGGCGGGAGGGGTCCCACCAAATCCACGTGAACATGGTTGAACCTCCTGGCCGGAATTTGAAACGGCTCGAGGGGGGCTTTGGTGTGCTTGTGCACTTTGGCCTGCTGGCCCTTGACACACAATGCAGCCCACTCTTTCACATCCCTGCGTAAGTGAGGCCAGACAAATTTTGCCCCCACCAGTTTAACCCAGGCGTGCATGCTGGGATGTGAAAGGGAGTGGACTGACTCAAAAATGCGGCGGCGCCAAGAGCTTGGAACCACTGGGCGTGGGCAACCAGTGTAGACGTCGCAGAGCAAGGGGAGGCACCCTTCTTGCACCACCCTGCTCTCCAGTTTTAACCTAGTAGGCGCAGACTGGAGCGCGCAAATGTCCGTGTCCCCGGTTTGCTCCGCGGCCATGGCGGGGAAAACTATTCCCATGTAGACTGGGGACACTAATGCGCGCAACAGGCAGTCGGCCATGACATTAACCTTACCGGCTACGTGTTGAATATCGGTCATGGACTCCAAGAAAGCGGCCAGATGTTGTTGCTGCTGGGCCGACCACGGTTCCGAGACTTTGGACATTGCGTATGTTAGCGGCATATGATCAGTGAACGCGGTGAACTCGCGCCCTTCCAGCCAAAACCGGCTGCACGGTGGCGCAGTGGTTTAGCACTGTGGCAGCACAGTTTTACCCTTGGCCGGGGGATCGCGGGGATCATGAGATCGTGGGTTCGATCCCAGCCCCCGACCAACAGTGAGCTGTGTGGAGTTTGCATGTTCTCCCCGTGTTGCGTGGGTTTACTCCGGGATTTCTCCGGTTTCCTCCCGCATACCAAAAACATGTAGGTTTAGGGCGCTCGCGCACGCAGCGACCGGCAGCCGGTGGCTTGTCACCAGACTGCAAACCAAATCTACCTACGGGTACAAATAAGTAACAAAAAAAAAAAACAAAAAAAAAAATTGGAAGTGGTGCATCGCCAGGTGGAGGACCAACAACTCTCTGTCAAACATACTGTATTTGTGTTCGTTGTCGCACAAAGTACGGCTGAAAAAATGCAAGCTGCTGCCACGAACCGGAGACGTACTGCTCCACCACTACCCCTATGGCAACGCCAGACACGTCAGTGATGAGTGCTATCCGCGCTGATGGGGCAGGGTGGGCTAGCAAAGTGGCGTTAGCGAGTGCTGTTTTGGGGTTTGCGAAAGCCTGGACTCGCTGGGGGGTTTAGTCAATGTTTTCTGTGGGCTTCTTTTTTTTTAGCGCAGTGCACAACGATTGCAGCAGTTGGGCTGCCCAGGGGAGGAAACAGTTGTAAAAATTGACCATGCCCAAAAATTGCTGTAGGGCCCTCACAGTCTGCAGACGTGGAAAATCCGACAGGGTGCGCACTTTATCAGGCAGCGGAATCACGCCCTCCGGTGAAATGCGGTGACCCAAAAACACAATCACTGGCACACCGAACTGGCACTTTGCCGAGTTAATGATAAGCCCATGCACTTCCAACCTCTGGAAAACTAGTTTGAGATGGGTGAGGTGCTCCTCCACGGATGCACAAGCTACCAAAATGTTGTCCAAGTAGACAAAAACAAAAGGCAGGTCACGGAGCACCGCATCATCATTCTTTGGAAGTTTTGCGCTGTGCCCTTTAACCTGAATGGCATGCGTAAAAACTCCATCCATCCATCCATCCATCTTCTACCGCTTTTCCGGAGGTCCGGGTCGCGGAGGCAGCAGTTCAAGCAGAGAAGCCCAGACTTCCCTCTCCCCAGCCACCTGCTCCAGCTCTTCAGAGGGGATACCAAGGCGTTCCCAGACCAGCTGGGAGACATAGTCTCTCCACCGAGTCCTGGGTCTGCCCCGGGGTCTCCTCCCAGTGGGACGTACCTGAAACACCTCAAGTGGGAGGCGTCCAGGAGGCATCCTAATCAGATGCCCATATCACCTCAACTGACTCCTTTCAATGTGGAGGAGCAGCGGTTCTACTCTGAGCCTCTCCCGGATGACTGAGCTCCTCACCCTATCTCTGAGGGTGAGTCCAGCAATCCTACGGAGAAAGCTCATTTCAGCCGCATGTATCCGCGATCTCGTTCTTTCGGTCATTACCCAAAGCTTGTGACCATAGGTGAGAGTAGGAACGTAGATTGACTGGTAAATCGACAGCTTTGCCTTAGAACTAAGCTCCCTCTTCACCACAACAGACCGGTACAACATCCGCATCACTGCAGATGCTGCTCCAATCCGTCTGTCGATCTCTCGCTCCATTTTCCCCTCACTCGTGAACAAGACCCCAAGATACTTAAACTCCTCCACTTGGGGCAGGAGCCTGTCCCCAACCCGGAGAGGACAATCCACCTTTTTCCGGCTGAGGACCATGGACTCGGACTTGGAGGTGCTGATTCTCATCCCAGCCGCTTCACACTCAGCGGCAAACCGTCCCAGCAAGACTGCACGGCTGCACGGTGGCGCAGTGGTTTAGCACTGTGGCAGCACAGTTTTACCCTCAGCCGGGGGATCGCGGGGATCATGAGATCGTGGGTTCGATCCCAGCCCCCGACCAACAGTGAGCTGTGTGGAGTTTGCATGTTCTCTCCGTGTTGCGCGGGTTTACTCTGGGATTTCTCCGGTTTCCTCCCGCATACCAAAAACATGTAGGTTTAGGGCGCTCGTGCACGCAGCGACCAGCAGCCGGTGGCTTGTCACCAGACTGCAAACCAAGTCTACCTACGGGTACAAATAAGTAACAAAAAAAAAAAAAAAAAGAGCTGTAGGTCATTGCTGGATGAAGCCAACAGGACAACATCATCTGCAAACAACAGAGATGAGATCCTGTGGTCACCAAGCATGACACCCTCCATTCCCTGGCTGCGCCTAGAAATCCTGTCCATAAAAATTATGAACAGGATCGGTGACAAAGGGCAGCCCTGGCGGAGTCCAACTCTCACTGGGAATGACTCCGACCGAGTGTTGGCAATACGAACCAAACTCTCACAACGGTCGTACAGAGACCGAATAGCTCGTAACAACAAGCCAGATACCCCATACTCCCGAAGCACCCCCCACAAAAATCCACGAGGGACGCGGTCAAATGCCTTCTCCAAGTCCACAAAACACATGTAAACTGGTTGGGCAAACTCCCACGAACCCTCAAGAATTCTCGAGAGGGTAAAGAGCTGGTCCGATGTCCCACTGCCAGGACAAAAACCACATTGCTCCTCCTGAATCCGAGGTTCGACCAACGGCCGGACTCTCCTCTCCAGTACCTTGGCATAGACCTTCCCAGGGAGGCTGAGGAGTGTGATCCCTCTAAAGTTGGAGCACACCCTCCGGTCCCCTTTTTTGAAGAGAGGAACCACCACCCCGGTTTGCCATGCCAAAGGCACTGCCCCCGACCTCCACGCAATGTTGCAGAGGCGTGTCAACCATGACAACCCAACAACATCCAGGGCCTTGAGGTACTCAGGGCGAATCTCGTCCACCCCCGGGGCCCGGCCACCAAGGAGATTTTTAACCACCTTGGCGACCTCAGCCCCTGTGATAGGCGAGTCATCCCCCTCGTCCCCAAACCCTGCTTCCTCTGTGGAAGGCGTATCAGTGGGATTGAGGAGATCCTCGAAGTATTCCTTCCACTGCCCGACGATATTCCCAGTTGAAGTCAACAGTGTCCCATCCGCACCATACACAGTGTGGACGGGGAGCTGCTTTCCCCTCCTGAGCCGCCGAACAGTTTGCCAGAATCTCTTTGAAGCCGACCGAAAGTCTTGTTCCATGGCCTCACCGAACTCCTCCCATACCCGCGTTTTTGCTTCAGCAACCACCCGAGCTGCACTCCGCTTGGCCTGCCGGTACACCTCAGCTGCTTCGGGAGTCCCACAAGCCAACCAAGCTTGATAGGACTCCCAAGACAAACTGGTCCTGGGTGAAGGGCCAGACTAAGAACGATCCAACAGACTCTCATGATAAATTGTATATCAAGGATTCAGTGTACCCCGCCCGGTATGGGGTTACCGGGGCCCCACCCTGGAGCCAGGCCTGGGGGAGGGGCTCGAAGGCTAGCGTCTGGTGGCCGGGTTTCCACCCATGGGACCCGGCCGGGCTCAGCCCGAAGGAGTTACATGGGTCCGCCCTCCAGTGGGTTCACCACCTGCAGGAGGGATCATGGGGGTCCGGTGCTATGTGGATTAGGTGGCGGTCAAAGGCGGAGACCTTGGCGGACTGATCCCAAGCGTAAAAACTCGAAAAGGCCAATTGTAGTTATTACCGCTGTTTTGGGAACGTCCTCAGTGCGCACCGGGACCTGGTGGTAACCATGGACCAGGTCCACTTTTGAACAAACCCACGTCCCGCCCAGATGCACAGAAAAATCCTGGATATGCGGGATGGGACACTGGTTGTGTTCCGTGGCATTGTTCAAGCTCCAGAAATCGCCGCACGACCCATTGGTCTTGGGCACCATGTGTAGCAGAGATGTCCATGGGCTGTTGAAGTACCTAACGATGCCCAGTTGGTCTAAGTGAACTCCTCACGCACGCTGGCCAGCTTAACTGCATCCAGGCGCCAAGGGCGCGCGAACACCAGCGGACCTTTTGTTATTATGAAATGCTCGACCCCGTGTTTGGTCACTGTAGCAGAAAAAGTCGGAACCATGACTGCTGGGAACTGTGAAAGCAAATGCTGGTACTTACCCCCTGGAGCTATAACGTTAGCATGTGTTGCTGGCCCAACTCTGTTGGCAACATTGACTAGCAATCCGGAAGCACATAAAAAATCAGTGCCTAAAATGGGGACAGAACATGCAGCTACCACAAAGTCCCACTGGTAATTGCGTCCGTGTAAGCATACTGTCAACGTTCGTTCGCAAAACGTCCTGATGTTGGATCCATTGCCGGCCGTAAGCTCGGGGCCGCAGCCTTCTGCCGACCTGTCCGCGCTGACCGGCAGTATGAGGCTCTTCTGGGAGCCAGAGTCCACCAAAAAACATCTGCCTGAACATGTGTCTGTGATGAAAAGCAGCTTGTTTCTGTTGCCAGCGGTCGCAGCTGTTACTGACTGCTGGCTGTGTCGTTTCCCTGGCTTCTTGAATTGGCACGGTGGCAGACAGCTTTGGGCATTTGAGCCAAACCAATGGTGATAGAAAAAGAGTATCCCGTTCCTGCGTCTCTTGGCGTCCGTCCCAGCTATTCCCAATGGCTCCTCGACCTCGCTGGAGTTCTTCATGGCTGCTGGTGTTGTTGCGTGCACACTGAGAGCTCTGTTCGCTAGGAGGATGCGGTCCACTTCTTGTGCCAGGGTGCGTTAGTTCTTAGCCACCAGCAGCGGTGAGTTGACCAGGATCGCCCTCGCTGTAGCTGGTAGGTTCCTGAGGAAGAGTTTGTCCAGATCAAACTGAATCTTGTTCCGGTTTGTTTAGAGTGTGAAAGCAATTTTCATAAAAAGTTTGGACTTTCGGACCAAACACAGGCAGTGAAGTCAGTCGATAAGAGGGAAAATGATACCATTCTTTTCTCACAGCCCTGGTTTGGCATTTCTTGCAGCTTGTTCTCACATCATCTGGGCAGAACTTTTTTCTTGTCTGGTGTCCAACAACTATTGTGTGATTGGTCAGAAATTTGAAGTGGGTGTGGTTAATGTGTGATGTGTGTTGCAGTGGGAGGGCCCTATGTGGGCTTCCCAAGAGTTCTGTGTTTGTTTCTTGTGAAGTGTGAAATGTCCTGGCCAGAACTTACTTTGCTCTTGTTCTTGCCACCTAGAGAAAATGAGCAAATTTGTCTGTTCTTGCAGAGTATGCACAGGTGGTCAATTTTCTCATTCAGCAGTAGCTTGGAGTGTAACACATTGCTCCAACTCAGCTGAGTGTTTCATTTTAAGGTGCTGGGAATGGTTCGTCACAGCATTGCCTTTAGTTGCCAGTGACATCAAACAGACTTTTACACTGGGGAATGGTTTGTTCGTCGTCAGAAAGGACTGAAGGGTTCTTCCTAAAAAGGAGTTTTTCCTTCCTATTGTCACCTAGTACTTGCTCATAGGGGACTGTTGATTGTTGGAATTTTCTCTGAATTACTTATGATTCATGACTTAAGTATCTAGCAGTTTGAGCTGACTTTTTGTTGTGATTAGGCGCTATATAGTAAATAAAGTTATGACTTTACCAATAAGGGATATTTTTCAAATTGCTGAATTTTTGCTTTAAATTCAAGATTTTTCTTCTAATTTTGCTTGTTTTCCTCATAAATTTTAAAATGTTTTCTTGTGATTTTTAAAAATTTCTATTTAATTAATTAATTAATTATTTTTGTACATTTGCATTTACTTTGAGTGTAAATTTGCAACTCTTTTCTTGTAAATTTGCCAGCTGCAAGTAAAATATAAATCATCCAAATGTGCCCTCTAATATAACAGACCAGAAATGGCAATAAATCAGATATTTCCTCAGCCAGATAGGAAAAACAGTGATTTATAATTGCTGATATTGTGGCCACACTTATGTGACCTACTTTGTGACTGATGTAAGGCCTCACATTTTAGACAAGAACAAAGGCAGAGCTTCCTTGGAGATGACAGGAAGCTGTGAAGGTTTTAGCTTTGGGATGCAAGGCCTGAGACTGTGGAGGTGATTTCAGGGGATTAAAGAGGAGATGCATTGTTACGGGCGATTATAATGCAATGTGACTGGTGATGCAATTTGACTTGTGAACTGTGAGAGTCCTGGTATTTAAGGACGAGAGTTTCCTGTGTTGTTCTCTTTCTTCTTTGAGATGTTGGTGAATGTGAATAAAGCTGACTTGAGAGAACCCTGTCTCGTCATTCCCACACTGGTGACCCAAGACGAGCATGCAGCGAGAGGAGATTTCCCCCGGGCCAGCCTCGTCAGGAGCCCCCAGCCAAGCGAATGCCGCTACAGTCCAGCTACCGGACTTCTGGCAGAACAATCCGCGCTTCTGGTTCAATGCGATTGAGGCACAGTTCAACCTCCGGGGGATATCGGTAGACGCTACAAAATTCTACCACGTAGTCACAAAACTGGACAACAACACGGCCCAGCATGTGGAGAGCCTGATCGACCAGCCACCGGACAGCGACAAATACGGCGCGTTGAAGGCTGCACTCATCCAGCACTTCACCCCCTCGGTCGAGGAGCGAGCAGAGAGGCTCCTGGCGCTTACCGAGTTGGAAAATGACATGCCCGTGAACCTTATGGAGAAGTTGTTGAGGGTGAAAGACTCTGACGACGATCACTTCATTTTCACCCACCTCTTCCTCAGGACCCTACCATCAGCGGTGAGAGCGACCCTGGCCAGTTCGCCACTGTTGGCCCAACGGGACTACCGCGCGCTGGCCCGGGAGACGCAGCGAATTGTCAACGCCAGCAGACAGCGTGCGGCCATGGCCGCTGCAGCGGAACTCGGCGCGACGACCGGAGATGGCAGGGGGCCAGGGGCAGCAGTACCAGACTCACCGACGACGGCGGCAGCAGGGGCCAGGGAACGCGGAGCAGACGTCCTTTGTTTCTACCATCGCCGCTTCGCAGAGAGGGCACGCAAATATGTACCACCGTGCCAGTTCAGGCGTTCGGGAAACGCCAAGACCAGGGGTCGGTAGCAGCCGCGGCCCTCGGGGAGGAGAACAAGCTGCTCTACTTGTTGGACGCACGCTCGGGGAGGCATTTCCTCGTGGACACAGGCTCCCAGTTGAGTTTCATCACACCTTCCTACGCAGACAGGCTAGCAGGTTCCAGAGGTCCCGGGGTGGCAGCAGCGAACGGCTCGGAGATTAAGACCTTTGGTGAGAAGACTCTGCTTCTGTCTCTACACGGCCGTACATTTGAGTGGACTTTTGTTGTAGCAGCAGTGAATTTCAATATGTTGGGGGCTGATTTTTTGTGCTCACATGGTTTGTTGGTTGATCTCACTAACAGGCCCCTGGTTAATGCACTTTCTTTTGATTCTATCCCCTGTACAGCGCGAGTGGCCCCGCCAACAGCACAAGCCAGTGTCACAGCTGCAAGCGGTAACTCCATACACTGCTCACTCAGTTCCCAGCACTCACGGTCCCCACATTTTCGGCAACAGTCGCTAAACACGGGGTGGAACATTTTATTACCACTACCGGACCGCCCGTTTTTGCAAAAGCTCGGCGCTTGGACGCAGTTAAACTGGCCATAGCGCGCGAGGAGTTCGCCAACCTGGAGAGGTTGGGCATTATCAGGCGTTCAAACAGTCCATGGGCTTCCCCGCTACACATGGTCCCGAAAGCTGATGGATCATGGCGACCTTGCGGGGATTTCCGCAGGTTAAACAACGCTACAGCGCACGACCACTACCCAATCCCGCATATCCAAGATTTTTCCGTTCATTTGGCAGGGGCTCGTGTTTTTTCTAAGGTAGATTTGGTCCGCGGTTACCACCAAGTCTCAGTGTGCGCTGAGGACATACCCAAAACAGTGGTAATAACTCCATTTGGCCTATTCGAGTTTTTACGCATGCCATTCGGGCTTAAAGGGGCTGCACAGACGTTCCAACGCATGATGGACGCGGTGCTTCGCGATCTCCCTTTCGTGTTCGTCTACTTGGACGATATTTTGGTAGCCAGCGCGTCCGAAGACGAACACGAAAAACACCTGGCCACAGTTTTCCGAAGGTTGGGAGATCACGGGTTAATAATCAACCCAGCGAAGTGTCAGTTCGGGGTGGCGCAGATCGATTTTTTAGGACACCGCGTCTCCCCCGAAGGAGCAGTTCCGCTTCCTGACAAAGTGCACGCGGTGGCAGATTTCCCCCGGCCGCAGAAGGTCAGGGCGTTACAGGAGTTTTTGGGAATGGTGAATTTTTATAACCGTTTTCTCCCCCGCGCGGCGCAACTCATGCAGCCGCTGTATGCCGCACTCAAAAAAAAGAAACCCGTGGATAAGGTTGAGTGGTCCCGGGAGCGGGACCAAGCGTTCTCGGAGGTGAAAGCAGCCTTGGCAAAGGCTGCGTTGTTTTTACACCCAGACCCAACGGCCTGCATAGCGCTCACTACTGACGTGTCAGATGTGGCCATAGGGGCCGTCGTGGAGCAACATGTAGCCGAGGTTTGGCAGCCCCTCGCATTTTTCAGCAGGACCTTGCGCAATAGCGAACGTAAATACAGCGCGTTCGACAGGGAGCTGCTGGCTCTCCATTTGGCCATCCGCCACTTTCAGTTCTGGCTGGAAGGACGCCGTTTCACCGCGTTCGTTGACCACAAACCGCTAACATTCGCGATGGCCAAGGTTTCCGAACCGTGGTCAGGCCGGCAGCAGAGACAGCTGGCTGCGATATCAGAGTTTACCACTGATATTCAGCATGTGGCAGGCAAACTGAATGTAGTGGCAGATGGCCTCTCGCGCGCCGTGGCGGCCCCAGTCAGCATAGGAGTAGATTATGCAACCATGGCCGCGGAGCAGGTTAGTGACGCAGATGTGCGCGCGCTCCAGTCTGGACCAACAGGGTTAAGGCTGGAGAGCAGGGTGCTGCAAGACGGTATGCCCCCCCTAATCTGCGATGTCTCCACTGGACGGCCGCGTCCAGTAGTACCGGCCACGTGGCGCCGCCGCGTTTTTGACTCGATTCATTCTTTGGCGCACCCGGGAGTGCGCGCGTCGGTCAAAATGGTAGGGGAGAAATTTGTGTGGCCGAGTCTTCGCAAACAAGTTAAGGAGTGGGCAGCGGCCTGCATGGCGTGTCAATGAGCCAAAGTACACAGGCACACGAGGGCTCCTTTGGAGCCGTTTCACATTCCGGCCAAGAGGTTCGATCACGTTCATGTGAACCTCGTGGGACCCCTCCCGCCGTTGCAGGGGTGCACACACCTTCTGACAATGGTGGACCGCACCACGCGCTGGCCTGAAGTGGTTCTGCTGGCATCAACCACGGCCGAGGAGGTAGCGCGCGCGTTTTTAACAGCTTGGGTGGCGTGTTTCGGAGTTCCGTCGGACATTATGTCCGACAGAGGCCCTCCATTTATGTCAGAACTTTGGTCAACTATGGCCCGCAGCCTGGGTGTCACAATTCACCGCACAACCGCGTACAATCCGCAGGCTAACGGGTTATGCAAACGTTTTCATAGGTCATTGAAAGCGGCTCTCAGAGCGTCACTGACGGATGTAAATTGGGTAGACAAGTTACCGTGGATTTTATTGGGGTTGCGTTCTGCGCCTAAAGAGGACTTAGAAGCCTCCCCAGCGGAGCTCGTGTTTGCGCAACCACTTCGGCTGCCTGGGGAGTTTCTCCCAGATAACCCGGCGCCAGACACCTCCCCGTTGCAGCTGTTGCGGAGTAACATAGAATCAAGCACGCTGCCTGGCCCCGTGCACCACAGTTTTCCGCGCGTTTTTGTGCCTAAAGCGTTGAAGAAGAGTTTGTTTTTGTCAGACACGATGCTCATCGACCTCCGTTGCAACCACCTTATGACGGGCCGTTCAGAGTGCTGGAAACAGGGGACAAGCAGTTTTTGCTAGATTTGGGGGGTAGGAAAGAAAAAGTTGGCATAAACAGACTCAAACCTGCTTTTGTGGTGGCGGATGAGCAAGTGCTGTTGGCAAGGGCCCCGCGGTGAGGTAGACCCCCACGGGGGGCTTCACAGAGTAATGTTTCCCCAGAACACCCGCAGGGACTGACAAAAAGTTTTCACCCCCAGAAGGCAAACCCCCAGCGTGACTGCGCAGCGGAGACATTGAATCCCAGCTACAGCAGATACGGCAGGAGACTGAAGCCTAGACAGCATGCGGACTGATGTGTATTGATTCTATCACGGCATGCATACTGTATTCTCTGGTTCGTCTAAAATGTTTTTTTTGGGGGGGGGGGCTGGTGTGGCCACACTTATGTGACCTACTTTGTGACTGATGTAAGGCCTCACATTTTAGACAAGAACAAAGGCAGAGCTTCCTTGGAGATGACAGGAAGCTGTGAAGGTTTTAGCTTTGGGATGCAAGGCCTGAGACTGTGGGGAGGATTTCAGGGGATTAAAGAGGAGATGCATTGTTACGGGCGATTATAATGCATTGTGACTGGTGATGCAATTTGACTTGTGAACTGTGAGAGTCCTGGTATTTAAGGACGAGAGTTTCCTGTGTTGTCCTCTTTCTTCTTTGAGATGTTGGTGAATGTGAATAAAGCTGACTTGAGAGAACCCTGTCTCATCAGTCCCACATTCCCACAATATCAAAGTAACTCAGAAATTACAACCAAAGGCAGTAAAACTTATTCAGCAATAAAATGACACATTTTTAATTTAAAGGACATAAATCACAGTTTTGTTGCATATCTATACATCCAGATGATCTAAATTTGTGCACTAATAGCCATTAGCTAATAAACATGGAGTGTATCTTCATTTATGTTTTATTCAGTGATGGCTTAAACCTTCTTCTTCTGCTTCTTCTTCTTCCAGCTGCTCCCTTTAGGGGTCGTTGCAGTGGATCATCTGCCTCCATCTCACCCTATCCCTTGCATCTTCCTCTGTAACACCAACCCTCTCCATGTCCTCCTTCACTACGTCTATGAATCTTCTCTGTGGTCTTCCTCTTTTCCTCCTGCCTGGCAGCTCCATCTTCAACATCCTTTGTCCAGTATATCCACTATCCCTCCCCTGCACATGTCCAAACCATCTCAGCCTTGCCTCTCTTACTTTGTCTCCAAACCGCTCAACCTGAACTGTCCCTCTGATATACTCATTTCTAATCCTTCCCCTCCTAGTCACTCCCAATGAGAATCTTAGCATCTTCAACTGTGCCACCTCCAGCTCCACCTCCTGTCTTTTTGTCAGCGCCACCCTCTCCAAACCATACATCATAGCAGGTGTCACTACCGTCTTGTAAATCTTCCCTTTCACTCTAGCTGCTATCCTTCTGTCACAAATCACCCCTGACACTCGTCTCCACCCACTCCACCCTGCCTGCACTCTCTTCTTCACCTCTCTTGTGCATTTTCAATTGCTTTGGATGGTTGACCCCAGGTATTTAAACTCATCTACTTTCATTACCACTACTCCTTCCATCTTCACCATTGCACCTGCCTTCCTCTCATTCACACTCATGTATTCTGTCTTTCTTCTACTGACTTTCATTCCTCTCCTCTCCAGGTTTTCTTCTGCTCCCTATTCTCACTACAGATCACAATGTTGTCTGCAAGCATCATGGTCCACGAGGACTCCTGCCTGACCTCGTCTGTCAGCCTGTCCATCACCATGGTAAACAAGAAGGGAGTCAGAGCCGATCCCTGATGTAATCCCACCCCCACCTTGAATCCATCTGTGACTCCTATAGTGCACCTCACCATTGTCTCACTGTCCTCATACATGTCCTACACCACACTCAAATACTTCAAAATTCAAATATTTTATTTGTCAGTACTACTATACAGTGGGGCAAAAGAGTATTTAGTCAGCCACCAATTGTGCAAGTTCTCCCACTTAAAAGATGAGAGAGGTCTCCAATTTTCATCATAGGTATACCTCAACTATGAGAGACAAAATGAGAAAAAAAAATCCAGAAAATCACATTGAAGGATTTTTAATGAATTAATTGGTAAATTCCTCTGTCAAATAAGTATTTGGTCAGTCCCAAAAGTTCATCTCAATACTTTGTTATATACCCTTTGTTGGCAATGACAGAGGTCAAACGTTTTCTGTAAGTTTTCACAAGGTTTTCACACACTGTTGCTGGTATTTTGGCCCATTCCTCCATGCAGATCTCCTCTAGAGCAGTGATGTTTTGGGGCTGTCGCTGGGCAACACGGACTTTCAACTCCCTCCAAAGATTTTCTATGGGGTTGAGATCTGGAGACTGGCTAGGCCACTCCAGGACCTTGAAATGCTTCTTACGAAGCCACTCCTTTGTTGCCCGGGCAGTGTGTTTGGGATCATTGTCATGCTGAAAGACCCGGCCATGTTTCATCTTCAATGCCCTTGCTGATGGAAGGAGGTTTTCACTCAAAATCTCACGATACATGGCCCCATTCATTCTTTCCTTTACACGGATCAGTCGTCCTGGTCCCTTTGCAGAAAAACAGCCCCAAAGTATGATGTTTCCACCCCCATGCTTCACAGTAGGTATGGTGTTCTTTCTCCTCCAAACACGACAAGTTGAGTTTTCATCAAAAAGTTCTATTTTGGTTTCATCTGACCATATGACATTCTCCCAATCCTCTTCTGGATCATCCAAATGCTCTCTAGCAAACTTCAGGCGGGCCTGGACATGTACTGGCTTAAGCAGGGGGACCCGTCTGGCACTGCAGGATTTGAGTCCCTGGCGGCGTAGTGTGTTACTGATGTAGCCTTTGTTACTTTGGTCCCAGCTCTCTGCAGGTCATTCACTAGGTCCCCCCGTGTGGTTCTGGGATTTTTGCTCACCGTTCTCGTGATCATTTTGACCCCACAGGGTGAGATCTTGCGTGGAGCCCCAGATCGAGGGAGATTATCAGTGGTCTTGTATGTCTTCCATTTTCTAATAATTGCTCCCACAGTTGATTTCTTCACACCAAGCTGCTTACCTATAGCAGATTCAGTCTTCCCAGTCTGGTGCAAGTCTACAATTTTGTTTCTGGTGTCCTTTGACAGCTCTTTGGTCTTGGCCATAGTGGAGTTTGGAGTCTGACTGTTTGAGATTGTGGATAGGTGTCTTTTATACTGATAACGAGTTCAAACAGGTGCCATTAATACAGGTAACGAGTGGAGGACAGAGAAGCCTCTCAAAGAAGTTGTTAAAGGTCTGTGAGAGCCAGAAAACTTGCTTGTTTGTAGGTGACCAAATACTTATTTTACCAAGGAATTTACCAATTAATTCATTAAAAATCCTTCAATGTGATTTTCTGGATTTTTTTTTTCTCATTTTGTCTCTCATAGTTGAGGTATACCTGTGATGAAAATTAGAGACCTCTCTCATCTTTTAAGTGGGAGAACTTGCACAATTGGTGGCTGACTAAATACTTTTTTGCCCCACTGTACGTACAGGACATACAGAATTGAAATGGTGTGTCTTTCTCTTCATTGGTGTGCATAATATAAAAAGAAAAAGGAATAAGGCTGGAAAAAATAAAACAGCAGCAAGCATCTATGTACAGTAATGCAACTCGTAGTTGAAATGGCGACAAAAGATAGACCCAGACCTCCCATAGTGCAAATAGAGATAAATGATTAATGATGATAAAACCCAGCAATCCTATATACAGACAACTAGAGATGTAATACCCATAGTTGCTGTTCAGTGCGGTAGTGTAGGTTCAGATAGTAACAGATAGGACTCCACATGATCAGTATTGCAATGACAGACAGAATGCAGCAGATATGGCATTTGCGCAAATGGTTGGAGTTAAAGTGCAGAGACATACAGCAGCAAATGTATTACTGTTGGTGTGCCAGTCTGTGTGCCAACAGCTGAGGTAGTTATTGTGCGGGTGATTGCGTTACTGTCCGGAGGGGAGGAAGTGGACAGAGTTCAGGGTCCTGATGGCCTGATGAACAAAGCAGTTAAGCAGTCTTGTGGAGTGGGCCCGGAGGCTTTGGTACCTTTTCCCTGAGGACAGGGGGCTGAAGAGGGAGTGTGAGGTGTCACCTGCGATGTTGATGACTCTGCAGGTGAGGCGGGTGAGGTAGATGTCTGAGAGTGGGAGGCAGAAGGGCACCAATGACCTTGCTGGCTGCTTTCACTGTGCGTTGTAGTGTCTTCCGGCAGGAGACGGTGCAGCTTCCATACAACACCATGATGCAGTTGGTGAGGATGCTCTCAATGGTGCTCCGGAAGAAAGAACACATGATGGGGGGTGGGACTTGCGCTCTCCTCAGTTTGCGGGGGAAATGCAGCCGAGTTTGAACCTTCTTGGCCAGTGATGTGGTGTTGATGGACCAGGAGACGTCTTCAGAGATGTGCACCCCCAGGAGCTTGGTGCGGCCCACTCTCTCCACAGCTGCACCATCGATGATCAGAGGGGGGTGCTGTGTGTGACCCCTCCTGAAGTTGACCACAATCTTGGTTTTTCCCACGTTCAGGAAGAAGCTATTGTCTTTGCACCACTGGACCAGTTGGCTCACCTCATTTCTGTAGTTGGCCTCCTCGTTGTTGGTGATGAGGCTCACCACCGTCCTGTCGCCCTCAAACTTGATGATGTGGTTGGTGTTGTACGCTGGTACAGAGTCATGGGTCAGCAGGGTGAAGAGCAGCGAGCTGAGCACGCACCCTTGTGGGGCCCCTGTGCTCAGTGTGATGGTCTGTGAGGTGTTGCTGCCAACCCGCACGTTTTGTGGCCTTTCTGTGAGAAAGTCCAGCACGCAGTTACAGAGAGAGATTTTGAGTCCCAGGTGTCTGAGTTTTAGTATCAGGTGCTGGGGGATGATTGTGTTTAATACTGAACTGAAGTCCAAGAACAGCATTTGCATGTAGGAGCTTTTTTGAGTCCAGGTGGGTGAGGGCTGGGTGGAGAGCAGCAGCGATGCCATCTTCTGTGGATCTGTTTGACCTGTATGCAAACTAGGATGGGTCGTGGGAGGGAGGCAGGATGGACTTGATATTCTGCATGACTAGCTGCTTGAAGCACTTCATTATAACGGGGGTTAGTGCTACGGTCTGGTAATCATTGTAGCTGGATGGGACGGGCTTCTTAGGGACTGGTATTATGGTGGCAGTTTTGAAACATGTGGGGCAACAGCTTGAGTCAGGGAGATGTTAAAGATGTCGGCCAGGACATTCTTGAGCTCCTTTGCACAGTCCTTCAGGACATGACCCGGTATGTTGTCTGGGCCAGCTGCCTTGTGTGAGTTGATCCTGCAGAGGGTCCTCTTCATGCTAGCCGGATCCAGACTCATGGCCTGCTCGTCTGGAGGAGTGGTCTTCTGTGCTGATGTGCTGTTTTGTGCTTCAAAGCGGCCAAAGAAGTAGTTTCCGTTGTTGAGCAGTATGGTGTCACTCGCACAGGTCTGAGGTGGAGGTTTGTAGTTGGTGAGGGTCTGTATGCCGCACCAGAGAGAACATGCATCTCTGGTGTTGCTGAAGTGTCCAGATATTTTCTTGCTGTATTGTCGTTTTGCCTCCTTGATACCACAGGACAGGTTGGCCCTTGCTGTTGTTAGTCCTGCAGTGTCGCCAGCCCTGAAGGCTGCGTCCCGAGCCCTCAGGAGCCTGCAGACCTCTGCTGTCATCCATGTCTTCTGGTTAGCATGGACAGTGATGCTTTTGCAGTGAGTGACATCATTAATGCATTTCGCTATGTATGCCACAACAACCTCAGTGTACTCCTCTAGGTTTGTGTGTCCATTGTGAGTCGCTGCATGCTTGAAAGTGTCCCAGTCTGTAGTGCTGAAGCAGTCTTTCAGATCATCCAAGGCCCCCTGTGGTCACACACGTTCCTGCTTTTTTGTTGGTCTGATTGTTTTCACTCTGGGTTTGTATGCCGGCCTTAACAGAATGGTGATGTGATCAGAGAGACCCGGGGGGGGTGGGTCTGTATGCTTTCTTATGAGTTGTGTACACCAGGTCCAGCAAATTGTCTCCTCTTGTTGGAAAGTCTACATGCTGATGTAGGTTTGGTAGGAGGGCCTTTAAATCTGCATGGTTGAGGTCTCCTGCTGTGATGAGGAATCCGTCTGGATGCGCTGTTTGTGTCTCACTGATGGCCTGATAGAGTTCTTTTAGTGCTTTACTTCTGTCGCCGGAGCCGGTGAGCGGGGCATACATGGTGGCAGGTAGGACAGCTGAAAATTCTCTCAGCATGTTAAAGGGTCAGCACTTGATGATCATAAACTCCACTAATGGAGAAGAGTGTTTATGCACAACAATAGAATCACGGCACCAGACATCATTGATGTACACACAGACCCCACCGCCTTGCATTTTCGGAAGGAGGGAAAATGCAAAATGATACGGTAGCTAACGTGCTACTGTATTGTAGCTACGGTAGCATGTCAGCCCAGCTAGCTGAATGGCAGAGTCTGGTATATTGTCATTTAACCACATTTCCATAAAGATAAAAACACAGCAGTTCCGCGCATCACGTTGTGTAGTTCTCAGGAGCTGTATGTGGTCTATTTTGTTGTCTAGTGAGCGTACGTTGGCCAGAATGAGTGAAGGAATCGGCAGTCTGTGCAGGCTAGCAGTTAGCTTCATTTGGATAGCTCCATGTTTACCTCTCTTTTGTCTCCGCTCACACTGTCTACGGCGTCTCCATTTGGGATGAGACACAGCAGTCGAGTTCGGCGGTGTGGAGGACTGGTGGAGAACACCCAGGCCACAGAGATCCTCTGTAACACTCTGGTCCAGGACGTAATGTTTGGTCATATTCCCTATCTCCAGAAGGCTGTGGCGACTGTAGCTTGTCCGCAGCATCATATATGTACATTAAACACATGAATATACACGTAAGCGTAATTTAAATAACACTAAGTGGCACAAAAACACGAAGAGAAAAGAGATGCTGCTGCGTGTTCACGCGCCACCTAGTTACTTCACCACCTAGTGACACACCATCCAGTGACAGGAGTGGCATACTTCTCTGCCACTCCTGACTTCCTCATACAGTACCACACTTCCTCTCTTGACACCCTATCATCTGCTTTCTCTAGATCCACAAAGACGCAGTGCAACTCCTTCTGACCTTCTCTATACTTCTCCATCAACACTCTTAGAGCAAACATTGCATCTGTAGTACTCTTTCTCAGCGTGAAACTGTACTGCTGCTCATTGATTGTCACCTCTCCTCTTAACCTGGCTTCAACAACTCTTTCCCATATCTTCATAGTGTGGCTGATCAGCTTTATGCCTCTGTAGTTACTACAGCTTTGAGCATCACCTTTGTTCTTGAAAATTGGCACCAAAATATTTCTTCTCGACTCTTCAGGCATCCTTTCCCACTCCAAGATTGTGTTAAACAATCTGGTTAAAAAGACCACTGCCATCTCTCCTAAACATCTCCATACCTCGACAGGTGTGTCATCTGGAACCAGCCGCCTTTCCATTCTTCATCCTCTCCAAAGCTGCCCTCACTTCTGCCTTGCTAATCCTCGGGACTTCCTTGTTCACTCTTTCCTTCATCCATCCATCCTCCTCTCTCTTATTTTCTCTATTCATCAGCTCTTCAAAGTACTCCTTCCACCTTCTCAACACATTCTTGTCATTTGTTAGTGCATTACCATTTGTCCTTAATCAACCTAACCTGCTGTACATCCTTTCTAGCACAATCTCTCTGTCTAGCCAATCGATACAAGTCCTCTTCTCCTTCCTTAGTGTCCAGCCTCTCATACAACTCACTATATGCCTTTTCCTTTGCTACCTCTCTCTTTGCCATGCGACTAGATTCCAAATACTTCTGTCTACTTTCTTCATCTCCCTGACTTCATCTCCCTGACTATCCCACTTTTTCTTTGCTAACCTCTTTGTTTAAATACTTTCCTGTACCTCCTCATTCCACCACTAAGTCTCTTTGTCTTCCTTCCTCTGTCCACTGGATACACTACACACCTTTCTACCCATTTCCCTCAGTACTTTTGTTGTACTTTCCCAGTCATCTGGTAATTCTTCCCTACCACCCAGAGCTTGTATCAACTTCTTCCTGAACTCTGTGCGACCTTCTTCCTTCTTTAACTTCCCCCACTTAATCTTGGCTCTGCCTTCACTGTTTTCCTCTTCTTGCTTTCCAAAGTCATCCGACAGACTACCATCTAATGGTGTCTAGCTACATTCTCTCCTGCCACCACCTTGCAGTCTCCTCTCTCTTTCAGATTTCTCCTTCTGCATAAGATGTAGTCCACCTATGCGCACCCTCCTCCACTTTTATAAGTCACCCAATGTTCCTCTCTCTTCTTGAAGTATGTATTCACGATAGCCATTTCCATCCTTTTGGCAAAATCCACAACCATCTGTCCTTCCACATTTCTCTCCTTAAGACCATACCTACCCAGGACCTCATCATCACCTGTTCCCTTCACCTGCATGTCCATTAAAGTCTGCTCCAATCACCACTCTCTCCCCCCTGGGAACACTCTCTGCCACTTCATCCACCTTACTCCAGAATTCCTCTTTCTCTTCTACCTGACATCCAGCTTGTGGGACATATGCACTGACAACATTCAACATCACACCTTTGACTTCTAACTTCAAACTCATGATTCTGTCTGACTCCCTCTTTACCTCCCGAACACTCTTCACATACTCTGCCTTCAAGATTACTTCTACTCCATTTCTCTTCTTAGCTACACTATGGTAGAACAGTTTAAATCCACCTCCAATGCTCCTAGCCTTGCTTCCTTTTCATCTGGTTTCTTGAACACACAGTATATCTACCTTCCTTCTCTCCATCAAATCAGCCAACTCTCTGCCTTTACCAGTGATAGTCCCTACATTTAACGTCCCTACTCTCACCTCCACACTCCTACCTTTCCTTTTCTCTCTCTCCCTCCTAACATACCTTCCCTCTCTCCTCCTCCTCAATCTTCAACCAACAGTAGCCCAATTTCCACCGGCACCCTGTCGGTTAACAGTACCGGTGGTGGTCGTTGTTAACCCGGGCCTCGACCTGATCCGGTATGAAAGTCTCATTTGTTATGACGCATGACAACTTACACCGCTTTCTGAAATTGATACAATGTTGCGTTTTAAGGTATCTCAGTATAGACTGAAATATGTAGTAGAATGCATTATTTATTTCTGTCTGTACCATTATGGGTTTTAACATGGAATCGAGCGGAATTATTAGGCATAGGGTGTGATGTTTCTTTGCAGGTCTGCAACCTGGGGCACATGCAGCTCATCAACGTGCATCTGATTTTAATGGGGGGAAAAAAAAACACAGCAGATTTATGAACAACAGCACTCTGTGGCGAGTGCAGTATTCCCTCCCTCCATTTTCTTTGACGATCCTAATATGTTATTTGAGGAGAGCAGTTTTCAACTTGTCCATGCAATTACTGGGGCAGAACCAAATTATGATAAGCCTATCATCCATGACTATACAACAAAAATTGTTGTATACAACCTATAGTGGTAGGGCAGGATCCCAAAGTGAACCCATGTAATAAGTTTGATGACCCTAGAGAGTTTCTTTAGTAAGAGGGCATAGATAATGCCCGGTCAGGATGTGCTCGGTCAGGCCATGCTCGTAAAAGAGATCATTTTGATTTCACATATTTGCCTGATAAAATAAAGGTTTAATAAAAATAAAAATAATGCTAAATTTGACCTTTAACCTTTTGATCCCAAATCCACAGTTAGAGATCGTGGTCTCAGGGTGAACCTGTGTACCAAGTTTGGTGACTGTAGCTTTATTTGTTCTTTTGTAATAGTGCAAAGGGAATGTTAATATTGACCTTTGACCTTTTGACCCCAAACCCATAGTCAGAGGTCAGGGTCTCAGGGTGAACAGGTGTAACAAGTTTGGTGACCCTAGAGAGATTCCATAGTAACAAGGCATAGGTAATGCTAACCTTGACCTTTAACCTTTTGACCCCAAACCCACAGTTAGAGGTCATAGTCTCAGGGTGAACCTGCGTGCGAAATTTGGTGACCTTTGCGTTCTTTGTTGTTGAGATATAGTTTATTTGCCATTTTGACCTTGATCATTGACCTTGCGATCAAAAAACCATAGTCACACTTAAGGGTCACAGGGTGAACTTGTGTACCAAATTTGCTGACCCCAGCTTTACTGGTACAGTAATAGAGCATAGTTAATGCCACCCTTGACCTTTGACCCCAAATCTATAGTCACATTTCAGGGTAACAGTTTGAACATGTGTATCAGATTTGGTGGCTCTAGCTTTAGTCATTCTACTGTATAGTAATAGTGCAAATGGAATGTTAACTGTGACCGTTGGCCTTTTTACCCTAAACCCATTGTCAAGCCAGGGTGTAAAGCCATCCAAGATTTGTCTTAGAGACAACAATGGTATCGATTTGAAAAGCCTATATCATTTCTTTCAGCAGTTATCACATTTACAAGAATTAGGGAAAAACTGACCTCTGACCTTGACCTCAAGATCAATAATTCCTGCAAAACTCCTCCAATCAGAGTCAAATTGCAATATGTGCATCATCATCAGTGTATATCAAACCCTGGCAGCACTTTTCGCAACATTTGGAACAAAACTGTAGGAGGAGCTGATTTCACAAAAGTAGGACAGATGGACGGACCGCCCCATAACATAATCCCCCGCTGGTCGAAGACCCCTTTGGGTGAAGAAAAAAGTATTTTTTCCCCTAATTTATAAAATAAATTGCAATTTTACAAGAAAAAGAATCACACATTTGACAATGTATAAAAATAATCTGCAAATTTATTTTAATTTACTTAAGGTTTTTGTAAATGAGGAAAAAAAAGTTTGAAGTTTATGTGAAAAAGTTGCAAATTTGTGAAAAAAAAATTTGTAAATTTGCAAGAAAAAAAGTGAGACCCAAATAAATAGCTGCAGGTGTATGAAGAAAGACACAGATACAGTCATGTGAAAAAATTTGGACACCCCTTTAAATATTCAGTTCTTTATTAAGAAATGCTCACGTATCTATGTCTAACCTTGTTTTTGTTTTTATTTGCATTTTTTAACATTTATTTTCACCATTGTAAGTGGGAAAGAATGTGGGGGTGTCCTAAAAACGATGGGGGGTACCCTATTTTATTCCTCACTATTTGTTTAGAATTACATTTTACAGAAAATTTGAAAAGTCTTTAATTCATTTTTAATTGTTTAGTTGTATTGTATGACTCTCCCAGTGTTTTTAACATTGATATTAAATATCCATATGTCCAAATATGTTAAAAAAAAAACCACACAGGCTTACACAGGGTGTCCGAATTTTTTCACGACTGTATATTTAAGCCTTTGGCTTCTTTTATTTATTTATTTTGCAAATTTATGAGGAAAACAGTTTCAAATGTATGAAGGCAATCTGCAAATAATTTTTCATTTATGAAGGATTTTCTTTTGTAATTTGTGGAAAATATTATTTAAAAAAAATTGCAAATTAATGCAAATGTATGGAAAGATAATTGCAATTTTGGGAATTTTCTCTTTTGTAAGTTTATAGAACCAAATATAAAAGTGTATGAAAACAATTTGGACATTTATTTTAATTCACAAATTCATGTTGTGAAAAAAGTTGCAAATTTATAACAAAAAAATGCAAATATATGAGTAAAAGTCACAAATATGCATTTTTTTTAAATTTCAGAGAAAAAAGTGCAAATGTCTTTTTAAAAACTTGCAGATTTATGTACATTTAGAAATTTTACTTTTTTGGGGAAAAAGTCAAATTTATGAGAGAAAGGTTGGAAAAGTTTAAAAAGAATTAGCAAAATTCTTTTAATTTGTTAGGTTTTTCCCAAATAAATGAAAAAAATTAAATATTTATTTGAAAAAAAAAGTACAACAAAAAATTCCAAATTTGCAAGATTATTTGAAAAAAAAAAAAAGTTAGAATTGTAAATTATGAGGAAAAAAGGTGTGTATTTGAGATTGAAGACGGGGGCCATTCCCAGCCTGTGTGATCCTCATTCAGTCACTCGGTGTCCACCTCCCCACTGCTGCGTCCCACATGTCTTACCCGGCCTCCCCTGTGCCAGGCAATGTACAGCCAGCACCCTGGAGCTATAAGTGTCAGAAAATCTCCACGGCCTAATTGGCTTACAGAGATCCAAACAGGTGAGTCAGGGAATCCGTTTACACAATGGCAGCATCATTAACGACAACAATGACAACGAGAAAACTGGCCGTGGCTGCCCGAGTCCGTGGCGTCGTCGCACACCTGCAGCGTCATGATGTGACTGACTGCCGGGCTGTTTGTAGCTTTTTGACGGCCCTGTGCAAAATTGTGTTTAGGAGGAAGAGTTCGAACCGTCTAAAATGGGGGGGGAAGTGTCACAGATTTACAAGAAAAAAGTGACAAAATATGTAAGAAAAATGTTGCAAATTTACAAGAAAATGTCAAATTTAGGATGTAAAAAACCCACAAATTTACAGGAAAAAGTTAAAAAAAACTGCAAGAAAAAGCTGAAGAATTTTTAATTTTTTTTTTTTTTGCAAATATGCATTTTTTTTTGTCTTGTAAATTTGTAATGCTGTTCTTTTAAATTTGCCAAATCTTTGCCACTCTCTCTTTCAGTTTTGCTGTTTTTTGTCCTAGGAAAATTTGCAACTTTTTTCTCATTAAATGTTGCATTATTTTGTTCATAAATTTGCCACTTTTTTCTTTCAATTTTACTAGTATTTTCTAGTAAATTTTTGAGGTTTACTCATAAATTTGCCACAATTTTCTGGTAAATTTTCCATTTTTATCCTCAGATTTGCTGCTTTCTGTCAAATTTGCTATTTTTTTTGTAAATTTGTAAGGTTTTGTCATAGATTTGCAACTTTTTACCTGTAAATGTGGCATTTTTTCTTGTATATTTACCAGTTTTTTTCTCATAAATTTGCCACTTGTGCCTTCAGTTTTGCTAGTTTTAAAATGAATTTGAGTTTTATCTTTTGCAACTTTTCTCTTGTAAATTTATCTCCTTTTCATAAAAATTTGACATTGACCTCTTTTTTCCTCATAATTCCTAAAGCGAAGTTTTATTGTCCATACAGCTAAACAAAATTTTGTCTTCTATCTACAAGGTCACAGGGGCCGCTGCCACGACCAGCTTTCCTTCCCAACCATTCTGTTACGCTGAGCACCAAGCTGGGAGGTGGGGAGTACCATTCTTGTTTGGTTTTTTTTGGTATGACCCGGGTGAGGCTTGAACCCATGATCTCCCAGCTGTAATGTAGATGCTGTACCACTGGGCCACCGCTCCTAGTTGTAAATTTACACCCCCTCTTGCCCCCAACAGTTTTTCCCTTAAATTTGCCTCTATTCTCTCTTAAATGTTCCACTTTTTTCCTCATAAAATTTACACATTCTTTCAAATTAGAATTTTGTAAAGTCACCTCATTTTTGTTTTCTTATAAATTGCTTATTGTAAATGTGCTCCCTGTTCCTAGAAATTTGCCACTTTCTTGATTTTTTTTTTCTTTTTTAAGAGCCACTGATTATGGGCAAATGATTCTTTTGTGGCTCAGGAGCCGCAGGTTGAAGACCCCCTGGTGTATAATATTTACAGTATGTCACAGAAAACAGATCTGACAACAACAGCAAGGCTGTAAATGGGAAACAGTGATGGCATAACAGAAGAAGGAAAACAGGGCCTGGGCCATGTGGTCCAGCAGCGTCACTCACTCACCATAGAGTCCGTCCTCCGGTGTCTGTGAGCCGGACAGAGACATGCTGGAACGCTGGGGGGGGGGGGGGGGGGGGGGGGGGGGGGAGAGACAGGCTGGAGAGGCTGGAGAGATGCTGACTCTGGTCACCAGGGAGGACTAGCAGGTGCAAATCGGTCTCTGCCGTGTAGCCGCTGTCCCCAGTCACTCCTGTGTTGTTGTGGAGTCTAAAAATGACACCGGGCAACAACGCAGTGCTAATCCGCTCCTCCTGCCCTCCCTCCCTGCGTCCTCCTCCTCTCCTCCTCCCTCCTCTCTCCCACGTGTCAGGATTGAGGAGGTAAACACAACCGAGAGAAACACAACCAGAGGTAAGTAGAGTGGCCAGAAACTATAGCCTTTCACTCAAGTATAGAGTAGCCACAAAAACAAACAAAAAAAAAAAACCCAAGCAAAAGTAAGAAAGTAGATACTGAAAAAAGTTACTTGAGCAGTCAGTAGCTGTTGTCACTTTCTGGTTTTCCTCCTAAATTTTTGACTCTTCATAGTAGGGTTGCCAACTTTATCACAGCCAAATAAGGGACAAAGGGTTTTAACTGTTGCTTGGTGCCATTAGTCATAATGCTGGGATTTTTTTTTACCTTGATAATACCTTAAAAAATACTGATATTCAATGTCATGTTTAACCCCTTGCACTCTGGTCAATTTCCCTAAAAACGCCAAAAAATAACATACCCAAAGTAAATCAAAAGCTGTTCTTCAACCCTTTGCAGCATCTTCATGGAGTTGGTCCTCATTCAAAAGAAAACACTTTGAATTTTTTGGCAAAACAGTCATAATCTCTCTAAGTGCTCCGGCCACTGAGTAACAGTCATCTAAACATACTGAACTTGAAGAAAATAAATTTCGCCTGGGTGTTTTTTTGGATACAAATGCTTGCAAATAACACACAGCTTCAGATCCGGGCTGGAAAATGCAACAGAAATGTAGAACTAAGTGTTATCCAGCTGAGGTCAAAATTTTATAACAATACCACAAAAAATGAATGTATTACACAGCTTTATACTCAGGTTGTTCCCAGGCGTTTTTGAACTGTGCCAAATTGTGCCAAATGGCACAGTTTGGAAAAACGTCTGTAACTTTTGAATGATTCAATATAGAAGCTTGATGTTGGGCTCTAATGAAAGGTGACACTCAGGGCTGTGTGTGTGTGGGGCGCTACAGAGGACGGATATCGCCCGGTGCGCCGCGGTCACGGTGCGTCGCGGTCTACTACGCACAGTTGTAATTTACCAATTGGTCAAAAGTCATTTTTGATTAGAATTTTCAGGGATAAAGAATAATTTAGCTTATAATACTTACCTGTTCACAACAGCAGCGTAGCTGGCGAACTTCTCTTCCTCATTGTCAGACGAACATGAAGCTGGTCCGCTTGTTACGGACTCGTGGTTCTGGTCTCGCGACCCGGTCAAACCATAATTCCATTATTGCGGTTTTGCGCTTCCATGATTGTGGTTTTGGCAAACGATTTTTCAAAACAAATAAGAACAGTAATAAGAAAAAAAGACTGGCGAACGCCTGTGTGTCACCCAGCCTTACACAAAACAGCATTCAAACTTCTGTGCTTCAATTGGCTGGCTGTATTCGCTGCCGTTGGTAGGCGGGTCCTTCTTGCTAGGTTTTCAGTCATTGGTTCTTCAAGGTTTCAGAAACCCAATTCAAGGCTCTTATTAGTCGAATGAGAGGTCAATCACATCTAAACCAATCAAAGCACTCCTTTGGCTTTCTGTTCGCGGCTGTATCTGTAGTGGAAGAACGGAAATGCAGGTGTTTTTTTTTCAGTGCCTCCTAGGATGCACAGTGTGCGTACTAGGACGCCCTCGTGCGTCCTAGGATGCAGAGACGTGCCCGCCCGCGGTACACCGAAGTGCAACAGGGAAAAAAAATATTACAAGGGAAAAAAAATACTTTGGAGAACGGAGGCAGGCGAGGCAATGAGCTGGACAACAGAAACTTTATTCCATCTCCAACGTGAAGTACAGCAAACAGCGATCCCGGGTCTCTGTGCATTCCACTTTTATATCTTTATTTCCATGCATCGAGACCCAGAACTTCCGACCGTAACACGTTGTGTGAACAAAGAAATGTGTGGCACATTAACATGACATTACGCCGGGGCCGCTCCCACACCCTTCTTCTCTCACTCTCCCCGGGGGGCGCATAGACCCAACAGTCCCGTCTGATACCACCCGGTGACACCTCCTCCTTTGGTCCATCGTTTCCCCTTCCCCCTGCCCTCTCTGGGTGGAGAAACCCCCACACCATGCCCCCACAATACCACACTGTATACCTAGAAATTTCAGATTTTACAGAATACAGAATCTCAGTTTAAAAATGTGTAATAGCTATGTTTTTAATAATGGATTGCATTTATATAACACTTTGCATGTCACGCAAAGACACTTTACAATGAGTCCAGTATTCATTCACTCCACAGACAATGATAGTGGTAAGCTACCTCTGTAGCCACAGCTGCCCTGGGGCAGACTGACAAAAACATGGCTGCCAATCCATGCCAACAGCCTCTCCAATCACCACCAAACATTTAGGCTACGGTCACACTGCAGGTCTTCATGCTCAATTCCGATGTTTTTTTGCCGAGATCTGATTTTTTTTTTGTTTTGTTTTTTTTTTTTGCGTGGGTGTTCATGAAATGACCCGCATTCACAGAAGAAATCGTAACGTCAGACACAGCGTTGTGTTTACGGAACTAAATATGAGCCCCGAACAATTGAGGGGACAGAACTTCTTCAACTTGATGCAGCGCAGCAAAATAAAATGTTAAAATCATTCAGAAATGATTATGCACAAAAGTAAAGAGACCGGCTTCATTCCTCTACACACCAGATGACCGCTGTGGTCAGCTCTGCTTTAACAGAACTGATCGATTAAATGGCTCTACTGAAAGTGAGACCCCATGTATCAATGGGATTACCTGTATAAATAAGGTTAATAATAAATAATCGTAGCGATTACAATAGGGCTCTCGCCCACTGACATTGTCAGTGGCTCGCGCTGTAATAAACAGCTTGGCTTGTACCAGCGGCATAACACCGGTTCTGCACAGGAAGAAGAAGCCGCCAGAGACTCCCCTCTCCTGGACAGTGTCTTTTCGTATGCCCCTATCTGGCCATTCCGCTCCACTTTACATATTACATATCGCACTTTACATATTACAGCGGCCAGGACTGTACTGTTTACAGGAAAAAAGGAATTTGCAGCGGCCAGTAAATGTGCCGTTACTTTTTTAAAAATATGCCATTACTGTGCGCCTGCTTGTCTGACAGTTTCAGCCCTGCCGCCCCCCCCCGCCCCCAAATTTTTAAGTTATGGTGCAGGCGGAGCCAACAAAATTACAATTCAGTGATAAAGGGAAGAAGACTGACTAAAAAGAGAGCACAAATAAGCTGTGTCTGCCATGCTTGCTGCATCCTCCACCGCAGAATTGTAGCGTCTGTCTCACCTCAGTGAGGAAAAAGTCAGATGAAATGTGACATGACCGTTCAGACTGAGGTCGCTTTGGAAAATATCAGATACGTAGCCGAATTAGGACCACATATGAAAGTGGCCTGGGTCTGGTGTGAAAAAATCAGATATGTGCTGTTCAGACAGTCATTAAAAAATCAGACATGGGTCACATTTGTGCAAAAAAATCGGAATTGAGCATTAAAACCTGCAGTGTGACCGTAGCCTTATTCACATTCAAACATTGGTGTCATGAACCATGAACGCACTTGGAGGCAAGGTGGGTAAAGTGTCTTGCTTAAGGACATGACAGCAAGGTGGGGGGAGTGGGATTCGCACCACCAACCCTCCGGTTATTGGGTGACCTGCCCTATCTCCTGAGCCACTACGGCCTCATTTTTGTTTCTCTTTGAGAAATAATGCAACTTTGAGCTAGAAAACACAACTACACTGCAAAAAGTCAAATATAAGTAAAATGAAATAAATTAAGGCTGTTTATGCTTGTTTTTTTGTCTGACAAGATATTTATTCTTGCTGTGCAATTTATGTGTAAGAAAATTTTACATGCTTTCCAATAGTTTAAACTCGTTTTACGCAATTTGATGTCAAATTTTCTTGCTCTTTTGGCAGATAACTTTACTGAAAATAAACAAAAAAAATTCTGGCAAAAGATAATTTTAGTTAAAACTAGAAAAAAAATATCTGCCAACAAAGTAAGATTAAATTGCTTAAAACAAGTAAAAACTTTCATAAAGCAAGTAAAATCTTACAGAAAACTGCACAACAAAGAAATTCTTGTCAAAATTATCTTGTGAGACAAAAACAAGCATAAAGCCTTGATTTACGATATTTTATCTTACTGAGATTTCCTTTTTTACAGTGTGACAGATAATGCCTTCAGCATAAAATTACATCAGTGAAGTATTCCCGATTCAAACAATGTACAGGTGGCTGGAAAGCACTGCAAATGGCATGTCTTACCTTTTTAGAAGTGCTTTCTTCTGGCCTTCTTTAAATTAAATTCCTTTATTATGTCCTTTAAGTCCACCTCATGAATATCATCATACTCCATGGATGCATTCTTGATCCAATCTATTTTTTACCAAGTTCGGAGTCCACTGTCCCACGCACAGCTGTCTGATGTAAACAATCATGGCCTTTCTTCTCCCTTCGCCCTTCTCCTCCAAGTGAGCGCTTTAATGGCCCACCTGTCTCCTCCATGCAGTAGCAGCCTCCTCCACTCGATGCTCCAGCTTAGAAAAGTCCTTTATGCGTTGGGATTTTTTGAGCAATTAATTTCCCCTAAGCGCCACTTTCAAACTTTTTTCCGGACATCTTGACCGAGCTAATTACTTCTTACCTCTCACTGGTGCTTGCATCGTCGCATGTCAAAACAATTCCTGTGATAGGCTATTGTTACGTGGTACCCACGTGAGGCACTTATAAATTAGACCAATCAGCAGCAACACATGAATATCAAGTGACAGACATAGAATTTGACCCATTAACAACAATGCAATCTTCTTCATTGGCTCATGATAGGCCCTGATATTCGTAGGCCCCTGGGCTTCAGCCCAGCCTAGCCCATTCATTAAGGTGGCCTTGAATATACGGGACAATGCACATCCCGCTAAGGACAAACATACTGTATTTAGCCCATAAATACAATAAAATGGGACAGTAAACTTTAAAAAAAGTTTTGTGTGTTTAAAAATCCCAATAAAACGGGACAGTTGGCAGCCTTACTTCATAGGCTTAAATTGGGGGTGGGCATAGCATCATAAACCTCACTAAATCCTTTTGCATAACTGAATGAAATGCATTGGAAGTACCAATGCTCAGCACAGTAAATCCATTTTTTCTGCATCTTTTTATCTCCCGCCGGTCGAAGCCCAAAGGCGTCGAAGAGCCCTTTGAGCGAAGGCCGAAGGGGGATTTTGTTATGGGTCAGTCCGTTTGGCCATCCGTCCATCTGTCCGTCTGTCCCACTTTTGTGAAATCAACACCTCCTACAGTTTTGGTTTGATTGTTTTGAAACTTGGTACCATGGTTTGATATACACTGAGGATACGCATATTGCAATTTGGTTCTGATCGGATGATTTTTGTGGGAATTGTAGCCCCTGACCCATGCCACGACCTCCTGTTTCACCTCACTTCATAGACAGTCAGGTTTGTGAAATCAACTCCTCCTACTGTCATGAACTGGGTTGCTGGTTCCTAGCCCAGTTTCGTGACGCTGTGGCTGCATGCCCTCCTGTGTATTTTTTTCCTCATTTGCCATCAGGCGCTCTCAGGGAGCCTCTGGGATTTGCTTGGCTTCCTGACAGCTGACAGCCACGCCTCCCTCTCTGCCAGTGATGCCAGCTGTTTGTTATTATCATTTATGTTCACTCCTCTGCTCATTCACGCGCGCGCGCGCGCACACACACACACGCATTTCCTCTCATTCTTACACTCATGCACTCTCTTGCACACATACACACATACACCCACTCATTCTGACTCACATGGTCTCATACACTTACACACCACCTGTTATCATTCAACTCATTCCCACGGTCATGCACACATCCACATTCGCTTCTTCGCACACCGGTAATCACTCAGCTTGTTACATGTTGTGTTATTTAAGCTCTGAGTTTCCTCTGCTGTGTGCCGGATTATTGTACCGCATTGTACTGTTTAGTTTGCTGCTTTATCCCTGCACTCTGGATTATTCATGTGGACTTACTCGGACCGCTCCAGCCTGTGAGTACTGTTTGTTTCTCCCCAGCTTACCAGTTACGTCTGGAAGCATTTTCGGCTCTCTCATTCATTTCCCCGCAATCAGTTATGCCTGTCTGCGTCTGGGACATTTTCTCCTGTGTATACTCACCTGTGTTCTGTAGAGCGTCCTGAGGATTTTCCCTGTGCATCCTGTGCAACTAGTCTGTTTGTTTATTACCTCTGCTAAGGAGGTAATGTTTTTACCGGGGTTTGTCTGTCTGTCTGTCTGTCTGTCTGTTACCAACATAACTCAAAAAGTTATGAACGGATTTTGACAAAATTTTCAGGAAAGGTGTGTAATGGCACGGGGAACAGATGATTAGATTTTGGTGATGATCTGAGAGTGCATACCTCCACCAAGGGCTTTGTATGTATTTGTGCAGCAGGATTACACAAAAACTACTGGATGGATTTGGATGAAATTTTCACCAGAGGTGGTTCTTGGGCTAGAGAGGAACCCATTACATTTTGGTGATGATCTGGGAATGCAAACCTCAGCCAAGGCTCTTCTCACAGTGTGTCAGCCACAATACTCCAAAACTAATGGACAGACTTTGATGCAATTTTCACCACAACTTTCTCTACGCCTACACACAATCCCATTACATTTTGGAGGTGATCCATGAGAGACTGAAGGAGCCTTGGCAGAGGTATGCGCTCTCTGAGTGCTTTTCTAGTTTGGACTGTTATAAACACACGCAACTACCTCCTTCATTTGGGTTTTTGTCTTTCCTGCCTCAAACAGACAGGAAATTCATAACACCTACAGTTTTGGTCCGATTGTACCATGGTTTGATATACACTGAGGAAGTGCATATTGCAGTTTGGTTCTGATCGGTTGATTTTTGCGGGAATTGTAGCCCCTGACCCATGACCTTTTGTTTCATCTCACTTCGTAGACAGTAACTGTCTTGTGAAATCAACTTCTACAGTTTTAGTCCAATTGTTTTGAAACTTGGCACCATGGTTTGATATACTCTGATGATCCGCATATCGCAATTTCACTCTCAGCGGATGACCTTGAAGTCAAAGGTCAGGTCAGATTTTTCCCTAAATCTTGGAAACACAGTAATTACTGAAAGAAATGATGTAGGCTTTTCAAATCGATAGAGTAGTTGTATCTAATACACATCTTGGATGACTTACACCGTCACCTAACTATGGGTTTGGGGTCAAGGAGTCAAAGGTTCAGAGTTAACATTGCAGTTGCACTATGGTATTACTTTATTTATTTGATATGGACATCACAAAAACATTGGACAAACCAAATGCATTGCTTAAATGTTTTAGCACAAGTGCTAATTTTCAACACTTGTCAACAGGAGGATTTAAAAAAAAAGTGTTAATCAGTCCATTTTAAAATCAGTGCCACTGTCATAAATTTCATTGTTAGACATTTAAATCTTCATGTGAACAACTCTGACCAGACTTTAACCACTTTGTGAGGTCTCTGCCAGAGGTGTTCGCATCAGCCTCCAGCCTCAGCTCGCTGGGAAGAATATTGCAAAGTCTTGCTTGTTTAGACAAGAAGCTGGTCTGTCCAAAGGAAGTCTTACACATTGGAATTACATATACAGTCCCCACTGGCAGAGCCTCGAGTGGTCAGTCTGTCAGAGTTTGAACGTCTGGTGATAAGAGCTGAAAGCAGTAATGACACTGAATTATTTAGACATTTAAAAACCAACTTAAGTGTACTCAAATTTACAAAGTTTTTAAATGATTTCACAATGATGCCATCTTATTGGTTTCTCGTCCAAGACCTTGATTGTCTGCTTTTTAAGTGAGATGACAGGTTTCATTGTAGAAGGTGACGTTTGTGACCAGGATGTGATACAATAAGACAGATGTGAAAAAATTATTGCAAGCATGTATATGAAAGCAGTATGAACAGATAAGTCCCTTCTGATGAAACGGAAACAGTTCAAGTCTGTTTTGACCTTTTTACACACATTTCTAGCTTGGTTTTCAAATTTTAAATTGTTGTCCAGAATGATACCCAAGTACTTTGTTTCGTTTACTTCTTCAGTTATTTTGTTATTAATATACACCTTAAATGTGCCTGTGGGTGGCTTTTTTTTTAAATTCAGAAGCACATGGAAATGGTTTTCTTAATATTTAGTGTTAAGTGAGACTGCTCCAGCCAGTTGTGGATGTTAGATAAGGTCTGTGTCAGTTGCTGTCCTGCCAGACTTGGTGTTTTAGCAGATATATGGATGACAGTATCGTCTGCATACAGTTGGCAGTTAACACAGTTTGAAAGGTCATTTCTATACATTGAGAACATCAGTGGACCTAAAACTGATCCCTGCGGTACTCCCATGTCACTGGGACAGAGATTGTACTTAACCCCATTAACCTTCACACACTGTTGTCTTCCTTCTAGGTAGGACTTAAACCACAACAAAGCTTTAGATGACATTTTAAAATTCTGCATTTTCGTAATTGATATACGGTGGTCCACTGTGTCAAAGGCTTTTTTTAGATCTAGGAACACAGCTCCAACAACATGGCCTTTATCCAGTTTTGCTTTTATTTTTTTGATAGATAGCAATTTGCTATCTCTGTAGAATACTTTTGTCTGAACCCAAACTGCTGAGGATGCAGCAATTGGTTCGATTCTAGATGGTTGATTAGTTGCTAAGCAACAATTTTTTTCCAAGCACTTTAGAGAACACTAGAAGGATGGCAGTGGGCCTGTAGTTGCTGGCTATGTCCTTATCCCCTGATTTATGTATTGTGTTACTACAGTGATCTTCCAGCTTTGTGGAAATACCTTTGATCGTATAGAAAGATTAACCAGATGTGTTATTGGTTCTAATAGATGGTTCTGATATTTCATTATTAATGCAGCATTGAGATTATGGCATCATTTGACATGGAGTTGCTCATGTTTGAAATGACTTTTTTAACTTTACTATTACTATAAAATGTATAAAGCTAGGGCCACGAAACGTGGTACACAGGTTCACCTTGGAATTCTAACCTCTGACTATGGGTTTGGGGTCAACAGGTCAAAGGTCAAGGTTAATTCAATTCAATTCAATTCAATTCAACTTTATTTATATAGCGCCATTTCACAACAACAGTCATCTCATAGCACTATCAACTGTAGGGGGAACCCCCACAGTTGCAGAAAGACCCCAGCAATCAGGCGATCCCCTGTGAGCAAGCACTTGGCGACGGTGGAGAGGAAAAACTCCCTTTTAACAGGAAGAAACCTCCAGCAGAACCAGGCTCAGGGAGGGGCAGTCATCTGCTGCGACTGGCTGGGGGGTGAGGGGATAGAGAAGAAGAAAAGAACAGACATGTAGAGAGCAAACAGCACGATGGGGACTCAATCTATGGGAGAGAACAAACAAATGTTAATGACCAGCAAAAAAAAATATTTCATTGAGAGTGAGAAAAGGAGTGAGGCCCAGTGCATTACTGGAGGTCCCCCGGCTGACTAAACCTATTAGCAGCATAACTAAGGGAGGGTTCAGAAACACATGATCCCTCCCTAATTGTAGGCTATATCAAAAAGGTAGGTTTTAGCCCTATTCTTAAAAACAGAGATTGAGTCTGACTCCCGAATCCAGATTGGCAGCTGATTCCACAGGAGAGGAGCTTGATAACTGAAGGCTCTGCCTCCCATTGTACTTTTGGAGATTCTAGGTATTACAAGTAATCCTGCATTTTGGGAGCGTAGTGCTCTGTTAGGATAATACGGTAGTATCAGATCTTTTAAATAAAAAGGAGCCTGATTGTTTAGAGCTTTGTAAGTAAGAAGAAGGATTTTAAACTTAATTCTAAACTCTATGGGAAGCCAATGAAGGGAGGCCAGAACCGCAGAGATATGATCTCTCTTTCTAGTACCTGTTAAAACTCTTGTTGCAGCATTTTGGATCAGCTGAAGACTTTTTAAAGATGTTTTAGGACAGCCTGATAATAAAGAATTACAATAATCTAATCTCGAGCTAACAAAAGCGTGGATCAGTTTTTCAGCATCACTCTGAGACAAGATGCTCCTAATCTTGGCAATATTACGCAAATGATAGAAGGCAGTCTTAGAAACAAATTTAATATGTGAATTGAAGGACAAATCCTGATCAAAAATAACTCCAAGGTTCCAGAAAGAGTAACCGCATTCAAACTGAAAGTTTGATTTGGAAAGGAATTTCTAAGGTTTTTTGGACCAACAAGAATGACTTCAGTCTTATCTGAATTTAATAGCAGGAAATTACAAGTCATCCAAGCTTTGATTTCCTTAAGACAGGCTTCTAACTTGGCTAATTGATTACTATCATCTGGCTTCATTGACAGGTATAATTGTGTGTCATCAGCATAACAATGAAAATGTATACAGTGCTTTCTAATAATGTTGCCTAACAGAAGCATATATAAACTAAAAAGAGTAGGGCCTAGCACAGATCCCTGTGGAACTCCATGACTAAGCTTTGAGTTGAAAGAAAACTCATTATTTACATGAACAAACTGGAACCTATCAGATAAATAAGATCTAAACCACTGCAAGGAAGTTCCATTAAGTCCAACATAGTGTTCTAATCTATCAAGTAGAATATTATGATCGATAGTATCAAAAGCTGCACTAAGGTCTAAAAGGACAAGTACAGAAACTAGTCCATTATCAGATGCAATGAGGAGGTCGTTAGTGACCTTCGCTAAAGCTGTTTCAGTACTATGATGGATTCTAAACCCAGATTGAAACTCTTCAAGTAAACCATTTCCCTGCAGGTGGTCAAATAATTGCGTAGCAACAACTCTTTCTGAGATTTTTGAAATGAAAGGGAGATTAGAGATGGGTCTATAGTTAGCTAAAGCTCCTGGATCTAGCGTTGGCTTTTTGAGTAAGGGTTTAATTACAGCCATTTTAAAAGCCTGCGGTACATGGCCTAAAGTTAATGAAGAATTGATTATATGAAGAATAAGGCTACCAATAAGTGGGAAGACTTCTTTAAATAACCTGGTAGGAATAGGGTCTAAAAGACAAGTTGAAGGTTTGGATGAGGAAACTATTTTGTCTAACTCACAAAGGTCGATTGGAGTAAACTCAAGACAGACATCAATAGAAGGAGTTGTAGTAGTTACAGTATTTAAGTTAACTGTGGGAAGAATCTGATTGATTTTATCTCTGATGGATGAAATTTTATTATTGAAAAAGTTCATAAAGTCCTGACTAGTAAGCTCTAAAGGAATGCTAGGATTGACAGAGTCCTGACTCTTTGTCAGCCTGGCTACAGTACTGAAAAGAAACCTGGGATTATTCTTGTTCTCTTCTATTAATGCAGAGTAATAACTCGTTCTAGCTTTTCTAAGAGATTTTTTATAAATTAAAAGATGATTTCTCCAAGCTAAATAGATTTCATCTAAATTAGTGGAGTGCCATTTTCTTTCTAATTGACGAGTCTTCTGTTTTAAGCTACAAGTTTCTGTGTTGAACCAAGGAGTTAGAAATTTCTGATTAGACTTTTTCTTTTTTAAGGGGGCCACCAAGTCTAGAGTCTGATGCAGAGAAGCTGAAACACTATCCACCATGTTATCAATTACAAAAGGAGCAAGCTGTCTATAGCTTATTTCCGTTGTGTTGACACATGGCATAGAGGAAACAATCTGCATAAATTTGGTAACAGCATCATCTGAGAGGCATCTACTGTAATAATATTTTTCTTTAGGAGCCAAATAGTCAGAAATAGTAAAATCAAAGGTTAACAGACAATGGTCTGACAGTACAGGGTTATGAGGAGACACTACAAGATTTTCTATTCTATGCCATATGTCAGAACAAGGTCCAATGTATGGTGGAGGTAATGAGTAGAATTTCCTACTTTCTGAGAAAACCCAATCGAGTCTAATATTGAATTAAATGCCACATTAAGGCAGTCACTATCTACATCCACATGTATATTAAAGTCCCCTACTATAATTATTCTATCAGATTTCAGCACTAAATCAGCTAAGAAATCAGCAAATTCGGATATAAAATTCTGAGTAGGTTGATGGGGACGATAAACTATGGCAAATAAAATTGGGTTTAACCTAAAATTGCTAAAGTGCCCAATACTGAGGACCAGGCCCTCAAAGGAATTATAACATGTTTTTTGCTTTACATTAACTAGTAATTTGGAATGGTAAATTGTTGCTATTCCTCCTCCACGACCAGAACTTCTGGGATTTGACAGTTTAAATAACCAGAGGGAGTTGATTCATTTAAACCAACATAATCCTCTTGCCCTAACCAAGTCTCTGTAAGGGAAATTAAATCAATCTGATGATCAATTAACAGATCATGGACTAACAGAGACTTAGGAGTTAGAGACCTAATATTTAATAAACCACAGTTAATTTTTAAATTATGAGGAGGAACAGAGGCCAATTCATTCAATTTAGAGGCTTTATGTTTAATTTGAGTTTTACCAATATTTTGCTTTATCACTTTGGGATGCTTATGCATTATATTTTTATTTACTTTGGAGGGAGCAGACAACAATTCTCTGATGGGGAAGACAGGGGCTAAGTTGAGGGGTGGCGGATGAAGAGGAGCTGCAGAGAGGCGTGTAAGACTGCGACTCTGCTTCCTGGTCCCAACTCTGAGTAGTCAGGGTTTTGGACATTTGGATAAAAAAGATGCCAGATTGATAGATAAATGAGAAGCACCATCCAAAGTGGGATGAATGCTGTCTCGTCTCATAAGACCAGGTTTTCCCCAAAAAGAGCTCCAATTGTCAATGTAGCCCACGTCATTTGGGATCTGGGATCGTCACTTCCTTGTGGTAACGTATCGTCACTTCCTGTTTTGCTGTCTGCCTGTGTGGTTTGCTCTCCAGCCACTAGCTAGCCACTAGCTATGGCTACTAGCTCTCTTTCCTCTCCTCCTCTGGTGTGCTCTCTCTGTCAGATGTTTAGCTACACCTCTGCCTCTTTTAGTGATAACAGTAAATGTAATAAATGTTGTCTTTTTGAGGCGCTCGAGGCGAGGTTGTCTGATTTGGAATCCCGGCTCCGCTGCATTGAAACACCGTCTGCGCCAGTTAATCTCGACGGACGCCCCTTAGCTGCAGCGGAGCTAGCTAGCTTAGGCCCCCCTGTCAGCGGTCCCCCGGCTCTCCTCAGCAGCGAGGAGACTGGGTGGGTGACGGTGAGAAGGAAGCCTAGTCGCAAAGCCCCAGTACACCACCAACCTTTTCACGTTTCTAATCGTTTTTCCCCGCTCAGCGACACACCCGCTGAGGAAAAAACTCTGATCATTGGCGACTCTGTAGTCAGAAACGTGAACCTAGAGACTCCAGCGGCCATAGTCAAATGCATTCCTGGGGCCAGAGCAGGCGACATTGAGTCAAATTTGAAAATGCTGGCTAAAAGTAACTGTAAATATTCCACAATTGTTATTCACGCCGGCATTAATGACATCCGTCTCCGGCAGTCGGAAGTCACGAAACTTAATATAGAATCGGTGTGTGACTTTGCAAAATCGATGTCTGCCACTGTAGTATTCTCTGGGCCCCTCCCCAATCTGACCAGTGATGACATGTTTAGCCGCTCGTCATCCTTGAACCGCTGGCTGTCTGTGTGATTTCCTAAAAATGATGGTTCCTGATTCTTTATTATTGTACAATGAGTAAAGTTAGGGTCATCAAGCTTGGTACACAGGTTCACCCTGTGACCCTGAAGTGTGACTATGGTTTTGGGATCACAAGGTCAAAGGTCAACATCAAAATGGCTTATAAACTATATCTCAACAACAAAGAAAGCTAGGGTCACCAAACTTCACAGGTTCACCTTGCTATCCTGATCTGACTATGGGTTTGGGGTCAAAAGGTCAAAGGTCAAGGGTAGCATTTCTTATGCCTTATTACTGTAAAATGTGTAAAGCTAGGGCCACCAAACCTGGTATACAGGTTCACCTTGGGATCCTGGCCTCTGACTATGGGTTTGGAGCCAAAAGGTCAAAGATAGCATTTCTTATGCCTTATTACTGTACAAATAAAGCTAGGGCCACCAAACCTGGTACGCAGGTTTACCTTGGGATCCTGACCTCTGACTATGGGTTTGGGGTCAAAAAGTCAGGGTTAACATTCCCTATGCCTTATTACTGTACAATGAGTGAAGTTAGGGTCACCAAATTTGATACACAGGTTCACTCTGTGACCCTGAAGTGTGACTGAGATGAGCCTTTATGTTCTTTTTGCTCAGCAGTGGTTTTTGTCCCTTTCTTATGATGGAGTCATGAACACTAACCTTGACTGAGGCAAGTGAGGCCTGCAGTTCTTTGGATGTTGTTGTGGGGTCTTCTGTGACCTCTTGGATGAGTCGTCGCTGCACTGTTGGGGTAATTTTAGTCAGCGGGCCACTCCTGGGAAGGTTCACCACTGTCCCATGTTTTCGCCATTTGTGGATAATGGCTCTCACTGTGGTTCGCTGGAGTCCCAGAGTTTTAGAAATGGCTTTATAACCTTTTCCAGACTTATAGATCTCAATTACTTTTTTCTCATTTGTTCCCAAATTTCTTTGGATTGCAGCATGAGGTCAAGCTTTTGAGGCTCTTTTGGTCTACTTCACTTTGTCAGGCAGGTCCTATTTAAGTGATTTCTTGATTGAGAATCAAGAAATTTTCTATATAAATGTATATTCTGTACAGTGTAACAAAATAAAAACTTTAGTCTGGACCTGAGTGTGGACTTTGAACTGTAAAAACGCACCAAGATAGTGTTTGTAGAAAAGGGCACAGAGGATTTCATATATTTTAGAATTGGTTGAATTTATGGTTGAGGTCATGAGTCTGTTTCTGCAGTGGAAGAAGAGATGATTGTGATGGGCGGCGAGAGTGCGCCCCCTCCTTCCCGTTCATCTCTCCGCTGCTCATCAGCACACCTGAGGGAAAGGACACACCTGCACCCTCTAATCAGCCAGCGTATTTAAGGAGGCATTCTTCCATGACTCAACGCTGGCTCATCTGGGTATACTGCCATAAACAGACAGTAAGTCATCACATACACATCAGGTAAGAAGTTATTAATCCGTGTGCTTTTTCTCCATGGTGCAGGTTGTTGCCATCGTACAGGTGTGTCTCGGAGGGCTGCGCGCGCTCTCCTGCCACAACTTTTCCCACGACGGCAACCTCCACCCGGTCAGACTCCACCAGCAGATCTTTGCCCTGCTGGTTCATCTATTTCCCGCTGGAGCTCTGCCAACGCTCCCTCAGAGCCCACGTAAGTGGTAATTTGGCTCGCCCATTTTCCCTATCTCCATTCCTCTGCTTACAGCTCTCATTATCTCTCCACAGGCCCATTCCTCTGGCGAGTGACTGTTCTGTAGCAGTGCATGTTTTGCTGTTTAATAAAACATTCAAACGTGTATACTGTTTGATTGTCTCCTTGTTGCTGCACCTTGCACGTGGGCTGAATAATCTTATTAGTCATGACAGAACGAGCCAGCCTTAACCTCGGCTCAGCATAGTTACACATTTGATCAATTTGTTGCCACTTTTTGTCATGTGTTCGACCACACCGAGAGTCAGAGGAACATAATGAGCCGCCTTATGACTCTCCGCCAGGGGGCTTGGTCTGTGGCCGAGTTCCCTGTGGAGTTTTGGGTCGAAGTGGCAAACTCGGGGTGGAACGAGGTTGGGTTACGCAGCACGTTCCTCCACAGGTTAAATGACCATCTCCTTGACGATCAGGCAGTTCATGCTGGTCCCTAGACACTTGATGGTCTTATTGATCAGGCTGTGGGGTTGGACAACCGCTACTGTGAGCGCGCGAGTTAGCGACAGACCTCCTCTCACTTGTCCACTGAGCATGTGCCGCCGCAGGGACTGACACTGGGGGGGGGAGCAGTCCTCCTCTTGAGCTGATGTACCTCAGCCGGGTTTGTCTAACCGAGGCAGAGCGTCGACGAAGGAGGAGGGCTGGCGTGTGCTTGTACTGTGCTTCCCCAGAGCACAGTCGGGACGAGTGCCCCCGGCAGCCAAAAAGACGTGGCCTGTCAGTAACCGTGGGGGGTTTGGCAGGTGGAACCAAGTTATCTCCCCCCGTCAATTTCTCTATTTCGGCCCTTGTGCAATTGCCAGGGATTGAGAGGAGGGTCTTAGCATTAGTTGATTCAGGGGCAGAGGGCAATTTTGTGTCGGCCCGGGCCGGCTCGTCTGGGAACTGGGTATTCCCACTCTTAAATTGTCCCATCAGCAACATGTTACCACCATATCTGGCAGCAAGGTTGCGGTTATTGCCCAATGCACGCGGCCGGTTGCCATCCTCTTGTCCGGGAATCATCGGGAGGAATTAATGTTCCTAATTCTCCCAAATTCTTCATCCCCAATGATTCTTGGTTATCTATGGCTCCGGAGGCACAGCCCCATAATTAATTGGGGGTGGAATGCCATCTCCTTCCTGGAGCCCGTTTTGTTTGGACAATTGTTTAAGTTCAGCGGAATGTGCTCCATCTCTCCTGGTCTCTCCTCCGGTTGAGCCGCTGGATCTCAGCCTCGTTCCCCAGGCTTATCATGATCTAGGGGAGGTCTTCAGCAAGTCAAGAGCGCTGTCGCTGCCGCCTCATCGCTCTTATGACTGTGCTGTGGACCTCGTCCCAGGAGTGAAGCTGCCATCCAGCCGGCTCTACAGTATTTCTGGGCCAGAGAGGAAGGCTATGGAGAAGTATGTTAAAGAGTCGCTGAATGCTGGCCTTATTCGGCCATCTTCGGCTCTTCTCGGGGCCAGATTCTTCTTTGTCGGCAAGAAGGATGGCTTGCTGCGCCCGTGTATTGATTACCGTGAGCTTAACGCTATTACAGTTAAGGACAAATATCCCCTGCCCTTGATGAATTCCATGTTTGAGCTCCTTCAGCGCTCATGGGTGTTTCCCAAATTAGACCTACGCAACGCGTACCATCTCATTCGCATTCATGAGGGGGACGAGTGGAAGACAGCATTTAAAACACATTTTAGATTAGATTAGATTAGATTAGATTCAACTTTATTGTCATTACACATGTATGAATACAAGGTAACGAAACACAGTTTAGCATCCAATCAGAAGTGCAAAGGACAGCAGTGCAGTATATACGGTAATTAACAGTATGTGCAATTTAAGCAAATATATGAAAATATATGCAGCAGTGCAGAAAGTTAAGAGTACTGTTATGTGCAAATAATGTACAATAAGTTAGATGGGCAGTTATGTACAGGTGAGGATGGTAAGAGATGATGGTAAGAGAGTCAGCGGGGAACTAAGTTCAACAACGTGACAGCTGTTGGAAAGAAACTGTTCCTAAACCTGCTGGTTCTAATCCGAAGGCTTCTGAAACGCCTTCTGGAGGGGAGAAGCTGGAACAGTCCATGAGCAGGATGGTTGGAGTCCCTAAGAATGCTGCGTGCCCGGCGCAGACATCTTTTCCTGTAGACGTCCTCTATAACTGGAAGTGGAGTCCCTGTGATGCGTTGGGCGGTTTTCACCACCCGCTGCAGCGCCTTACGGTCAGCGACAGAGCAGCTCCTATACCAGACTGTGACACAGTTGGTCAGGGTGCTCTCTATCACGCAGCGGTAGAAGTTGCCCAGGATGTCAGTTGACAGATGGTTCTTCTTCAGTGTCCTCAAGAAGAAGAGGCGCTGATGGGCCTTCTTGATCAGGCTGGTGGTGTTAACTGACCAGGACAGGTCCTCCGAGATGTGGGTCCCCAGGAATTTGAAGCTGGGGGACACGTTCAACAGCTATGCCATTGATATGGATGGGGTCATGTGTCTCTCCCCTCTCCTTCCTGTAGTCCACTATGAGCTCCTTGGTTTTGCTGGTGTTAAGGAGAAGGTTATTGTCAGCGCACCAAGTAGCCAAGTGCTCAACCTCTGCCCTGTAATCTGACTCATCATTGTCCCTGATGAGTCCAATCGCCGTGGTGTCATCTGCGAACTTTATGATGGAATTGGATCCATACATAGGCCTGCAGTCATGGGTGAAGAGGGAGTAGAGGAATGGGCTGAGCACACAGCCCTGTGGTACACCAGTGTTGAGTGTGATGACGGAAGAACGGTTGGGGCCTGACCTAACATGCTGGGGTCTGTTGGTCAGAAAATCCATGATCCAGTTGCAGGTGGAGGTACTGATTCCCAGGTCCCCAAGTTTAGTGATCAACTTGGAGGGGATAACTGTGTTGAATGCTGAGCTGGAGTCAACAAACAGCATTCTTGCGTAGGTGTTCTTGTCAATTGGGGCAATTTGAGTATTTGGTGATGCCGTTTGGGCTCACCAACACCCCCGCTGTCTTCCAACGGTTAATTAACGACGCCCTCTACAATATGCTCTACCAATTTGTGTTTGTCTATTTGGATGACATTTTGATCTTCTCCTGCTCGCCAGAGGAACATGAGGTCCATGTAAGGGCCATTTTACAACGGCTCTTGCAGAGCAAGCTCTACGTTAAGGCCGAGAAGTGCAAGTTCTCCACAACATCTACAGTACTTCCTTCTTGGGCTTCATAGTAGCTGAGGGGAGACTGATTGCCGACCCGGCCAAGTTGAGGGCAGTGCTCAATTGGCCGACACCCCAATTCTCGTAGGGGAGCTTCAACCTTCCCCGGGTTTGCGAACTTTTATCACAGGAACTATAGTGGGGTCACACTGCCCGTAACACAGCTGACCTCTGTTAAGGTCCCCTTTCGTGGGACCGAGGCAGGCGGAGCAGGCCTTTTCTAAATTAAATGCCCAAGTCGACACGCAGCTCCAAGTCCGTCCTTGAGGTGGATGCTTCTGATTCGGGGGTGGGCGCTGTTCTCTCACACCACACATCCTCCGATCAGAAACTCCACCCGTGTGCGTATTCTCCTCGCTGGCTTACCGCCGCCGAGAGAAATTACAACGTAGGGACAGAAGAGCTGCTCGCCATTAAGTTGGCATTAGAGGAATAGAGGGACATTGGTTAGAGGGGGCTATTCACCCCATGGTCGTGTGGACCAAGTCTCAAGAACCTGAGTACTTGCGGTCGGCGCGGGGGGCCCGCCGACTTAACGCCAGGCAGGCTCGCTGGGCTTCATTTTTCCAGCGGTTTAAGTTTATACCATCACCTACCGGACGCGCCATCACGCCAGTTTGATTCCAAGGAGTAGCGCCCCCTTCCCTCCCCCAATCCATTCTTCCTCCTCATGCGTTCTTGGTGCCCTTACGTGGGATATTGAGCGGAGGGTCCGTCAGGCTCAGTCTTGGGAGCCTGTGCCAGCGGGGTGCCCCCCCGGATTGCCTGTACGTCCCCGCTTCCCTCTGCAGTGACATCATCCACTGGGGTCACACCAGCCGGTTTGCCTGTCATCCTGGTGTCACCTGCACTACTGATCTGGTTCGGCGGGATTTCTGGTGGCTCACGCTGTGGCGGGACATGTGGTAGTACGTACGGGCCTATCAGACCTGTGTCCGGGGCAAGTCCAACTCCCCCCCCACATCTGAACTCCTCCATCCACTCCCCGTCCCTGGTCGGCTATGGTCCCACATCGCCGTAGACTTTGTCACTGGACTTCCCCCCCTCCCACGGCAAAACTGTGATACTGACCATCGTGGACCGTTTCTCTAAGGCTGTCCACTTGGTGGCACTCCCCAAACTTCCTTTGGGATGGCTCATGTTATGCGACTCCACGGCATCCCAGTGGACATTGTGTCTGACCGGGGGGCCGCAGTTTACATCTCAGGTCTGAAGGCCTTCTGCCACACCTTAGGAGCTACAGTGAGCCTCTCCTCTGGGAACCACCCCCAGAGCAATGAGCGGGCAGAGCACGCCAGTCAGTCCTTGGAGGCCACCTTGCGGTGCGTGGCAGCCGAGCACCCCTCATCGTGGAGTTCACATCTGACCTGGGTGGAGTATTCGATGAACACGGCTGTTTCCTCGTCTACGGGGCTTACCCCTTTCGAAACAGTTTCCTTCTGTGGGGGGCTTCTGCTCGCCGCTGCAGGCGCATCTGGAGGTCCCACGCGCGCCGCTCTTACCCGCTGTGTGGAGCACAACCAGGCTGCGGCGGATAAACACGGACACCCGCGCCCAAGTACGCAGTGGGACAGCAGGTCTGGTTGGCAGCCAGTCAGTGCCATTGAAGCCTATGTCTAAGAAGCTGTCTCCATGCTTTATTGGGCCCTTCCCAATCTCCAGAATTATCAATGATGCCTTGGTTCGGCTGAGACTTCCACCTACCTTCCGGGTGAACCCGACCTTCCACGTCTTGCACATCAAGCCCCTCTTGGTCAGTCCTCTCTGCCCCCCCTCCCCCGGAAGGGGGCAGTCTGCTGAATCTTGGATGTTCGCCGTCGGGGCCGGGGTCTCCAGTATTTGATGGATTGGGAGGGCTACGGCCCGGAGGCGCAATCCTGGGTTCCTTCGGCCCGAATCTTGGATAAAAAGATGCTCCGGTCCTACCATCAAGCCCATCCCGATAAACCTTATGGACCGCCAGGAGGCGCTCCTAGAAGGGGGGGGGGCCCTGTCATGGGCGGCAAGAGTGTGCCCCCTCCTTCCCGTTCATCTCTCCGCTGCTCATCAGCACACCTGAGGAAAAGGACACACCTGTGCCCTCTAATCAGCCAGCGTATTTAAGGAGGCATCCTTCCGTGACTCAACGCTGGCTCGTCTGTGTATACTGCCATAAACAGACAGTAAATCATCACATACACATCGGTTAAGAAGTTATTAATCCGTGTGCTTTTTCTCCATGGTGTAGGTTGTTGCCATCGTGCAGGTGTGTCTCGGAGGGCTGCGCGTGCTCTCCTACCACAGCTTTTCCCACGACAGCAACCTCTGCCCAGTCAGACTCCACCAGCAGTTCCTTGCCCTGCTGGTTCGTCTATTTCCCGCTGGAGTTCTGCTGATGCTCCCTCGGAGCCCACGTAAGTGGTAATTTGGCTCGCCCATTTTCCCAATCTCCATTGCTTTGCTTACAGCTCTCATTATCTCTCCACAGGCCCATTCCTCTGGTGAGTGACTGTTCTGTAGCAGTGCATTTTTTGCTATTTAATAAAACATTCAAACGTGTATACTGTTTGATTGTCTCCTTGTCACTGCACCTTGCACGTGGGCTGAATAATCTTATCAGTCATGACAATGATATTTGAGAAATCCACATGTCAACAGTAGGGACGTGGGGAGAAGACAAATGTAGCAAAATACACTTCTTGGTGAGGAAGAATGAATTGTCACCAGAGATTTAGTACCTGTGTCAAAAAAGTCATCAGGAGTAAGGTTTAGCAAATATAGTGAAGGTAACAATGTGAACTGTTTTACTGTAACCCTCTGGATCACAGAATGTACCGCTTTCCAGAATTCTTAAATGTCCCTACATGTTATTTACATTTATAACAAAGGTTAAAGTTGTTGCGGAACATCTTCTGGAGACAGTCTGGCACAAGATATAGTGTGTGAAGAAGTTTAACATTTTGTTAATGTATAGAAGTAGAATACACATAATGTGACGAGACAGACGAGCTGGAAACTTTCACCTATCTTGGAAGTGTGTGGACAGTCATGGAGGGACAGATTCAGAGATCAAGACAAGACTAAGCAAGGCAAGGGTAGTGTTCAGCCACCTTAGGAACATGTGGAACTCCAGCAGCACTGGCTATTGTACCAAGATCCATCTTTGACTCCAATGTCAAGTCAGTATTGTATGGAGCACAAACGTGGAGAATGACCAAAAACATCTTGAAAAAGAACCAAACCTTTGTCAGCTGATGCCTGCATAGTGGCGGTAATGCACCTGTGGGCTGGTTGCCAACTGCCAATCAAATCTAAAAGAAGAAGAAGAAGCCTCAAAATCTGCTGGCCAGAGAAAGTCCTAAACATTGACTTGTGGCAGAGAACACAGCAGCGGCCCATGAAAGAAGAGATACTGTGGAGACAGTGGGGATGGCTAGGACACACCCTGAAGAAGCCAGCACATAACATCACCAGACAGTGACTGACGTGGAACCCCCAGGGTAAGAGAAATTGGGGAAGGCCAAGGAATACCTGGAAACAGGACCTGGATGCCAAAATCAAGCTGTCAGGATTCAGCTGGCGGAAGTAGTATGGAAACAGAATAGCATAATAATGATTCTCAGGTAGGTCTGCATCCAGGTTGTACTCAGTGTCAAAGTCAAAGATTGGAAGATTTGTGAAATTATGTGATTTCAGAAAAATCGCTACTCCTTCTACAGTTGCCCCAATTCTCCCAAAACTCAAGGAAATGTATTCTCCGGTAGATCTGCAAACTATGGTCAAGGTCAGTCAGGAGATCTAAGGACTCACAGTGGTTTCATCAGGCTGGAATAAGCTTCTCCATCATTGATGGTCTGTTTTTTCTTAAACTTGCATTTTTTTCTTCTAAATAGCAACTTTGAAGTTTGAAGTGAGTGGTGAACAACCACAGAGGAATAAATACAATTTAAAAATGTATCTGTCCTCAGTGGGCATGGCCCTGGCAATGACAGAAAATAGATACTGTATGTAGATATGTTCAGGAGAGGACTGTGATCAGACTTATAAAGTTTTGTGCAGTTTTCATTGTGTATATGCAAGTTATTAGCAAAAATCTATTAAAAAAAAGAAAAGCTCTGTATTGCACAATGAGGAAAAAATGATCCAGAATTTTCATACTCATGTGCATATGGCCCAAACTTTAATGGGTTCATCAGTCATCCAAGTCCCACCCTCCCTCCTAGTTTTAGGGAAATACATTTATTTATTTTTTTTTTAACCCCGTTAGGTATATACAGTGGGAAAATAAGTATTGAACACATCAACATTTTTCTCATAAAGCATATTTCTGATGGAGCCACTGACCTGAGATTTTCACCAGATATCAATAATAACCCAAGTAATTCATACATACAAAGAAATCAAGGCAACTGTGTTCACAAAAGTTATATTTTAATAAAGTGGAATGACACGGGAAATAAGTATTGAACAGGCTTGGTGAAATTCATTTAATATTTTGTAGAAAAGCCTTTGTTAATAAAACAGCTTCCAGATGCCTCCTGTATGGAGAAACTAGGTGCAGGCATTGCTCAGGAATGGTTTTAGCCCATTCTTCCACACAGACTGTCTTCAAATCTTGAAGGTTCCATGGGTGTCTTCTATGAACTCTGATCTTCAGTTCGTTCCATAGATTTTGAATTGGATTCAGGTCAGGTGCCTGACTGGGCCATTCTAGCAGCTTTATTTTCCTTCTCTGGAGCCAGTTGAGTTTCCTTGGCTGTGTGTTTGGGATAATTGTCTTCCTGAAATGTCCACCGTTGTTTCATCTTCAGCATCTTAGCATATTGCAACAGGTTCTTATTAAGGATGTCTCTGTACATTTGTCCATTCATCTTTCCTTCAATTATATGAAGTCCGCCTGTCCCATGTGCTGAAAAACACCTCCACACCATGATGCTCTTACCTCCAAACGTTGGTAGGGGTGGGAATCGCAATACTTGGGTCACGATTTGATCCTTTCACGATTCAGCGATAATCATGATATCGTGATAATCGAGTATCACAATCCCATATTTCTCCAATTTTTTCACCTTATTTAACCTCAAATCAAAGTAAAACTGTTGGCATCTCTTTTATATAATAAAGTATTTTCAGGGCTTCAGTTTCCGCAGAGATACGTCTTTGCACACAAGGAGGGTGGTGGATGGTGCTGTTTGGAATAGACTCCCACTCCAGATACCTTTATCTGACTCTGTAGACTCTTTTAAAAAGCAGCTGGAAACCTTTTTGTTTAATGAGGATTTCTGTTGAGTTTCAACTGCTTTTTAATGGTAAGTCTGATATTTTAAATTATTTTAATCTTGTGTTTTAACTTGTTTTTGTATTTTTAAACTATTTTTATCTATCAGCTTCCTTTTATTCCATTTTATCGTACAGCGCTTTGTGACTGTATGTCTGTGAAAGCGCTTCATAAATAAATTTTACTTACTCGTGGTCATAGAAAAAGCTCCATGCCAGCGTCTCTTTAGCTTAGCCATTGCTAATGCTGCTCCAAGCCGTGTGCTGGCCCGCCGTGTTCTGAGTGTTTTCTCTTTTTTTTGTGCAGCACTTCTTGCGGGTTATGTGTCATGTCAAGGTCTATCCTTCCATCTTTGTTATAAAATCCAAAAAAGGCCCAACATTTGAGCTATCTTTGAGCTAACTGCTTTCTAACTTTCAAAGCTGGCTGCAAATCTCAAGGCAAGCTATGACTTCACTTGACTGGGGGCTTGCTTTGTGCCATCTAGTGGACTGAAAATACCATTGATTAACTGATAAACTGGCCCAAAAGTAATGTGTGTGCATTTTTTTTTTAGATAAAAGATCGATCCGTGCATTTATGGATCAATGCATTGTTGCCAGTGCCAAGTATCGCAATTCATCACAGAATTTATCTTTTTTCTCACCCCTAACTGTTGGTATGGTGTTTTGGGGCTGATGTGCAATGCCATTTCTGTTCCAAACATGCTGTGTTGTGACATCCAAAAAGTTCAATTTTGGTCTAATCTGACCAGACTATATTCTCCCAGTATTTTACTGGCTTGCCCAAATGTTGTGCAGCAAACTTTAAATGAGCTTCAACATGCTCTTATACACTTATACTCTGCCAATATCCAGTATGGGCTATAAACAAAGGGAAACAGCAAGTCAAAAACAAAGAAAACAAACAGGAAATAAGACACAGAACAAAAACTGAAATCAAAAACAAGGACACCATAACTATACCATACATACGAGGGATCACGGAACCAATTCAAAGGATCATGAAAAAATACAAACTAAACACAGCAGTCAAACCACACAAAAAATTAAGACAGTTATTAGTACACCCCAAGGACAGAATAGAACAAGACAAAAAATGCAATGTAATATCTGAAATATCATGCAGATCATGCAACAAAACCTACATTGGAGAAACTGGAAGACCATTCACCACAAGAAAAAAAGAACACCGGAAGGAATGTGAGAAGGAAACACAAGGACGACTCACAAGATCACAAAAAGAAAAGGCAGAACAAGAAACATTAAAATCAGCAATACCAGATCACCGCAAAAGAAATAATCACATCATGGACTGGAACAATGCAAGGATTATTGGATCGGAGAGCAACAGACACAAACGCTGGATCAAGGAGGCCATAGAGATCAGGAAGCGGGGAAAAGACACCATGAACCGAGATGAGGGGGCCTTTATGCTTTCCCACACCTGGGATCACATTCTCCAGAGACCATCTGACGGCGGGAGGCAGGGCCAGCTCAGTGGATCTGACAGATCTGCTGAGCTGGCCCTGCCTACAAAAGTCAGCTGATAAATGTCACCTGGCAGCAATCAGCTGTCTCTTCTGACGAAGGCTGCAGTGTACAGTCGAAACATGTTAAGAAGGTAAAGACATCTCCTTTCTATTTTATTTTTGTCTTTAATAAGAACAAAAGATAAATAGTTTAGAAATGCACCTGTAACCAATTCCATCATTATGTTTTGCAACAATAAGGTTGCAAAGGTCTAGAGAGAGCTCTTTGTTTCTACCCATCATGAGTTCTTTTAAAAGGCTGTCAGTCAGGATTTAACCAGCTGAAATTAATTTGCACTGATAGGGGATGGGATGGCTTCCTACATTCTGATGGATTTCAGCTGGTATCTTGGCTTTCTTTGCCTTTTTGCACATCTTTTTTTTCATGTGTTCAATACATATTCCCTGTGTCATTTCACTTTATTAAATATAACTTGTTTTGTTTTGTTCAGTGTCCTTGAGCAAGACACTGAACCCTCAGTTGCTCCTAGTGGGTCAGGCCAGCGCCGGTGTATGACAGCTCTGCCGCCATCAGTGTGTGAATGGGTGGATAGCAGGATCTGTAAAGTGCTTTGGTCATCCAGAGAGAAGTAAAAAAGCGCTATATAAGTGAATGCCATTTACCACAGTTGCCTTGATTTCTTTGTATGTATGGATTACTTGGGTTGTTACTGATATCTGGTGAAAATCTCGGGTCAATGGCTCCATCAGAAACATGTTTAATGAGAAAAATGTTGATGTGCTCAATACTTATTTTCCCCGCTGTATATATACAACTGTGGATTAATGAACTATCTGTGAATGCTGATGTATAGTAGGATGAGTAAAGTACAGAATAGCCTAAAACCGCAGTCGCTAAGCTAAAGTCATACTAGCATTCTTGACGTATGGATTTATATGCTCACAGGGATGGATAGAGATGAATCTGCAGGGTAGTATCATTCCCATAAGCTCTTTTGGTAGTTACTCTGGTTACCAAAATGTGTTTTACAGCACTGAAAAAGTGAACATTTCCTCATATGTCCCCTTTAAATGGAATCATCCTGCATCACCAAAATGATACCTTGCCTTGGTTATGTGAAAGCCCCATTAAATGTTAAAGGAAGCAAGGTTTTTTTTACACATTAAGATACTCTGAGAGATAAAGCCGATGTCCATAAAATGTCACCACAGGAAAGGTCACTAAATCCACTGAAAACCATGCTCCGGGGGCTGAATTTTATGGAAATTGCCAGCTCTTATCAGCAGGTTTTAATGGACTGCAGGGCTAGTCTGACAGTCCAGCTATATCATCATCCAAAGTCCCAACTATTCTGTTGTGGCAGTCTGTAGAAGAAAAGAGCCACGTTTGTGCTGCTGTGAGTGAAAGGAGTAGTGTGTGTACTCGCTTGGGAACTATAGACTAAAAGGAAATGACTGGTTTTGAAGTACTGCAGTTCCTGCATTGTGGAGAACTTCCCACAGTTTTTCAGCAGATTTCTTCAATTTCTTCTTCTGTTGATTGAAGAGTCCAATATTTAAGAGGCGGATAGAAGCAAGTTAAGTCAAGCAACTTCTTCAGAAAATGTACTTTACTGAGTAGTTTCACTAAAGGATACTGTTTACTCTTACTTGAGTACATTTATGAAGGAAAATCTGCACTGCCACTCAAGTAGTAGTAGTAGATTAGTTTATTTGACAGGGACAGTGCAATAAACATAGACAATTAATCAAAGACAATCAATCTGATGTGTTGCACATAGAGTGTATAGCTATTAGCTAATTTGCAACTCTTGTCCCTGGATGGGCTTAGGAGGTTGTTTGTGTGTATGTCTGACTGTTAACAGCATTACTCAAAATCTACTGATCTGATTTCATTTAAGTTTGATATATGGTCTGAGGGGCCACAGAAGAACCCAATCAAGGGTCACATCCACAATTTTTTTACTTTCTTTAACATTGGGTGATATGACATTTTTCCACATTCTCTTTAATTTCTCAGATTATTATTTGTTGCACTGAATGACAAATACAGATGTATATGAGATATGCAAATACAAATCTGGATACAGAACACCCTATTAAGTGCTGACAGAGGTGTACATGATCTCTGAGCACTTTTACTAGTTCTTAATAAATGCATTAAGTTTAGAATAAGTGTAGTAATTTTCAGCACGGACAATAAAACCCCAAATTACAATAAATTATCCTAAGAATAAAAATTTCCTCATATCATATTACACCACTCCCCCGGTAACTTCATCCATTTTCTCCACCAGAAAATTCCAGATGTCTCCCCTATTCTTTTGAATCTCTTCTGTACATTAACATGTACGCTGTGTGCCTGTAACCCCCTCCATATGTAGTCTGCACATCTTCCCAGGAGACCTTCTGTACATGGCTATCATTCGCATAGTACCAAAGCCTGTTCGTGCTGTGGCGAACGTAGGCTGTGTAGTGTCCACACACTGAACTTCCTGAATGCACTACCACTGCATAGAGTGTATACCTGCAAGTATTCTGGGCAAAGTCTGAGGAGAAAGCTTCTCTGAGAGTCTCAGACAAGTCTAAGATTTCTGGAAAAGTGACCATGCACTCAAGTTTTCGGGTGAAGCCATGAATATTCCGAAATCGTTTCAGGTTTATACACAGGATATGAGGCAGAGAGAGAAGTATATTTGGTCTTTGAGATAATTTTAATTGCACTTTGAAAACTGATTAGAAATGTGCTTGTTTATGCTGTAACTGTCACTGTGAAATCATTGTTCTATTTTTGATCAGGGCATATACAGCTCCGGAAAAACATAAGAGACCACAGCAAAATCTTCCCTAAATCAGCATCTCTCCATGTATGGCAGCTATTTAATTTGAGTATCTATTGAATTCCAATACAAGGACACCTCAGTCTCTTTAAGGAGGTACTGATTAGGTGATGATCTTAGCATGGTAAGACATGAAAGCTGTGAATAAAAATCAGTTATTAGACAACTACAAATTTGAGATCTTCCATGTTAAAACTTAAGCACTGTGGTGTTTAACAATGAACATAAACTTGCTTTCCTTGCATTATTTGATCTAAAAGCAACATCTTTTTTGTTGGTTTGGCCAGTTGTCATTTTCTGTAAATAAGTGCTCTAAATGATGATATTTTGACTTGCAGTTTGGGTGAGTTGTTGTCTGTAGGTTAGAGAATAAAGCAAAAGGTTTCCTTTTAGTCTAACATTGTCATAAGCAGCCCTTTCAGGGCAGAAATAAGGCACCAATTGCCAGCTGTGAGTTTTCACATTTAATAATAACATGAATAATTACCATGACGGGTAACTTTACAGGAGACACAAAAATAACTGCAACAGGAATCAAATGGGGATTCCTGTCTGAGCACAGAGAAGGTTGCTGCGAGGAATGAACCCCACAAGTGAGCTTAAATAATAATAAGGGGGAAACCCAAATGTGAATCAGGTGTGACTGCATGAGTGAAAAAGTAATTAAAGACAACTAAACAGCTGTGACAAGTGAAAAGATTTGACAGGAGGAAGTCGCATAACAGTGCTGTCAAAATAAAAGCACAAATCATAATGGAAGAAAAATCAAGAACAAATACATATACAGAAACTAAGTAGCAACCAAAAGACCCGAGCATGGCACTGACCAACGCTCGGCATCATGACAGTGCCCCTCCCTTAAGGGGTGGAACCCAGACACCGCACTGTAACATCAAAAAGGGATGAAAGTACACCTCCCCCCCCCCCAACAGGAATAACTTCAGAAACAGACCCCAGGGGAATCCAGGCCTGGAGGGAGAGACACAAAAACCAACAAAATAAAACACACATGACCCACAACACTGACCAAATAAGGTGATAAGAAAACCAAGCAGTACTATGTAAACAAGGGAACAGTGCAGGTGGCCTTCCAGAGTCCCGGATCCACCCGACCATCAGGTGGAAAAGGTCGGACGGCCTACCAGGTCTCCCGAGCCACCAAAATGGAGGAGAGAGTTCATCGGGTGGCCTTCCAGAATTCTGAAGCCACCCAAGCAACCCAGAGAGTTTGTTGGGCAGTCTCCCTGCATCTCTGGGCCAACAAGTCACAGAGTACCACACACCTCCCCCCAGAGGTGGCAGTTGGAATCCGTGCTTACCGCGGACCCCTGAAGCCAGAAGATGGGCATCCGATGAAGGGAATGGCAGGAAAGGAACCATGCAAGCGAGCTTAAATAATAATAAGGGGGAAACCCAAATGTGAATAAGGTGTGGATGCATGACTGAAAAAGTAATTAAAGACAGCTAAACAGCTGTGACAACCCGCAAAAAGATTTGACAGGAGGAAGTCACATAATGGCACTGTCAAAATAAAAGCACAAACCATAATGGAAGAAAAATCAAGAACAAATATGTATACAGAACATAAGTAGCAAACAAAAGACCCGAGCACGGCACTGACCCACGCTCGACATCATGACAAACATTCATTCATTCATTCATTCGTCTTCTTCCGCTTAATCCTTTTTTGGGTCGCGGGGGGGCTGGAGCCCATCCCATCATCTTTGGGCGAGAGGCAGGGTACACCCTGGACAGATCGCCAGTCCATCGCAGGGCCAACACAGAGAGACAGACAACCATTCACTCACGCAGTCATACCTAAGGACAATTTAGAATCCCCTTTTTGATGCCAGTTAACCTAACTTGCATGTTTTTGGCATGTGGGAGGAAACCAGAGAAATCCCGGAGTAAACCCACGCAGACACGGGGAGAACATGCAAACTCCACACAGATCACTGTTGGTCGGGGGCTGGGATCGAACCCAGGATCCCCCGGCCAAGGGTTGCCAGGGGATCCTGGGTTCGATCCCAGCCCCCGACCAACAGTTGCTGTGCTGCCGCACAGCAATTCACCCTTGGCAAACACATGCGTATAAATAATGAAACCAGATAAAGTGATCATTTTACAGTGGTCTCTCTGGTCTCTTAATTTTTTCCAAAGCTGTATATATTTATTACAGTTTACACAATCTGTATGGATAGTTTATATCATTTATTTTTCATCAGACTAAGACATTCAAGAGAAGAAAAAAAACCTCACGAACAGGTAAGGTTAAAGTTTCCAGATTTATGAATTAAAAAAATTGAAAAATTACAAGAAAAAAACTGCAAATTTTCTTGAAAAAGGTGCAAAAACATATCAAATTTATAAGAAATGGGTAGCAACTTTTTAAGGAAAAAAATATAGGGGAAAAAGCTAAATTCATGAAAAACTGGTTTTCCATCCATCTTCAACCACTTATCAGGCGGTCCAGGTTATGAGCCCAGACTTCCCTCTCCACAGCCATGTCCTCCAGCTCTTCAGGGAGGATACCAAGGTATTCCCAGGTCAGCTAGGAGACAGTGTACCTGGATCTGCCCTGGGGTCTCATCCCAGTGGGACATGCCCTTAACATCTCATGAGGGGGGCATTTAGCATCCTGATCAGATGCTCAAACCACCTCAGCTGGCTGTTTTTGACATGGAGGAGCAGTAGCTCTACTCTGAGCCTTTCTCAGCTAACTGAGCTCCTCACCCCATCTCTAAAGGTGCATTCAGACCAAACACAACTAAATTTAGTTGCCCAAATACATTGGGTTAACATTTAGTCACGTTTCCTCTGCATGCACCTTAAGGGTGAATCCAGCCACACTATGGAGAAAGCTCATTTCAGCCACTTGTATCTATGATCTCATTATTTCGGTCATTACCCAAAGTTCATGACCATAGGTGAGACTAGTAATGTACAGGGTGTCCACAAAGTCTCTTTACAATTTAAAAAAATGTATCATAAAAGCAATTGATGAGATATGTGAATCAGATTTGTTCCATGTACTCAGTGGTTATCAAAGTTTTCAATCACATTGCATTTGTGGATTCCTAAATCAAGCATTTCCAGACCGGTGGATTGGAAGGGATGGCCCAATTCCCTGGCCACCTCGTTCACCAGATATCACTCTCCTGGACTTTTTTCTATGGGGTTATGTTAAAGATATCATGTATCAAACAATGATACAGGACATCAACGACCTGAAGCAAAAGATCACTAATGCCATTTGTGGTGTATGAATATGTGTGTCTGGGATGCCGTTCCCACCCATAGGGTGATGTCAGGCGGGCACGGCCCACTTTATATATAAACCATGTTCTGTGTAATAAAGTTAGAATTGTTTGCTGCATGAAGACTCGCCTCGCTCTCTGTCATTTCACAGACATAACATTTGGCGACGAGGAGCACAATGGGTGCGTGCTGGTTTGAGCAGCGGGTGTGGCCGTTTCTAGAGAGTCCAGGTGAGCCGTTGGTTTTGTGGCCGCAGTGGAGATAGGAATTTGAGGGGTACGTCACCTCGCTGGATTTCCCTCGGCTTGACGGGAGACAATGGTGGGCCCTCCTGGCCTGTAACCTCGGCGCGGAGGGCCGAAAGATTCTCGACTCGCTGGGCACGAGTGAGGGCTATGTGGAGGCTGTTGGGCTCATGAAGGCGCACTTCACGGAGCGGACAAGGGTCAGAGAGTTGCAGGTGAAGAGGCTGGTGGCGTTGGACGCGCCGGAGCTAGTTAGCTTTGGAGAGCTAACGGCTCAGTCGGAGCCTATGGACAGGCTAGCTGACAAGCTAGTTTCATGCCGAAATGAGGCTAATGCTGCAAAACTGGGCCTCGAGGCAGAACCGGGGCCACATGTGGAGGAGCCCCTGGCCATTGACGTGGTAATAGCACAGAGGAGCACCGGGACCGGGGGTGCTGGGAATGACGACCAGGAGCCGGTGTCGGAGGACGTGTCCGGTGAGGGTGATGTCGAGAGACCCAGAGAGGTGATGCAGCAGGACGGAGAGGCGATGCAGCAGGAGTCGGCCCCGCTGTTGGAGGCTGTACAGCGGGTGAGCAGGACATTGCAGGCCAAGGACTTCGGGGACGAGCCGCAGCCGGACATGATGGCAGCGCAGTGGAGCACTAACACCAAAAGAACAGGATGCAGCAGTGAGGAGCCCAGGTTGGTGAGCGGGCCCGACAAGTGTGATGGTACGTGCCCCGAAGAGGAGCAGCGGCCGCAGGACATGGTGACAGCGCAGTGGAGCACCGAGACTGAACGTGCTGGATGCAGCAGCGAGGAGCCCGGGTCGGGGAGTGAGCCCGACGTAGGTGATGGTGTGGGCCCTGGAGGGGAGTGACAGCAGCCACAGGACACGGTGGCAGCAAGCGGCGCTGACGAGTGGGTTTCGGCAGTCCTCGGAGCATGACCACGGGAGTTCGGAGTGTTCGAGGCTGGAAGAAAAGAGAGTGGAGTGGGACATTTTGGCGCGGTTTTGCTGAGCGCCAAACGGCATCATCAGAACAAGAGTTTGGACCGGGTTGGCGGGACGGTGCAATGCAGAATGAGGGTCCGAAGACGACGTGGCGGGCACAGGAGACCAGGTTGGGTTTCCCTGCGGGTTGACAGCGGGGTTCGGCCCAGAGAGAAGAAGCCAGTTTGAAGAGGTGGAGACAGGCTGGCCAGAAAGGGGTGTTTTGACCCTGGGGGGCGGTGGCGGCTGGACTTGGGGATGCTGTGGGGGTGCCCAGGCCCTCCGTGGCTGCTATGTGAATAGTGGCTGGCCAGAGACTATGGTGTCACTTGATAATTTATTTGTGTAAATATCTGTGTGTATATACAGTGGGGTAAAAAAGTATTTAGTCAGCCGCCAATTGTGCAAGTTCTCCCACTTAAAAGATGAGAGAGGTCTCCAATTTTCATCATAGGTATACCTCAACTATGAGAGACAAAATAAGAAAAAAAAATCCAGAAAATCACATTGAAGGATTTTTAATGAATTAATTGGTAAATTCCTCGTTAAAATAAGTATTTGATCAATAACAAAAGTTCATCTCAGTACTTTGTTATATACCCTTTGTTGGCAATGACAGAGGTCAAACGTTTTCTGTAAGTTTTCACAAGGTTTTCACACACTGTTGCTGGTATTTTGGCCCATTCCTCCATGCAGATCTCCTCTAGAGCTGTGATGTTTTGGGGCTGTCGCTGGGCAACACAGACTTTCAACTCCCTCCAAAGATTTTCTATGGGGTTGAGATCTGGAGACTGGCTAGGCCACTCCAGGACCTTGAAATGCTTCTTACGAAGCCACTCTTTCATTGCCCGGGTGGTGTGTTTGGGATCATTGTCATGCTGAAAGACCCAGCCACGTTTCATCTTCAATGCCCTTGCTGGTGGAAGGAGGTTTTCACTCAAAATCTCACGATACATGGCCCCATTCATTCTTTCCTTTACACGGATCAGTCATCCTGGTCCCTTTGCAGAAAAACAGCCCCAAAGTATGATGTTTCCACTTCCATGCTTCACAGTAGGTATGGTGTTCTTTCTCCTCCAAACACGACAAGTTGAGTTTTTACCAAAAAGTTCTATCTTGGTTTCATCTGACCATATGACATTCTCCCAAATCTCTTCTGGATCATCCAAATGCTCTCTAGCAAACTTCAGACGGGCCTGGACATGTACTGGCTTAAGCAGGGGGACACGTTTGGCACTGCAAGATTTGAGTCCCTGGCGGCGTAGTGTGTTTCTGATGTAGCCTTTGTTACTTTGGTCCCAGCTCTCTACAGGTCATTCACTAGGTCCTCCCATGTGGTTCTGGGATTTTTGCTCACCGTTCTCGTGATAATTTTGACCCCATGGGGTGAGCTCTTACGTGGAGCCCCAGATCGAGGGAGATTATCAGTGGTCTTGTATGTCTTCCATTTTCTAATAATTGCTCCCACAGTTGATTTCTTCACACCAAGCTGCTTACTTATTGCAGATTCAGTCTTCCCAGCCTGGTGCAGGTCTACAATTTTGTTTCTGGTGTCCTTTGACAGCTCTTTGGTCTTGGCCATAGTGGAGTTTGGAGTCTGACTGTTTGAGGTTGTGGACAGGTGTCTTTTATACTGATAACGAGTTCAAACAGGTGCCATTAATACAGGTAAGGAGTGGAGGACAGAGGAGCCTCTTAAAGAAGAAGTTACAGGTCTGTGAGAGCCAGAAATCTTGCTTGTTTGTAGGTGACCAAATACTTATTTTACTGAGGAATTTACCAATTAATTCATTAAAAATCCTTCAATGTGATTTTCTGGATTTTTTTTTCTCATTTTGTCTCTCACAGTTGCGGTATACCTATGATGAAAATTGGAGACCTCTCTCATCTTTTAAGTGGGAGAACTTGCACAATTGGTGGCTGACTAAATACTTTTTTGCCCCACTGTATGTGTATATGATAAAGTGTGCAGTTTGTATATATTTGATGCTGGTGTGCATGTGAGTGAGAATATGGGATTAATTTTACTTTTCAGAGACAATGAGTTTGGTTGTTTTGTGTGAATGTGATAGGTTGTTTTATTACTATGTGTTACCCTCCTTGTTCTTAGTGTGTGAGTCGGGTTACCAGATTTGGGTGGGTTTCCTGTGTGCTTGATTTTTTTTTTTTTTTTTTGGGGGGGGGGAGGGTGGTGTATGAATATGTGTGTCTGGGATGCCGTGCCCACCCACAGGGTGACATCAGGCAGGCACGGCCCACTCTGTATATTAAACCATGTTCTGTGTAATGAAGTTACTGAGTTGTTTGCTGCATGAAGACTCGCCTCGCTTTCCGTCATTTCACAGACGTAACACCATTGCCACTATCGATGAGTCTATGCTACAGCGAACATGGCAAGAAATCGAGTACCGTCTTGATGTGCTTCATGCAACTACTGGTACCCATATAGAGGTGTATTAAATGAGGCAAAAAAAAAAAAAACCTTCAATATCTACTCCTTATTTTGTAATAATTTCCACAGATTTGTCTATTCATTTGCTTTTGTAATAAATTTGTTAAATTGTAAAGAGAGTTTATGAACACTCTGTACGTTGACTGGTAAATTGACAGCTTTCCTTTAGAGCTCAACTCCCTCTTCACCACGACAGACCGGTACAATGTCCACATCACTGCAGATACTGCTCCAATCCATCTGTCAATCTTCTGCTCCATTCTCCCCTCACTCATAAATAAGACCATGGGTGTGGGGAGACTTGAATAACGAAACCGAATTGTCTTTCATTTCAGTTTATTCAAGAAATCATTCCACTGTCTGCTCTTATTCTTGAGCAGCGAACAAAGAGGGTGAACACACCAAAGTTCTCTCATTTAAACCTTCTCACATCAAACCATTTCCCTCGCGGGGGAAATCACACATCTATATCAAAGTCTCTTTATTCACATTCATTAGCCTTTTATTTACATAACTCCCCCTTCTCTCTTCCCGAGCCTCAGTGGTCAGGAAGTCTTCTGTCCCCTGTCCTCCGCAGGGGGTCCAGGCTCTGTGGCTCCGCACCGCAGGGGGCTGGCTCTCCTTCATCGTGGTTAAATCACATATGCAGTGTCCAACATATACATGTCTCACAACACAGCCATATAACCCCCCCCCAAACGATGAAGAACAGACTAATTCCCAAAATTTAATAGCACCTTACTCACTACTGAATAATCAACACCAACATTCAGTCTGTGCGCCGCTTGGGCTTCAGCCGTCTGCCGAATCTGCTGTGCGTTGGCCCCGCCTTGCCTGCGGTGCTGTTCTGCTCCGGGTCTGTTGACTGAGGAAGAGAGTGGTTAATTGCCCTCTGCGGGGGCCTGCCTCGTCGAGGCGCCACCGCGACCGGTACAGACACGTCCTTCATGACAAAAGCAGGTTTTAGTCTGTCAATACTGACTGTCTCTTTTCTGTCCCCAAAATCTAGCACAAATTGCTTATCACCTGCCTCCAGCACTCGAAATGGCCCTTCGTAAGGTGGTTTGAGCGTTGCTTTAAGGGCTTCGCGCCTGACAAAAACGAAATCGGCATTTTTCAAAGCCTTGGGGACGAAAACTCGTGGAAAAGCGTGATGAACCGGACCCGGGAGCGTGTCTGCCCCCGTGCCAACTAACGGTCCCAGAGCAGAGAGAGGTGGGGGCTCTGGGTGCTCTGGTAAAAACTCGCCCGGCAGCCTCAGAGTTTGTGCGAATACCAGCTCCGCTGGGGAGGCGTCTAAGTCCTCTTTAGGCGCAGAACGCAACCCTAATAAAACCCATGGGAGTTTATTTACCCAATCTGCATCCGTGAGCGACGCTCTGAGTGCTGCCTTCAAAGACCTATGAAAACGCTCGCATAAACCATTAGCCTGAGGGTGGTAAGCCGTAGTGCGGTGAATTTTGGCTCCTAAGCCGTTGGCCATCGCTGACCACAGCTCAGAGATGAATTGCGGTCCTCTATCGGACGTAATGTCCGACGGAACCCCGAAGCGCGCCACCCAAGCCGTTAAAAAAACGCGAGCCACCTCCGCGGCCGTGGTCGTCGCAAGTGGGACCACTTCCGGCCAACGTGTGGTGCGGTCCACCATTGTCAAAAGATACGTGAACCCCTGCGATGCCGGTAGGGGGCCCACAAGGTCGACGTGCACATGGTCGAACCTTCTGGCCGGAATGCGGAACGGTTCTAACGGGGCTCTTGTGTGCCTGTGAATTTTGGCCCGTTGACAGGAAATGCAGGTTTTTGCCCATTCCTTCACGTGCTTGCGCAGGCACGGCCAAACAAACTTTTCCGCCACTAGTTTCACCGACGCGCGCACCCCCGGGTGCGCCAGTGAGTGAACCGAGTCAAAAACACGGCGGCGCCACGTGGCCGGAACCACCGGACGCGGGCGCCCCGTCGACATGTCGCAGATCAGGGGGGGCATACCGGTTTGTAAACACTTGCTCTCCAGCCTCAACCCTGTTGGTCCAGACTGGAGCGCGCGCACGTCTGCGTCCGCCCCCTGGTCCGCTGCCATGGCTGCGTAATCTATACCCACGTGCACCGGGGCTGCGCGCGCCACCGTGCCGCTCTCCTGCGGCGCGGTCACGGTGGCCCGTTCTGCCTCTGCGCGTGTCGGGGTCGTGAACGCGCGTGAGAGACAATCTGCTACTACATTGAATTTACCCGCGACGTGCCTAATGTCAGTGGTAAATTCCGAGATTGCGGCCAGCTGCCTCTGCTGCCTGCCGGACCACGGATCTGAAATTTTGGCCATGGCGTATGTGAGCGGCTTGTGGTCCACATAAGCGGTGAAGCACCGTCCTTCCAGCCAGAACTGGAAATGACGAATAGCCAAATGCAGCGCCAACAGTTCTCTGTCAAACGCGCTGTATTTTCGCTCAGCCGCGCTTAAAGATTTGCTAAAGAAAGCCAAAGGCTGCCAAACTCCGGCTACCTGTTGCTCAATAACGGCCCCTATGGCTAAATCTGAAGCGTCTGTCGTCAGCGCGATACGTGCTGCAGGGTCTGGGTGGGCCAGGAGCGCAGCGTCAGCCAAGGCTTTTTTAACCTCTGTGAACGCGCGCTCCCGCTCCGGGGACCATTCGACCGCCTGGGTCGGCTTTTGTTTTTTGAGCGCGGCGTATAACGGTTGCATGATTTGAGCTGCGTGGGGCAGGAACCGGTTATAAAAATTCACCATCCCCAAGAATTCCTGTAGTGATTTGACCGTTTGTGGACGGGGAAAATCCGCTACCGCGCGTACTTTCTCTGGTAACGGAACCGCTCCCTCCGGGGAGACGCGGTGACCCAAAAAATCAATCCGCTCAACGCCGAACTGGCACTTGGCTGGGTTAACTATTAAGCCGTGCTCTCCCAGCCTCCTAAAAACTGCTGTGAGGTGCGTTTCGTGTTCGTCCTCTGAAGTACTCGCGACCAAAATGTCGTCGAGGTACACAAACACGAAAGGGAGATCGCGTAACACGGCATCCATCATCCGCTGAAATGTTTGCGCCGCCCCTTTGAGACCAAACGGCATGCGTAAAAATTCGAAAAGTCCGAACGGGGTTATTACCGCTGTTTTAGGAATGTCCTCCGGTTGGACCGGGACTTGGTGATAGCCGCGAACTAGATCAATCTTTGAAAAAATGCGCGCCCCCGCCAGGTGCACCGAAAAATCCTGAATGTGCGGGATGGGATAACGATCGTGTGCCGTAGCGTTGTTTAGCCTGCGGTAATCCCCGCACGGTCTCCAGGAGCCATCGGCTTTCGGTACCATGTGCAGCGGCGAAGCCCACGGGCTCTTCGACCTACGAACGATGCCCAGCCTCTCCAGGCTGGCGAACTCCTCGCGCGCAATGGCGAGCTTAACTGCATCCAAGCGCCGAGCTTTTGCAAACACGGGAGGACCAGAAGTGGGGATGAAGTGTTTCACCCCGTGCTTCGCGACCGTCGCTGAAAAAGTGGGCACAGTGAGCGCTGGAAATTGGGTGAGGAGTGTGTGAAACTTACCACCTGCTGTAGCGACGTGGGTCTGTACTGGTGGCGGGGACACTCGAGCTGAACAGGGGAGAGAGTAAAAAGAGAGTGCATTTACCAGCCGTCTATTAGCAAGATCAACTAACAGATTGTGTGAACACAAAAAATCCGCGCCCAACATGTTGAAACTCACCGCCGCTACTACAAAAGTCCATTCATATGTGCGGCCATGTAAGCATAAAGGCAAGGTCCTTCTCCCGTAGGTGTTGATGTTCGAGCCATTTGCCGCTGTAGCTCCGTCACCGTGGGGTCCAGCTACCCGGTCCGCGTATGTTGGGGTGATGAAGCTCACTTGTGCTCCGGTGTCAATGAGGAACACTCGTCCGGAGCGCGCATCCGTGATGTAGAGCAGCTTGTTGCGTTCTCCGAGGGTCGAAGCTGCTAGCGACCCCCGGTCTTGCCGTTTCCCGAACTCCTGAAGATGCAGGGCGGCACACACCTGCGTGCCTTCTCTGCGAACCTCCGATGGTAAAAGCAGAGATCTTCTCCTCCGCTGTGTCGTGCCCGCGCCTCTGTCGCCGGGCTATTGGCTCCACCTCGTCGCGGCCGTGTTGCCGCCATCGTCGGCCAGTCTGGTTCTGCCGCCTCTGGCTCCCCGCTGTCTCGGGTCGCTGCTGTGGTTGCTTGCCCGCCGCAGGCGTCCAGGATCCCGTCTGCCTCCTGGGCCAGCTCCCGGAACTCCTCCAGGGTGTGACACTTTTTGCCGGCCAGCGTGCTTCTCGCATGCGCCGGGAGGTTGGAGAGGAAGATGAACTGAAAAATGAAATCATCGTTGTCCAACCCTCTCAGCTGTATCATCTCCTCCATCAGGGCGCTCGGCCTGTGTCCACCTTGGTCTAGCAAAGACAGGATCCTCCTCGCCCTCACTTCAGCCGAGGGGGTGAAAAACTTGATGAGGGTGGATTTCAGCTTGCTGTACCTGTCGGTCGCGGGTGGCTGCTCCACCAAGCTTTGCACGCACCGAGCTGTGCTGTTGTCCAGTTTAGCGATGACATGGTGGAACTTAGTGTCATCCACCGTTACTCCTGCGAGCGCGAACTGCGACTCTGCTTGCAGAAACCACGACCGTGGGTTATCCTGCCAGAAATCAGGCAGCTTAACGGCCACTGCGCTCGCCAGCTCTGAGCGCTGTGAGTCCGGGACCCTGAGAATTTCTTCGTTCATTCTCAACGTCGTCAGTCACCAATGTGGGGAGACTTGAATAACGAAACCGAATTGTCTTTCATTTCAGTTTATTCAAGAAATCATTCCACTGTCTGCTCTTATTCTTGAGCAGCGAACAAAGAGGGTGAACACACCAAAGTTCTCTCATTTAAACCTTCTCACATCAAACCATTTCCCTCGCGGGGGAAATCACACATCTATATCAAAGTCTCTTTATTCACATTCATTAGCCTTTTATTTACATAACTCCCCCTTCTCTCTTCCCGAGCCTCAGTGGTCAGGAAGTCTTCTGTCCCCTGTCCTCCGCAGGGGGTCCAGGCTCTGTGGCTCCGCACCGCAGGGGGCTGGCTCTCCTTCATCGTGGTTAAATCACATATGCAGTGTCCAACATATACATGTCTCACAACACAGCCATAATGGGATACTTAAACTCCTCCACAGAAGCTTGTCCCCAACCTGGAGAAGGTAATCCACCCTTTTCTGGATGAGAATCATTGACTTGGACTTGGAAGTGCTGATTTTTATCCTGGCTGCTTTACACTGTGTAGCAAACCACCCCAGTAAGACCTGTAGGTCATTGCTCTATGAAGCCAACAGGACCACATCATCTGCAAACAGTAGGCACAAGATCTTGTGGCCACCTAATGTGACATCCTCCTTTCCTAGAAATCCTGTTCATAAAAATTTGGAACAGGATTGGTGACAAGGTCTGGTAGAGTCCAACTCTCACTAAGAACAAGTTTGACAAGAAGCAAGATGCTCGTGGGTTCAGTCCTATTCCCTGACTATCGATGACCCTTCTGTGTGGGTACTCTTGTTTCCTCCCAAAGGCCAAAGACATGCAGGTTAGGTTAATTAGGATCAGCTGGGGATTCCAAATTGTCCTTAGGTATGACTGTGAGAGTGAATGGTTGCCTGTCTCTGTGTTGGCTCTGCGATGGACTGGTGATCCGTCGAAGTGTACCCTGCGTCTTGCCCAAAGATGCTGGGATAGGCTCCAGCCTCCCCCCCCCCGCCCCGACCCAAAAAGGATGAAGTGGTTAAAGATGAATGCTTTGAAAATTTGATCCAAATTAAGATGAGTTTTTCCATTAAACTGCTTTTAAGGACCGATGGAGTTTCAGTCATTATCTTGGGCCACCATACGTACAACCAGGCATGTCCTTCAACAAGTAAGTGTTTTTATCACAGGATTTATACTGTTTAATGTAGCACTAGCCACTATTATCCTTGTGGTATGTGGGTTGGGTATAGTCACTGATTTTGGTGTTTGGGGGGCGGGGTTGACACAAAACTGTAAGCCAGTGAAAGGTTTTGTTTGTAGGAAAAAAAGTGCATAAGATACCATTTTAAACAATGTAGATTTGTTTTTATAGGGGATTTATAGCCACCGGAGTACATCTTTAAGTACTAAATTTGGCTACTCTACCCACTTGTGGTCAAGCTACAATATTGTATTGTACTCAGTGGTGTTGTGTGATAAGATAAACCTTTGCACAGCTCTGAATGTGTACATTCAGGAACATTTGATCCTGTATCTTGACAGGTCTCATATATATATATATATATATATATACTGTATATATATATATATATATATATATACACACTTGGCTGAATTGTCTGTTCTGCTTTATGTCAACTTGTAAATCTGTGAGATTTTCTAAAACAAACATGGTTAATTATTGTTTTAGTTGATGAGAGGCAATAAAGAATAACTGCCGGGAAGAGAATCTAATACCCCCTGAAGCTCCCTATTTATATTACATTAACTCAACACTGGAGCAGTTTATTTGTTAGTTTCATGGATGGATTATAAGACAATGGGCCCCTTGGCACAGATGGGGAAAAGGTGCCAGATTTCTTCCCACACTAGTAGGGTTTCATCATCTGCAGCCATCTTGTGTGTCTTTCAGCCACATTTTGCAGCTGTAACCCTTAAATCTGCTGCTGCTAGATAATTTAATAAAAATGTCCAAACTTCAACATTTGGTTACAGTTTGCATAGATCCCAGGTAAGACTATTATTACTGTTATTTATTTATTACACTTTCAGGTTTATTCTATCCAGGGCTGTTTCTAGCTTTTTTGGGGCCCTATGCAAGCTTGTGTTTGGGGTCCCCTGTTTTAGTAATGGAGCAGAGTTCAAATCCTTTAAAAGGAGAGAAACAAAATCTTTCCCTTCCTAACAAAAACTTGGGTTATTGCCTAGATAAACATAAAAATTAGATCATTACTTGCATACATACTGTACAAATTTGAGAAAAAAATTGCAAAAAGATGAAAATTTACAAGACAAAATTTGCAAATTTACAAAAAAGTCACAAATTTACACAAAAAAATGTAGCAAACTTACAATAAAAAATTGAAAGTTTATGAGACAAAAGCTGCAAATTTAGTGGAAAAGTTTAAATTGCAAAATTATGAGAACAGTTAATTTGGAAGGAAAAAATTAAGAAATGAGTATCAATGAGAAAAAAGTTGCAAATTCAAAAAGTCAAAAAATTTAAGACAAAAATCACAAATTTGAAAAAAAAGAGTAGGCGATTTATGTGAAAATAGTTACAAATTCATCAGAAGAAAGTTGCAAATTTATGAGGACAAAAAGTACCAAATATGAGAAAGTCACAAATTTACAAGAAATCCATAACTGTACCAGCAAAAAATTGCAAATTTACAAGAAAAAAGTAGTAAATCTATAAGAAAAAAATTGAAGGTAATTTTAAAAAAAAATGTTAAGGGTGAACTTGTAGCTGGGAGGCCCCCTAGTAGTGATGTAATGTTCATGAATGATTCGTTTGAATGTACTAGTTCTTATGGGTAAACATACTATACTGAAACACTTAACCCTTAACTGTACTGAATCACCTAAGCTGGGTTTATGCTTCACCCCGAGCACAAGCTCTGCTCCCTTTAGCTGCCTCTCAGTTCAGTGGCCATCGCCCACTCAGTTCAGCCAACTTTCAGTTCAGTAAATGTACTGGTGAGTAGCGAACGAACCCCGCCCACTCCACTGAGATGCATTTTTCAGTTCAATGAGTGGTTGGCAGTTGGAGCTCCAGTACAGCACTGAGGGATTCGGTGAACGAATATTTCGAACAGATTTTGTTAGTGTACGAACAGGATTGAATCAGTACAGTGATCCCTCGCTACTTCGCGCTTCACCTTTCGTGCCCTCAGTGCATCGCGGATTTTTCAAAAATATTCATCAAAAATTCAAAATTGAGAAATAATGGACGGGCGCTAGCAGAAGGCAGGGAGACTACATTAGAACATCAGGTATCAACACGGAGAGCCCGCACAACTCAAAAATCCACCTCTCTGTTTGCTGTTCTCGTGTTGGCTCGGCTCGGAAATCTCGCAAGCTGATTGGCCGAGACGTTTCACCCACCTTCTCTCCCTGCCGAACGCCCATGCAGTGAAGGAAGACCGCATTCATTGCTCTTTATCGCTCGTGTCGAACTTTTTGCTGTTCTCTTGTGCCATTTTGTGCGAAATAGTCTTCCCGTCGAGCCACTACGCCGCCTCCTGCAGCTTCTCCAGCTCTATCGAAAGCTGCCCTCGACGATCCTGCGCCTCTAGCACCTCACGATGAGGCGTCACCTGAGGAGCAGTAAAGCTCTCATTAACCTGTGCAGTAAATCATCTTCATCTTGAGTTACGTATCATGTTATAAGAATAAAAAAGTTCTAAAAACATATTTATGTACACTTTATTTACATCTACGTATGTATGTACACTTACACACACACACACACACGTATCATATGAGAGAGAGAGTGAGAGAATGAACGTACGTATTATTTATGGGTGACGTCATTAGGGGTGACGCTACTTCGCGGTTTTTCACTTTTCGCGGTCGGTTCTGGAACCCATTAACCGCGATAAGTGAGGGATCACTGTACATTTCAGTAAACTGTGGATCCCATCACTACCCCCTAGTGTCTGAGAGGGCCTGTAGCAATTGTGTACTGTCAAAGCTGTTTCCTCCATACGGCAGTGTACGCAAATGCTAGGGGCCACAAAGTGAGATACTGGGGGCCTTGTATCACTGCCATAGCCCTTATACTCATGGTGCAACAAAGCTGCAATGGTGCATAAAAGTTGAAACTCAATGATGTTATCGTCCAAACCTTGGACATATATACAACAGTAACATAGAGTACAGTTAAACTAAGGATATGATGCTTAATTTCCAGCATTTAACATGTCCCATCACCTGTAAAAGATGCTGAGAAATTGGGAAGCCTGTTTTATTCTTGTGTACCAGACTGATGGACTAGGGGGCCCGAAAGAGCAATTTTGTATAGGGCACCCCACAACCAGAAAACGACCCTGCGTACGCTGCTGTATAACCAGAAATGCTCAGATTTTATGAACAGCAAAATTCAGACAGTGGTTTACAACATAATAAAACAGCAATGAGTTAAAAATGGACACACACACATCCAGTTGTTCAAAACCTTTTCTGTATAAAAATGCTTCAAAAGGCTGCTTGAATGAATCCACACTGTCTGCAAGTCCTTGGGGAGGCCATTAGAAAGTCTAGGGGACATGGTAAACGTAGTGTCAGTCCTCTTGTGTAACTTTGATCTGGGGATGGCCAGAAGCTCCAGATGGGAGGATTGAAGAGTCCTTCTTGTGGAGTACGACAGAGTAAGGGCAAATACAGCCTGTAGGCTGCAACTTGAGTGTCGACTGATTGTATAAACGATAGACTCATAAAATCAACCCTACACATACAGTATTTAGTAGCTATAGAGATTAGTATGAGCAGAATACTATTAGGGCATACACACACAACATCCTGAGTGCTAAATGGACTAACTTAAGTCAAAGTGAACATACTCCACATGCGATTTTTGGGCTTTTAAATGTTGGCTATCGGTGCATTGGCAGAGTGAGAGATGGGAACTTCTGCTGCTTAAACAGACCAGCAAATTGGTCCCAACCTGCAAACCGTATTTGTCTACAAGCCCACCTAAATATAACAGGCCTGTTTTCACCTGTGTTTTCCTCAAAACATAAGACCTTCCATTGTCTCTAAATACTGTATAATGAGAATATTCAAACGTACATGCACCCAGGGAAGGGTGTGGTGTAATTATTTTTCATTGTTTGAGTAATTACCACAGGCAAGGTGGTCATGTTTTCGCCTTTGATTGTTTCTGCAGCGTAAATGGAAAAATACATTAATGGATTTTGATTACATTTTCAGGAGAGGTTTGAAATGGACCAATCAGTTCATTTTTTTTGAGCTTTGAATGACTATCAGCACCCAGTTCAATTAATTTGGAAATCAAGTCCAATCAAATCAAGTCCAGCCAATATAACCCCCCAACCCCCTGTAACAGTTGAGTGCTTGCTGTGACATTGGCCACGGTTACATGGGCAAAAATGTAATCAATCTGATTACAATTCAGATCAGAATTTTACTGTTTACATGGATCCTGAAAAAGCTGATCCGATTAGGACGTGCGTTTCCATGTGTCACGTTTGAAAGGAATAAATCATTTTAACATGTGCACGTCGACATTTCGACATTCCGAAAATAGTAGAAGAAGAAGCAACTTCCAGTGTTAGCAAGCCCCACTTCATGTCGAAATTGACCTGTATTGTGTTATTCAGACTGTACTTTTGCTTCTGCTGGTCTCCGTAATGAAGCTACAAGTACATACTTCTGCATATGACGAACAGAGGGAGACAGCAGGACGATATAGACCAGTTTTGTTTTACTCCCGCTATGTTTTCCGCTAGCTGCTGCTAAGGTAGAAATACGCCACGTCGACGTGCGGCTGGTGTACAGACATGCGTAGTAAACATATTTTCTGCCCTACATTCAGACGAAGTGTTTTCATGTGCACCATTTGGATTAACAATCGGCGTAACCTACCCCTCTCAATCGGAATGAAATTTTGATCCGAATGAGCGTGATCGGGTTAGAACATTCAGATTGGCGTGTTTATATGAAGCATTTTTATTCCGATCAGGCTTTTAATCCGGTTACTTGTGTCCATGTAAACATAGCCATTGTTGTACTTCCTGGAGTTACCACAAGATGGCAGCTCCCTGTTGTATCAGAAGTCAGAGTTCACTCTGTGAGAGCGGTGCTCTGCTCGACATTCAGAGGACTCTCTCTCTCTTCCGTAACACGAGGTGATGTAGGCTGTGCTCCATATGCTGCACTGTTCGTATATGACAGAAACGTATATGTAGAGCTGTGCAGACCTGGCTTGATATGGTTGATATTTTTTCTTTTATTGTAGACTAAAGTGTCAGTGTGGAAACCACCGTCTATGTTGTTGTTTCTGAGCTCAGCTAGCTATCTGAAGGCTTGTGCTCGTTAGCCACCTGCCGCTAGCTTTCTCCACCTATTCCACCACACCGTTACAGCTGGCGCTCGAACATTGTGCTGGACTGTACATTATTACTGGACCTCTCCTCAGTGCCATTATTACAGCGCTGTCACGATTAAATGTTGAGAGGACCAGACTTTTCTACATTCTGCTAAAGCCCCACGGTGAAGTACAACATGAATCTACATCTTACGGTTACTAACTATATAGCCTGCACTTATATAGCGCTTTTCTAGTCACAAAGACCACTCAAAGCGCTTTCACTAATACTAACCCTCTATTCTAAGGGCCTATAGGAAACAGATATCTAGGGACAATTTAGAACAGCCAATTAACCTAACATGCATGTCTTTGGATTGTGGGAGGAAACTGGAGCCCCCGGAGTAAACCCACGCAGCACAGGGAGAACATGCAAACTCCACACAGAAAGGTTCCAACCCCTGCCAACCCGGGGATTCGAACCAGGAACCTTCTAGCTGTAAGGCAACAGTGCTAACCACTGCACCTAAGGAGGGGAGGAAATGTGGTGTGTGTATTAAGGGCACCTTATTGTGAAGTGCAGTGTAGTGACGTGCACTTCCTGTTACACCCAGACTCTTCATGCCCGACGCCCGTACGCTGTTCTACAGACTTCACTTCACCACTGTGGTCAGGAATATTCCCAAGATTTAACCCTTGTCTCCGTTTCCCTGCCATGGAAATCTCGTTAAGTGGAAGTTTTCCACTTTTTACGTACAAATTTGCCCATTGTGAAACTAACGTTGCCCTGGAGCCGTGTAAGGATGTAGACATTAAAAACTACTTCAGCGCATTTTCTGAAGTGTGTACCTTGGATTATCCTTTTGAAAAAGACCTGTGTGTGATATTGTGTTCTGGCACCTTATTGTGAAGTGCAGTGTAGTGATGTGCACTTCCTGTCACGTCACTGCACCACCCTATAAATACTAGAGGGCATCCATATTGATGCCTCTTTTGACTGGTGCTCTCTGCCAGGTGCCTGCTGTGTAACCACTGTTCAACATCATTAAATAAAGCTGTGTTCATCCAGTCATCTTGCCTCATCCTTCAGCTAGGTATTTTACCATACATAACATTTGGCGATTGAGGATTAACTCATGGAGGCATGCATCACACCACTTCGCCCCTTCTTCGAGCTCCCGGGTGAGCTGCTGGTGCCTTGGCTGATGTGGCTTGAGGCTTTCCAAACGTACATCGCCGCGCTCAACCTGGGTAAGCTCGACAAGCTAAGAGCATGTGCGCTACTTGTTCACAACCTGGGTATTGAAGGCCAGTGAGTCCTGCGCACACTCAGAGCTTCAGACTCTTTTGAAGACGTCATGGAGCTGCTAGCCAAACATTTTCATATCGCAGACAGTGTGACTGTCCGGAGGATTCGTTTTCAGCAGCAACATCAGCAGGTAGGTGAGCCTATTCATCAGTTTGTTGCCGACTTGAGGCAGCTAGCTAGCGAGTGTCGCTTTGGGCCATTGGAAGATGAAATGGTACGTGACCATCTCGCAGAGCACACATGCAACGGCACATTGCGGGCTAGGCTACTCAGTTCCCAGTAATTTAATATTAGCCAAAGCTGTCAAACTAGCTCTCCAGCTGGAGACCACAGACAAGCTAGCTTCGGAGCTAACCTGGCACCAATCACAGTGGCCGCCGGAGCCTCCTGCTGCGGCAAATGTTGCGGACTCAGATAGCGGGGATAGCTTGGACAACAGTACTACGGAAGCCAACGCTGCCAGCCGAAATTCTGCCCTGAGAAAACCCTTGTGCAAGGGTTGTGGGTCCTCAAAGCACCGCAATAAGGCTAAGGACTGCCCGGCAAGGGGAGCACGTTGTAGCAGATGTGGATGCTTGAACCATTATGCTAGAGTGTGCCGTAAATCTGAACCGGAGAGCCCACAGAAGAAATCACTCCACCCACCCCGACGACCATCCATACGGTGTCCCCCAGCACAAACTGGTACACTTTTTCCACAGTGGAATTAGATGGCGTAGAGGTGCCACTGCTGCTCGACACGGGAGCAAAGGGGTCGTTGCTGAATAGGGCCACAGTGAAGAAGTTTTTCCCCCACTACATGATTACAGGTAACCCGGCACTCTTGTATGGTTATGGAGGTGGCAGGCTGTGCACAGTTGGGACTTTGGAGTTAATGGTCCGGTACAAGTCTGCAAAGATGGTTGACTTCACGTTCCATGTGTCAGCGTGAGGCGATAACATCATGGGCTGTGATTTGTTTTATGGACTGGGTTTCACCATAAAAGATGATGCTGGGAACGAATGGTTGGGTTGTGGACAGTGGAACCCTCTGGTTCCGGTGGTCAATGAGGACGTTGTGTGGGACGAAGAGCTAACTGACACCACAGCGGTCAAGCAGGACCAGCCTCACTCAGGTGTCAGCCTCACTCAGGTCTCAGGGCCGGTGCTCGGAATATGGTAGAGGGGGGTACCGAGCGTGGTGGTGAGGCACCTGTGCCAGCAAGTGGCACCGATGTGCTCACCCCAGATGCCTCTGGAGCTTGGCCACAGGGGGATGGAGGGTCTGCAGCTACGATGGTGAATGCTACAACGGTTTTAGTAGAGGTTGGGGCCAGACCAACGAGCACGGTGGAACCGCGTGCTTAGCACCATTTTAGACCAAGCTGAGCCCCACTGAGGGTTATGGACTTGGTTCGGTTCAAGGTGAAAAATGTCCACAGCGAAGATGGGCCAGATGACAGCCAACTAAACATCATGAGTGTCTGCGCACAGTGGCTAAGCGGGGCGCAGCATACTTCAAGCTGTCCAATGGCTCAGTGAGGCACGCCAGTCAGCTTCGGCGTGTCCGGGAAGAGGCTTCAGGTGACGGGGCTGGACGTGAGCGAGGGTCGGTGGTGAAGGAAAGAGGTGCTTTCCTCCGTAAGATCAGCCCTCGTCCCGAGGACCTGCTGCTTCCAGGGGTGCGCTTGCTGAGGGGCTGCCCTGCCCCCCCCCCCCCCGTGCCAGTTGTACTCCTCCTGCCCAAGGAACAGTGCTGTAAATATGTGTGCTGATAGTTCTGATGGTTTTTTTTGTATGTATGTTGTAAAATGGGATTATTTTGTGTATCCTTTTTAGTTTAGGAGCATGGTATGTAATTTTAGTTTGTATATGGACTCTTTTAGTTTATTGGGTGGCAGAATAATCCACCCTACCGTGTGGGCTGCACGGTAGTCCACCCTTCAGCCCTGTTTTAGGTTATGTTGTGTGAATGTGTTATGCCATTTTAGTACATTGGTTTTCGTTATGTTGGTGTGTGATTCAGGTCCCAAATTGGAGAGGGTCTTAATTGTGTGTGTGGTTTTGGACTTTTCTAAGGGGGGGAGGAAATGTGATGTTGTGTTCCAGCACCTTATTGTGAAGTGCGGTGTAGTGACGTGCACTTCTTGTCACGTCACTATACCGTGACGTCACTGCACCGCCCTGTTAATACCAGAGGGCATCCATATTGCAGCCTCTTTTGACTGGTGCCCTCTGCCAGGTGCCTGCTGTGTAACTGCTGTCCAACGTCATTAAATAAAGCTGTGCTTGTCCATTCATCTTGCCTCATCCTTCACCCTGGTATTTTACCATACATAACACTGTGCAATGCCGTGGATGTATGGATAGTTTCTCTTTTCTTTTGGAATTAAGGAGTTTTGCGTGGAAGCCGGATCTCAGTGACTCTTTAAGTTTCATTTTTGCCGTGCGTCGTGGACCCTTTTTCCTTCATCACAACGAACAGACTGGACTGTGTGAGTAAGAGACTCAGGTTGTGTAGTGATACATGGTAACTGTGGAAAAAAAAGACACGAAAATTGTTCATTTCATCTGGTTATCTGTTTAAAAAAAAAAACGGCTTATTTCTCACTGTGCTTTGGCCATGAAGTAAGTAAGTAGTGACTGTGCCTTACAGTGATCAAACATTCAGATGTATTTTTTTTTCTTTTATGACTTTTCTGGGTGAAATTTTTACGTTTTGCGTATGTGGAAATCATGCAGTTTGCTCATAATTCAGAATGAAATTTCTGCTAGTAAATTTTGCTTAACTACAACTTGAACAGCAACATATTTTGCTCTCAATTATCATATTGTGCTGAATGTAAAGTTAATTCACAATTTTGAAGTGTTTTTGCATAATGGCCTCCCACCCAGACGCATGCACCAATGACTTTGACTCAGACTATGACCTGGACCTCATATCTCTGCCAGTACGCACTGTTTCTCAACCAATGACTGAGGACCTTGGACAACAGGTACATTGTGGAGAGAGGAATAACCAGGCAGAGCGGTCCAGAACAAAGCAGGCTTTATTAATCTCTCTCTCTCACATCATCCAGAATCACAAGCATCAGAAAAAGGGGAACAGGTCGCAGGCATCTCTCCCTTTATAGCCTACGACCCACTCAGTCACCTGTGGTGCTGCAGTAACATGAAAGACTTTGCAATTCCCATTCTCTTTGTCACTGTTTGCATCAACACACCAACCCCCGCATCAACACACAAACCCCCCATGACGATTCTCCTTGTCCTTCCGTTTGAGTGGAAACATACTGACATACTGAGTGGGTTCTCACACTGCGCCCCCCCCCCCCCAAGAAACTCAGACCAAGCCTTAACCCTCATGTCCTTTGAGCTTCAGCCTACGTCCATAGTGGCTGTAATGGGGGGTCTGCGGCTCCGAGGCACTGCTGTGCCGGTGGGGGGCTCTTGGGAGTGCGTCAGTCTGTGGGGGGACATTGGGAGGGGGGAAAACATCTTTAGCATGCCATTGTGACTGATCTGACGAGTCATTTACCTGGGGAGTTCTCAGTGGGGGTCGTCCGCGGAGAGGAGCCCGGGCCAACACCACCTGCTCGTCTGCTAAAACGAAAGCGGGCTTAAGCCTGTCTGTACAGACTGTTTCCCTGCGTCCCCCCAAGTCTAACACAAAATGTTTCTCCCTGGGTTCCAGCACTCTGAACGGGCCATCGTAGGGCGGTCCGGTGGGCATCATGCCTGACAAATACGAACGCTGCGTCCTTCAAGGCCTTGGGCACAAAAATGCGTGGAAAACAGTGGTGGACTGGACCGGGTACCGTCCCTGCCACTACACTATGCAGTGAAAGCGGGGATGGATCAGTGTTCAGGGCGGGGCTGTCCAGCAAAAATTCCCCTGGGAGCCGCAGCGGCTGGGAAAAAAACAGCTCTGCTGGGGAGGCTGCTAAATCCTCCTTCGGTGCTGAACACAACCCTAATAGAACCCACGGCAACCGGTCCACCCAATTTGTATCCGTAAGCGAAGCCCTGAGTGCTGCTTTAAGCAACCTATGGAAACGCTTGCATAACCCATTGGCCTGGGGGTTGTACATGGTCGTGCGATGAAGTGTGACGCCCAGGCTCCGGGCCATGGTGGACCAGAGGTCGGAAACAAACTGCGGGCCCCGATCGGACGTGATATCTGAAGGGGCGCCGAAACATGCCACCTATGTTGTCAAAAAAGTGCGTGCAACGTCTGCGGACGCGGTGGAAGTGGACCGCACCACTGCTTTGGGCCAGCGCGTGGTGCAGTCCACCACTGTCAAGAGGTGCGTGAACCCCTGCGATGGCGGGAGGTAGCCCACGAGGTCCACGTGAACATGGTCAAACTGCCTACCCGGGATATGGAATGGCTTCAAAGGGGTCTTTGTGTGCCTGTGCACTTTGGCTTGCTGGCACGCTACGCAGGCTGCAGCCCACTCTGTCACCTGTTTGCGCAGGCTCGGCCGGACGAACTTTGCTTCCACCATTTTGACTGACGCGCGCACTCCTGGGTGCGCCAGGGAGTGAACCGACTCAAAAACGCGGTGGCGCCAAGCGCATGGGACCACCAGGCGTGGGCGGCCCATGGAGACATCACAGATTTGGGGGGGAGGCGTCTTGCAGTACTGTGCTCTCCAGCCTTAATCCTATTGGTCCAGACTGGAGCGCGCAAACGTCCGCATCGCCGATCTGCTCAGTGGCCATGGCCGTGTAATCGATCCCCACGTAGACTGGGGCCACTAATGCACGCGAGAGGCAGTCCGCCACCACATTGAGTTTACCAGCCACATGCTGAATGTCGGTTGTAAACTCCGAGATCGCGGCCAGCTGTCTCTGCTGCCGGCCCGACCATGGTTCCGAAACCTTGGCCATAGTGTACGTTAGCAGCTTGTGGTCCACAAACGCAGTGAAGGTGCGCCCTCCCAGCCAGAACTGGAAATGGTGTATGGCCAGGTGGAGAGCCAGTAACTCCCTGTCAAACGTGCTATATTTACGCTCACTGTTGCGCAAAGACCTGCTAAAAAAAGCAAGCGGCTGGCAAGAACCTGCGACACGCTGCTCCACTACGGCCCCTATGGCCATGTCCGATGCGTCGGTAGTGAGCGCTATCCGAGCTGCCAGGTCCGGGTGCACCAGCAGTGCGGCGTTCGCCAGGGCTGTTTTAACCTCGGAAAACGCCTGCTCTCGCTCAGGAGTCCAGTCGACTCTGTCCGCCGGCTTCTGTTTCTTAAGCACGGTGTACAACGGCTGCATGAGGTGGGCTGCGCGGGGGAGGAAACGGTTGTAAAAGTTAACCATTCCCAAAAACTCCTGCAGCGCCCTGACCGTCTGAGGCCGGGGAAAATTTGCCACTGCGCGCACTTTGTTCAGTAAGGGAATCACGCCCTCCGGTGAGATGCGGTGGCCCAAAAATCGATTCCCGTCATCCCGAACTGGCACTTTGCCGGGTTGATTATTAATCCGTGCTCCTCCAACCTCTGGAAAACTGTCCTGAGGTGAGCTACGTGTTCGTCCTCAGACACGCTGACCACCAGGATGTCATTCAGGTAGACGAACACAAACAGCAGATCGTGCAACACCGCATCCATCATGCGTTGGAATGTCTGCGCCGCACCTTTTAACCCGAAAGGCATGCGTAAAAACTCAAAAAGACCAAACGGGGTTATTACTGCCCCCTTAGGTATGTCCTCAGCGCGCACCGGGACCTGGTGGTAACCATGGACCAGGTCTATCTTGGAAAAAATGCATGCTCCGGTGAAGTGAACAGAAAAATCCTGAATATGGGGGATCGGGTAGCGGTCGTGCGCTGTGGCGTTGTTCAATCTGCGGAAATCTCCACACGGTCGCCACGATCCCTTGACTTTAGGAATCATATGTAGCGGGGATGCCCATGGGCTGTTTGAGCGTCTGATGATGCCCAACATTTCCAAGTTGGCAAACTCCTCGCGCTCTATGGCCAGTTTAACTGCATCCAGGTGCCGAGGTCGTGCGAAAATGGGCGGCCCCATGGTGGTAATGAAGTGCTCCACCCCGTGTTTAGTGACGGTCGCCGAAAAAGTCGGGACCGTGAGTGCTGAGAACTGGGTGAATAGTATATGGAACTTACCCCCTGGAGCTGTGACGTTGGCTAGCATTGTGGGCCCGGCTCCTCTAGCTGTACAGGGGAGAGAATCAGAAGACATTGCATTAATAAGGCATCCGTTAGCCACATCGACTAGTAGACCGTGTGCACACAAAAAATCAGCACCCAAAATGGGGACGCTGCATGCCGCTATGACGAATGTCCATTGGTATGTATGGCCGTGCAAGGATACAGTCAGTGTCCTCTCACCAAAAGTCTTAATGTCTGAGCCGTTTGCGGCCGTCAGGTCGGGGCCGCTAGTTCCCGCCAGCCGGTCTGCGTAGCACGGTAGGATGAGACTTTTTTGGGAGCCGGGGTCCACGAGGAACTGTCTCCCCGAGCGTGAGTCTGTCACATAGAGCAGCTTGCTCGCTTCACCGGCAGTCGCAGCTGCTACCGACTGCTGGCCATGGCGTTTCCCGAGTGCTTGAATTGGCACGGTGGCACGCATTGCGTGTGTCCTCTCCAAAATGGCTGTGGTAGAAGCACAGTGTGTCTCTCCGGTGCTTCTTGGCTTCTGCTGCAGCCACCGTCGTTGGCTCCTCGGCCCCACTGGCCATCTCGCTGGGTTCCGACGCCGCTGCGTTCACTGCGAGGGCTCTGGTGGTGAGGATTATCTGACCCGCCTCTTGCGCTAGCGCCCGGTAGTTGCGCGTGGCCAGCAGCGGCAAATTGGCAAGGACCGCCCTGGCTGCCGTCGGGAGTTTCCGGAGGAAAAGGTGGGCAAAGAGGAAATGCCCGTCATCTGTGCCCATCAGCGCCAACATCTTCTCCATTAACTTGACCGCCGACCCGTCTTCCAACTCGGAGCGCGTCAAGAGCCTTTCCGCTCTCTCGCAGTCTGAGAGCGTATAGTGCTGGGTCAGCGCGGTTTTGAGAACCTCGTATTTGTCGTGGGCTGGGGGCCGTTGGAGCAGGCTCGCCACCTGCTGAGTTGTGCGTGTGTCCAATGCTGCAACCACGTAGTAGTATCTGGTGTCATTTGCCATTATTCCCCGGAGTGCGAACTGGGCCTCGGTGTGGAGAAACCAAGACTTCAGGTCGTGTAGCCAAAAGTCTGGGAGTTTGACCGAAATGGCGCACGCGTTGCCGGCACCTCCAGTCCAGGTCGTCTCCGGGGTGTTCGCCTCGAGTTCCATTGTACGTCAAGGGTCACCAGTGTGGAGAGAGAAATAACCAGGCAGCGCGGTCCAGAACAAAGCAGCCTTTATTAATCTCTCTCTCTCACATCATCCAGAATCACAAGCATCAGAAAAAGGGGAACAGGTCGCAGGCACCTCTCCTTTTATAGCCTACAACCCTCTCAGTCACCTGTGGTGCTGCAGTAACATGAAAGACTTTGCAATTCCCATTCTCTTTGTCACTGTTTGCATCAACACACCAACCCCCGCATCAACTCACAAACCCCCCATGACGATTCCCCTTGTCCTTCCGTCTGAGTGGAAACATACTGACATACTGAGTGGGTTCCCACAACATGTCTTAAAAGCAGAGGTTGAAAGATTATGAGTATGTCTTCAGGATTCACTGGACCTGCAGCGCAGCATGCTTAATCTGTGGGACCAGAAAAATAAGAAAGAATCCACTTCGCCCACAACCCATTCAGTTACTTTTCCCATGGTCACATTTACTCCATTCACACCTGCTGTGGCTACAGGACAGTGGACATGAGAGCTCATCCTGGATCTCATGTGGGACATGCTAGCTCTTTCTTACAACCACATTCACTTGATCTTAACAACACATCCAGGGTGATAGCTGCTGCTTTACACCATGCCAAGTCAGAACCCCCTGTTTGCTGGTGATACCAAAGTGCACCCAGAAGATTGAGATAGAGATCCTCACTAAACCTTTCTGACATGCAAATGCTGAACAAATTGCCACATTTCCTTGCACAAGAGCCCAGTAAATGGTTTATGGCACTCAGCTCGCATGTTGTCTCATGGCCTCAATTCTGCCAGCTCTTCAGGACTGTTTTTCTGCCTTCTGACAACCAAGAGCGTGTTCTTAGAGGCATTCTCGACCGCATGTAGGCACCTGATGAGCTCCTTCCTACATTTGTAGCCCACATGGTAGGTGAGTTCAATAAATTGAAGAGCCTGCCACCAGAGCAGGAACAAATTGAACTGATAAACACTCTCTTGAGAAATACAGAGTTGCACTCTATGGCACGCCTACCCACTCAGTGATGGACTTATTACTGCGTGCTCATGAGCTCAATGCTATCCTTGGACTGGGTGGCCACCAGTCTCCTCCAGTGCCTTTCAGAGGAAACCAGAAAAGTGAGGCACACTGTTTCAAATGTTCTCGGCTAGGTTTCAAAACTTGCACTTGTCCAAACTGTAACACTCAACCCCATGCGACTTCTTCCCCAGCTCCCTCCCTGCAAACACCAATAACTCCAGACCCAGGTGAGCCAAGACCTAATACAGATTCTTTACATATCGACACCCCACCATTTCCCAAGCAGCTGGGAAACTCCAAGGGGGAAGGACATTTCGCAGAGGTAATCCTCCCTCCAGACATTAATTCGACCTCTCCACACCCAAGTCACACACGCTCAAATCCAGTCCCCTCACACCCAAGCCCCAAATACCCTGCACACACAAGAACCACATTTTCTAGGCCATGTGGAGGACACACATTCACCAGTCCACTGGAACACACCTCTAAGAACCAAAGTGAAGTTTAATAGTAGATCTGTGGAGGCCACTCTTGACACAGGTGCTTCCCTTTCAATAGTACAAGCAGACCTTGTACAGGTCAATGGCACATACCCCAGCAAAACTGGTCAATGGCAAGGTCCACCAGTGAGTCTTGCAGATAATGCCCCGTGCACTCCTGACAGCATAACATGGCTCTCATTTGGCTTCTTGAACAAAAACTTTTACCAGCGTTATGCTATAATACATAATCTGTCATCTCCTTTCATCTTAAAGGTGCATTTAGACCAAATGCAAGCGGGCGACTTTTTCGCACGGTGTGATCACATTATAACGCAAAGTAAACACGCGAATAGATGTGAATTCACGGTCTGAGTGAGATGCAGACAGGCAAAGTGGCCTTTACAACTTCTGCAGCAGTGTTCAACCTACTGTGGAAATCCCCAAAATAACGTCATGTTTTAGGTTTACATTATCCAACGGGGAGCTCACCAGAAAAAGTTGTCCCTGTCTCCAAAATTTTACAAGATGATGAGTGTTTCCGTTGCTAGCCTTGTTAGCACGTCCGTGGGTAAATAACTCCGACATCCCGATTTAGCTGAAAAGCTCCCGGTCCTCCTGTTTCCAGGTGAGTGGCAGTCTCATTTTTAAACTAGTTTACTCTGCAATGGTGATACTTTTACTCCGGTGATGGCAGAATCTCAAAGCTAGCATATTACCTCAGACGTGAAAGCACGAATGTGCAATTTCGCGTGTACTCGCCTCTTTCCATTCATTTTGTATGGATTCGTGCCTGTAACTATCCTGATTCCCTCTAGTACAGTATTGGTGGATGATACCCCCATTCTCATCTGGAAGAGGAATTGGTCAACAAAGCTGAACACTTTATAGTTAAGGACAGCATCATGTCCCTGGATACCTTACAGTCTTCTCTATCAAACAAAGTTGATGAAGCAAACCTTCAACATGGGCAAAAGTCAGCTATGCTGGATCTTCTCACCAGGATCGACGGCATGTTACAAACTTCTCTGACTAAACATGTACAGTGGTGTGAAAAAGTGTTTGCACCCTCCCTGATTTCTCATTTTTTGTTTGTCACACTTAAATGTTTCAGATCATCAAACAAATTTAAATATTAGATAAAGATAACACAGGTAAACACAGAATGCTGTTTTTAAATGAAGGTGTTTATTATTAAGAGTAAAAAAAAATCCAAACCTACATGGCCCTGTGTGAAAAAGTGATCCCCCCCCTCCGCCCAAAAACATAAATTAACTGTGGTTTATCACATCTTTGGAAAACTTGAGTTCAATTTCTGTAGCCAAACCCAAGCCTGATTACTGCCACACCTGTTCTCAATCAAGAAATCACTTAAATAGGACCTGCCTAACAAAGTGAAGTAGACCAAAACATCCTCAAAAGTTAGACATCATGCTGTGATCCAAAGAAATTCAGGAACAAAGGAGAAACAAAGTAATTGAGATCTATCAGTCTAGAAAGGGTTATAAAGCCATTTCTAAAGCTTTGGGACTCCAGCGAACCACAGTGAGAGCCATTATCCACAAATGGCAAAAACATGGAACAGTGGTGATTCTTCCCAGCAGTGGCTGGCCAACCAGAATTACCCCAAGAGCACAGCGACGACTCATCCAAGAGGTCACAGAAGACCCCACAACAACATCCAAAGAACTGCAGGCCTCACTTGCCTCAGTTAAGGTCAACATTTATGACTGCACCATAAGAAAGAGACTGGGCAAAAATGGCTTGCATGGCAGAGTTCCAAGACAAAAACCACTGCTGAGCAAAAAGAACATCAAGGTTCAACTCAGTTTTGCCAGAAAACATCTTGATGATCCCCAAGACTTTTGGAAAAATACTTTGTGGACTAACGAGACAAAAACTAAACTTTTTGGAAGGTGTGTGTCCCATTACGTCTGGCATAAAAGTAACACAGCATTTCAGAAAAGGAACATCATACCAACAGTAAAATATGATGGTTGTAGTGTGATGAGCTGGGGCTGTTTTGCTGCTTCAGGACCCGGAAGACTTGCTGTGGTAAATGGAACCATGAATTCTGCTATCTACCAAAAAATCCTGAAGGAGAATGTCCAGCCATTAAGCTGAAGCAGACTTGGGTTCTGCAGCAGGACAATGATCCAAAACACACCAGCAAGTCCACCTCTGAATGGCTTAAGAAAAACAAAATGAAGACTTTGGAGTGGTCTAATCAAAGCCCTGACCTGAATCCGATTGAGATGCTGTGGCATGACCTTAAAAAGGCGGTCCATGCTCGAAAACCCTCCAATGTGGCTGAATCACAATTCTGCAAAGATGAGTGTGCCAAAATTCCTCCACAGAGCTGTAAAAGACTCATTGCCAGTTATCCAAAAGCTTAATTACAGTTGTTGCTGCTAAAGGTGGCCTAACCACTTATTAGGTTTAGGGGGCAACCACTTTTTCACACAGGGCCATGTAGGTTTAGATTTTTTTCCCTTAAGAATAAACAACTTCATTTAAAAACTGCATTTTGTGTTTACTTGTGTTATCTTTGTCTAATATATAAATTTGTTTGATGATCTGAAACATTTAAGTGTGACAAACATACAAAAAAAATGAGAAATCAGGAAGGGGGCAAACACTTTTTTACACCACTGTAATTGACATGGGCGATGCAATGCCTGTCAGTCTCCCACCTTATCGCACATCCCCTACAAAGAAGCGTGTCATTGAGGAACAAGTGCAGCAGATGCTACATGACGGCTTCATTGAACCATCGACAAGCCCATTGGCTGCCCATCTTGTCATTGTAAACAGGCCCGGTACAGACCACAAGCTTTGTGTGGATTTCCGAGGTTTAATTCAGATCACTCGAAAATACTCATATCCGCTACCACAAGTTCATGAGTTACTTGACTTTTTGGCAAGAGGACGTTTCATTATGACACTAGACTTAGCTCGAGGATACTGGCAAGTGGCAGTTGCAGAGGATTCCAGACTAAAAATGGCCTTTGTTTCCCATTGTGGCCTTTTCCAGTTTCGTGTGCTCCCCTTTGGACTCTGCAATGCCCTTGCAACGTTTCAGAGACTAATAAACAGTGTCCTCACTGGTCTCATCTACAAAACTTGTGCAGTGTATCTAGACGACGTTGTTGCATCTCCCATCTTTGAACAACACTTGACTGATTTAGAGGAGGTGCTCAACAGACTGAAAAAGGCTGGTCTGTCTCTGAAACTCAAAAAATGCCAATTCTGCCTGAGTGAGCTCACCTTCCGTGGCCATCACACCTTCTGGAATAAAATCTGACTCAGACAAAGTAAAAGCTGTGATGGATTTCAACGCCCCATCCAATGTCAAACAAGTGAGGCAATTCTTTGGTCTGACAGGATACCACTGTCATTTTGTCCAGAACTACGCCTGCCATGCAGAGCCCCTTCATGTACTCACCATAAAAGATGCAGATTTTCAATGGGACGACAAATAAAGAGCCATGGAAAGGTTGAAAATATCCATCACATCAGCACCCATGTTGAGATTCCCTGATTTCATGTGCTCATTTTTTATCCATGCTGATGCTTGTGACCTTGGCCTTGGCACAGCTCTAATGCAGAAAGATGAGGAGGATAAAGAAGTAGACCAACAACCATACTCTACTTCAGAGAAAGAGTGTCTCGCTGTGATTTGGGCTCTTGAACATTTCAGACCCTACGTTGAGGGCATCTATGGCACTATCTTCACAGATCACAACAGCCTTAGATGGCTGATGTTTCGTCCAAACCCTTCTCGCCACCTAGCCCGTTGGTCCCCCAGACTTCAAGATTTTGACTTCACTATTGTTCACAAACCTGGCACACACAACAGAGTGCCTGACGCCTTCCCACACAACCCCTTACCCCTGTCCGGTGACGCATCTACTGACCTCCTACCAGACTATGCTATCATTGATAGTCTGGACCTTCCTTCTCTACCCCCTGTCTTGTTGGCAGACCGTTCACATGTGAAGCAACTTCAACTGGATGACCCAGTCACTGGCCCACTCCTCAGAGACCTTGAAATGGACTCACAAAATGTCTCAGATGATCATGAGCATGTGCAATATGTTGTTAATGACAGTCTGCTATGCTACAGAGACCTGAGAACCAAATGTGGCCTACATCCATTGAAAGAACTCAAACTCTGTGCCCTCACATCACTCCACGGCACCTTGCTTAGCTACTATCATGACCACCTGACTGCAGGTCATCTAGGTGTTTCAAAGACCTTTGCAAGACTGCGGCTCAGATGTTTTTGGCCCAAAATGACAGCAGATGTCAAAAGGTATTTCACCTCTTGTTCAGTTTGTCAACTCACTAAGCCAAGTCAAAGGAAACCGGCTGGTCTCATGGTTCCTATTGTGCCTCAAAAACCCTGGAAGTACACTAGAGTGGATTTTGTTGGATCACTTCCCCGTACTGTATCTGGCAACTCCTACTAACTAGTCTTTGTTGACTGTTTCTCTAAGTGGATTGAACTTTGTGCTGTCAGAGAAGCAACTGCACAAGTAGCTGCTGGAAAGTTTGTCAGTGAAGTTTTCACCGGACATGGTATGCCAGCCTATCTTATCTCAGACGGAAGTACGATGTTTGTAAGTGAGCTGTTTGAGCACGTTATTTCAGCCCTCATTTCAGTTCACAGACTCATATACTCAGACTCGGGCTGCACGGTGGCGCAGTGGTTAGCACTGCGGCAGCACAGTTTACCCTTGGCCGGGGGATTGTGGGGATCGTGGGATCGTGGGTTCGATCCCAGCCCCCGACCAACAGTGATCTGTGTGGAGTTTGCATGTTCTCCCCGTGTTGCGTGGGTTTACTCCGGGATTTCTCCGGTTTCCTCCCACATGCCAAAAACATGCATGTTAGGTTAATTGGCTGTTCTAAATTGTCCCTAGATATTTGTTTCCTATAGGCCCTTAGAATAGAGGGTTAGTATTAATGAAAGCGCTTTGAGTGGTCTTTGTGACTAGAAAAGCGCTATATAAGTGCAGGTTAGTTAGTTAGTTAGTTAGATATAACAGTTTATCAGCCTCAGACGAATGCAACTGAATGTGTGAATAAATCCATTAAAATAGCCATTCGTGCTTACATTGGAGACAAGCACACCTCACGGGACAAGTTTCTTCCCCAAATCTGCTTTGCACTGCTCACTGCCCAACATGAGAGCACAGGCCTCAGTCCTTCCATGATGCTTTATGGCCGTGAGTTGGAAACCCCTTTTGACCTCATAACTCAATCTTCATGCATTGGTGTGGATGAGCCTAATGTTCCATATCCAGAGACTCTCAGAGCCTCCCTCCAGGAAGCTCATGACCATGCTAGAGCAGCACTTGACCACAGTCACAAAGGACAAAAACGCGACTATGTCTTGAGACGTCAACACACAACCTAATGTGTTGGTGACCTCGTCAGAGTGAGGACCCACCCTAGGTCTGACGCACAGTCTCACTTTACTGCTAAACTAGCACCTGTGTTCACAGGCTCACTTCGGGTTAGCCAGAAGTTAGAAGACGTGAACTACAGACTGACATGGCCAGACACTGGCGCAGACGCAGGAGTCTTTCATGTAATGAACATACAACCTTTCCACACATGGGACTCACTTCACCCTACTAAGAACACTTTGCCTTCATCTGTCACACACTTTGACCCCTCAGACAACATCTTGTCTGACGTCACGCTACAACCTTAGACCAAAGACGCTGTCCAAGACTTGATGGACTTGAATGACAATAAAGTTGAATCTCATCTCATCTCATCTCACTTGACTAAAGTAGGACAGTCATGTTGACCCTGTCACTGTCTTCAGTGTCATGCATTTTCTACTGTTCAGACTTCCTTATAAAGTTAATTGAGAATGTTTTCTCCTTTGTTGATGTAATGTGATGGTAGTTCTGCCACATACAAAAAAATAAAGGTGTTTCCACTGTATTTATCTGCCTGACACATTTTAAGTACAGTTTAGTTTATTCTGTTTTGCTCTACTGATATGTCAGCCTATCAAATATGATGTCCACCCTGTTTTGTTGCTGAATTTAACATAAGTCCTATGTCTAGGGAATTGTTAAATTCTGTTGGTTTCTCCGTCAGCTGTGTGCGGCTAAGGACAGCCTTTTTCTCACCGGGAATGGGGGTGGGGGGCGCGGCTATGGAACAGTTGAGTGCTTGATGTGACGTTGTACTTCCTGGAGTTACCACAAGATGGCAGCTCCCTGTTGTATCAGAAGTCAGTTCACTCTGTGAGAACAGTGCTCTGCCCGACATTCAGAGGACTCTCTCTCTCTTCTGTAACACGAGGTGGTGTAGGTTGCACTCCGTATGCTGCACTGTTCATGTATAACAGAAACGTATATGTAGAGCCGTGGAAACCTGGCTTGATATGGTCGATATTTTTCTTTTATTGTTGAATAAAGTGTCAGTGTGGAAACCGCCATCTATGTTGTCGTTTCTGAGCTCAGCTAGCTATCTGAAGACTTGTGCTCCTTAGCTACCTGCCGCCAGCTTTCTCCACCTATTCCACCACACTGTTACACCCCCCCAATCGTATTGATTTAATTTAATTTGCAAGTAGGGCTGGGCGATAAAGCTGAAAAAAATTATCACAATATCATTTCTCTATATTGCAATACACGATACATATTACTCACTTTTGTTGCCAGCGGTTTAGACATTAATGGCTGTGTGCTGAGTTATTTTGAGGAGACAGCAAATTTACACTGTTATACAAGCTGTACACTGACTACTTTACGTTGTATCAAAGTGTCATATCTTCAGTGTTCTCCCATGAAAAGATATAATAAAATATTTACAAAAATGTGAGGGATGTAGTCACTTTTGTGAGATACTGTATATTTTTATAAGAAAAGAGAAACATTTTCAGCTTAGCACAGTTTTTTTTTTCCACAATATCTTTATTGAACCTTTTTTTTTTAAACAAACATGATACACACAATCAAACACTAACACTAAAGTACTACAAAAAAAAATGCACTAAAAAACACCAACAACCACCAACAAAATCAAATCTTCAACAATGCTCCTCTGTTTAGTCTAGACAATCCAACACATAAGTATACATATTATGTTCACCAGTTTGGAATTTACAAGGTCCACACATATCATTCACCTTCTTCTTCAAGAGTTATGTTTAAATTTTTTACATAATCAATAAAAGGTCTCCATATATTCTCAAACACAATTTCCTTTGATTTCAGTATATATGTTATTCTTTCTAATGGAAGGTTTGTTAACATCTGTCTTAACCACTGAGTCACATCTGGTCTATGAGTCTTTTTCCATAATAGTGCAATACATTTTTTGGCATTAAGCAAACTGAGGTCTATGAATGTTCTTTCACTTTTATTAAAATTATGCTTTTCTGGGTACAGACCCAACAAAAACAGTTTAGGATTCAATATGATTTGTTTTGAGATTATTTTTTCAATTGTTACCCTCACCTCCTCCCAAAACATTCTTATTAATCTACATTCCCATACACAATGAAATAGAGTTCCTTTACTTTCCATGCACTTTGTGCATGTATCTGGTATATTTTTGTTATATCTATTTAACTCCTCCGGTGTAACATACATCCGCATTAACCATTTGAAATGTATCAATTTAAGGCGTACATTTATTGATTTGGTTTGAGCTTCTGTACAAGCCAGTTCCCATTGTTCCTCTGAAATTTCAGTTTGCAGATCTTCTTTCCAGTAGTTTAATCTTTTCAGTGAATTTTCACTTGAAAATAGTGTCAGAGTTATAAAACTCTGAAATAATACCCTTTCTTTTACTATCTTTCATCATCATTTTTTCCAAGGATGAATAAATAGGTCGAGTGAGAGCTTTATTTTGATTTGATCGAATAAAGTTTCTAAGTTGAAGATATTTAAAAAAATGTGTTCTATTGAGATTAAATTTGATCCTCAGCTCTTCAAAAGACATTATGTTTTCTGCACATGGCAAATATAAATCCTGAATCTTTTGTATCCCTTTTAAATTTCATACTTTAAATACAGCGTCCGCTCTCCCTGGTTTAAAATATTGATTACCCCATATTGGACTAAATTGTGACAATAACTGTGGTTCTTTTAAATAGTTTTTAGCTTCACACCATATTTTGATCATATGCTTTACAAATGGATTTTTAACTTGTTTTTGTAATTTTTTTGCCGAATCTGAGTATATGAATATGGGAAGAGGTAAAGGTAAATTGTATGATTCCATTTCAGTCCAGTGAGGGAGATCATTTGATGAAAAATAATATGTCATAGACCTCAGTTGTGCCGACCAATAATACAACATAAAATTTGGACATTTCAGACCTCCACGATCAAATGGTAAATATAATAAAGACAGACGTAATCTAGCCCTCCTGTTGTTCCATATAAATTCCACTAACTTTTTTTTAATTCTTGAGAATAAATCTAAAGGTGGTGGTAAGGGAATGTATTGAAATAAATAAAGTATTTTAGGTAAGATATTACTTTTAAGTATATTAATTCTCTCGATCATCGACATTGGTAGTGACATCCATCTCTGAAGTAACTCATCAATATCTGTCATTAAGGCTTCATAATTGACACTGGCGACTGATTCTAGCTTAGGCACAATTTGGATTCCTAAATATTTAAACTGATTTACAACATTGAATTGATTTACCTCAGGGGCTGGGTAATTTCTCTGGGTCTCATTTAGCATTAATATTGAAGATTTAGTTTTATTTATTTTATATCCTGATATTTCCCCGAAATTCTTTATTAAATTCAACAAGGTCGGAATTGATTTTTTAAGATTCGACATAAACAAAATTATGTCATCGGCATACAGGGAGATTTTATGTTCTGTTGGTCCAACTTTAATTCCATATATTTGTGACTGTAGACGTATCGCCATCGCTAAAGGTTCAATTGCCATAGTAAACAGTAAAGGTGAAAGTGGACAGCCTTGTCGACATCCTCTATTGATTTTTATTGATTTTGAAATATTGTTATTTGTTAGAATTTCTGCAGTAGCATTATTATATATTATCTGAACCCATTTTATGAAATTATTTCCAAGTCCAAACCTTTGTAAGACTTCAAAAAGAAAGGGCCATTCAACTCTATCAAAGGCTTTTTCGGCATCCAGTGATAAGAGAGCTGTATCCGGTGCTTCTTTATTAGAATAAATAATATTAAATAGTCTTCTTACATTATGGAAGCCTTGTCTTCCCTTTATAAAGCCATTCTGATCTCGATTAATAATATTTGGTAAAATTTCTTGTATTCGTCTTGCTAAAATTTTACAGATTATCTTAAGGTCGGCATTTAATAGGCTTATTGGTCTCATATTTTCACATTTATTAGAGGGCTTACCTGGTTTTGGCAACAGTATAATTAAGGCATTATTCATATATGATGGTAAATTACTATTTTGAAATGCTTCTAAAACCATTTCCAAAAAAGGTTTTGTTAATTTATTCTTAAATTTTTTATAAAGGTCAACTGGAAGACCATCTGGTCCTGCACTTTTTCCTGATTTCATATTATCAATGGCTAGTCCAACTTCTTCTTGACTAATTTTAGACTCCAGTATCTCCCTATTTTCATTTGGAATACACAGTATAAATAGTTCATTCAAAAACCCATGTAGTTTTGTTAAGTCAGATTCATTTTTGGTATCATATAATTTTTCATAGTAATCTCTAAAGGCTCTATTAATTTCTGAAGGATCTATAACTATCTGTCCTTTACTTATAATACTGGTAATTGGTGTTTTAGATTCTAATTGTTTAATCTGCCATGCCAATAACTTTCCTGATTTTTCACCTTGTTCATAAAAAGATTGTTTCAATCTTAGAAGACTCGAGGCAGCTCTATTCGCTGATTTTTTGTCATATTCAGCTCTCAAAATCAGTAATTCGTTCTCCAACCTTGGATCTCTTCCTGCATATACTCTTTCTTGAAGAATTTTTATTTTATGTTCCAATTGGATTCTCTCCTCTCGAGTCTTCTTAGATTTTGAACCTGTATAACTAATAATATGTCCCCTAATAAAAGCTTTGAAAGCCTCCCACTTTACACATGCTGATGTTTGTGTAGTATTGATATCAAAGAACTCATCTATCTGTTTTTCTATATACTTAACAAATTCCTCATCCTGAAGCCATTTATGCTGAAATTGCCATCTACCTGGTTCCTTTGTCAGTTTCTTATCTACATACATTAGACAGCAGGGTGCATGATCAGAGATCACGATGTTATCATAAAAACAGTTTTGAATCTTGGACCTTAATTCTGTGGAGATCAAAAAATAATCAATACGTGAGAATGTCTTGTAGGTATTGGAATAACAAGAGTATGCTTTAACTTGTGGTTTCATTTCTCTCCATATATCTATCAATTTCAATTCTTTCATAAAATGATTAATGGTCATCCTACATCCATTGTGCGTACAGTCCAGTCCTGTTGATCTATCTATACTGGGATTCAATGTACAATTAAAATCCCCTGCTATTATATGTTGCCCTGTAAGTGATGATAAGATAAGAAATAAATTAGCAAAGAACTTTTGATCATCTATATTGGGACCATATAAGTTCACCAAATTTATGTTTTCTAATAGCAAAGATCCTTGAATGATTACATATCTTCCAAATTTGTCTCCAATTACATTTTTCACTTGAAATGGGACTGATTTATGTATGAGAGTCATAACTCCCCTGGCTCGGGATGAAAATGATGAGGTGAAAACATTTCCTTGCCATCTACTCCTAATTCTTTTTACATCTTGCTCTATTAGATGAGTTTCTTGTAAAAACACAATTTTTGAACCCATGTCTTTTATTTTATTCATAACTTGTTTAAGTTTTTTAAAATTTTGTAGACCTCTGCAATTCCATGAAGTTAAATTAAGATTAACGCTTTGATTTATAATCAATAGGGAGTTTGGGATTACCTTGCAGTGTAAACATGCTCATACAGAAAAGCAAAAAAATGAGTGGTTGAACATTCACCCTACAAACTACACACAAACAAATTCCCCCTTCCCACATTTGTGGCAATCCCCCCAAAAACAAAAGAAAAATTCCGTCTCCCGATATAGCCATCGACCGTTCCACACCCACGAGGAACAGCCAAAGCCACTCCTTCTTCCTCCTCCCAATCACCCTAACTCTACTGCTTTTAATAACGTAACATTAACTCTCTTCTGTAATTTTCCAATTTAACTCCAAAATTTTTTAGCAATTTTGTACTTTTTTTTTTTTTTTAAATATGTAATACATTCTATATTTTGTAATCTTGTTATATGCTTCTAATCAGTTAAATGCTCAAATATTCTACCCTATATTCTGTTCATGCTTAGCTCCCACCAGTCTCTTCCTGGATCTTCTTGATGAGCTCCTGCGCCTCCTCGGGGGTCTTGAAGATGCGTGTTCTGCCCTCATATGTGACCAGAAGTCTTGCAGGGTGAATCACTCCATGACGAATCTCAAGGTTGCGCAGTTCTTTGCGGATGGGGTCAAACTGCTTCCTTAATTGTTGGATTCCTGAGGCCAAATCTGGGTAGAACCGCACCTGCTGATCTTGGTATTTAATTTCTCCTTTGGCCCGCACCGCATTGGAGATCGTCATCCTGTCTCTGTAGCTGAGAAACTTCATAATTAACGTCCTCGGTGCTGCCTTGTTACCTCTCGGTGGGCCAATTCGGTGGGAGCTTTCCAAGACGACTGATGATTTTAGCTCCGTGTTGTTCAGCGCCTCCGGGATCCACCCCTCCAAAAAGGAGCATGAATCACGACCTTCGGCTCCCTCCGGTAAACCCACCAGCCTCAGGTTGTTCCGTCTGGACCGAGATTCCAAGTCCAGAATGCTATTTTCCAGATCTTTATTTTTTTTTTCCAAAGTGCGCACCTTTATCTTTCCGGTTCCGGTTCTGCCGGACCGGCGGCGCCACACGAGTGGGCTGCCTGTTGCAACAGCCTTTTTTTTATCTTCCTTCTTCTTTCTACACCTTTCACTCTGTATATATATCACGGACGCACGGATCGCCCCGGGGGTCTCCCGGGTCGGCGGACGGAGCCACGGTTTGCAGCGGGAGACGTTACAGCGGGGAGGAGCTAGTGCTAGCTAGCACTTGGCAGCCGCCCGGTGCTAATGGGAAACTCGACATACCGGGAGCTGTAGCGAAAACGACGCGGTGCCGGGCTGGAGTTTAGGCGGCGTGAAAGAAATATAAGACAGAATAATAAAGAGCGATGGCAAGAACCAAGCAGACCGCCCGTAAAATCTACTGGAGGAAGAAGCCCCCCCCACCAGGGCTGCTCGGAGAGGCGCTCCGGCCACCGGCAGAGTGAAGAAGCCTCGCCGTCACAGGCCCGTGGCTCTGAGAGAGATCCATCGCTGCCAGAGATCCACGGAGCTGCTCATCCGTAAGCTGCCCGTCCAGCGCCTGGTGAGGGAGATCGCTCAGGACTTCAAGACCGTCCTGCGTTTCCTGAGCTTCACTGTCGTGGCTCTGCAGGAGACCAGCGAGGCCCACCTGATGGTCTCTTCTTCGCTAAGGGGGTCACCATCATGCCCAAAGACTTCCAGCTGGCCCGCTGCATCCGCGGAGAGAGAACTTAGACTTTCTGCTGCACATTCACCAGCCATAATGCTCTGTACTGTGTGTCTATATATATACATTTATAGTAATATGGACATATGTTTACTAGATGTTGTTTTTTCTTGCCTTCTGATTGTTGCTCTGAGTGTTGCTATCCCTATGCTGTTGCAATCCTGGAATTTCCCCATTGTGGGACTAATAAAGGCTTATCTTATCTTATCTTATCTTATTTGAAGTCCGCTGATTTCATCCTCCGCACTTGAAACACGAAGCTCCGCCTGCGTCACTCGCTCCACGCAGTCACCCAACTCCTTTCTCATTGCATCCAACGCTGCCATAATCCCATCAAGTTTAGCGGAAAAGTCTGCTCTCATTGAGCTAATGGCAGCCAGCACTGCACCTGTGCCGCCATCGTCAGCAGCAGCAGTTACCGCACCACCGCTAGTTTCATCCGCCATATCCGCAGCTTTTTCTACTGCGCCACAAACTTTAAAGTCCGTTAATTTGGACTGCTTCGGCGATTCATATTTTTCCCCCTCCTGATTTCCCAGCCTTAGTCTTCACCGGCATATCCTCACCCAAACGCTGGGAAAAGTTCTGTTCCAAATGAGAGAGTTATTTGCCGAATTTTTATTTCCAGGAGCAGAGCAGAGTGATACGTGTCCTTCTAGGCGGCCGCCATAACCGGAAGTCCCCAGCTTAGCACAGTTAATTAATACTTGGTGGTCTCATAACAAGCAGCAGAAGTATAATTTGTTGCTTAGTTTTGTTATTAATGCACAGATGGGATGGTGTATATTTGAGCAGGATGACCTTACATATGGACAGGAGTGAGACATTCAGTAGTTTAGGTGATTGGGGTGGACACAGGACATCTGATTGCTGCCTTGCAAGTCAGTGTCATAAAGCACTCCTAACATGAAAAAATAAGAAAGCATGAATGTGTGCAAGCAATTTTCTGAAGAAAGATGTTTCTTGGGCTGCAGTTTAAAACGCGCCCTGACTGGTAAGGCCCAGGGCGAGAGCTGCTGCAAGAGCCACAGCAGGAGACGGAAAGGAAACAGAGTGAGAAAAGTAAGCTGAATTATGTTGTCGCGTTCTATTAACATGACAAATTATATTCAGTAGGCACAATATACAGTGGTGTGACAAAAGTGTTTGCCCCCTTCCCGATTTCTCATTTTTTTGTATGTTTGTCACACTTCAGTGTCCCAGATCATCAAACAAATTTAAATATTAGATAAAGATAACACAAGTAAACACAAAATGCAGTTTTTAAATGAAGGTATTTATTATTAAGGGTAAAAAAAAATCCAAACCTACATGGCCCTGTATGAAAAAGTGATTGCCCCCCTGTTAAAACATAAATTAACTGTGGTTTATCACATCTTTGGAAAGCTGAGTTCAGTTTTCTAGCCATTTATAAAACTTTGGGACTCCAACGAACCACAGTGAGAGCCATTATCCACAAATGGCGAAAACACGGAACAGTGGTGAACCTTCCCAGGAGTGGCCAGCTGACCGAAATTACCCCAAGAGCGCAGCGACAACTCATCCAAGAGGTCACAAAAGACCCCACAACAACATCCAAAGAACTGCAGACCTCACTTGCCTCAGTTAAGGTCAGTGTTCATGACTCCACCATAAAAAAGAAAATGGGCAAAAATTGCCTGCATGGCAGAGTTCCAAGATGAAAATCACTGCCATGAATTCTGCTGTCTACCAAAAAAAATCCTGAAGGAGAATGTCCGTCCATCTGTTCGTGACCTCAAGCTGAAGCACACTTGGGTTCTGCAACAGGACAATGATCCAAAACACACCAGCAAGTCCATCTCTGAATGGCTTAAGAAAAACAAAATGAAGACTTTGGAGTAGCCTAATCAAAGTCCTGACCTGAATCTGATTGAGATGCTCTGGCATGACCTTAAAAATGTGGTTCATGCTTGAAAACCCTCCACTGTGGCTGAATTACAATTCTGTAAATATGAGTGGGCCAAAATTCCTCCACAGCGCTGTAAAAGACTCATTGTCAGTTATCGCAAATGCTTGATCGCAGTTGTTGCTGCTAAGGGTGGCCCAGCCAGTTATTAGGTTTAGGGGGCAATCACTTTTTCACACAGGGCCATGTAGGTTTGGATTTTTTTTCCCTTAATAATAAGCACCTCCATTTCAAAACTGTGTTTTGTGTTTACTTGTGTTATCTTTGTATAATATTTAAATTTGTTTGATGATCTGAAACATTTAAGTGTGACAAACACAAAAAAATGAGAAATCAGGAAGGGAGCAAACACTTTTTCACCCCCCGCTGCAGAAGACTTGATATTGCCCGACCTGTCTTTTTGCTTGGCTCGCGATCTACAGTCTGCTCCAGACCGATCTTTCTCAGTCACTCAGTAGTATACACATGTAGGTGTAGATGCCAATAAAATTCATATTCTGCTCAGCAACAGAATTAAAAGACCGCCACAAGGCCACGTAAAAAGAAAACCTCTGCCCAAAAGGGGGTAGTTGTCATATCATTGAGATAGCTCGTGAAGTTGTCTGAAATTAGCTGGTTGCTAGTTTGAAGTGAAGCTCGGGGAATGTGCTGGTAAGATTTAGCTGAGCTGAGAACTGATTGGCTTTTCTCTCTCAAGCAAATGTGGTTTTTACATTGTATTAATGACAGTGTGGTGTGCTTCTGTATGTTCGTCATGCCTCTGCACGCAAGCTGACTGTTACCCTTGTCATAGCCTAGCTGCCAATGTTCTTAGTTCATCTGCTTGGTAAGAAATAGCTAAATGGTGGCAAGCGGTGATATGATAAGTTAATGAATAAGCATTAGTCCTGTCAGATTAAACATATTAATTGCCACAACTGATTAATAAAATAAAATGAGTTAAGAATAATGGTGGTTAATTGTGGGTGACCCGATTTAGCCTCATCTACATTCAGTGGCTGCATTAACCTCAGTTCTGTGGCTAGAATGATAATCATGGTATCAAAAGAAGCCCCTGCTGATAGCACAGTTAAGATCCTATTAAGAGGAAAGGAGTGATAATTTTTTTTTTTTTTACATCTTTCCAATTTTTTGTCATGGGAAAATCCATCATGAATTACATCCTACAAAATTGTCAGTTACTTCTCTTAAACCATTTGAGTATTAACTGAGCTCATTTTTCCTCAGGAGCAAGAATGTGAATGTGGCAGCAGCAGGGTGAACAAAGAGGAAGAGAGAGGAAAGAGGAGACACAGGTGACCAGAGAGAGAGGAAAGCGGTGGAGGAGGCACAGGTGACAAGCACACCCACACACACAAAGGAGTAGAACCTGACAAGATCTTGTTTGCTACCAGTGCTGACATACTTAACACATACAGTAATAGGTATCAAGTATTACCACTTCATAGTGGCATAGACTATTACAAGGCTGAAGATATGATCAGTAAATGACTGAAATACTGTTTACTACTGTTAATAATATGGGAATTACAAAATATAAAGGTAGATTAGCCTTGCCCTTTTATCAATGTTAATGATTTTGCTCCCTCCCTGCACTAGGACACATCTGCTGACTTTTTTTTGCTTAAGAAAAATCCTTATATTGGTAGTTGGTGTCCAGTGTATTTTTTAAAAGATTTCTAAGGTGGGAATGAGTGTGATGCCTTTTCAAATATTTTGAAGGTCACCAGCAACTGCAGACACAGCCAACAGGCTGTTAGAATTAAATCAACAGTATGCAAGATTTTTACCTGAAATTAATGTTTCCAAAATTATTTTGATGGTACATTGACCTTTGATTAGACGAATGTCACTTCCTACCATAGGCTTAGCATGGCTGTATCACCCACAACAGCACTATGTGACATTGCTGTTTGGGTATGAACACTGAAAAAAACAACTGGCACATTTTACGGTCTGAGTCCTAATAGCCTCTCAAAGGGCTCAGTGTTAGTTGGCAACTAACTATAAGATGAAGCTATCTTGGTACTTTCAGAATGAATGTCATGGCAGAGCCACAAAAGAAAATGACTGAAATCTTGTTGAAGGAAGCAGAGAAAAGAAAGCGAGAAAGTGACCAAGCAAGAGCCTGGAAAAGCGTAGACAAAATTCTTCTTCATCTTTGGCCTTGTAGCAGACATCGGAAGGTTTTGGGCCAAAATTTACTGATATTTGGAACTGTTCAGTATTCCTTGATGAAAGCCCCAGGTCCAGTTGAAGAAAAGCAACCTCAAAGCATGATGCTGCCACCAATATGCTTCACTTTGGGAATGACATTCTTTTAGTGGTGTGTAGTGTTGTTTTTGATTCAGGTATACCTTTTGGAATTGTGGCCAAAAACTTCAGCCTTGCTTTCCTCAAGACCGTAACACATTTTCCCGTGTTTTTGGGAGAATTGATGTATTATTTGCTAAATTTAACCAGGCATGGAGGGGTTTTTTTTGTAAGAAAATGCTTTCAGACATATGGAAAATAAAGGAGATTGTTATCCCATGTTGTACACAGCCGGTGCTTGCCAGAAATTTCTACAGCTCCTTCACTGTTGCTGTGGGCCTACTGGCAGCATCCCTGACCAGATGTCTTCTTGTCTTTTAATCAATTTTGGAAGGACATCCAGTTCTCAGTGGTGCCATTATTGCCTCACATTTTCACCACATCTTGATTACTGTCTTCACTGTGTTCCACGGCATATGTAATGCCATGGAAAAAATTTTGGACCCTTATTATGACTGATATTTTTTAACAATGATATTCTTGTGATGCTTTCTAAGCTCTCTGTGAACCAGTGATTTTGCTGTAGGATGCAACATAATAAATGTCAGGAAAATCCTATAGCATGGCTGAACTTTATTTGGGGTTATCAAAGTCACTTCAGTTAATAGCAGGTGTTTACCCCAAAAGACTGAATGCTGTAATTAAATCAAACGGTGCTTCAACAAAATATCAGTTTAAGGGTGTGCAGACTTATGCAACCAGCTTCTCTCACATTTTTTATGTTTTCTCTTTTTCCCTACAGTGGGTTTGTTTGGTTTTCAAATGAATTGTACAAGTTATCAGTCACACTAAAGGAGGGTAAAGTTAGGAAATGATTTATTGTGGTCTCATTTGTTTACATCACAAAAACCTGGCATTTCAGCAGGGTTGTGTGCACTTTTTATATCCTCTCTATTTATGACAGTGGTACTCAATATTTACCAATTGCAGGGAGATCCAGAGAGCAATACTTCCAAGGTGTTGCTTTAAAATGTGAGGAAGAAAATTAACTGCCTTGGGGGAGGTTTCCACTCTCAGGTTGCTTTCTAGTTATGCAGTATAAAGATTTTATTTCTGTAGTTCAGAGGGTATTCCTGCACATTGTTATAAAAAATTATAAATAAATACATTATTTCACCTGTTTATGTTTCTTATCATAAAATTGTGACTTCATTGCTTTTGAAATTCTCCTGGAGAATACTCTGAAGCTACAAAAATCAATAAAATGGGTCAAAGCATTATGAAGTTCATGGTTGCTTTATCAGCATCATGCACCTTGAATGTGATGGGAGGCTTCATCACATTTGTTAGGACAGCAATGGTTTTTTCTTTAGACTTTTATTGTTTTCTGTCAGTATCAGGTGAGCCTCATGGCCAGTGATTCATCCAGTTCTGTGACATTTCTTTAAGACGCTCGGCATCGGTGACATCAGCAGTGCACAGGCTCGACTCTGGATTCCATTCATGTAGCCAAGAGCGAGCAGAGGCACAGCACAGGAGGATGCACATGCTGCACTCTCACGCAACCCCCCCCCCCCGAACTCATTATCATCTGTGTGTCTGAGCATCTATTCAGGCATGCTAATAGTTAACAAGTCAGTAAACACAAAATCCTCCAGGGTCAAATGAGTAAACAGCATTTGTTTATTCTTCCCTGGATCATTTGGGGAAGTCTATTGTAATGCAACATTGCCCAACACTTCATGAACAACACCTCCACCTGGTGGAAAGAGCTATTCAAGGTCCCATTCACTCAGGCATGCTGTGTTTGTGGGGTTTGACCTTCTAAAGGTTAAAGGCTTTCTTGGGTCACATGACTACAGTAAAAATATTAAAATCTCTCTACACAGAATTATATTTTAACATTTTGGCAGAATGGTCAGAAGCTGATTTTGCTCTTCTGGGCTCTTTTTCCCTACATCGCTGACAAATGGTCCAGTCTTCAGTTACAGCCATCACCTTGCTATTGGCTGTGATGATTCATTCCCAGCCCAGAGCTTCTGAGGACAAGGCATTAGTTTCAGAGCTAACAGTGCTATTATGGACAGTGTTTCCTCAGGCTTAAAGACCTTGGCGTGGTGGTAAATAACCCCGCCCCCCCGGGGGGGGGCAGTAAACATACCGGAATATGTTAATTTTATACTATTTATTTCTTTTTAAAATGTTACACAGTAACATTACATATGGAACTTACCATCTGAAGTACTGTGCAACCGAGGCTTGAATATTGGGCCAGTTGGGGTCCCACCCAGACATCCCGTGTTTAGACTTTTTAGTGGTGTTACCCTTCTCTCCTTCCTCTGCCTGAACACTTTCCTCTCCTTGGCTCCTCTCTTCTGTCTCATCTTGCCCTCTCTGAGCTCTGTCTAATTCAGGTTCTCTCTCTGTCTATGGTGGTATACAAACAGGTTAGAAAATATCAAGTGTCATGTTTTGTCCTGGAGGATTTTTTTTTTTTGTCATGGTTTACGTAAATGACAAAAATATGTGTATTTTTTGTATTTTTATTCTAGTGTTTCTTTTATTCCATTGAGAGAGTAGGGAAGGGAAAGAAACATTCATAACAGAAATGTACTCATGCATACTTAAATTATATGATCAGGTGGGGATAGTAGCCAGAAATTCTACTCATGTAAAAGCAGTGCTTTGAAATTAATAATTAAAAGTAGACAACCAAAAATTTCTACTTGAGTTAAGGGTACAAAGAGCAGCCACTTAAAAACTTGAGTAATGACTTCAATCTTGAAGGTTTGAGGTTTTTCTCAAAAATTTATAGCAATTTTCTTATAGTTTTCTACTTTTCTCTGTAAATCTATCTAAAGTTGAAACCATGTTCCTCAAATTTGTGATTTCCTCGTAAAATTGACTTTTCTTGAACATTTGAAACTTTATTATAAATTTGTGGATTATTTTATGACTAATTTTTGTCCTTTTAAAATAAAATTACTGGGGTTTTTTTAGATAAATTTGAAACAGACTGTGGTAATTTTTTTTTACTTTTTCCTTATAACAAGTTACATTTTTGACCATAACTTTGCAGTCAGAACAGAACAATAATTTAACTCTGATTACAAAGAAAAAATATTAATAAAATTGTATTTAATGAAATAAATTAACTTAAATGACCAAGGATGCCGTTATTTCTGTTATAATATTTCTTTATATTTATAGGTTTTTTTTTTTTAGAAATCTCCTCACCACTCAGACAGCAGGAAAAACCTCCCTTATTTTGAAATCAAATGTTGGCACGTTTAGTTTGTCTGAAGGCTGCTGACAGATTAAAGTTATTGACTTCGTGAATTTTGGTCATCTTAACCTTCCAGTTACATAATAGGGAACTGTAGCGGACTCTAAAGACATAATTCACTACAATGTGTGTTCATGTACAGAATGATCTGTTTAGGCAGTTATAGTTGTGCGCTCAGGCTTTCTCATCAGGCACCTCTCTAGGCAGCCGCTGAAGGACCTCAGTTTAGAGCTAGCGTTTTTAGCTGTTGCTTTGTCACTGCCGCTGGAGAATAAAAACGGCACGCCTGCTCGTGCGAGAAACGAGAAAAATTGCCAGTCTCATAACTTAATATTGCCGTGGCTGGTGAAATATATCCTCAGCAATTCATCAGTCCCCCTTGCCTTTCTCTTCTTATGAAACCGGCTGCATATGAATTCTAACCACATCTCTTAGCTTAGCGACTCTTCCATTATTGCTCCCGTTAACAGCGGGTTAAAATCATGATAAACGCCTCCAGTGCTTACATACCTCTTCTGATTTTTTCTGCGTTTAAAGTACTTGAACAAACTCATGTTTTTGTCGACAGTCACGCTTAGCGAGACACTGCCTGCTGACTGAGTCGAGATCTCGCGTGGGCGGGGCGCTTCTAAACTCCGCGCGGATGACGGCCACGTGCGTTGTTTGTGTGCGCGCTTGCGGAAAGTCATTGCTTCATATATTTTTCTTAATAAAATCATATCGGCTTGGCATGGCGGTACGATTTCTGGCAAGGCGGCCCGCCACGGAGAAATGTTACCAGAGGAAACCCTGATGGAGTTACAGTATCTTACCAAGCACGTTTTTTTTTTTTTTAAATTCCTTTCACCCTAATAGAGATCCATGTTCTTACCTGGTTCACTAATCTACAGTTAATAAGAGATCTTGCTTCATTCTGGCTTATTTCGTTTTATTTTCTCTGTGATGGTACATTGAATCATTAGCATAGGCAGTTGGAGTCGGTCTGTCTAATTGCATTCGAGCTCGCCTCACTGGGGAGAGGCTGACAGACAGACCACCTGGCATGACTGTGATCCACAGCTGGTTTTGATCGCTATTTTCTATAAATTCTCTTTAGCCCCACTGGAATCCTTGTTCATCTACCAACACTTGACTGTATACTAGGGCTGGGTGATATGGGTCAAACATCATATCTCAGTATAATTATTCAGTATCTCAATACTCGATATATATCGATACAAAAACTGTATGTGTTATGTAAACCACAAATGATGTTGAATAAATTATTTTGGTAAAAATCATTAGGAAATAACTGAAACAGTTAAGATAAGATAAGATAAGATAAGCCTTTATTAGTCCCACAACGGGGAAATTCCAGGATTGCAACAGCACAGGGATAGCAACACTCAGAGCAACAATCAGAAGGCAAGAAAAAAAACAAGCAAGCAAGAGCAGCTAATATACATATGTCCATATTACTATAAAATATATATATACACACACACAGACACACAGTGCAGAGCATTGTAGCTGGATGGAATAAATACATGAATATATAAACACACAGTGCGGAGCATTGTAGCTAGATGGAATAAATATGTAAATATATAAACACCCACAGTACGGAGCATTGCAGCTAGGTGGAATAAATATGTAAATATATAAACACACACAGTGCGGAGCAATGTAGCTAGATGGAATAATATGTAGATATATAAACACACAGTGCGGAGCATTGTAGCTAGATGGAATAAATATATAGATATATAAATATAAACACACCCAGTGCGGAGCATTGTAGCTAGATGGAATAAATATGTAAATATATAAACACACACAGTGCAGAGCATTGTTGCTAGATGGGATGAAACAGCATAACCGTCTACTTAGTTATCCTACATGGTATGATTATGTGCCCATACATATTCTCACCCTCCATAGCGACCGGTATTTTCCTAGTTGTATGCCGGAGGGGACCATTGTGTAAGTCTATTGCATCTTTTGCATTCAAAAAACTATTAGTTTGTTATGTCTTTTTGCTATCTCTGCGAGCAGCCCTGCTTAGGTTGTACAGTCTGACAACCGTTGGTAGGAAGGACCTGCGAAACCTCTCGGTTGTGCACCTGGGATGATGTAGTCTGCTGCTAAATGAGCTCCTCAGTGCATTCAGTATGTCCTGCATAGGGTGGAACTCGGACTCCAGCAGAGATGACAGTTTAGCCACCGTCCTTCTCTCTCCTATCTCCTCCACCGGATCAAGGCGCTGCCCCAGGACAGAGCTAGCTTTCTTGATCAGTTTGTTCAGTCTCTTCCTATCGGCTGCAGTAATGCCACTGCCCCAGCAGACCACTCCAAAAGTGATGGCTGATGCCACCACCGTGTCATAGAATGTCTTCAGCAGCGCCCCTTGTACACCAAAAGACCTGAGTCTCCTCAGCAGGAACAGCCTGCGCTGTCCCTTCTTGTAGAGTGCGTCAGTATTGTGTGACCAGTCTAGTTTATTGTTCAGATGAACACCCAGGTACTTATAGGATGTCACCATCTCGATGTCTGTTCCCTGTATATTTACTGGTGCTGTGAGGGGCTGCCCATGCCTGCGGCAGTCCACCACCAGCTCCTTAGTTTTCCTCGCGTTGATCTGGAGGCAGTTCCGATGGCACCAGTCCACGAAGTCCTGGATAAGCCCTCTGTACTCAGCTTCATCTCCATTGGAGATGAGGCCAACGATCGCAGAGTCATCAGAGAACTTCTGCAGATGGCAGTGTGTTGTGTTGTGTGAGAAGTCCGCAGTATAAAGAGTGAACAGGAAGGGAGCCAGCACCGTTCCCTGGGGGTCCCCCGTGCTACCGATGATTGTGTCGGACACACAGTCCCGGGTTCTCACAAACTGAGGCCGGTTCGTGAGGTAGTCCAGGATCCATGATGACAGGTGCTGGTCCACCCCTGCGCGCAGCAGCTTGTCCTTCAGGATCATCGGTTGGATGGTGTTGAAAGCACTGGAGAAGTCAAAGAACATGATCCTCACCATATTTCCGGGCTTCTCCAGGTGGGACAGAGAACGGTGAAGGAGGAAGATCACCGCATCCTCCACCCCAATGCCATGCTGGTAGGCGAACTGGAGTGGATCCATCGCTGGTTCCACCAGGGGGCGGAGGTGAGCAAGGAGCAGTCTCTCCAGGGTCTTCATCAAGTGGGATGTCAAGGCCACCGGTCTGTAGCTGTTCAGGTCTTTGGGGTGGGAAGTTTTTGGTACAGGTACCACACAAGATGTTTTCCACAGCTGTGATACCCTCCCCAGCTTCAGGCTCAGGTTGAAGATGTACGTCACAATCCCACACAGCTGGTCTGCACAGGACTTGAGGAGCTTTGCGCTGATGCCGTCCGGTCCTGACGCCTTCCTCGCCTTGATCTTCCTCAGCTCCGTCCTCACCTGGGTCCTGGTCAGGGTCAGGATGGGGGGCTGTGTGTTGGGAGTGGGGGGGGGGTGTTGGTGGAGTGGGGAGTGGGCAGCAGGACTTGATTTCTTTAGAGGAAGTTGCATACATATCAGTGTTTCCACCGGCTTAAAGACCTTACCGCAGTGGCAATATATTTTTCCTGGTGGGGGGGGGGGCAGAAAACACTTGACACTATTGTAACCACAATATGTTAATTTTATACTATTTCTTTCTTTTTTTAATTTGCACAGTAACTTTGCATAATGAATGAATGAATGAATCTTTCTTTATTTCGGATAGATTAAAAGTAAAGATTTAAAAAGAAACAGAACACTTCTGAGAGAGAAGAAGAGGATCTTCAGGTCAGGGAACAGGGAGATGCTGAAGTCCGTACAGAGGGAGCTGAGGAGAAAGATCAGAGAAGGCAAGGACAGCTTCAGGAAGAAGATGGAGGACAAGCTGCAACAGAGCGACATCAGCGGGGTCTGGAGAAACCTCAAAACCATCTCGGGGCTCCAGAATACCTCCCCCCAGGCCACAGGGGGCAGGGAGTGGGCGAACAACCTGAATCTGTTTTTCAATAGATTTGACCAACCGCCCTCCCCCCTGACTGCACAACAACCACTGCTGCCTCTAAAGAAATCAAGTCCTGCTGCCCACTCCCCACTCCACCAACACCCCCCCACTCCCAACACACAGCCCCCCATCCTGACCCTGACCAGGACCCAGGTGAGGACGGAGCTGAGGAAGATCAAGGCGAGGAAGGCGCCGGGACCGGACGGCATCAGCGCAAAGCTCCTCAAGTCCTGTGCAGACCAGCTGTGTGGGATTGTGACGTATATCTTCAACATGAGCCTGAAACTGGGGAGGGTACCACAGCTGTGGAAAACATCTTGTGTGGTACCTGTACCAAAAACTTCCCACCCCAAAGACCTGAACAGCTACAGACCGGTGGCCTTGACGTCCCACTTGATGAAGACCCTGGAGAGACTGCTCCTTGCTCACCTCCGCCCCCTGGTGGAACCAGCGATGGATCCACTCCAGTTCGCCTACCAGCATGGCATTGGGGTGGAGGATGCGGTGATCTTCCTCCTTCACCGTTCTCTGTCCCACCTGGAGAAGCCCGGGAATATGGTGAGGATCATGTTCTTTGACTTCTCCAGTGCTTTCAACACCATCCAACCGATGATCCTGAAGGACAAGCTGCTGCGCGCAGGGGTGGACCAGCACCTGTCATCATGGATCCTGGACTACCTCACGAACCGGCCTCAGTTTGTGAGAACCCGGGACTGTGTGTCCGACACGATCATCAGTAGCACGGGGGCCCCCCAGGGAACGGTGCTGGCTCCCTTCCTGTTCACTCTTTATACTGCGGACTTCTCACACAACACAACACACTGCCATCTACAGAAGTTCTCTGATGACTCTGCGATCGTTGGCCTCATCTCCAATGGAGATGAAGCTGAGTACAGAGGGCTTATCCAGGACTTCGTGGACTGGTGCCATCGGAACTGCCTCCAGATCAACGCGAGGAAAACTAAGGAGCTGGTGGTGGACTGCCGCAGGCATGGGCAGCCCCTCACAGTACCAGTAAATATACAGGGAACAGACATCGAGATGGTGACATCCTATAAGTACCTGGGTATTCATCTGAACAATAAACTAGACTGGTCACACAATACTGATGCACTCTACAAGAAGGGACAGCGCAGGCTGTTCCTGCTGAGGAGACTCAGGTCTTTTGGTGTACAAGGGGCGCTGCTGAAGTCATTCTATGACACGGTGGTGGCATCAGCCATCACTTTTGGAGTGGTCTGCTGGGGCAGTGGCATTACTGCAGCCGATAGGAAGAGACTGAACAAACTGATTAAGAAAGCTAGCTCTGTCCTGGGGCAGCGCCTTGATCCGATGGAGGAGATAGGAGAGAGAAGGACGGTGGCTAAACTGTCATCTCTGCTGGAGTCCGAGTTCCACCCTATGCAGGACATACTGAATGCACTGAGGAGCTCATTTAGCAGCAGACTACATCATCCCAGGTGCACAACCGAGAGGTTTCGTAGGTCCTTCCTACCAACGGCTGTCAGACTGCACAACCTAAGCAGGGCTGCTCGCAGAGATAGCAAAAAGACGTAACAAACTAATAGTTTTTTGAATGCAAAAGATGCAATAGACTTACACAATGGTCCCCTCTGGCATACAACTAGGAACTTACCGGTCGCTATGGAGGGTGAGAATATGTATGGGCACATAATCATACCATGTAGGATAACTAAGTAGACGGTTATGCTGTTTCATTCCATCTAGCAACAATGCTCTGCACTGTGTGTGTTTATATATTTACATATTTATTCCATCTTGCTACAATGCTCAGCACTGGGTGTGTTTATATATTTATATATCTACATATTATTCCATCTAGCTACATTGCTCCGCACTGTGTGTGTTTATATACTTGCATATTTATTCCACCTAGCTGCAATGCTCCGTACTGTGGGTGTTTATATATTTACATATTTATTCCATCTAGCTACAATGCTCTGCACTGTGTGTTCATATATTCATATATTTATTCCATCCAGCTACAATGCTCTGCACTGTGTGTCTGTGTGTGTGTGTATATATATATATTTTATAGTAATACGTACATATGTATATTAGCTGCTCTTGCTTGCTTGTTTTTTTTTTGTTTTTTTTTTTTTTTTTCTTGCCTTCTGATTGTTGCTCTGAGTGTTGCTATCCCTGTGCTGTTGCAATCCTGGAATTTCCCCGTTGTGGGACTAATAAAGGCTTATCTTATCTTATCTTATCTTAGAATAAAATAACAAAGGGGAAAAAAATCCAACAAGGTCAAATTAACAATAACTCCTCTGATTATACAGTTCAACATAAGTTATCCGAAATGGGTGATGGCTGAAGCCGCAACTTATATTGCCCACCCATATTCCATCCAAGAATTCAAAAGAAAAACAAAACAAGAGCGATTACAATTCGGAACAAAGCTAAGACAAAATGTGACAAAAAAAAACTAAGCAACAACACAACACAGACTGGATATGACAATCCTTATGTGATTTTACGTGTCATCTTGTATATATGTTTGGAGTATTTCTTCCTTTAGTTTTTGTTTAAATTGTCCAAGCGTTGTACATGATTTTAATTCAGGTCCAAAATCGTTCCATAATCTTACTCCTTGCACTGAAACACAGTGTTGCTTGGTGGTAGTTCTCACTGAAGGTTTTTGAAATATACATGTTCCTCTGAAATGATATTGTTTCTCCCTTATTTGGAACAACTTTTGGATATTTGCGGGCAGTGATAGATTCTTCACTTTAAGCATTATTACTGCAGTTTTAAAGTCAACCAGATCTTTCAACTTGAGAGCTTTTAATTTAAGAAAAAGTGGGTTTGTTGGTTCCCTGTAAGCAGCTTTGTTTATTATTCTAATAGCTCTCTTCTGAAGCATAAAGACTGGATATATGTTTGTTTTATATGTGTTTCCCCATACTTCAGTACAATATGTCATGTATGGGAGTATTAATGAATGATACAAAGTATATAATGTGGGTTGATTCAGCAAATATTTCACTCTGTGTAGTATTGCGATTGATTTAGATATTTTACCTTTAATATAATTAATATGTGACTTCCAACACAGTTTATTATCAATTATTACTCCAAGAAATTTAGTTTCAGATACCCTTTCAATCTCTACACCATTTACACTGAGTTTAGATACTAAGTTGTTGTGATGGTTGTTAAAAACTATAAATTTTGTCTTACTTAAATTGAGCGTTAATTTGTTTGAATCAAACCACAGTTTAAGCTTTCCTAATTCCTTTCCGAGTGTATCCAAAAGTTGTTCCAAATTGCTTCCACTGCATAATAGATTAGTGTCATCGGCAAACAATATTAAATCCATTTTTTCCCAAGACTTTACATATATCATTTATATACATATTGAATAACAATGGCCCCAAAACTGAACCCTGTGGGACTCCACAAGTAACCTTCAGTAACTGTGAGTTTTTGTTACCAACGTATACATACTGATATCTATTCTTTAAGTACAGTAACTACTTAACCAGGACAGTGCTACACCCCTAATACCACAATTTTGTAGTTTCTTTAATAACAAATTATGATCCACTGTATCAAATGCTTTTTTAAGATGCAGGAATACCCCAAATGAATACTCTTTATTTTCAACGGCAGTTGATATTTTTTCTATAAATTCCATTAGTGCAAATGCGGTTGTCCTCTTGTGTCTGAACCCATATTGTGCTCACACAACAAATTATTCTTCATTATGAAGTTGTCAATTCTCTCACAGAATATTTTTTCAAGTATCTTGGAAAATTACGGCAATAGTGAAATTGGTCTATAGTTTGAAAGTTTCCCTCTGTCACCCGTCTTGTATATCGGAATTACTTTAGCTATTTTCATTGCATTGGGAAATATACCTGTTTGGAGAGACAGGTTACAAATATACGTCAGTGGCTTCACTAAGCATTCAATAATAGTTTTGACTAAGAGCATGTCAATACCATGACAGTCCGTAGATGTTTTACTTTTAAACAATTTAACAATTTCAATGACCTCTCTCTCGTCTGTGTTCTTTATGAAAATGGAGTCTTTTATAGCAGTGGTTTTGCTTATTGTATCACCCATAATGGAACTTAACATTTGCAGTATTGTACAACTAAGGCTTGAATGTTGGATATTGGGCCAGTTAGGGTCCCACCCAGACGTCCTCTATTTGGACTTTTTACTGGTGTTATCCTTCTCTCCTCCTTGTGCTCTCACCTCTACTGGACCCTCTGCCTAAACACTTTCCTCTCCTTGGCTCATCTTGTTTGTCTCATCTTTCTCTCTCTGAGGCCTGTCTAATTCAGGTTCTCTCTCTGTCTATGGTGGTATACAAACAGGTTACAAAATACCAGCGTCATGTTTTGTCCTACAGGATTTTTTTTGTCATGGTTTACATAAATGACAAAAATATGTGTATTTTTTGTATTTTTATTCTGGTGTTTCTTTTTTTCCATTGAGAAAGAATGGAAAAGAGAAGGGAAAAAACATTCATAATAGTAATTTACTCATGCATGCTGTACTTAAATTATATGATCAGAGGTGGGTATAGTAGCCAGAAATTCTACTCATGTAAAAGCAGTGCTATGAAATTAATAATTTAAAGTAGACAACCAAAAATTTCTAGTTGAGTTAAGGATACAAAGAGCACCCACTTAAAAACATGAGTAATGACTTCAGTTTTGAAGGTTTGAGGTTTTTCTCCAAAATTTCTAACAATTTTCTTATAGTTTCCTACTCTTTAAATGTATCTAAATTTGCAACCATTTTCCTCATTTGTAATTTCCTCTTGTAAAATTATGACTTTTCTTGTATATTTGAGATTTTATTATAAACTTGTGGATTATTCTATTTTTTTAAATAAAATTACCGTTTTTTGTTTTTTTTTATATAAATTTGAAACAGATTGTGGTAAAATTTTGACTTTTTTTCCTTATACAATTTACACTTTTGACCATAATTTTGCAGAGCCAGAACAGAACAATAATCTAACTCTGATTTCAAAGAAAAAATATTAATAAAATTATATTTAATAACATAAATTAACTTAAATTACCAAAGATGCAGTTGTTTCTGTTATAATATTTCTATATATTTATAGTTTTTTATAACCCTCCTCACCAACCAGACAGCAGGAAAACCTCCCTTATTTTGAAATCCAAATGTCACGTTTAGTCTGTCTGAAAGCTGTTGACAGATTAGTCATTGACTTCGTGAATTTCGGTCATTTTAACTTGCAAGGTACATAATAATGAACATAAATTAGTTAATGTTGTAGTGGCTGGTGAAGTCAGTCCTCAGCGAGTCAGTCACCCTTGCCTTTCCCTGCACATGAAGCCTAACGACACCTGTTTGCTAAAACCACTCTTCATTATTGTTCCCGTTACCAGCGGGTTAAAATCACGATAAATGCCTCCGCTGCTTATATACCTCTTCTGCCTTTTTCTGCATTTAAAGTACTTTAATAAGCTTGTGCTTCTCTCAGACAGCGATGCTAGAGAGACACTCTGCCTGCAGACTGGAACTGTCACGTGGGCAGAAGGGGCACTTCTGAACTCTGACACGTGGATGACTGTCATACGCATTTGTGTGCGCGTTTGCGGAGTGTCACTCATTTATTTTTCTAAAATTTATAGTTCCTTAGCATGGCGGCATAGCTTCAGGGGTGGCAGCCTGCCACGTGGAAATGTTACCAGCAGAAACTCTGCATATGTAACTTAAATTTATACAGTAGGTAGCACATGCCATCTCTCTCTCACTCACTCACTCACTCACTCACTCACTCACTCACTCACTCACTCACTCACTCACACAACATATACCCCCCCCCACACACACACACACAAATAGGTCTGATAGTTTATGGAGCTAACTTTTAGCTTCAGCAGTAGTCATTGTATGTGATTACACATTTCTAGATGATTCATCTTGTGGACAATATTAGCTGCAAGTTATTCTACTGTAGACCACGGGTATCAAACTCATTTTAATTCAGGGGCTACATACAGCTCAAGTCAATGTTAAGGGGGCCAGACTGGTAAAATAATATCATAATAACCTAAATAATGACAAATTCAAATTTTCTTCTTTCTTTTAGTGCAAAGAAGTACAAGAATTTTATTAAAAGTTGACATTTAATGAACCATTCTTTTACAAAATATTATGAACAACCTGAATTTTTTGTCAAAGACACACTCCGGTGGCTATAAATCCCCTATAAAAACAAATCTACATTGTCTAAAATGGTATCTTATGCCCGTTTTTCTACCAAAAAAAACCCCTTTCATTGTCTTACAGGTTCGTATGAAAATCTTTTCACCCCCCGCAAGAATCAGTGACCCAAGCCACATACCACAAGGCTAATAGTGGCTAGCACTACATTAAACAGCATAACTCCTGTGATAGAAAGAGTTACTGCAGTTGAAGGACATGCCCAGTTGCATGCATGGTGGCCCAAGATAATGACTGAAACTGCATTGGTCCTTAAAAGCAGTTTAATGGTAAGACCCATCTTAATTTGGGTCAAGGTTTCAGAGCAGTTAGTTACAAAATGCTAACTAACCTGGAGGATAACTTCAGTTAGGCCAGAGTCCAGATTGGCTCAACACTACCCACACTGTCAGCTTCATGCACAGTTACGTCACCAGAAACGTTCCGTCTCAACTCGCCTTTTCTCAGGGGGTGCAGCTTAAGTGAAACTTTACAGCAAAAAAAAATGAGATATGAGACATTTGCGTGATTTCGCTCTTGATATGTCTTGTAAGTCATAAAAAACATGTTACAGACATGTTAACAAGAAAAAAAAACTTTATTTTTGGCGTAGTGTCACTTTAAAGAAAAAACAAGTACAATTTCAACAATGTTATGCCTTAGTTAATCAATTACATATGTACATTACAACTTGCACATCACAGCGGATCTACAAAAGGAGCAAAATATTAAGTCACAGCTATGCAGAAATTAAAAAAAAAAATATGATAGAAACAACCTGTCAAGAGCTAGTATTTTTTTTAAATTTAGATATATTTCCACATTTGTTATCAATCCTAATCAATCCTAACCGCCTGAACTCACTCACCACACCATCCAAACTAAATTTGGAGCTGTTAAGGAAGAAAGTTAAGTTATCCCCTGACTTATAAATGTACAAAAATTAGTGGTGTTCGACGATTAAATTTTTTAATAGCGATTAATCTTTTGGGATGTTGAGTTAATCGCGATTAATAATGTGTTAATCGCTTTTTTTCTTTTTTTTTTCCCCCATACAGATACAGTGTACCTTAAGTCGGTAATTTTTCAAGTTTGTCATACTGTTATGAACATGGTAGTGGACAAATATGCTTGCTGTCTTCACCTGCAGGTTTATTAAAGCTCTCAACATATCCAGAATGACAAAAACTATCCAGAATATTCTCCAGAAAATTCGCAAAAGCAGACTGCATGTGCAAACAACGGAATGCCAGGGCTCATTAACGTCACTGTAACACAACTCAGCATCCAACCAGCCAGCAGCCACAAATGGAGCTTGCTCTTTCTCCCATAGCAAACATCCACAACTTTTAAGCAGATCAACACAAAACCATAGACCTCGTGCGTCACAACAGACACAATTTCCCTTTTAGCTGAAAAATTGCAAACATAAACAAACAACTATCTCACCCGTGATGACACTCCACTGTGCTGCAAAAACAGCAGGGGAGTGAATGGCCATTACGAACACGGCTTGAGAATTTTTTTAGACTGGTTCTCACCAACAGTTGGACCCAAAGCTATGAGGATAAAAACAGGTGAATTTATGTCCATGTCAGCCGCTGGAGGTCAGCTACAACCTAGCTACTAGCCAGCTAGCTAGCTTCCACAGAAGAAGAACAACCCAACTTCCAGGCGAAGTTTTGGAGGAGGCTGTAACAATTATCCAGGTGAGAGCTCTGACAGATAATGTTGTAAACTTAAACATGACAGCGCTTTGGGTATATCCATGGCTGTAATCCAGCTTGTTTGACTTTGCAATGTCTGCATGGCGCGCACAGTGTCTGTGGCCAGAGCGGCTTTGGTACGGAGCTCTGCTAGGCCAAAAAGCACTGTTTGCACTTTCTGCCGTAAACTGCCGTTAACCGCGATCACAAAATTTGTCGCCATTAACAGGGGCAAAGCGTTAATGGGCAATTAACATGAAAATGTCAACACCACTAATAAAAATTATACATAAAAATCCATAAAAGCTGTGTGTATGCAATAGGGTGAATTGCTGCCCTTTGCTGTTCAATTCTGAGTCTCAGTGTTGTGTTTGCTACTCTTCCTACGGGCAGGTTTGGGCCTGTGGGCTGTATGTTTGACACCGCTGCTGTGAATTAGGTTTGTACTGGGCATTAAGCATTGGTATTTTCCTATTTCATATAAATTCATTCAATACTTAACTCACCAATGTCCAGATGATGCCTATAGTGAACTGCATCCATCGCACAGCAACAAAATGCGCTCACTGCTGAGAATGTTTTTGCTCTGAGTGAATTAAATGCTGGAATACATACAAAATGAACAGAACATAGATGCTCAGAGTGGGGAAAACACACTGGATGGACACGCATGCATATTCTCTATTGAGGTCTTGGGGGGAAATAGCTGGTCTGGAATCTGAAAGCTTACATTTATGGGTGGGATGCTCGAGATGGTGCCCTGGCTGTGGCTTCCCCTGCCCGGCAACCAGCATGAAATAGCTTGCAGGTTTATTTCATTGATTTTTTTTTTTAGCCGACCACCCAGTGCAATTTTTTTTTTCTTAAACTTATTACCGGTCCATGAAACAAAAAAGGTTGGGGACTGCTGCTGTATAAAATAATTTTTTTTTGGCAGCTGTCCTCTGGTTGCGGCTCAGGAGTGAGCAGGCGGGGGAGGTGTTGTTTTGTGTTCAGAGTGCGGGAGAAGTTGCAGCCTTGAAAGGTTGATGAAAAAGAGAAAGCAGACAGAGTATTGATACAAATGAAACCGGGTCATCCTGTGTTGCAGGTGAAAATATATCGATACATTTTAAAGTATCAAGATATCGCCCAGCCCTACTATATACGTCATTCTTAAACAATTTTTAGCTTATTGTAGTGTAGTTCATTATCTCTAATGGGACCAAAGGCTGCTAGCTGATGCTAGCAATTTAGCCACTCATTCACGGATGATTCAGTGCTAATTAGGATAATTAATTAGGAACTTGCTAATTATTCAGTGCTAAGGTGGACCAGCACCTGTCATCATGGATCCTGGACTACCTCACGAACCGGCCTCAGTTTGTGAGAACCCGGGACTGTGTGTCCGACACGATCATCGGTAGCACGGGGGCCCCCCAGGGAACGGTGCTGGCTCCCTTCCTGTTCACTCTTTATACTGCGGACTTCTCACACAACACAACACACTGCCATCTACAGAAGTTCTCTGATGACTCTGTGATCGTTGGCCTCATCTCCAATGGAGATGAAGCTGAGTACAGAGGGCTTATCCAGGACTTTGTGGACTGGTGCCATCGGAACTGCCTCCAGATCAACGCGAGGAAAACTAAGGAGCTGGTGGTGGACTGCCGCAGGCAAGGACAACCCCTCACAGCACCAGTAAATATACAGGGAACAGACATTGAGATGGTGACATTCTACAAGTACCTGGGTGTTCATCTGAACAATAAACTAGACTGGTCACACAATACTGACGCACTCTACAAGAAGGGACAGCGCAGGCTGTTCCTACTGAGGAGACTCAGGTCTTTTGGTGTACAAGGGGCGCTGCTGAAGACATTCTATGACACGGTGGTGGCATCAGCCATCACTTTTGGAGTGGTCTGCTGGGGCAGTGGCATTACTGCAGCCGATAGGAAGAGACTGAACAAACTGATCAAGAAAGCTAGCTCCGTCCGGGGGCAGCGCCTTGATCCGGTGGAGGAGATAGGAGAGAGAAGGACGGTGGCTAAACTGTCATCTCTGCTGGAGTCCGAGTTCCACCCTATGCAGGACATACTGAATGCACTGAGGAGCTCATTTAGCAGCAGACTACATCATCCCAGGTGCACAACCGAGAGGTTTCGCAGGTCCTTCCTACCAACGGCTGTCAGACTGTACAACCTAAGCAGGGCTGCTCGCAGAGATAGCAAAAAGACGTAACAACCTAATAGTTTTTTGAATGCAAAAGATGCAATAGACTTACACAATGGTCCCCTCCGGCATACAACTAGGAAAATACCGGTCGCTATGGAGGGTGAGAATATGTATGGGCACATAATCATACCATGTAGGATAACTAAGTAGACGGTTGTGCTGTTTCATCCCATCTAGCTACAATGCTCCGCACTGGGTGTGTTTATGTATATGTTTATATTTATATATCTATATATTCATTCCATCTAGCTACAATGCTCCGCACTGTGTGTTTATATATCTACATATTATTCCATCTAGCTACATTGCTCCGCACTGTGTGTGTTTATATATTTACATATTTTTTGCACCTAGCTGCAATGCTCCGTACTGTGTGTTTATATACTCATATATTTATCCCATCCAGCTACAATGCTCTACACTGTGTGTCTGTGTGTATATATATATATATTTATAGTAATTTGTACATATGTATATTAGCTGCTCTTGCTTGCTTGCTTTTTTTTTCTTGCCTTCTGATTGTTGCTCTGAGTGTTGCTATCCCTGTGCTGTTGCAATCCTGGAATTTCCCCGTTGTGGGACTAATAAAGCCTTATCTTATCTAATTATACTCCAGGGACCGGCTATATCCTGAAACCACACACCTCTGTCCACTAGTGATGCATTATTTCATCCATTCTTTAAAACAAATTTACATTAGTTGGCTCAGGCTGTGTTATCCACCTGAGCTAGGAGCTAGCAAGCTAAGATTAGCAAGAGGGATGAAAGAGGGAGGGCAGGGTTAACTGTAGTTTGTGGAAATTTAAAGAGGCATGCACTGAAATGAGCTGTTCTTGAGAAAGGCTGCAAAAGATTATTCATTATGGTGCAGCAATAATTACGTGATTAAAGGCAATTTGACCAAAGTATGTCACAAATATTTCTTTAAGACCTTTGGGAAATGTCAACATGTGGAAAAAGTGTGCAGTAAATGGGACCATTAACTTTTATTGACCACTGTGGAAAATGTGTGAAAACTCTTTACTGATTGAAGAAAAACCAGTTTGGATGCTGAACTATACTGTAAATCCCTTAATAAAATTTATTTGACGGTTGACAAGAACTACGACCCTTAAAAATGATGCAACACATCATTGGTGCAATAGCAGCAGCCAGGAACCTCTGTGCTTTCATGGTCTACCTTCTCGCCCATTTATTATGTTGCCAAGCTGCATTTCTCTTCTGACCTCCAGCCTTGTTTCCAGACAAGAGGAAGAGGCACGGAAAGTCATTATTCAGCCCAGAAACAAAGCAAGAAAAGTTCCTTCATCCATCAAAGGAACTTAAGATCTTTGACAATGTCCCAGACCCTGCTTGGATCAAAGAGGGAGATGCCAGCTGTACTGAGGTCCAGCAAATGACCGGCCACCTCCTTCATCCATCATCCTTGAAACTGAGATAGCAAAAATAGTTTAAAAAAACACAAACTTTTCAGGTAATGGCCACGGTTAGATTCCAACATTAGACCTGTCCCCTAGCCTACAACCTTGTATTAGGCTGTGATTGATGACTTGATCTGAGTGTACATTAAAGGATCTGCCTTAGAATTTGCTTCTTTGTGGCCGGGTGGACTCTGGAGCTGATTAATGAGCACCAGCAGAAACTTGTTTTTTGTGGCTTTTGCAGACTTGCTCTGAAAACATAGTCTGAGTGGATGTATGCAGGTAGCCTTTTTTTTTTTTTTTGATTAGTTTGATAAATAATAATTACAGTCACTCAGCTCACCCAAGAGCATGATGAGAGGGAACAACACAAAGTCAGAGAGAAAGGAGAAGCAAAGGATGCTGGCCATAAATCAGAGTACGCAAATCCTACAGGCCCCCTCGGCAACTAGGGGACCTCCAACCTACAAGTTCACCCTCAGCACTGAATTAAAATAACCTTCAACTTTTTTCCTATAAATAAATTTGCAACTTTTTCTCATAAACTCAACATTTTCTTGTAAACATGCCACTTGAGGTGTTTCGGGCACGTCCCATTGGGAGGAGACCCCGGGGCAGACCCAGGACTCGGTAGAGAGACTATGTCTCCCAGCTGGTCTGGGAACGCCTTGGTATCCTCTCTGAAGAGCTGGAGCAGGTGGCGGGGGAGAGGGAAGTCTGGGCTTCTCTGCTTGAACTGCTGCCTCCGCGACCCGGACCTCCGGAAAAGCGGTAGAAGATGGATGGATGGATTGACATGCCAAAGGTAACTGGCACCCAAGAATGCCCAAAACACTGCACTCTAAGTCTCATCAGCCACACAAGCCACCCAAAATGTTCCTAGACATCATCCGACAAAGAATCTCACCACATATAAACAGAGAAGTTGCATAGTGGTTCCGGACCTTGGGCTTCAACTTTTTTGGGGGTGGGTGGAGATGTTCTGGGTCCAGCCACCTACTCCTGCTCAGCTGATGGCAATGACAATGACTGGTAAAGAATCCCTTTGGAAGACGATGTTAAACAGGCCCCCCTGGTGGTGGCAGCTCTGAATGCTTGAGGAAACCAGGACTACAGGAGAAGAATGGCTTTCTGAGCTCTGTCATGCGAGGATACGGGCAATCATCGCAACAAACGATGATCAAGATAATAGAAATTCTCTGCGATGAATTATCATGTGTTTTTTGTTGTGATAAATGATAATATTGTCTATAGTCCTACCCTATTATCAACTATGCCAAGGCTTTTGATACTGTCTGGCACAAAGCCTTATGGGAAACATTTTTGGAGTTTGGGGCACCAAGACATCTGGTCTGGCTCATGAGAAAACTTTATGGAGATGCAAAGGGAACTTTGAGGGTTGACGATGAGCACGTGGACATGCTCAACTTCCCAAAAGGTGTGAGTCAGAGGTGCCTCCTCTCCCCAATCCTGTTCAGTGCTGTTGGAGAGAAGATAATGAGTCTGGTTGAAGAAGAACTCTCAAAACGAAGTGGATGCATCTTCGGTGGTCGTAGCATATGGAACATCTGATACGCTGATGACACCACTCTCATAGCAAGGAACAAAGAAGAACTAGAGCATATGGTAGAACTCGTAAGAAAGCATAGTCTTAGTTTTGGCTTGAAGATCAACACCTCAAAACACATGTCAAGACCCTGAATAGGGAAGGAAATGTCATAATGAATGATGAACATTTCGAAAGTGTGAACAAATTTAAGTACCTTGGCTCAATAATCAGCCCAAATGACACCTGCCAGAATTAAATCAAAGTACAGCTTGTTGCTATTGTAAGATCAATGACAATTGACTTCAGTAACATCTGGAGATCCACGAAGATCTCTCTGAAACTGAAGACATAGCTTGCCAAGTCACTCATCTGGAGCTTGGCCACCTACTGGACCATTAAGAAAGATGATGAGAGGAGGATAAAAACATTTGAGTTGTGGGTTTGGGAAAGGGTACTGAGAGTCAGTTAGAAGCAGAGAAGAACAAATGAATGAGTGCAAGGGAAAGTTGGAATAAATGGTAAATGGCGTTTATTTATATAGCGCTTTTTCTCATCTCTAGATGACCAAAGTGCTTTACAGATCCTGCTATCCACCCATTCACACACACATTCACACACTGATAGCGGCAGAGCTGCCATACACAGGTGCTGGCCTGACCCACCAGGAGCAACTGGGGGTCCAGTGTCTTGCTCAAGGACACTTCGACATGCAGACTGCAGACAGAGCGGGAATTGAACCCCTGACCCTTCAATCAGTAGTTGGCCACACTACACCTGTGCCACAGCCGCCCCCAATCAGAGAAAGTGAAGGATTGTTGAGTTCCATAATAAAGAGGAAGAAAGCAAAGTACAGGCACTGGAAGCGATGTCTTTGGAGCCTCCTCCGATGACCATCGAGAGTAAAGTTGATGACACAAACAAGAGGGAACAAGAAAATTGGGATGGATGGATAGACAACATCAGTATATGGACGGAAGGTGTCCTTAGAGCAGCCCAGAAAGAAGTGTGGCAATGCCAATGGCCACATCGGCTATGGTGGTACAACAACTCATAAATTTGCAACTTTTTCATTATAATTTTGCGTTTTTTTCTTGCAGCTTTTCAGCTTTTCTTCTCATAAATTTGTGGGGGGGGGGGGTTCTCTTGTTAGGGCGGTGTCTAGACTCAGCTCACAATGGTCTAGAATGGAAAAGTAAGGCACCTCCTTCAACTAGCCTAGGTGTTCGCCTTGGGCAAGAGATAGCACTCCTGAGTTCCCCCCCCCCCCCCCCGGGTTACGGCATGGGCAGATGAAGCTTGCTATCCCCCGCTGCCTTACAGCCACTTTGTGTGGATAAGGGCTTCCAGCAGCTCCTGGAGCCAAATCAGTGCCAAATGAACTGCTGTGTTTTTATCTTTACAGAAACGTGGCTAAATGACAATATCCCGGACTCTGTTATTCAGTTAGCAGGGCTAACATGCTAGCATGCAGATCAGGTGTTCATGGAAGGAGGAAAGACCCACGGAGGAAGAGTGTATGTCTACATCAGTGACGCTTGGTGCCGAGATGTGACTGTTGTGCACAAACACTGTTCTCCATTGGTGGAGTTTATGATCATCAAGTGCGGACCATTCTACCTACCAAGGGAAATTACATACATCTATCCTGTTAGTTGTTGTGTAAGTCCCGCCCACTGCCGCCACCAGCAAGAGAAGGAAGGCACGAAATGAACTCTATCAGGCAAAAGTGAGGCACAAACAGCGCATCCAGACGGATTCCTCATCACAGCAGGAGACTTCAACCATGCAGAATTTAAAGGCCCTCCTACCAAAACTGCACCAACGTGGATTTTCCAACAAAAGGAGACAACTTGCTGAACCTGCTGTACACAACTCACAAGAGAGCATACAGAGCCTCCCCTCTCCCCCACCTGGGTCTCTCTGATCACATCACCAGCTTACTAAGGCCTGCATGCAGACCCAGAGTGAGAGCCATCAAACCAACAAAAAAGCAGGTACGCGTGTGGCCAGAGGGGGCCTGTGATGCTCTGAAAGACTGCTTTATCACTATAGACTGGGACATTTTCAAGCATGCAGCCACTCACAATGAACACACAAATATAGAGGAGTACACTGAGGTGGTTGTAGCATACATAGCTAAATGCAAAACCGTCACTGTTTGTGCTAACCAGAAGCCATGGATGGCAGTAGGGCTGCAACAAATTATTATTTTGGTAGTCGACTAATCTAACGACTGTTTTTTTTGATTAGTCGACTAATCGTGATTATTTCTCTCATGTCCGCCATCTCTGCTTCCTGTTGAGGCTCTTGTGCATATTTTACCACACCCGCTGTTTAAGCCTGCATGCCTGTGAAAATCACCTTGCTGTCAGTCCATACTTTAATATAACATTTTATAAGCAGTTTCCAGAGCTAAATACAAAAAACAAGAAAGCTGTATTAATTATCACAAATTTAAGGTTATATATCAGTTTATCACAGACAGTATAATGCCTAATGTCAATTAAACAATCAATTAAATATCTTACAACTGAATTACTGATCTGCTCCAACCCACAAACTAACATTAGGTGGAAGTTTTCTATAAGTGCATTTTTCAACAGGATAATTCAGAAAGGTAAACCTTCATATTCAGTATTCACCGCACTTCAGAGTGATATTTCAAGCTGTTTGATTTAATTTTAATGATTATGGTTGTAGGTTTTTATTTATTTAATTACAAATTGGGATATTCTAATTTACCCAGATGCACTAATATTCAGAATGAGGGCTAATATTAACGAAGACGAAAAAGAGATAGCAACTCCTGTAATTCAGTCATTTACTGCATTCAACAACACGTTAGCCACGACAGCTCAGCCCTCAGTAACCAGAGAGCTTATTGTCAAACAGTTAAGCTAACATAAACAGCACGTACCAACAGTATTGTCATTTTTGTAATGCTTGAAACAGTTGGCCATTGAAAATAAGCGGTGCTAACTTTCTTTACTCGCTAAAACTTACCAGGCAGAAGCAGCCGTTAACGTTGTGGCTCCTGGGTGCCGTTGTTTCAGATGCTCATGCATCACTGTAGCGCTGCCATGATTGGAAAGGTCTGCCTTGCAAAGTCTGCATTTTACTTGTTTTGGTTTTTTATGCAAAATATTCCCATACTATAGAAAGTTTGGGTCTGTTTTTTTTTTTTTAGCTCCACTTCGAGTTGTTTATCTCTTCGCTTCACCATGCTGTGCATCTCTTCTTCTTCGCTGAAAATTGTTCACGCATGCCGGACAACAGAGGCGCTGCTGCCCACAGCAGTTCTGATCGTGCATTGTATTTACAACTGAACAGTTCCACAGCATGCATATGAACTTTAGAATTAAATGATTTGTCGACAACAAAAACCTGCGTCAATGAATTTTTATTGTTGATGTTATCAACAACGTCGACTAATTGTTTCAGCCCAAGATGACAGCAGAGGTTCACAGGCTCCTGAGGGCTCAGGACACAGCCTTTATGGCCGGTGACACTGCAGGACTAACAACAGCTAAAGCCAACCTATACCGAGGCATCAAGAAAGCAAAACAACAGTATAGCAAGAAAATATCTGGCCACTTCAGCAACACCAGGGATGCATGTTCTCTCTGGCATGGCATACAGACCCTCACCAACTACAAACCTCCACCTCAGACCCGTGTGTCCAATGTGCCATGGCCAGGACAAAAACCACATTGTTCTTCCTGGATCTGAGATTCGACCAGCAGTCAGACTCTCCTCTCCAGTACCCTGGCGTAGACCTTCCCTGGGAGGCTGAGAAGTTTGATCCCCCTAAAGTTGGTACACATTCTCCAGTCCCCCTTTTTAAAAAGAGGAACCACCACCCTGGCTTGCCATGTCAAAGGCACTGTCCCCGACCTCCACACAACATTGCAGAGGTGTGTCAACCATGACAGCCCTACAACATCCAGGGCCTTGAGGTACTTGGGGTGAACCATGTCTGCCCCCGGGGCCCGGCCATCAAAGAGTTTTTTAACCATTTTGGTGACCTCAGCCCCTGTGATGGGAGAGTTGTCCCCCTCGTCCTCAAGCCCTGCTTCCTCTGTGGAAGCTGTGTCAATCGGACTAAGGAGATCCTTGAAGAATTCCTTCCACCGCCCAGTGATGTCCCTAGTTGAAGTCAGCACCGCCCCATCCGCACCCTACACAGTGTGGACAGGTTGCTGCTTCCCCCTCCTGAGTCACCGGACAGTTTGCTAGAATTTCTTCGAGGCCAACTGAAAGTCTTGTTCCATGGCCTCAGCGGACTCCTCCCACACTCGAGTTTTTGCTTCAGCAACCACCCAAGCTGCACTCCGCTTGGCCTGCCAGTACACCTCAAGCTGCTTCAGGAGTCCCACAAGCCAACCAAGCTCGATAGTACTCCTCCTTCAGCTTGATGGCCCCCCACCACTGGTGTCCACCACTTGGTTTGGGAGTTGCCACTACGAGTTGCACCAACAACCTTGCAGCCACAGCTCTGGGCAGCTGCTTCAACAGTGGAGGTGGAGAATATGGTCCATTCAGACTCCATGTCCCCAGACTCCCTCGGAATGTGGTCAAAGTTCTTCTGGAGATGAGAGTTGAAGACCTCCCGGACAGGGGCCTCAGCCAGACATTCCCAGCACACCCTCACTATACATTTAGGTCTACCGGGTCTGAGTGGCGTCCGCAGTGTCCAAGACATGTGGTCACAGGTCTGATGACACGATAAAAAAATCGATCATCAACCTGCGACCTAGGATGTCCTGGTGCCAGATGCACGTATGGACACCCTTATGCTTGAACATGACATTCATTATGGACAAACTGTGGTTGGCACAGAAGTCCAATAACTGAACACCACTCGGGTTCAGATGGGGCAGGCCGTTCCTCCCACTCACGCCCCACCAGGTTTCACTGTCATTGCCCATGTGTGCATTGATGTTCCCCAGTAGGACAATGGAGTTTCCAAGTGGAGCACTCTCCAGCACCCCAGTCAGAGACTCTGACTGGATACTCTGAACTATCATTTGGTGCATAGGCACAAATGATGGTCAGGACCTGTTTTCCAACCCGAAGGCACAGGGAAACTACCCTTTCATCCACCGTGGAAAACTCCAATGTCAAGGCAGCAAGGTGGGGGGACACAAGAATAAGATAAGATAAGATAAGCCTTTATTAGTCCCACAATGGGGAAATTCCAGGATTGCAACAGCACAGGGATAGCAACACTCAGAGCAACAATCAGAAGGCAAGAAAAAACAAGAGCAGCGAGTATACATATGTACATATAAACATAAATATATAGACACACGATGCGGAGCATTGCAGCTAGATGGAATAAATATATAGATATATAAACACACAGTGCGGAGCATTGTAGCTAGATGGAATAAATATATGAACATATAAACACACACAGTGCAGAGCATTGTAGCTAGATGGAATAAATATGTGAATATATAAACACACACACAGTGTGGAGCGTTGTAGCTAGATGGAATAAATATATGAATATATAAACACACACAGTGTGGAGCATTGCAGCTAGATGGAACAAACATGCAAATATATAAACACACACAGTGCAGAGCATTGTAGCTAGATGGAATAAATATATGAATATATAAACACACACAGTGTGGAGCATTGCAGCTAGATGGAACAAACATGCAAATATATAAACACACACAGTGTGGAGCATTGTAGCTAGATGGAATAAATATATGAACATATAAACACACACAGTGTGGAGCATTGCAGCTAGATGGAACAAACATGCAAATATATAAACACACACAGTGCGGAGCATTGTAGCTAGATGGAACAAACATGTAAATATATAAACACACACACAGTGTATCATTGAGCATTGTAGCTAGATGGAACAAATATGCAAACACATAAACACACACAGTGCGGAGCACCGTAGCTAGATGGAATAAATATGTAAATATATAAACACACAGTGCGGACCACTGTAGCTAGATGGAATAAATATGTAAATATATAAACACACAGTGTGGAGCATTGCAGCTAGATGGAATGAAACAGCATAACCGTCTACTTAGTTATCCTACATGGTATGATTATGTACCCATACATATTGTCACCCTCCGTAGCTACCGGTATTTTCCTAGTTGTATACAGGAGGGGACCATTGTGTAAGTCTATTGCGTCTTTTGCATTCAATACTATTAGGTTGTCACGTCTTTTTGCTGTCTCTGCGAGCAGCCCTGCTTAGGTTGTACAGTCTGACAGCCGTTGGTAGGAAGGACCTGCGAAACCTCTCGGTTGTGCACCTAGGATGATGTAGTCTGCTGCTAAATGAGCTCCTTAGTGCATTCAGTGTGTCCTGCATAGGGTGGAACTCGGACTCCAGCAGAGATGACAGTTTAGCCACCATCCTTCTCTCTCCCATCTCCTCCACTGGGTCAAGGCGCTGCCCCAGGACAGAGCTAGCTTTCTTGAACAGTTTGTTCAGTCTCTTCCTATCGGCTGATGTAATGCCACTGCCCCAGCAGACCACTCCAAAAGTGATGGCTGATGCCACCACCGTGTCGTAGAATGTCTTCAGCAGTGCCCCTTGTACACCAAAAGACCTGAGTCTCCTCAGTAGGAACAGCCTGTGCTGTCCCTTCTTGTAGAGTGTGTCAGTATTGTGTGACCAGTCTAGTTTATTGTTCAGATGAACACCCAGGTACTTGTAGGATGTCACCATCTCAATGTCTGTTCCCTGGATGTTTACTGGTGCTGTGAGGGGTTGTCCTTGCCTGCGGCAGTCCACCACCAGCTCCTTAGTTTTCCTCGTGTTAATCTGGAGGCAGTTCCGATGGCACCAGTCCACAAAGTCCTGGATAAGCCCTCTGTACTCAGCTTCATCTCCGTTGGAGATGAGGCCAACGATCGCAGAGTCGTCAGAGAACTTCTGTAGATGGCAGTGTGTTGTGTTGTGTGAGAAGTCCGCAGTATAAAGGGTGAACAGGAAGGGAGCCAAAACCGTTCCCTGTGGGGCCCCCGTGCTACCGATGATCGTGTTGGACACACAGTCCCGGGTTCTCGGGATAATACCCACCCCTGCCCATCGCCTCTCACCCAGGGCAACTCCACAGTAGGCCAAGCTCCAGCCCCTCTCCAGGAAACTGGTTCCAGAACCGGAGCAGTGCGTTGAGGTGAGCCCAACTATATCTAGCCGGTATCTCTCAACCTCGTACACCAGCTCCTTCCCCACCAGAGATGGGATGTTCCACGTCCCAAAAGCCAGGTTCGAAAGCTGGGGATCAGACCACGAAGGTCTCTGCCTTCATCTGCCACCTGATCCGCATAGCACCGGACCCCCATGGTCCCTCCTGCAGGTGGTGAGTCCACTGGAGGGCGGACCTATATAACTCTTTTGGGCAGAAACTCGGCCACCAGGTGCTTGCCATCGAGCCGCTTCCCCAAGCCTGGCTTCAGGGCGGGGCCCCGGTAATCCCATACCAGGCGGGGTACACTGAATCCTTTTTTTTTTTCATCATGGGAGTCCCCCCCCAACCATGATAAGGTGGCGATCCATGGGGGGGGGGGGGGGGGGTGACTGTATGTGTAATTTATTTATTTTTTTTAGAATAACAAGAGTGAGAAGTTGCAAACTGTTGAGAGTTTTATCAGACTGCATTTGTCCATTAAAAGGAATTCATTAAAATAATGTCAAACAGCCAGGAGATGTATGTCATTTTGTATTAAGGAACCCTGCCCAGAACTCCCAGTATGTATGATGATTTGGTATTTCTGAATACATTCACTTCACAAGTCATATCAGACCCTAAAAACTAGAAATAAATGTTGGCAGATTTTCCAGCATCATCGTTTTCTTTCTCTTTCGGCTGTTCCCTTTCATGGTATCATCACCTGATCCCCATGTCGATTTGGCAAGGATTTTTACGCTGGATGCCCATCCTGTCACAACCCTGTCAATTATCCAGGTTTGGTACCGGCACAGGGAGTAACCAACTTTCCCTCCTCCATTCTGTTATGCTGAGCACCAAGCTAGAAGGCAGAAAGTACCATTTTTACATGGTCTTTGGTTTGACCCAGCCAGGACTTGAACCCGCAACCGGGAGGTTGTGGGGTGGATGCTCTGCGATCTAGGCCACCACTCCAGTACATTTTCCAACATCTGCTGGATCACAAATTTTAAACCACCCATTGAGACTCTCCTCTTAAAGTCACATGCCACCCTCATTATGGTGCTAAAAGTTTGGAGATCATCACAGTAAGACTGCAGCACTCCGTTAATTCTAAATGATGAAATCACACCAACAAGTGACATTCCAGGAGCTGTTTGATTTCATAAAGCAGTACACAGTCAGCTGCTGTGTCTGAAAGTCTCTAAAACTCTAGAGAACTGCTTTTTTTAGAGCTGCCAAAATGGCTCGATCTTCACACACATCCACTGTAATCCACAGTGACATAGTTTTGATCAGGGGTGGGCAGCTAGGGCCATTCCACTGCAGATTTTCTGTCCCACCCAGAATCTTCAGCAGGTATTTGCTCTGATCAGTTTCAAGGATTACTAATCAGTCAAAACACCTGCTGAAGAGTCTGGATGGAACAGAAAACCTGCAGTGGAGTGTCCCTCCTTGGCACATGATTGCCCACCCCTGGTTTAGATGGTAAAGCTTTAAACATCTTGAAATTTTAATGAACAGTACACTAAACTCTGGCTAAAAGGCTGCCAGCAGAAGCCTTTTGTTGTCCGTTAGCTCAAGGTCCTCTCTGTAGTCAGTGGATGCCTTGGCAAGTCTGTCCACCACTGCTCCATCTGCTGTTTCACTGTGCTGACAGTCTACAAAAGCTGCAGACATGTTAATTCCAACCTCACTCCCTTCTTCTCAGCTCTTGCAGGTTGTCAAAGTGTCTGCAGTCGTGCAAAGCTGGGCTCTCAACGTGGCGCATGACCCTGAGCAACCTGTTCAATCCCTATGTCAGTCTGCCTCAGTCTGTCAGCAGGTGAAGAGGCTGGGGCCTGCTTCTGAGGTTCTTTCTGGATAAATCACAAATTTACATTCTTACCTTCTGTATTGTTGTGTAGTGCATAGGGCTGCAGCTGGTGATTATTTTATTGATTAGCTGACGAATCATTGCTTCTACAAAGGAGGTAATGCTTTATTGTCCGTTTGTTTGATAGTCTTATTTGTAACCAGAGGTGGCCCTTGGGCTGTGGATCAACTCATTAGATTTTGGAGGGGATCCGGGTCAGGATGTGGATTCTAGAACACTTTCACCTTGTTTAATATTGCCAGATAGGGCCTTGGTAGAGGTATGCACTCTGTGAGTTCCCTCTAGTTTAGACATTGTGTTTTTTTTTCACAGAAATTTGTGATTTTTTTTTCCCTTTAAATTCCCCTGAAAAGTTTGTGGCTTTTTTGTGACTGTAAATGTGGGATGTTTTTCTAAAAAAAATTATGACTTTTTATCATGGAATGTGGGGGGGGGGGGGGGGGGTCTTAAATGTGAGGTTTTTTTCATATAAAATGTGCAACTTTTTTTCTATGAAATTGAGTATTCTTTTCCCCACAGAATTTGTATTTCCTTCCAACAAATGTATTACCTTCAATAACAATTTTGTTGTTTTTTCCTAAGGTCGTAACCTTTTTATTGAGAATGTGTGACTTCTTTCAATGGAATTTTCAACTTTTTCTTGTCTTGTAAATTTGCAATTATTTTCTCAAGACATTTGTGACTTTTTCATGTAAGTTTGTGATGTTTTTCTAAAAAAAAAATTGCCAACCTTTCGTTAATAAATTTGTGAAATTTTTCCTGTAAAATTGTAATTTCTTTCCTCTGAAATTTTAGCATTTTTTTCCACTCAATTTTTTTTCCTTGCAAGTTGGAAATGGCTGGAAAAGGGTGCATAGGTGAATAGTCTATTAGCAAATCAGTTGTTGATTAATTTTATGTCGACTGACTAGTCAATTAATTGACTAATCTAGGCAGCACTAGTTGTGGAATTGTAACTACTACTGGTACTGCTTGCTATACTAATTATGAATTCAGGTGGTATAGTCTACTTCAATTACCTACACATATAGAAAAGCCCATCTACAATAATAAATCAATGTAAATATGTATATACTGTAGAGGATGCCTTTCACAGACGAGACTGGGTTTATTTCTCAGGATTGGTTTATTGAATGGTTACATCCTCTAGCAATCTCAGAATCTCGAAAAGAGAGAGAACAATCGTCTTTCACAGTTCTTATACTCTCCCCAAGTCATACACCCCCAACCCCACAGTCCTTCAGCAAACATACAGCCCCCGAGACTCCTTGGCGTCCTCATTGTCTCTGATCCTTCTAGCCTCCGGGGCTCCTGCTGGGACATTCTCTCCAACTTCCCTCCTCCTGCAGGACCAACTTCACACCTCCCGTAGGTCTCTGTAGGGTCAGGTCCTCTTTGTCCATTAAGACGTGAAGCCTCCAAAATATGCACCGTCATGCTTACTAGGTATATGTGGGAAATATGGATACAATATATGCGCCCTAAATATGCGCCATATAACCCCCCCAAACGTCTAAATAAGGACAAAGTACACCCCAAGATGCACAGCAAACAGAATCATCTCATATCACACAGAACAGAAAATGGCACAGCATATCACACTTCCGACTGCTTGGGCTTCAACCTCCTGCCATATCTGCTGTAAGCAGGTTTCGATCTGACTGCAGCCGTTACTTGCATCTGTGGATTAGAGTCGTTAGTACATCCTTGTGAAGGCTTGGAACAGTGTCTCCCCGGCGGCCTGCCGCGACGGGGGGCCCTGGCCAACTGCACTTGTTCATCAGCCAAAACAAAAGCGGGTTTGAGTCTGTTAATGCAGACTAATTCCCTCCTGTCACCCAAATCGAGCAAAAAATGTTTTTCCCCAGTTTCCAACACTCGGAAAGGTCCATCATAAGGTGGTCTTAAACCCAGCCTCTGAGCGTCGTGTCTGACAAAGACAAATTCTGCGTTCTTTAAGGTTTTAGGCACAAAAACGCGTGGGAAACTGTGATGAACTGGGCCGGGGAGGGTGTTTGGTCCCGCGTCGCTCTGCAACAGCTGCGGGGGGGGGGGGGGCGATTTGGTGCGGGGTTCTCTGGAAGGAATTCGCCCGGTAACCGGAGGGGTTGGGCAAAAACTAGCTCAGCCGGAGAGGCTTGCAAATCTTCCTTAGGTGCCGAACGCACCCCTAATAAAACCCATGGAAGTTTATCAACCCAATTTGTGTCAGTGAGAGCCGCTCTGAGGGCTGCCTTCAATGACCGGTGAAAGCGTTCGCACAAACCGTTGGCCTGGGGGTTATATGCGGTAGTGCGGTGAATTTTCACCCCCAGACTGAGTGCCATGGATGACCAGAGCTCGGAAACGAATTGGGGACCTCTGTCAGACGTTATGTCTGACGGGACTCCAAAACGCGCGACCCAAGCCGTTAAAAACACGCGCGCAACGTCTGCTGCTGTAGTTGACGCCAGGGGGACCGCTTCTGGCCAGCGCGTGGTGCGGTCCACCATAGTTAGAAGGTGTGTGAACCCCTGCGACAGCGGGAGGGGTCCCACCAAGTCGATATGCACGTAGTCGAAGCGTTTGGCCGGGATGTGAAAAGGTTCTAAAGGGGCCTGCGTGTGCTTGTGTATTTTTGCTCTTTGACACGCTGCGCAGGCTGCGGCCCATTCTTTGACCTGTTTACGCAACCTCGGCCAAACAAATTTTTCTCCCACCATTTTAATCGATGCGCGAACCCCCGGATGTGCCAGCGAATGGATTGAATCAAAAACGCGGTGGCGCCATGCAGCTGGGACCACGGGGCGGGGGTGCCCCGTGGAGACATCGCAGATTAGAGGGGGCATACCTTCCTGCTGCACCCTGTGCTCCAGCCTTAGCCCTGTTGGCCCAGACTGGAGCGCGCGCACATCCGCATCGCTAACCTGCTCAGCGGCCATGGCTGCGTAATCTAAGCCCACGCAGACCGGGGCTGCGAGCGCTTCAGCGCCGCAAACCTGGCCCGCGTCCACGCCCACCGTGTCTGCCCCCTGGGGGCCTGGCGTTGCAACTGCGCGCGAAAGACAATCTGCCACTACATTGTGTTTGCCCCCCACGTGTTGAATGTCGGTGGTAAACTCCGAAATCGCGGCCAGCTGTCTCTGCTGTCGGCCCGACCAAGGCTGTGAAATCTTGGCCATTGCAAATGTTAAGGGTTTGTGATCTACAAACGCGGTGAAACAGCGCCCTTCCAGCCAGAACTGGAAGTGGCGGATGGCCAAATGCAGGGCTAAAAGCTCCCTATTGAACGCGCTGTATTTCCGCTCGTTATCGCGCAATATTTTGCTGAAAAATGCAAGCGGTTGCCAGCTCCCTGCTACCAGTTGCTCGACGACCGCCCCAACTGCTACGTTGGAAGCGTCCGTGGTTAGCGCCATGCGAGCTGTTGGCACCAGGTGTGCCAACAACACAGCGTTCGCCAGGGCCAACTTGACCTGGGAGAAAGCGCGCTCCCGTTCCGGGGACCACTCGACCTTATTTGCAGGTTTTTGTTTCTTTAGTGCCGTGTACAGTGGATGCATGAGCTGTGCCGCGCTGGGGAGGAAACGGTTATAAAAATTGACCATCCCCAAAAATTCTTGCAATGCTTTAACTGTCTGCGGTTGGGGAAACTCCGTTATCGCGCGTACTTTATCGGGCAGCGGGACCGCTCCTTCTGGAGAAACGCGGTGCCCCAAAAAAATCGATTTGCGCCACCCCAAACTGGCATTTCGCTGGGTTATTTATTAACCCATGCTCTGGCAGCCTCTGAAAAAACCGCCGTGAGGTGGCGTTCATATTCGTCTTCGGATGTACTGGCTACTAAAATATCATCCAAGTAGACGAACACGAAAGGGAGGCCGCGCAACACCGCATCCATCATACGTTGGAACGTCTGTGCAGCGCCCTTGAGGCCAAAAGGCATGCGCAAAAATTCGAAAAGCCCAAAGGGGGTTATTACTGCCGTTTTGGGTATGTCTTGAGCGCGGACTGGGACTTGGTGATAACCGCGCACCAAATCTATCTTGGAAAAGATGCGCGCCCCCGCCAAATGTGCCGAAAAATCCTGGATGTGCGGAATCGGGTAGCAGTCGTGTGCTGAAGCATTATTTAACCTGCGGAAATCACCGCAAGGCCACCACGAGCCATCGGCCTTAGGCACCATATGCAGCGGTGAAGACCAAGGGCTGTTAGAGCGCCTAATGATGCCCAGTTTTTCCAAGTTGGCGAATTCCTCACGCGCGATGGCCATTTTAGCTGGTCCAAACGCCGAGCTTTTGCAAAAACAGGGGGGCCAGAGGTAGTTATGAAGTGCTCGACCCCGTGTTTTGGCTACTGACGCTGAAAATGTTGGGACCGTGAGTGCTGGGAACTGATTGAGTAGTGCATGAAACTTACTACCCGCAGCTGTGACATTGGGATGTGCAGAAGGCGGGGCCACCCGAGCTGTACAGGAGATAGAGTGGAAAGACAGTGCATTAACCATACGTCTATTAGTAAGATCAACTAATAAACCATTTGAGCACAAAAAATCAGCACCTAGCATGTTATTGCTAACTGCAGCTACGACGAAAGTCCACTCAAAGGTGCGACCGTGGAAGGATAGGAGGAGCGTCTTCTCCCCATAGGTTTTGATCGTCGAGCCGTTTGCCGCTAGCACCAGGGGTCCGCTGGAAGGCGCCAGCAGGTCCGCATAGGAAGGCTTGACGAAGCTCAGCTGGGAGCCTGTGTCCACCAGGAAATTCTTCCCTGAATTCGCGTCCGTCACGAAAAGCAGCTTGTTCTTCGTGCCGAGAGCAGCAGCTGCTACAGACTCTCGGTCTTGGCGTTTCCCTGGCGCTTGTATCAGCAGGGTGGGATGCATCTGTGCGCCCTCTCGGCGAAATGTCGATGGTAAAAGCAGAGGGTGCCGTCCGCTCCGCTTCTCCTGGTCTCTGCCGCTGCTGACGTCAGTGGGTCTGGTGCTGCGGCCTCTGGTCTCCCCTCGTCTCGCGGGGATGCGTTCAGCTCCGTTGCCGCCGTCGTGGCTGCGTGTCGTCTATGGGCGTCGACGAGCCGCTGTGCTTCCTGGCCCAGCCCGTGGTAGTCACGGTTGTTCAGCAGCTGTGAGCTGGCCAGGGTGACTCTCACTGCTGGAGGTAGTGTTCTGAGGAAGAGGTGGGTGAAGATGAAATTGTCGTCGTCTTGGCCTCTCAGGTTCATCATCCTCGCCATCAGATCCGCCGGCCTGTCTGCTTCACCTTCTGTTAACGCCAGAAGCTTCTCTGCTCGCTCTCCCTGCGAGGGGGTGAAGGCACGAATGAGGGCGGCTTTCAGTGTGCCATACTTGTCGTCCTGGGGCGAGTGGTTGGTCAGGCTCTCCACCCGCTGCACTGTGAGGCTGTCCAGCTTCGCGACGACATGGTAGAACCTCGTTGCGTCCGCTGAAATTCCCCGAAGGTGGGAACCGCACCTCCACAGTGGGTAAACCAGGAGCGCGGGTTATGTTGCCAGAAATCGGGCAGCTGTAGTGTGGCAGCTGCGTTAACCCGGTTGGCTCCTGAAGAGTCCGGTGCGGGAGATCGTCGCCACCGGCCATAATTTGTCGTAGGTCACCAGTGTAGAGGATGCCTTTCCACAGACGAGACTGGGTTTATTTCTCAGGATTGGTTTATTGAATGGTTACATCCTCTAGCAATCTCAGAATCTCGAAAAGAGAGAGAACAATCGTCTTTCACAGTTCTTATACTCTCCCCAAGTCATACACCCCCAACCCCACAGTCCTTCAGCAAACATACAGCCCCCGAGACTCCTTGGCGTCCTCATTGTCTCTGATCCTTCTAGCCTCCGGGGCTCCTGCTGGGACATTCTCTCCAACTTCCCTCCTCCTGCAGGACCAACTTCACACCTCCCGTAGGTCTCTGTAGGTCAGGTCCTCTTTGTCCATTAAGACGTGAAGCCTCCAAAATATGCACCGTCATGCTTACTAGGTATATGTGGGAAATATGGATACAATATATGCGCCCTAAATATGCGCCATAATACAGTATATATGGGGGAACAGTTTAGCTGAGCACAGTCACCGTAACAGCCTAATCAGAGAGAGTGCAATCGTTGCTTTAATGAAGTCGTCTATCTTGGTTTCCGACTGTAAAAATGTAGTGCCACAACATCAGTGACTGACTGGGAAAATCCAATCTAGACACCTTCTGGAATGTAGAAAAGCATGATATATTGCCTCACTTCCTGTTTAGTAGCGTTTTAAATAATTTAACAGATGAACCATTTCAGTAATAATACAAAAAAGTTATTCGATACCTGTGCTTCTTTGGCAATTTTGGCGAAGACTAGGGATGATTTCTGGCCTATGAAAAAAAATCTGAAAATATCCTATTGCCTAAAACCCAACATTGGTGTAATTTTCATAACTGGATGGTTGGAGTCTCTGGTCAAATATTATGTCTAAAATCACACCATCTACTTTTACTGCTGCTGGCCAAATTTAAAAACTTTCTGTAACGGTATACTTAATATGCTCCCTAAAATGGTATACCAGCCACTTAGACTCCCTTGACAGGTGTCGCAGCCTGATTGGAAGATAGATCATCTGGGGAAGTAGAGTAGCCTATCAGGCAACAGAAGGAGTGAATAGGGTGAGAGAAGGCTGAGCTGATGGGGAGGCTGGTGCAGGTCGAGGAGGAGACGCAGGGAGCTCAGAAAGAGCTGGAGGAGAAAACTCGCGGAGGCTGCTGGAGAGAACGAGTGACAGGGCAGCCGAGAGTGTATAAAAGTGTCACCAGGCTTGCGCACAGGACTCGTGGGTTTGAGTCAGAGCGTTGGCGCTACTCGCTAGGAGAAAACGGTGCGTCCCGTCGTCCGGAGTGTTGTTTTTTTTTGTTTTACACAGCTTGGAGCTGCATGTGGGTTTTACTCGACAAGTTATGTGTTAGCCCTATCATAGGCTTCCCCACCCGCTGTTGCCCAGGACAAGAACAGTTTAAGTGGCTCGCTGGTGGAGTGGATCTTGGCCCAGCAAGAGGACTGTTGTTTCAAGTTTGTTTACATTAATCCAGCCACCTTCGGTCCTATAAATTACCCAGAGAGAGGCGTATGGGTCAATCGCGTGTTTCTGCAAGTGAAAGTTTGGCTTTCTGCAAAGATAGCGCACGGAGTGCATGCAGCTCACCCCCAGGTGGATTCCAGAAGACGTTAGTTGTTGCCACAGCCAGCCGGATCCCGGATTAAAGTTGAAGCTGGGTGGAGTTTTGGCCCTGCCATCCAGATGTCATTTCACCGATGCATCTCCTCTTCACCCTGTTACTGTGGATGTGCCAGCTGCTATATTCTGCCTGGTATAACTGTTCTAAATTTGTTACTACACCACACAGGAGACGAGGTAAAGTTTTGATTTTTTTTTTTAATTTGAACTGTGTGCTCGTGTTACGGTCAGTGTACCTCGTTAAAGACAGAGGACTGCAGAGCTGCCATTTTGGGACACTGAGGATTTAACCACACGAGGGACTGAAGAGCCGATGGTGGGAATGACCAGAGTGCGTCCGGTGGATTTTTTTTTAATTGCCTCTTAAGGACTCGAGTGACATCCTTTAGTTTTATTTGTGATTTTTTGTTTTTGTGAATTTTCTTCTTTCTACAGTTCTGTTAATCTGAAAAGGAAGACTTCTCTTCCTGTTCATTTTTGTGGCCTTCACGTTTATTAAATTTTTTGTTGTGTTTTACCAGGACGATTTTGCCTGCTTCATTCAATTTTTAGGTGACAGAGTATTATCTTGTTTCCTTTTAGAGAGGGGGAAATTCTGACTGTGTGTTTTGGGCTAAGGTGTTAGGAGTCTACTACTGATGCTGTTGATTAGGGTGACACCTGAGTTAAATATTGGGATTCCGAATATATGTATACAGCATATTGTGGAGTCTGTCACTGTTGTGTTTATGCCATTAAGAACAAGGGATCTCCTTAATAAATAGCCAATACTGTCTCACTTAAAGTTGTGGTATATAACCATCTTTTGTGGAAGGAAGAGTTGCCCTGGAGTAGGGTGCGCACCTGTTTGCTTAGAACTCAGGAGAGAGCACCATGTTCGCTCTTTGTTGCCAAGTAGTGCACTTTAGCAAGAAACCTCTGGCTATTAATGAGAGTTTGAGCCCTTGTAATCCACATTCATTCCACCATCTTCAAGCCAGAGAGTCCAGTCAAACAGGTCACAACTCACCCACTGATGTGGATACAGGGGCTACTGACACTGAGGGTCTCAGACCTAGATCTGACATCCCGGTAGTCACCCAGGGCAGGTGTTTACAAACTTTCCCCCTACAAAGCGGAGTCGTTCCCCCCATTACAATTGGCGTCCGAACAGGATAGATATAAGCTGCATAGGGACTTGAATTTTTGCAGTTACTGCTAGGACACAAGTGTAAAACCATGGCTGAACTAGAAGAGTTAAGAAGGGATTTTGCTGAGTTAAAAGGGAGACTTGCGAGCAGATGGATGCCTTAGAACAGGCCCGCGCTGGGCAGAGAGAAGCCCTTGCACTGGCTATAGTAGCTATTGACCAGCAAACTGTAGCATTAAAGGCTCCTGCTACTGTTTATATTCACAGAGACAGCAACTGCCAGAATTTTGTGGTAGCTCTGCAAAGAGTGGGGATGATGGCATCAAGGAGTGGGTCGCTACTCTGAGGTCAGCCTTTCAGATTATGAGGGTACCAGAGGAAGACCGAGTAGAGCTAGTTAAACAGCACTTAAAGGATGAGGCAAAGGCAACTGTTAAGTTTATGCTAGCTGCAGATGAAAAATCCGTTGACAAGATCTTTGATGTCCTTTTGCAAACATATGGAGATAAAACTCCCATTGGTACAAAACTGAGAGAATTCTACAAGAGGAGGCAAATGCCTGGAGAAACCATTCGGTCCTATGCTTATGACCTCCATGACAGATTAGGTCGCATAAAACACCACAAGCCAAGCCGCGTACCTGATACGGATGGAGTGTTAAAGGAGCAGTTGGTGTTGGGTTTGAGGGATGATTTCCTTAGGCGTGAAATGAAACGGAAAATTTAAGAAGAGAGGGGCTTGAGCTTTGTTGAGTTAGTGCATGCTGCAATTACCTGGTCCGAGGAGGAGGAGGTTCAGCCTTGCTGCTGCTCAGACAGCCTAGGGTTCGAGGAGTTGTAAACGCTGCCTCCAAGGCAGATGACAAACAGTCACCCCTTACTATGGAGATGCTCCACGGTGAGATTAAGAAGATAACTGCCCATCAGGAACAGCTTTATCAGGCATTACACAGTCAGAAAAGGGGAATAGACAGTTGGGGGACTGTCACCGAGGGTCACTTTAAGGGATAGTGAGGGTAGATATATTTGCTACTCCTGTGGTGAGCAGGCCACACTAGCTGACACTGCCTCATGAAAGGGGGTGGGAGGCTACAACTACCACTCATGAAACCAAAAACCAACTACGTTTCCTAACCCGAGATCACAAAGGGGTTCCCCACACCTACCATGATTAGCACCCGAACGGCCAAGTGCGTAGCAACGGAAGTGCAGATAGTCTGAAAAAGAGTGCGCTTGGGAAGTGTCGAACTGTCAAGTTAAAAATCGGGGGAGTAAGAAAGCAACATGTCTCTGGGACACAGGCTCAAATGTAACTGCTATCACAGATTCACACTCCCGTGAACATTTTGGGGCACACGGAGATATGATACCAGCCCACTGGATTGAACTCAAAGCTGCAAACGGGCTTGATATCCTTTTGTTAAGTTGCTTGAAGCCGAGGTTGAATGTGCAGGAGGAGGATTGAAAGAAATGCATTTTTGTGTTGACTGATACACACCCTCAGGTAAGGGGTCCAGTGGTCTTCCCAGCATTGTAGGAATGAATGTCATAGACGACCTTGAAGCACTACCTTTCTTCAGAGGGGGAAAGCATTCTTTTGTTTGATAATGTAATGTTGCAATATGCTGACATGTATTACTGTGTTCTCTTGTGTTTCAGAGATGCATTGCTGGCAAGGATGCTGGCATGGTAGGGTTTAGCAGGGGGAGAATGTAATGGTATACATGGTGTGGTATTTACATGGGATACATGTAATACATGTATGGTATTTTATTTGCCATAGTTTATCGTCCTCCATCAACCTACTCAGAGTTTTTATCTGAATTTACCAAATTCTTAGCTGATTTAGTGCTGAAATCAGATAGAATAATTAGAGTAGGGGACTTAATATACATGTAGATAGTGATTGCCTTAATATGGCATTTTAATTCAGTATTAGACTCGATGGGGTTTTCTCAGAAAGTAGGAAATTCTACCCATTATCTCCCACCATACGTTGGACCTTGTTCTGACATATGGCATAGAAATAGAAAATCTGGTAGTGTCTCCTCATAACCCTGTACTGTCAGACCATTGTCTGTTAACCTTTTGATTTTACTATTTCTGACTGTTTTTATTACTATTTGTGACTCTTCCGGCGCCACACGAGTTGGCTGCCTTTGCAACAGCGGCTCAATTCTGAGTCTTTTATCTTCCTTCTTCTTTCTGATCCGGAGATAACTTTCTGATCCGGCACACCTTTCACTCTACATATATCACGGACACATAGTATTCGCCCCAAAGGTCTCCCAAGTCGGCGGACAGTAAGCCTCTGTTTACAACAGGAGACCGATACAGCAGGGAAGAGCTAGCTAGCACTCAACCCGCCACCCGGTGCTAACGGGAGAACCTCGACATACCGGGGAACTGAAGCGAAAACGACGCGGGTGCCGGCTGAGTTTAGGCGGCGTGTAGAAATATAAGACAGAATAATAAAGATCGATGGCAAGAAACCAAGCAGACCGCCCGTAATCTACTGGAGGAAAAAGCCCCCAGGGAAGCAGCTGGCCACCAAGGCTGCTCGGAAAAGCGCTCCGGCCACCGGCGGATTGAAGAAGCCTCACCGTTACAGCCCGGTACCGTGGCTCTGAGAGAGATCCGTCACTACCAAAATCCACAGAGCTGCTCATCCGTAAGCTGCCCCTTCCAGCGCCTGGTGAGGGAGATCGCTCAGGGCTTCAAGACCGACCTGCGCTTCCAGAGCTCCGCCGTCATGGCTCTGCAGGAGGCCAGCGAGGCCTACCTGTGGGTCTCCTCGGTGACACCAACCTGTGCCCATCCATTGCCAAGAGGTCACCATCATGCCCAAAGACATCCAGCTGGCCCGCCCCATCCACGGAGAGAGAGCTTAGACTTTCTGCTGCACATCCACCAACCACAATGCTCCGCACTGTGTGTCTATATATATATATATATATATATATATATATTATATTATATATATTTATATTAAATGTACATATGTATACTAGCTGCTCTTGTTTTTTCTTGCCTTCTGATTGTTGCTCTGAGTGTTGCTATCCCTGTGCTGTTCAATCCTAGAATTTCCCCATTGTGGACTAATAAGGCTTATCTTATCTTCTCTTATCTTATACTTACTATGGCTCCCTAAAATGGTATACCAGCCACTTAGACTCCCTTGACAGGTGTCGCAGCCTATTGGAAGATAGATTCGACTGGGGAAGTAGAGTAGCCTATCAGGCAACAGAAGGAATGAATAGGTGAGAGAAGGCTGAGCTGATGGGGAGGCTGGTGCAGGTCAAGGAGGAGACGCAGGGAGCTCAGAAAGAGCTGGAGGATGAAAACTTGTGGAGGCTGCTGGAGTAGAACGAGTGACAGGGCAGCCGAGAGTGGTATAAAAGTGTCACCAGCTTGCGCTCAGGACTCATGGGTTTTGAGTCAGAGCGTTGGCGCTACTCGCTTGTAGAAAACGGTATGTCCCGTTGTTTGGAGTGTTGTTTTTTTGGTTTACACAGCTTGAAGTTGCATGTGGGTTTTACTCGACAAGTTATTGTGTTAGCCCCGTCATAGCTCTTCCCCGCCCCCGCTGTTGCCCAGGACAAGAAGAGGACTAACAGCTTAAGTGGCTCGCTGGTGGAGTGGATCTTGACCCAGCAAGCAGGGACTGTTGTTTCAAGTTTGTTTACATTAATCCAGCCACCTTCGGTTCCTGTTAGCGTGTGGATGTGCCAGCTGCTATATTCAGCCTGGTATAACTGTTCTAATTTGTTACTACACCACACGGGAGACCGCAGGTACAAGTTTTGATTTTTTTTTTTTTTTTTTAATTTGAACTGTGTGCCGTGTTACGGTCGTGTACCTCGTTAAAGACAAGAGGACAGCAGAGCTGCCATTTGCGGACATTGAGGATTAACCACACGAGGAACTGACAGCTGATGGTGGGAATGACCAGAGTGCGTCCAGTGGATTTTAAACGATTTTAAGAGGTGTTTACGACTTTCCCCTACAAAGCGGGGTCGTTCCCCCGTTACATTTCTTATCATGCGTGATAAGGACGTGAAAAGGGCAAGCGGGATGAAGAAGACGTAGTGGAGCGATATGGATATCAAAAAGACAGAAGCACTGTGGATGGCTTTAGGTTTTATAACTGCCCCAGCCCCTGTTTGATCCAATGAAAGTGGGCTTGCATTTAGAGTAGGCATATTCTTAAACCAGTTGACCGCTGAAAGCAACCTTCAGTAAAGAGTAACACTAGCGAAGGACATGTTGCAACATGTTAAAATGATTTAAAGTTTTGATCATAGCCTGGTGTGTTGTGTCTGTGAATGAGGGACAGCGGAAACGATGGCTGTGCTGAACAGTGACTTTTATTAAAGAAGCTGGTAGCACGTGGAACAGACTAAACAGTAGCTAACTATGCTAGTAGTATGGGATACAGACTGTGTGTAGAACCCGGGCTGCCAACGTCAGTCTTTTATTATAGGCACGGCGTGATGACAGTCACCCGTGCCTGCACATCACGTCCGTACTGTGTATTGGGTTATCACATTATATAACATTCACACCCCCCATCCCCCAGGAAAATCCCAAACCATTATTATTAAAACTAGACTTAAGAACTTAACAGCAGACCAAAACATGAACCTGGCAACTGGTGGACTACTGGTAGACCCTTTGCATGGTTTGTGGGTTATTCTACCACTGTATTTTTCCAACCATGCTCTGCTAAACATTTCAGAGTCATTTTCAGCTCAATTTCAGGGCCTCTGGCGAGCCTGCAGTGGTTGCGCCCCTGGGTCACTGGCTTGTTGCGGACCTGGGGTATGCTCTCGTTCGTCAGCAAAGTCCCCATCCGCGTCCCACACTGGCTGGGTCTGCTCCAGTGTCGCAACTTGGTCTGTGGCAGCTTGCTCTTACTTTCGCAGACAGACTGGCGTACTATCTCAAACCATCAGCCATCTGGAAGGTGGATGTCCTCCAATTGCACGGTGATCATCACTGGCGGGTGACTGGAGCGTCTGCAGGTCCAGGTGCTTGGATCGCGGTATTCGAACCCAATCAAATACTGTGAGTGGCGGTCTGCTTCGCGTGCACTCGCCATTGCTGCTCTCTCGTGCCCTGATGTTGGTTGCCGTTGTGGCAGCGTGCCATTCACGCCGGCGGCAAGACATGCTTTGAATTGGCATTGTTCTGCTGAGTCCTGCTTCGCACAACACTCTGTCTCCTGCAGCGCTGCAGTGGCTTCCTGAGGCTTTTGCCGGGCGAGGATCGAGACAAGTCCGTTTTACATCCTCTCTCTCCTGGTGGCTGGTTGTGGTCGCAATGGTGTGGTTGCCTCTGGGCCGGCGACAGGATGCGTGCCAGGTTGTTGTCATTCTCTCGGGGTCCCTGCTTGGCCATGAACTCCTTTCTCCTGCAGTGGCTGTGGCTGCTCCTGAGGCTTATGCCGGGTGAGGATTCAGAGACCGAGTCCATTTATGGCCCTCTCTTCCGTGTGCTTGGCTTGCTGCCCCCTGGCCGGCGCAGGAGCGCGCGTGCATTCCAGTGCGCAGGGGGAAACCACGAGTTACCACACATTCGGCATCCCATGATGTACTGTTGTCCTGTGGTGGTCACCCTTGTGGCGTCCTCCAAGCAGGTCACGGTGTTAATGGTACTTCTGCTGGGGCAACTGCATGAGCTAGCGGGTTTGTTGTTGTGAAGCACCTAGCTGTGATGTTAGCTGGGCGGCAGCCTCCAGCTGGAATGCTATCTCCACTGCTTTCGCCAGCAGCAGGTCGTCCAGCGCCATTAACAGCTTCACCTCAGCCTTGGGTTGTAGGTTTGCTCCACTAGCTGGTCCCACACCATTCCATCCTCTAGCTGCTCAAACCTGCACGTGCTCAACAGACAGCAAAGGTCCGCAAACATACTACTGAGTCATCTCATCTGCTCACTGTCGGCTTTGGCGGAGCTTGATTCTTTGGGACATTCTCGTATCAGCGAAGCGCAGCAGCTCAGTCTCCATTGTGCTCGGTGTTGCGTTGGTCATCCTCGTCGCAATTGTTGTGTCTGTGAATGAGGAATAGCAGAGACTATGGCTGTGCTGAACGGTGACTTTTATTAAAGAAGCTGGCAGCACATAGAACAGGCTAAACAGTAGCTCAACTAAGCTAGCAGTGCAGGGTACAGGCTGTGTGTAGGCTAGAGGCAGAGCACCAAAGAACCTGAACTGCCGCTGTCAGTCTCTTATTATAGGCACGCTGTGATGACGTCACCCATGCCTGCGCCATCACGTCCGTGCTGTGTATTGGTGTTGTCACATTATATAAACACTGTGCACTAAAGAAGGATGCAGGTTGGCAGTCTAAAAGGTGAAGCAAGCACTAAGGAGTCAGAAACTGGAGATACCCATGCCTGTGGATGATGGCATGACAGGCATTTATGCCTTATGACATGATCGCACATAAGTTTCTGATTGAAATCACTATTTTTAGTGCTTTCAAACATAACGTCATAGTAGCAAGTTAACGCACCACCCTGGTTGATGCAATTTTTTTTTTTACATTAACACACATGTGGGTATGTATTATTGACCCTGATGGCTTTCCATACTTAAGACCCTCAGCCCACGCAGCAGAAATCAGGAAGCAATGCAGCAGGTGCAGACAGGAAACCCAAAAAAAGCCAAAATGGACAAAGAAAAGGCTATTTTGAAGGGCAAGTTCAGCTTTACATTTGCATTATAACAGGCAGCAGTGGCTCAGGAAGTACAGCGGGTCATCCAACGACTGGAGGGTTGGCGGTTTGAATCCGGCTCTCCCCAGACATCCTGCCGTTGTGTCCCTGGGCATGACACTTTACCCACCTTGGCTCCAGTGTCCATGTGTGAATGTGTATAAATGTTCGATAGTGGTCAGAGAGGCCATTGGCGTGGATTGGCGGCCACGTTTCCATCAGTCTGCCCCAGGGCAGCTGTGACTACAGTAGTAGATTACCACTATCAGTGTCTGTCTGTGGAATGAATGAATAATGTATCCATTGTAAAGCGTCTTTGTCTATGAAAAGCGCTATGTAAATCTGATGCATTATTATTATTATTAAAATGCAATTAATCCAGTGTTAACTATGAAAGCCATGCAATTAATCATGATTAAAAATTGTAATCGACTAGCAGCACTACTATTTTTACATCATATTTGAAAAAATTAGCACTTTACAATACAGCCTGCAAATCATATATAATGACGTTGTAAGTTTGGCACAAGTATGACATGACACACGTACATGTAAGTACAACACAATTACAGTGTAAGTACAATTAAAGTATAATGTAATTTTGGAATAAATATCGTAAAACCACAGCATAAGTATGGGGTTGTGAGCTGTAATGGTTAAATTTGAATGGATGCAATATAGAAATTCGACCAAAGTACTTGTGTGTATATGTCTGTATATGTACATTTAAGTACAACATAATTACAGAGTAAGTTTAGTGTAATAAAATAAAAAAATATATATATTAAAAAAAATAACAGTGTAAGTTTGAGTGTAAGTTTGATCTAAATAAGATGAAATCATGGTGTAAATAGGACACAATTACAATATACAAAGTTGGATGCTGTATTCTTCCTCAACTTTGAACAAATGTAATTACTATATGAATACAAATTCTTGTAAGTACTGTGTAATAGCACGTACATATAATGTAAGAATGACTTATGCATGCATAAGTATGGCATAAGAACAGTGTAATTACAGTATAACTTTAGCATAATGCTAGGTAACTACATGGGAGAGAACTGCATTTTTCCTCAGGTTTGACCAATAAACTAACTAAAAATTGTGGTAATTGTGGTTTATATGAAAGTCCTGTATATGATCTGTTAGGTATTTAGGTTGTGATGTAAAAGTGACTATTATACAATATATGAGCATGCAATTTCCCTCACTACCCCCCCCCCAACACACACACACACACACACATTCATCACATCAGTTACTGTTTAAATGTTAAAGGTTTCATCTGTCATAAACCAGGGGATGATGTCAAGGAAACAACATCCATCTCTTTTGTATGCACTCTGTTTTTGATTAAGCACATTTTATTGCCAACCATACTTTTACTTAAAAATTACTGTTGCTTCTTATAAATTAGAAGCAACAGTAATTTTTGTAAACTTTTTTGTATTCAAGTTTACAAAAATTTTGTAAGCATTTTTGTAAACTTGAGAAAAGTTGAAACTAGTGTCAACTCTCTTGCTAGCTAGTTGTGAATATGAGTTGGAAATGCACCGATTGCTCTGAGAAGCTGCTCACTATTGCCAACTCCACAGTAAGGAAAGTAGCTATTGGCTGTCCTAGAAGTCGCTAGAAGTCGCTAAATGACATCATCACCTAGTTTGCATAATTTGTCATTTGCATGTAATTGTAATGGACACTGTAGGAGAGAAGAAGAATGTCACGGGAGAGATAAAAAGTGAGTAAAAAACACCCTAAATATGTTAAGAACTACAATTAACTTTCTTCTGTGGATTATTGGTTTGTTTGTTTTAATTTGACATATAAATAGCCATCACTTCTGTATCATCTCCAATAAACGGCTTCAACCAGCCTTTGAATTCAGGGTTTGATTCCCACTCCTTTCTGTATTTTTGAGCGTACAGTTTAGACTGTGACATGCCGAGCTAGCTGCTAGATGTTTAGCTTATGTCACACACACGGTGGACAAAGTGAGTACGTGACAGGTTGTTAGTCAAATGCAGTAATTTATTAGCGTGACACTAACAGTGAAGAAACATTTACATCGATTGGGGCGGGAGGGCGGGGTTGTGCAGGCACAATTCATTTGCAGTCTGGACGTGAGTGCCATGGGCGTGGGTCTCCTTTCTGACTGCAGCTAACTGCTGCACGAGGCTACTGTGAGACTGACCACTTGTGAGTGCTCTGGGATGGAGAGAAGCTCACGGTAGCACCCGCTGCTTGCTGAGGCTAGTAACTGCAGAGCAATAGTGCTTTCACGTCAGCAGCCACTGTAGCTAGCAATTTTCCAAAATTACTAGCCACTCAGCCTTTGTACTAGCCACAATTCTGTAGTTGGAAAATTATGTTTCATATCTGCGTGGGTTTACTCCGGGATTTCTCTGGTTTCCTCCCACATGCCAAAAACATGCACGTTAGGTTGACTGGCATCAAACTGGAGAGTCTAAATTGTCCTTAGGTATGGCTGTGAGAGTGAACGGTTGTCTGTCTCTCTGTGTTGGTCCTGCGATGGACTGGCGATCTGTCTGGGGTGTACCCTGCCTCTTGCCTAAAGATGCTGGGGTAGGCTCCAGCCCCTGCAACCCGAAAAGGATTAAGCGGAAGAAGATGGATGGATGGATGGATGATCAAGTTTGATTATCGCATGCTGAAATGTAGTTGAATTAAATGTACAACCTTTATAAATGCAATGACTCTTATACATACATAAAAATAGCAAGAGAAACACTCTCTGTTTAAGTAGTTATTAACAGCAGTAAATACTGTAAAACAGTCGAGAAAAATATTTGCAATGTGAGAGTGAAGTACAGGTAAATTTGGGGTCCATCCCCAATTCTTATTTCTACCCCGTCCCCTTGGCCCTTGAAATCAAGGGCCCCTTGTGCTCATCAGAAAAAAGAAGAAAAAGGAAACTGATGAGAAAAAACGTCTCATCTTACAGAAAAAAATAAACACCCCAATGTGGGAATCATCACTATCATAAGCCTCTTTTCACAGTTTGATAAAGTAACAGTAACCTGTAGATGACAAGACTAGAAAGCCTGGCATTCCTTAGTGTACAAGGAGGAAAGGAGTGGGAAAGCTTTTTTCTCCAGAGATTCAATGGTGAATTTCCCCCCACTGGCATCATGGACTTGTGATCTTGAGGCAAAACAGAGTTTAAAAAAAAATAATAATAATGCAAGTGTCCAAATTCAGTTTCTTGAGTCTATTGTGGAAAAAGAGGAAAAACGGATACTGATGATCAGCTAAGCAAGTTCTTGGTTCTCAATTCTTCTCCTCCACTTTCACGTCTTTCTCATCTTTCTTCTCAGTCTCCTTTTTGTCCTCTTCCTTCTTTTCATCCAATGCCTTGTCTTTAACGAAGAGTTCCTCAAGCTTCTTTGCCACCTTGTTTGTACCATCAGTTTTGCCTGTTCCCTCTTGATTTTTTTTTACTATTCTAATCAGTAGAAAGTCAAAAATTTACTAGAAATAAAGCTGTAAACTCAGAGAAAATTTTGGACCCCCTGGTGGGCCAATGGCCCACAGGCCATATGTTTGACACCCCTGGACCAGCCCATTAAATATACCTATTTAGAGGATTTACTTCCATGAAATAGTTGCATATCACAACAGCATGTAAATGAGTAAGATAAAATAAAATAGAAAGCACAGATAAATGAAAGCTCACCTTAGAAGAAGCTTCATTTGTTCTTTACAGCAACAAATCACAGTCACTTTTTCTCTGTGTGGTCAGAAAACTTACATTTACACAACTGTGGACATTAAGTGCAGCTTCTTGCTCTAAAAATACTCATGTTTAACCACAGAGGTAGGAGCTGATGTTGGGGGCCACTCACCGCTCAGACAACAGGTGATGGGCTCCATATGACAAGTTGCCACCCCCACAACATTTCTTACCACAGGGTTGTGGTGTGAACTGGGATAGGACAAGAAACCAACCCGCGGAGCAGACTGTCTGCAGCTTCACAGGGGTCCAGGTGACAGTGGACCAATGAGCACATACTATGTGTAGATAGTGCTTCTGGGAGTTGTAGTTTTGTAGTCTCACATTACAAATAGGTTATATTTTAGATGCCGTCTAAGGAAACTACAACCCACCAAGCCCTGCATGTCAGAGTCTCCAAAACACCAGAAAAGTCTCTGATAACACCAGGAAAAGTCACTAGATTTGTCGTTAGTCACTTTTGATTAAAAAAAAAGTCACCAAGAGGGTTTGAAAAGTCACCAGATTTAGCGAGAAAGTCACCAAGTTGGCAACACTGAAGCTGCTACACTGCGCACTAATGAAAGTGATAAAATACTGTAACTATTAGCTTTTAGGTTGCATATCAGGCCCAGAGAAACCTACAGGTTAATCCTCTCCCAGAGCTACAGCAGGAGGAAGCTAAGCTAGGTAAACCTAAGGCACAGTTAGCCACTAAAGAGCAAAAGAGCAGCTTTCCTGATTTTGAAGCTATACTGAGGTATGCTGAGGGCACCTAGAAGACTTAATCATACATAGTTTTGACTTTTTGTTGAATCTGTTTGTGTAATCAGACAGCTCTTCCCAGATTTTTTTTCACAACATTCAAGCTAACGCCACTGCTTAACTTTTTGCTACTTAATGAGGCGTAACCTCAGTGATCTGTGGTACTGTGACATCATGTACAAACCCTCTATAGTGCTTGTAAGCATTAGTCTGCCACTAGCTTAAACTAAAATAGTGAATATAAGGGATGCACGATAGTAGAATTTATTCCGATAGCCGATATGCCAATGGTTTAAAACTAGTTTTTGCAGATACCGGTATATGCACATATTTTTTCCCACTTATTTACATCTCCTTTGTGTTACAGTGATAATTAACGGACATATAAAGACACATTCCCCAAGGAAAACAAGACACCTACCTCAATTTAATATGAAAACAAGTATATGTTATGTAGTTTCAGACCTTTTTTATACAGTCTGTGTTTCAGACAAAGGGCAGGGGAGGGAGGCTCAGAATCCCTTTATAATACTAGAATATACACAGTCCAATGTGTTATCTCCTCGAGTTGCACACTTAATGTTTGTCAAGACCGGGTCTGCTGTTTGTCAGTAGCTGCTATCACATAGCAGAGTGCTAAATTCGCATTAGCATCTGGACCACTGTTATTATGCATTGGAGGGAGAGGCATACGATAATCACTCAATGCGTCTATTTGTGGATGCATGTATGTATCTGTCCATCTGTCTGCCTCTATGTTTCAGCTTGCCCAGTCAAAATTAAGTGAAACTTAAGGCTTGTATCATGGTATTGCCATATTTTCTTGACTTTTAATTTGCCAGAATTCTGAGCTAAGGCTTTGTTTTCAAAATAAACACAAATTTAACTTACCTGTACCATCAATGGTGCCGGGAAAAAATGTATAACTATGCCCGACCACTAGAGGCACCTGTGTGACTTTTTTACAGCACAACACAGCACTTTTTTTTACAGCATGTGGAGCTGAACTATTATAAAATAGCAGTTATTGAAAAAAACACATATTCAGCAACCACACCATTCATTCATCACATCAGTTGTTTTCACACTGGTTTTGCTGTTTAATTTTGCAGAGGAAGGACGAGGTAAAACTAGTTAAAAACTCGCTAAAAACTCCAAGCCCCAACATTCCTCGCTCACAAATGGTTGCAGTGAATGGCGCATGTGCCCAGAAACTCCCATCACAGGGAAGTACTGAGCAATCTGCCAATACTGGGTGAACAAATATCCATCTTTTTGACCATCTGTTTTTTTCCTCTGCCACTAAACAGCAAAAGCTCCTGTTCGTCTCGATTGTCATTGTATTCACATACATCCATTGCTTCCGCCATTTAGTGCTCTTCTTTTGTGATTGGATTGCAGCTGTTCAAATCAGTTTGGTGGCTCTTGGCTGCCGCCGGCAGTACTGGCATGTGAACTGCAGATTATTTTCACTACGCATGCGTGTACTCCAAAACTACTGGATGGATTTGGATGAAATTTTTACCAGAGGTGGTCCTTGGGCTAGAGAGGAACCCATAACATTTTGGTGATGATCCCAGAACGCATACCTCAGCCAAGGCTCTGGCCCAGAGGCATTAGCACCTTGGTGCTTTCATTACCACAGCAACAGAAAACTCCCGTGGCAGAGAGAAATGTCTACATTTAACTCGCTGCCACTCCAGGTCCACTGAGCAGTACTTATCGATGACCACAAACAAGCCCTTATTCACATATATGCAAATTATACTTCCACAGCTCTTACCAGATTCCTCTGTCCTGCCACTTTGGTGTAGTTAACAACCTGCTAGCTCCATCGTGGCGTCTATGATCTTGGGGTGTAGCCAGCTTTGAATGATGATCCGGGTTATAGTATATCCAATTTTAGTTCACCTATCTTGTTCCTAGCTTTCTCTGTAGGATTGCAGGACTCACCCTTAGAGATAGAGTGAGGAGCTCAGTCATCCGGGAGAGGCTCAGAGTAGAACCGCTGCTCCTCCACATTGAAAGGAGCCAGTTGAGGTAGTTTGGACATCTGATCAGGATGCCTCCTGGACGCCTCCCACTTGAGGTGTTTTGGGCACGTCCCACTGGGAGGAGACCCTGGGGCAGGCCCAGGACACACTGGAGAGACTGTTTCTCCCAGCTGGTCTGGGAATGCCTTGGTATCCTCTCTGAAATGCTGGAGCAGGTGGCTAGGGAGAGGGAATTCTGGGCTTCTCTACTTGAACTGCTGCCTCTGCGACCCGGACCTCTGGAAAAGCGGTAGAAGATGGATTGATGGATGGATCTTGTTCTCAAGGGACCGCATTTGTGACAAAAAGGCTAGATAGCATTGGTCTGCTCGGAGCCCTCTTAGCTGAGCCAAGTCGCCAGACTGGCTACCCTGCTTCTGTTTACATTGTAGTAAACTTGGCATATTCTCCCAATGGTGCAGTAATTCCTCTCTGCTGTAGATGTTTGACATGCATCAACAGCATTTAACCACAAAAAGTAATACAAATAACAACCACACGCAGCATTGTTTGAGTACAGAGCTGTAGCGTGAGTGTCAGAGGGCAGCCATTCAGAAGCTTATGCATTCAAACATCAGTGCTAACAGACTGTTATTGAGATGTTAGATATACTTTTAAACAAAAAAGTAATTTGCATATGTCCACATGTGTAAACATACTACATAATATTGAACAAAACAATGTGTGCACAATCCCAAGTAAAATTGTGTGCACATAAAGCACATGGAAATTGAAGGCTTTACTCCATATTTGACACATTACATCTCATTAAACTCACCCTGGCAGTGATTGGCCCAACCACTCAGCTCCCATTACTGTAAAAAATCACCTTTTCTGCTTTTCATAAAATTGCATCTCTAATTCCCTGTCACTTTGTAGGAACCGGGACATGAAAGTGCAGAGGAAGAATATGTGAGAGACATAAAAACAAGATTCACTCGGATGTTAATGTAAGTGTGATAGAGACGTAGGAGATGGGACAAGATAAGTGATCGGCGCTGATAAAAAAAAAAGGAAGAGATGTCTCAGCCCTGGAGCCATTTAGGTGTAGACTTTATCTCCCCATCTCTGTTGTGTAGCGGTTTTCTACTAGCTTACCCTCAGGTGACAGCCGCCAGTGGTCATGATGGGGTCCGTGCACATCAATAAGGGCGGGAAAAACACAAAGCCACAGAAAGCATGACACACACACACACACACACACCAAAAAATGCCACTTGTGCATTAGTTTTGTATGATTCTGCCTTGAATTTGCATGCACGGCACTTACGCATGAAAAACAGTGGAGCAGTTTAACCTTCATTGACTGTGGATCTGCCTCTGCCTCAGAGGGCCATTGTCCATGTGTCTCTATTATCCTGCTGGTCACGGTCCACCCCCACCCCGCACCCAACCGCCAGCTCTTCCTCCGGCTCTTATAGGAGATATCTGTAGAATAATTCCACCTGTCTGTTCCTATCTCCCCCCCCCCCACCACCACCACCACCACCCTCCCTCTCTCTACATGCCTGACCTTTCTGCATTCCTCTCCGGCTGACCTTGGTGTCCTGTCAGCTCTTCCCACCCCCCGCCACCACCACCCTTAAACATCCTCATTTCCACCACCAGCCCTCTCCTCCACCATCACCCCCTGCTGACTGCTTCTTACCCTCTCTGTCCCTCGGTTCCGCCCTCCTCCCCCCCGGATCACTTTGCTCCCCTCTCTCCTCTTCTGCTCTCTGCAGCTGTACATACTCTGCTTTTTAATTAGACCGACTCTCTAGCTCCACCTCCCTCTTGCCTCTTTTTTACTCCATCCCACACTCGTTGACTCCCTCCCCTCCTTTTGCTTACAAGGAGATGGGGGGGGGGGGGTTGCATGGTGACAGAGAGAGAGAGAGAGAGAGAGAGAGAGAGAGAGAGGAGGTCATGATGGAGAGATGCAGAGAGAAAGTCATGACTGAGAGGAGAACCCTGCCTGTTTGCTCACTCTTGTCTTCTCTCCCTCTCCTCTCTCCTCTCCTCTCACTTCCACTCACAGAAGAACAAACGCTCAGACAACTAGGTAGGCACAAGCGGAGCTCAAAGCTGTGAGGGCACGGATGGAAAAAAAGGGTTCCCACGTGAAAGAGGAGGGCAAGATATAGAGGCGGAGAGGAGGACAAGAAGGAGCAGAGAGAGAGGGGGGAGCAGATGGACTGTACACAGAGGAGAGGAAACGCCGAGCGGCAGTGACAAGAGAAAAGAGAGAGAGAGAGAGGAGGGAATAAAAGCAAAGAGCATGAACAGCGGAGGGATGGAGGAACGGGATGAAGTGGCGGTGAAGGAGGAGTAGCGGCGGAGAAAGAGGAGGCAACCCAGGGATGTGGGGTGTGAGCGCGCGCGCGCGTGTGACTCAGTTCTGTGGTCCTGATGGAAGACAGTCCAGCGAGCTCCCCAGCAGCCAGCATCCTCCTCCGCCACCTCCTCCTCTTCAACATCACCATAGAGATGCTGAGTGACAAATCAGGCACGAGGGCAGATTTCGGAGCGCCGCACGAGGGTCTGTTTCTGATCTCATTTCTGTTCCGTGCAGAGGATGTGTTACTTGTTGTTTTGTTTGTGGCAATGTGGAGCAATCCTGCGCGTGCCACTGCATGCATGCGCGCGTGCACACAAACACACACACACACACACACGTGCCTGCATGTTTTTTTTTGTTTACGTGCTCGGCAGGTGTGTGTGCGTGCGCGCGTGTGCACTTATTTATTCCGACAGTGGGGGTGTGTTCATGTGCTCGCCATCCTGTGAGATTTTTTTTTTTTTTTTTTTGGGTAGCTGAGATTTGCTCCACTGCAGGTGTGGGAGTTATTTAATGAGATTGTGCGGCTTTATGAGGCGCTTTAACGGAGTGGGGAGCTCGGTGGTGGAGCGCTGCAGATCTCGGGGCTTTCGCTGCACGTTTGTCATGAGCGGGACCGTGCGTGTGTGCGTGCGTTTGGGAGGTTGTACAGAGAAAGTTTGAGATGGAGGGGGAGGAGGAGGGGGGGACCTGTGAGGGAATTCCATTTGTATGGGTGTGTGGGTGTGTGTGCTGCAAAAATGCACATTTCTGAAATAATGTGCAGAATTATTCATGTGTTTCGTCCTATTAACAAGTTTGCAGTTTTCTATGAAGTCATTGCCGCTGACGCGCATGACTAGAGCTGCAACCAATGACTTTTTTGTTAATGATTGTTATTAATCTGCTGATTATTTTTCATTTGACTAATCATGCGGACATTTGCGTTTTTTTCATAGGTTTGGGATGTTTTTCTCCAAAAAAATGACTTTTTTTTTTTTTTTATAAATTTGCAGCTTTTTTTCTCCAAAATTGGTGATTTCTTTTCCTCATAAGTATGAAATATTTTTCTTAAAGGTCCCATTCACTGAGACATTGTATTTTTGTAGGTTTTAACCTTTTGAAATGAGTCTGCTGGCCATGTGATTATCGGAAAAACATCAAAATACTCACTTCTCTTAAAATAACAGAGCCTTGATGTCATTTCTGTCTCCGATGAGCTGTTTTAACTATTCCAGGTTTGTAACTTGTACTTAAAGACAAGGTGACCCCAGCCTTGATACCCACCCGCTGCTCTATTATTGGCCAGCCTAGCTGTCTGACTGCAAACATGTAGAGGTACGGGAGTCCTGCCAAGATGGTAGTTTCAGAGCTGACAGTTCTACTAGGGAGTTAGCTTACCAAGCACAGTTTATATAGTTATTTTCTTCATATTTCAATCACCCTAATAGACTTTCAATTCAATTCAACTTTATTCATATAGTGCCATTTCATAACAACAGTCATCTCATAGCACTCTCAAACTGTAGGGGAAAATCCCACAGTTGCAGAAAGATCCCAGCAATCAGGTGATCCCCTGTGATCAAGCACTTGGCGACGGTGGAAAGGAAAAACTCCCTTTTAGCAGAAAGAAACCTCCAGCAGAACCAGGCTCAGGGAGGGGCAGTCATCTGCTGTGACTGGCTGGGGGGGTGAGGGGATAGAGAAGAAGAATAAAAGAACAGACATGTAGAGAGCGAGCAGCACGACGGGGACTCAATCTGTGGGAGAGAACAAACAGATGTTAATGACCAGCAAAAATATTACATTGAGAGTGAAGAAAGGAGTGAAGCCCAGTGCATTGTTGGAGGTCCCCAGGCTGTCGAAACCTATTAGCAGCATAACTAAAGGAGGGTTCAGGATCACTATTCTTAAAAAAAGAGATCGTGTCTGACTACCGAATCCAGACTGGCAGCTGGTTCCAAAGGAGAGGTGCTTGATAACTGAAAGCTTTGCCTCCCATTGTACTTTTAGAGATTCTAGGTATTACAAGTAATCCTGCATTTTGGGAGCATAGTGCTCTGTTAGGATGATAAAGTAGTATCAGATCTTTTAAATAACAAGGGACCTGATCATTTAGAGCTTTGTAAATGAGGAGAAGGATTTTAAACTTAATTCTAAATTCTATGGGGAGCCAATGAAGGGAGGCCAGAACTGGAGAGATGTGATCTCTCTTTTTAGTACCTGTTAAAACTCTAGCTGCAGCATTTTGGATCAACTGAAGACTTTTTAGAGACGTTTTAGGACAGCCTGATAATAAAGAGTTAAAATAATCTAACCTAGAGCTAACAAAAGCATGGATTTGTTTCTCAGCATCACTTCGAGACAAGATCTTACTAATCTTGGCAATATTACACAAATGATAAACAGTTTTAGAAACAAGTTTAATGTGTGAATTAAAGAACAGATTTTGATCAAAAATAACTCCAAGGTTACTCACAGAACTGTTAGGAGATAGAGTAACCCCATCCAAACTAAGAATTCGATTTGGGAAAGTATTGCTAAGCTTTTTTGGCCAACTACAATGACTTTAGTATTATCTGAATTTAATAGCAAGAAATTACAAGTAATCCATGCTCCGATTTCCTTAAGACATACCTCTAATTGGTTAATTGATTACTGTCATCTGGCTTCATTGATAAATATAATTGTGTAGACATCCCTGTTTCCACCTGGTTCACTAATCCACAGTCAATAATAGAGCTTAAATTTTTGCTGTGATTCTACAATGGATTGTTAGCTCTAGCATGCTAGGTGGTCTGTCTCCAGACGGTTTTTCTGTGAATTCTCTTTACCCCCACTAGAATCCTTGTTCATCTAACAACGCTTGACCAGATAGTGTATTTCGTTCTTAGGTATTATTGTAGCTTAGCTAAAGTTATATTTTCTCAAACCGGGATCCGAGGCAGCTAGCTGAAGCTAGCATTTTAGCTGCTCATTCATATTTCTGTGCTTATTGTACTCCAGGGACCGGTAATATCCTGGATGACCACACACCCGTCAGCCAGTGATGCATTATTTCATTCATTCACAACTCAGGCTCAGGGGTAAGGTGTTGGTTCGACCACTGGTCTGGTCGGCTCCCCAGGCCGGCCCTAGGATCTTTGGTGGCTCAAGCAGAGAATTTCTTGCAGTATTCCTTACATTTCTTTGTGACCAAGAAAAGTCTTTTAAATAGTTTTACAGAAATTCTCTGCTCGGGCCACTAAAGATCCCAGGGCCGACATTACTTGTATTTGTCTCAGGATGCATCCAAGCCAGCACCGCTGATCCGAGCTAAAGGCTAGGAGCTAGCCTGCTAATGTCAGCAGTGATGTAAGAGGGAGGGCAGAGCTGAATGCGGTCTCAGATTTTAAAGTGACGAAGCCCTGACACGAAGCATAATCAGAAAAACTGTAAAAATAAAAAACAAATTTGCTGCAATAATTAAAGAAAATCTGAACAAAATATGTCACAAGACGCGAGTTGTTAAAATGTGGGGGGAAAAGTGCAATCAGTGACCCCTATGAAGAAACATGCACTGAAAGGAAACATTCTGCTGAAGGCTGCAAAAAAAATTTTTTTTTTTACAATGATGCTGCAGTAATTAAATAGTTAAAGAAAATTTGACCAAAGTATTTCACAGACATTTCATGAAGACCTGTGGGTGCTGTCAACACGTGGGAAAAATGAGTAAATGGGACCTTTAAATTTTCACCTTTTTTCAAGAAATGTTTTTTCTCTTAAGTCTCTGCTAACTTTTTTCCTTTTTGTCATGTAAATTTGCAACTTTTTTCTTAGAAATTTGCTACTTTTTCTTGTCTCGTAGATTTGTGACTGCTTTCTTGAGACATTTGTTTTTTCCACAGAAATGTATGATTTTTAAAAATTCCTCTATTTTTTTCATGTAAATTTGTAATGTTTTATTATCAAAAATATGCTACTTTATGTTGGGCAGTTTGTGATTCCCCCCCCCTCATAAGTCTGCAACTTTTTCCTCCAAAATTGGTGATTTTTTCCTCAGTTTTTTTTCCTTGCAAGTTTGTAATATTTTTCTCAAGTTTGCAACCGGTTTTCCTCTTAAGTTTGTTTTGTTTCTTGTAAATTTGTAAGCTTTTCTTTTTCTTTTTTCCTCAAGAATTTTGAAATTTTTGTAATTCACCTGATAGGTTTGTTTTTCCATGTAAGTTTTTGTCTTTCCTCAAACGTGCAACTTTTTAAAGAATTTTTCCTTGTAAATTTTCCTCATAAATTTGCCCTTTTTCTTGTAAATTTGCAACTTTTTCCCATGAAAATTTTCCCTGAATATTTTCCTTAATATGTGTCCGTTGTAAAATTTTTCTCAAATTTATGACCTTTATTATATATATTTATGTATTTTATATACACTACTCACAAAAAGTTAGGGATATTCAGCTTTTGGGTGAAATTTCTGGATGCACCTAAAATGCACTATAACCTTTACAGGTGATTTTAATTTGACCTTCTCTAAACTTTTTGAATGCACATGTCCACCTGTTCAATGTTTCAGTACTTTTTGCATAACTTGCTGTTCTCTAACAAGGTGCTTAATGGCAAAATTCACAACAGGTGTTTGATCCATGAATCCACCAATAAAGTTTTTGGTTCAGTTGGAACAGGTATTTAAACAGTCCTCTTCATCATGCGGTTCACATTTTGACATCATGAGACCAAGACAGCACCTAACAATTGCTTAACAGTACCTCGCCACTGCGAGGCTTCAAACAGGATGTTGTCAGAGGGAAGTGGCCACTGAGCTTAGAGTGTCACAGAGTGTCATCAGCAGGTTGCAACAGAGATACAGAGAGACTGGAAGAGTCACAGAAAGGCATAGAAGTGAATGTCCTTTGGCCACATCCCACTCTGATGACCACTTCATTGTGAACAGTGCCCTGCAGAACTGGATAATGAATGCCACTCAACTCCAGGCACATTTAAGGTTGGTGAGAGGCACCCAAGTGTCACGTCAGACCACTCAAAACCATTTACATCAGCGTGGTCTGTGTGCTAGACGGCCTGCAAGAGTACCTGACCACACCACCAGGCATAGGCGTCATTGTCTTGCATGGGCCAGGAAGCGTTTACGCTGAACAAGGGACCAGTGGGCCTCAGTGGTGTTCTCTGATGAAAGTCAATTCACGTTGAGCAAAATAATGACCGGCAACGATGTTGGAGACGTCAAGGAGAGCACTATGCATCAGCCACTATTGTCACCAGACGAGTCTTTGGTGGTGGTGGTGGTGTTACAGTCTGGGCAGGTGTGTCTAGTCAATACAGAACTGCCCTACACCTTGTGAATGGTACAGTGACAAGCCAATACTACCTGAAAAACATCATTAATCCAGTCATTGTGCCCCTCCATGAACAACACAGGCCTAATGTCATCTTCATGGACGACAGTGCTCCAACTCATCGAGGTTGCATCATTAAGGAATTGCTTCTGGAGGCTGGGGTACCTCAGATGGAGTGGCCTGCTCTTTCTCCAGACCTGAATCCCATAGAAAACATATGGGATCAGCTAAGTTGCCATGTAGACGCTCGTAACCCTGCACCCCACAACCTCAATGACCTGAGGGCCGCCCTTCAAGAAGAGTGGAATGCCATGCCTCAGCAGATAATATGTCGACTTGTGAACAGCATGAGACGTCGTTGTCAAGCTGTAATTGATGCTCAAGGGCGCATGACAAGTTATTGAGACATTGACGTTTTTTGTTGTGGTATACACACCACTGTTGTTGGCTTTTGTTTCAATAAATTGTTTGAGATGAGGAAATCAACATTGCATGCTTCTACTTAAATGCCCTACTTTCATGATATATCACTGTAGCGTGAACTTTTTACATTTTCCATAAATTTCACCTGAAAGCCAAATATCCCTAACTTTTTGTGAGTAGTGTATATCATATTTTTATATAAGAAAGGTCAGAGCATTGAATGCAGTGCAAAGACCTACTGAAACTGTAATGTTTTCATTATTATTTTTCTCCTCCAAAAAGAATCGCCATTTAGGGAGCTTTAACAATCTCAAAAACTCATGAAATTTTGCAGACACATCAGGACTGGTGAAAAATTACGTCTTTTAAAAGGTCTTGCAGAAAAACATCACAAATTAATTCTTTAGGGCTCACTAAACAGCAGCCCCTCCAACTAGTTTCACCAACAACTGTGAAATTCGGTACACACGTAGAACTCCACAGAGCGAACAAAAAAGCCTCTTGGAGCCACAGACTAAATCCTGCAGGAAGTCAGCCATCTTGGATTGAATGGTCAGTTTTGGGTGATTTGCATGTTGCATTTGATCGAACTCATCTTACAGTTTTCATTTTTTTTTAATATTAAATGTGTGACTTATTTTATTGTAAATGTGCATCTGTTTCCTTTGATATTTGCTTCTTTTTGTCTCATTTTTAAATTAAAATTTTGCGATGCTTTTCCTGTAAATTTGCAGTTTTTTCCTCTGAAATATGTGATTTTCTTTTCTTCAGAATTTTATTTCTTCTAAGTTGGAAATGGATGGAACAGGGTGCACAGGCGATTAGTTTATTATCCAAATACTGTAGTTGTTGATTAATTTAATGTCAATCGACAAATCGTTGCAGCATGGCATGCATGTATGCATGCACTCAGAAATGCTTTGCTGTCTGTTGTTGCACATAAGAGGTCATCTTTTCCTTTTGTTCCCTCACTGCTTCCGCTCTACACCACTCTATCTTTCTCTTTCATCTCATCTTTTACGAGGTCAGCTATCTCTATCTCCCCTCTTAATTTTTTCCTGTCTAGCATTTTTCATTTTCCCACTTTGTCATCTGTTCTAACCACTTAATTTATTACCACCTAATATACCCCTCTCTTGTTTCTTCACTTTTATTAACACACTTGGGGAACCTGTCTCTGTGCTGTCCAGGTGGTTTTTGCTGAACTGACAGCGTAGGAAACACGCTATGATGTACTCCAGGGACATTAGTTTGGACAGGAACATTGCACCATGAGAGTAACCCTCCGGGGAGCGGGTCTAGCATGTTGCCACACTCTGGACATGTCAATCTGCCCACCTGTTCAGCTTTCTGCCGAGTATCCACACAGTGACCTTGGAGGGGCTTAAACTTCTCGGAAATCCAGTGGAGAAAGAAGCCACGAAATGCTTGGGCATAAACAAACGAGGCAATTAGGCTGCAGAACGAGTGAGAGCGCAAACAATGCGTAGTCTCCCTTTCTTTCACACACAGTGAAACAAGCTCAGATTTGCTCACAGTCAGTTAAGGATGCTTATCACAATCCATTTGCCTACATATAGGGATTTCATATTAGGCAGAGGATTTTGGATGGAGGAGGGCAGATGGAACAAATCATCTCGGCCACTCACACTTGGTAAAATTGAAGTAATCCAGCCATCCTGAAAGAAAACTGAAAAAAAAAATCAGACGTCACTGTTCGATTTATTACCTAAGAAGACACAGCAGCCACCCTAATTTTTTTTTTTACTTGGATGATAGCGGAGGAAGTGTGCTCTGTGGAGTATTACAATAAAGCATCCCTGACAAATTTAGTGAGTGGTAAATTATAAACAGCCGTCTTGCTCTGGAACATCGAGACACTGGCCATTAAGTTTTTATAACCTTTTGCCGAATTAATGCACAATGACACATTGAATATTCATATTGATTCTGATGATGTTTTTACTGTCTGACAGAAAGTCATAAAAAAAATCTGCACTGGACCATTTTATCCCACTTCCAGACCCCAACAGAAGCATCACTCCAGAACCTCTTGTGCATGTTTTCTGACCACAAGTGGGCAGGGCTGACAAGTTGTAAACACAAAATGTAACATTTTTAAGTTATTTTTTTTTTTTGGACTTATTTTGTACCCGTAGGTAGATTTGTTCTGCAGTCCGGTGACAAGCCACCAGCTGCCGGTCACTGCGTGCGCAAGAGCCCCTTAACTCCCTAACCTGCATGTTTTTGGCATGTGGGAGGAAACCGGAGAAATCCCGGAGTAAACCCACGCAAACACGGGGAGAACATGCAAACTCCACACAGATCACTGTTGGCCGGGGGCAGGGATCGAACCCACGATCTCATGATCCCCGCGATCCCCCGGCCGAGGGTAAAACTGTGCTGCCACGGTGCAACTTTATTGCTAAAGTTGCAGTTTATTTATTGTTTTGCGAACACAGAGCAACGTTAGCACACCTTGGATTTGTGTTTCTGCTCACTAGAGGAATGTGTATTATTATTATTTTTTTTTTGCAGTTGCTAACATTTTTTTCTGCTATTGCCAGTCAGAAGATAAAATTTCTTGATATGCACAGATCGCTTTTTTCATTGTAAAGAACAGATGCAGATACCTTGGGCTTCAGCATTTTTTCTAATATTGATATTCTTGTGTAAATTACTAAGCTCTGCTTTTTTAAATTCACGGTTCCGTTTATAACTATAGCTCCTTGCTCAGCAGAGGCCCACCCTAGTTGATTATACAGTGGGGCAAAAAGGTATTTAGTCAGCCACCAATTGTGCTAGTTCTCCCACTTAAAAGATGAGAGAGGTCTCCAATTTTCATCATAGGTATACCTCAACTATGAGAGACAAAATGAGAAAAAAAAAATCTAGAAAATCACATTGAAGGATTTTTAATGAATTAATTGATAAATTCCTCTGTAAAATAAGTATTTGGTCAATCCCAAAAGTTCATCTCAATACTTTGTTATATACCCTTTGTTGGCAATGACAGAGGTCAAACGTTTTCTGTAAGTCTTCACAAGGTTTTCACACACTGTTGCTGGTATTTTGGCCCATTCCTCCATGCAGATCTCCTCTAGAGCAGTGATGTTTTGGGGCTGTCGCTGGGCAACATGGACTTTCAACTCCCTCCAAAGATTTTCTATGCAGTTGAGATCTGGAGACTGGCTAGGCCACTCCAGGACCTTGAAATGCTTCTTATGAAGCCACTCCTTCGTTGCCCGGGCGGTGTGTTTGGGATCATTGTCATGCTGAAAGACCCAGCCACGTTTCATCTCCAATGCCCTTGCTGATGGAAGGAGGTTTTCACTCAAAATCTCACGATACATGGCCCCATTCATTCTTTCCTTTACACGGATCAGTCGTCCTGGTCCCTTTGCAGAAAAACAGCCCCAAAGTATGATGTTTCCACCCCCATGCTTCACAGTAGGTATGGTGTTCTTTCTCCTCCAAACACGAGAAGTTGAGTTTTCATCAAAAAGTTCTATTTTGGTTTCATCTGACCATATGACATTCTCCCAATCCTCTTCTGGATCATCCAAATGCTCTCTAGCAAACTTCAGACGGGCCTGGACATGTACTGGCTTAAGCAGGGGGACACGTCTGACACTGCAGGTTTTGAGTCCCTGACGGCGTAGTGTGTTACTGATGTAGCCTTTGTTACTTTGGTCCCAGCTCTCTGCAGGTCATTCACTAGGTCCCCCCGTGTGGTTCTGGGATTTTTGCTCACCGTTCACATGATCATTTTGACCCCACGGGGTGAGATCTTGTGTGGAGCCCCAGATCGAGGGAGATTATCAGTGGTCTTGTATGTCTTCCATTTTCTAATAATTGCTCCCACAGTTGATTTCTTCACACCAGACTGCTTACCTATTGCAGATTCAGTCTTCCCAGCCTGGTGCAGGTCTACAATTTTGTTTCTGGTGTCCTTTGACAGCTCTTTGGTCTTGGCCATAGTGGAGTTTGGAGTCTGACTGTTTGAGGTTGTGGACAGGTGTCTTTTATACTGATAACGAGTTCAAACAGGTGCCATTAATACAGGTAATGAGTGGAGGACAGAGCCTCTCAAAGAAGAAGTTACAGGTCTGTGAGAGCCAGAAATCTTGCTTGTTTGTAGGTGACCAAATACTTATTTTACAGAGGAATTTACCAATTAATTCATTAAAAATCCTTCAATGTGATTTTCTGGATTTTTTTTTCTCATTTTGTCTCTCATAGTTATGAGGTATAGGTATGAAAATTGATGAAAATTGGAGACCTTTCTCATCTTTTAAGTGGGAGAACTTGCACAATTGGTGGCTGACTAAATACTTTTTTGCCCCACTGTAAATCACCATTTCTGTCAAAGGAGATTTAAAGGTCTCATTCACTGAAAAAGTATGATTTTGTAGGTTTTAACCTTCTGAAATACATCTGTTGGTGCGTGCTCATCGAAAAAAGATCAACACGTTCACTTCTCTTTAAAAACAACACACAGCCTTTATATCGTTTCTGTGTCTGATTAACTGTTTCAACTCTTTGGGGTTTGTTCCTCTACATCAAGAAAAGATGAGCTCAGCCTTCATATGTGCCATTATTCTATTATTAGCCAGCATATCTGTCTGTCTGCAAACGTAAATTAGTAGTAGCGGGGAGGCTAGCCAAGGCATTGGCTTCAGTGCTAACATTGCTACTAGGAGTACCAAACACTGTTTATGTTTTTTTTTTTGGTTTTTTTTTGTTACTTATTTGTACCCGTAGGTAGATTTGGTTTGCAGTCTGGTGACAAGCCACCGGCTGCCGGTCGCTGCGTGCGCGAGCGCCCTAAACCTACATGTTTTTGGTATGCGGGAGGAAACCGGAGAAATCCCGGAGTAAACCCATGCAACACGGGGAGAACATGCAAACTCCACACAGCTCACTGTTGGTCGGGGGCTGGGATCGAACCCACGATCTCATGATCCCCGCGATCCCCCGGCCGAGGGTAAACTGTGCTGCCACAGTGCTAAACCACTGCGCCACCGTGCAGCCCATGCGTGTTGTTCTTTTCCTTAGATTTCAATCACCCCAATCGACATCCCTGTTTTCACCTGGTTCACTAATCCACAGTCAGTAATATATCGTGCATATTTAGCTGTCATTAACCATTAGCATTAGCTTGACTAGGCGGTCAGCAACAGCATTAGGAACTCGTCTCAGCAGGTAGAGGGTGACGGACAGGCTGCCTGGCGTTAGGTAAACTGTCGATCCGGCCAGTTTTGAAAGCGTTTTCTATCAATTCTGTTCACCCCCATTGAAATCCTGTGACTGTGTCGGGTGTCACATGTGCAATCCTGCTGGACATTGGGTCTAATGATACATTGGTGCAGCCTGACATTGTCCCCGTGGGGGCTGCTATTGAATCTACCTCTGTGTGGCTGAGAACAGTGACTGGCGATCTGGCCCCCATTAGAGGACGGGGGGAGTTCCTGTTTGGGGTGGGAGACCTTTCGGTACCCTTTGCTGCATGGGTGGCTGAGGTGCAGGATGCTTTTATCCTCAGGTTGGACTTCTTACGAACTATTGGTGGCATACTCGACATGGGTAAGGGCTCCCTCATCCTCTCTCAGGGGAAGTGTGTGCCACTTACATCCCCTCCTGTCTGCATCAGCCCCCCCCCCCCACTGCTGTTACGACCACATAGAGCAGTGTCTACCCGCCAGCCGCTGTAAGTCTGAGCCAACCACTGCCCCCTGCCCCTGCGCCAACACAAGCACCCTGCGATCAGTCGCCTTCCCCTTCCAGCCCCCATGTTGAGCATCCGAGACACTCTACAATGGGAGAGGATGAAGAGACTGCTGCAGTGAGAGACATTTGGGCAAAGAATTGTGAAGGACTGAGTGAGCAGCAGCAGGAGAGCTTGTGGTGGGTGCTGCTGGAGTTCAAAGACATTTTTACCCTTAATGAGAGGGAGGTGGGCCAACTCATCTAGTGGAGCATGTAATAGACACTGCTGACGCCCGCCCAATTAAAGCGTGTCCATGGTGCCTTCCCCTGGCCCACCAGGAGGCTGCAGACAGGGAGTTAGATGAGATGCTGAAGGCAGGCATCATTGAACCATCCGAGAGTCCATGGGCCTCGGCGGTGGTTATGGCGCCCAAGAAGAATAGCATCAGGATGTGCTTCTGTGTTGACTGTAGGCCACTGAACAATGTCATGAAAAAAGACTCATACTCGCCCCCCAGAATGGATGAGTCCCTGGATTTAGTATCGGGCTCCCCCTGGTTCTCTACCCTTGACCTCCGGAGTGGGTACTGGCAGGTCCCACTGTCTCCAGAGTCCAAGCCCAAAACTGCTTTTTGTACCAAAAGGGGACTGTGGCAGTTCAAAGTCCTCAGCTTTGGTCTTTGCAATGCCCCCACCACCTTTGAACAGCTTATGGACAGAGTGCTAACAGGTATTCCCCATCAGCAGTGCTTGGTGTACCTTGATGACCTCCTTGTCCATGGTAGCTCCTTTGAGGTAGCTTTGTCTTCCCTGCAAGGGGTGTTGGGGAGAATAGCGGCTGCGACCCTGAAGCTGCACCCAGACAAATGTCACTTTATGGGAATAGAAGTGGATTGCCTGGGCCATAAGCTGGGAGGCGAGGGCATCGGCACGCTAGAGGACAAAATTTGCACCATTAAAAACTGGCCCACCCCCACTGACCAGGGACAGCTCAAGAGCTTCTTGGGGCTGGCGTCATACTACAGGAGGTTTGTGAAGGGCTTCCCCTGGATAGTTGCACCGCTCTTCCACCTCCTTCAAAAGGACCATGTATTCAGCTGGGCACAGGAATGTCAGCATGCATTTGACACTGTCCGTACAGTGCTGACAGAGTCTCAGATCCTTGCCTCCCTGACCCTTCCCTGCCCTTTGTCCTCAACACGGATGCCAGTGACGTCGGACTAGGAGCAGTGCTGTCATAGCTGGGACCTGATGAAAAGGTGATGGCGTATTTTAGCCGAGTGCTTAACAAGAGTGAACGTCATTACTGCATCACGAGATGACAGCTTCTAGCTGTGATGATGGCAGTAAGACACTTTAAGTACTACCTGTGTGACACACCCTTCACCATCAGAACTGACCATGCTGCCCTGCAGTGGTTGATGTCTTTTCGGGAGCCGGAGTGTCAGGTGGCTCGCTGGCTGGAGGAGCTCCAGTTGTTCAACTTCACCATTGTGCACAGAGCAGGCAAATGCCACTCGAACGCTGATGCGCTGTCTCGCCACCCATGTGCTGCAGTCGGCTGTCGCTACTGTGAGAAGAGAGAGTTGAAAGAAAGAGATCTCAGAACAGCACAGTGCAGATCCATGTCCCAGGTGGTGGATGCAGCTGAGTGGAGGGCACAGCAGGAGCAGGACGGCAAACTACAACTGGTGCTGCGATGGCTGGGACAAGGGCAAGGGCTTCCACCTTGGGAAGAAGTCACTGGACTCTCTATTGCCACCAAAGGGCCGTGGGCCAAGTTCAACATGCTGCGCCTGAGCGATGGTGTGCTGCAGTAGGCGTGGAAGGAGCCTGCTACAGAGGAGGAGGGGTGGCAAGTTGTGGTACCCAAATTGCTGAGGACAGCAGTGCTGAAAGCCTGCCATTGGGGGATGGGGTCAGGACACTTCGGTATTTCAAAGACCCTTTGTCGCCTCCGCCAGGGTTTCTACTGGGGTCAGCAGAGAAGGGACGCAGATGACTTCTGCTGCAGCTGCGACACCTGCTCGGCCCACAAGGGACCACTAGACCAGTCACATACCCAGCTTCAGCAGCAACCTGCAGGAGCATCGATAGAGAGGGTGGCTGTTGACATTATGGGCCGTTTTCCCCAAACAGAAAAAAGGCAACCGTTATGTCCTGGCAGCTATGGACTATTTTACTAAGTGGTCAGAGGCCTATGCCATTCCAGATCAAGAGGCAGAGACGGTAGCAGATGCCTTGGTAGAGGGCATGTTTAGCAGGTTTGGCACAGCAGAGACCATACACAGTGACCAGGGTCGTAACTTTGAATCAAAAGTGCTATGTGTGAACCATCTGGCCATGCAGAAAACCCACACATCCCCCCTCCATCCCCAGAGCGACGGCTTAGTGGAACGATTCAACAGGACAGTGGCCCAACACCTAACTATCCTCACCACAGAGCATCAGCATGACTGGGACAGCCATCTCCCTCTCATTCTGATGGCGTATCGATCTGCCGTTCAAGACTCCACCATGTGTACGCCTGCTCTGCCGATGTTAGGAAGGGAGCTGCGGACCCCTGCAGAGCTGGCCTTCGGAAAACCACCGGACACACCAGCTGCACCACCTGGAGCAGAGTATGCAAAGAAGTTGCAGGAGCGCATGGAAACCTCCCACACTTTTTCTCGAGAGCAGTTGGAGAAAGTGGGCCTGAGGTAAAAGAGAAAATGCGACATCACAATGAAAGAGAGACACTTCCAGGCTGGAGAGCTGGTCTGGGTATTCAGTCCGAGGAGGAAGAAAGGATGGTGCCCAAAGTTGGACAGCAATTGGATGGGGCCCTGTAGAGTGTTGGAAATAGTGGGGGAGGTGGTTTACAGAGCACAGCTACAACCTTGGGGCAGAAAAGTGGTTCTACACAGGGACAGATTGGCACCATATAGAGGGCGTGCCCTCCCTTCTTTTTCAGAGGGACAGGTATGCTCCCCTGGTTTTGTTCAGGACATTATAGACACTACAGCTTCTTCCAACCCATGCCTGAGTACGGAGCCCCCCCATCTCCCCCGACACGAGCAAATTGCTCCTCCATTTTTACTACTCCCATGCATTTACACTGAGGACTGTTTCCCCTTTTCCTGACCCTTTTTTTCCCCAGACTGCAGAAACCCCAATGCCTGCTGGGGGTCCAGGTGATCACAGAGGCAGCGCAAACTACCTCCCCTGTTTCAAAGACTTTGTTGTTCCCTCGGGGACGAGGGACTTAGTGTTAGGGGGGCAGTGTAATGATCCTTGAAAGTGTGTTGGTTGGGAACGTGTTCACTATTACTGTTATGTGTTCTGCTGTTATTCAAGTGCCTTTAAGACGTAGCGAATGTTGTACGTGAATACGGACTGTACGTAGGTTAGTTGTTGTTATGGTCACAGTGGCTACGAGCGAGACAACTGGGTTAGAAAGAGCTGGCATGGGTGACAGCCAAGAACAGTAACCCATTTAGGGCTTAGGTGTTGTTATGCTCCTGTGAGTAGTAAATAAAGCCATATGAGAAAGGAGCTAATCATCTGGTGCTTGGGAGAAAACCACAGACATTACAGTATATTCCTTGTACTGGTCCCAAGTAAATGGGGAGGGTTGCTTTAGGAAGGGCATCGGCGCAAATTCCCTGTCATATCAAATGTGTGGGCCATCATGATATCAGATGATAATCTGCTGTGGCGAACCTGAAAGGGAGTAGTTGAAAGAAGATGATTAAGGGAAATTTCTTGCATCAGTGGTGACACAATTGCTCCTTCTCCCCCTGGTTGCAGGAATGGGATATTAGGACAGGTCTTGAGGACAAATCTATGGAATAGTGTCAGTAAATTCTCCTAAAACAAGACTTTATCCATGCAAATGGACCTGCATGAAACACTGTTTGTTTCGTAATTGTTTTGTAATTTCTAAATTACCGCAGGTCCCCCAGGTAAATCCCAGTCCTGTGTGAATCGGGCTTTAGGCTTTGATTTATGAAATAGTTTCAGACTTTGAAATATTTAAAAAATACATTGCAAACAAGATAGATAAATAGAATGGCAAGAACCAGCGGCTGGTGTCGTCTCTAGAATGGCAGTGTAATTTCCCCCTGAATTTTTTTTTTTTTTTAACCCAACAACCTGTTCAGCAAAGTAGTATTTTTGAGTAATGCAGCTAAGCAGATGAAAAAAGCAAACAAACCAACATTGGTAAAAATATACATCCTTCTTGTTGGAGGTAATAGAAAATAAAGACTTTATGGATCCATCTAATTTGATTCTACTATTCTTGTTCCAGTCCAAAGCAAGAATATATTACAGCACACTGCGGGTCATTTATGGTTGCACTAGCTTCTTCTTCGCCCACTCTCTCTGCCGTTTTCTCATACGACATGATTTCATTATACATTATTCTCTCCAGTGTACATATGCTTCCATCTGCTCCTGCTCTCATTACAGATCAGTGTTATCTGCAAACTCCATAGTAGTCATGCCTGACCTTCATCTGTCAGCCTGTTCATCAATACTGCAAATGAGAAGGGGCTCAGAGCTGATCCCTGAGTAATCTCACCCCCACATTAGAACAACAGATTGCTTATGTTAAAAAGCTAACACATTAGATGTTTATTGTAGAAAAAACATTCTAATGTATCCTGATTTGATTAAAAAGGAAAATAATGCTCATCACGACAACTATCTTTAAAGCAACCCATTTGACCCACACCATTACTTCCACTGCAGACATGGAGAGCTGAGAAATGAAAGAGAGAGCTTCTATCACTGTTCATGTCATGCCTTCAGATCATTGCTACTATAAAACCTTTGTGTGTCACATGTCTAAAACAGATATGTACAGCGGGGAAAATAAGTATTGAACACGTCATCATTTTTCTCATTAAACGTATTTCTGATGGAGCCATTGACCTGAGATTTTCACCAGATATCAGTAACAACCCAAGTAATCCATACATACAAAGAAATTAAGGCAACTGTGTTCATAAAACAAGTTATAATTTAATAAAGTGGAATGAGATAGGGAATAAGTATTGAACACATGAAGAAAAAGAGATACAAAAAGGTATAGAAAGCCAAGAAACCAGCTGAAATCAATCAGAATTTAGGAAGCCATCCCCATCCCCCATCAGTACAAATTAATTTCAGCTGGTTAAGTCCAGACTGACAGCCTTTAAAAAGGTCTGTGAATATCTTCTTCTTTTAGATTTGATTGGCGGTTGGCAACCAGCTTACAGGTGCATTACCGCCACTGACTTGACTATCATCACTCTACATCTTTGCACAAGGAGCTCCCACAAGGAGCTCCGAACAACTCCCCATGTGCGAAAAAATTATCCATCCTTGGACTGTGTCCCACTGCTACTGCATGCGCTTTTCAACACGTTCAGGTCATGGGCAGGCGGCGCGGTAAGGAGTTCTTATAAGGAGTTCTGAACAGCTCCTTATGTGTGAAAAAAATCAGATTGTCACACTACAAAGAACATATGAAGGGTAGAAGCAAAGAGCTCTATCTAGACCTTCACAATCTTATTGTTGCAAAACAATGATGGCATTGGTTACTGAGCAGCTGGCAAAAAGCACTGGGGGATGGTTGCTATTGCTGGCGGAACAACCAGGTACTGAAGGCAGATGCTGAAGCCATCTCAAAGCTGCCTGCCTATCCTCAACAACAAAAGTAACAACATGGCAAGAGGAACATCGCCTTATCAGGGCTGGAGGAGCTGCCACAGTCACCAGCCCAAACCAGCAGTCAGCCTGCTCACTCAGTGCTCGGATTGGGAGCTGAGAGTAGACTTGGGTAAGCAATTCAAATTCCCAGACCACGTTTGCAACAACACTCTGAGGCCAGACATGATGCTTTTTCTCAGTCTCCTCAAGGCAGATTATACTTTAAAACATTAAACTTTAACAGGTTCAACTTTAAAACATTCACCTAAAAAGGTTAAAAATGGGCTGAAAAATAAAACAAGAATTACTCATGTATGAATTAATTGTCTGCAAAGTGAGAGTGAATGAAGGGAAGGAATAAATGTGTTTGTTTCAAGTGAGTGACGAAGGGAGGGAGGCCTCTGAAATAGGCAAACAGAGTATGTTATATGTGTAAAATGTGAGTCAGGCTGTTATATTTGTGTATTTATAATATTTATAATATTTTTGTTAAATGTGAGTCAGGCTGTTATATTTGTGTATTTATAATATTTATATATATTATAACTGTGTATTTATAAATCTTTTTGCATTGATGTATGTGGTTATTGTGTATTTTTTTTTCATCTTTACTTTGATTCTTTTTTCTAAAGCCCATCCAGGGACAAGAGTTGCAAATTAGCTAACAGCTATACACTCTATGTGCAACACATCAGATTGATTGTCTTTGATTAATTGTCTATGTTTATTGCACTGTCCCTGTCAAATAAACTAATCTACTACTACTACTACTACTATTAGAACTGACAGTTCCGTGGGAGGACGGCATTGAGAAGCCGAATGAGAGGAAGCGAGTGAAGTATAAGGAGCTGGTAGAGCTATGCCAAGGAAGAGGCTGGAAGGCATGCTGCGAGCCCATCGAAGTGGGATGCAGGGGCTTTGCTGGATGGTCACTGTGCAAAGTATTTACATTGATTGGCATTACAGGGACAGCAAAAAGGAAAGTCATCAAGAACATCATGGAGGTGGCAGAAAGAGTCTCCAGATGACTTTGGATCAGGAGGAGCGATCAGTGGGCCAGTGCTGCTGGGACACAAGGGTCTGATCAACCCTGGCCGGGTCACCTGAGGGAGGGTGTATGATGTTGAAAGACCCGAAACGCCCAATGATCTCAGGCACATCACTGAGGATGTGTCCCAGAGCATCCTAGGATGTATCTTTCATTCATTTACAGGCACATTTCCAAACTGCTGAATGTTCCAGTGAGCACTGTTGGAGCCATCATTTGGAAGTGGAAAGAACATCATTTTACCATAAACTAGCCACAACCAGGAGGTCCTCGCAAGATTTCTGACAGAAGAGTCAAAAGAATTATAAGACAAGTTATCCAAGAGCCAAAGACCACTCGTGGAGAGCTCCAGAAAGACCTGGAGTTAGCAGGTACTGCTGTTTCAAAGAAAATGATAAGTAATGCACTCAACCAACATGGGCTCTATGCCCACTCACCTCACAAGACTCCATTGCTGAAGAAAAAGTATGCTGAAGCTTGTTTAAAGCTTGCTGCACAACATTTGGGGAAGCCAGTAAAATACTGGGAGACTATAGTCTGACCAGATGACACTAAAATTGAACTTTTTGGATGTCACAACACACAGCATGTTTGGGGGAGAAATGGCACTGCACATCAGCCCCAAAACACCATACCAACTGTGAAGTTTCGAGGTGGGAGCATCATGGTGTGGGGGTGTTTTCCAGCAAATGGTACAGGCAGACTTCATTTAATTGAAGGAAAAATGAATAGTCAAATGTACAGAAACATCCTTGATAAGAACCTGTTGCCATCTGCCTAGATGCTGAAGATGAAATGAGGGTGGATATTTCAGCAAGACAATGATCCCAAACACACAGCCAAGGAAACTCAACTTGCTCCAGAGAAGGAAAATAAAGCTTCTAGAATGGCCCAGTCAATCATCTGACCTGAATCCAACTGAAAATCTATGGAACGAACTGAAGATCAGAGTTCATAGAAGACACCCACAGAACCTTCAAGATTTGAATACAGTTTGTGTGGAAGAATGCGATAAAATCACTCCTGAGCAATGTCTGCTCCTAGTTAAGGCTTTTCTACTAAATATTAAATGAATTTCACCAAGCGTGTTCAATACCTATTCCCTGTGTCATTCAACTTTATTAAATATAACTTGTTTTGTGAACACAGTTGCCTTGATTTCTTTATATGTATGGATTACTTGGGTTGTTACTGATATCTGGTGAAAATCTCAGGTCAGTGGCCCCATCAGAGATTTGTTTAATGAGAAAAAAAAGACCCAGCCTGGAAGGAGAGACGACAGCAGGTTAGACAAGCAGGGAGACTGCAAAGGGATAAATACGACTGCACTCATATGGGAGAAACAGAGAACCCGGCAGAAGAACCCGCACAAACGGCAAACCTAGGAAGGATGCTGGTAGGCAGGAGTAGAGCTGGGTAAGGTGTCTGACCGGGTGGAATAGGCAGCTGAAGTGGTGATGATGATGGGGCAGGTGAGCACACGACAACCCTGGAGACGCACCATGAAGATGGTAGCAACCTGACGGAGAAAAAGACAAGAGGAATTACTTTTGTTTCCTCTGAGAAAGAATATAAACTTACTTGCTAGTTTTGTAGATAGTATACCCAACGAGCCAGTGCTGAAGCATTCACATGAAGGTCCTTTTATGCACTGGCGAGGCAAAGACAGCAGGTGCGTCTAATCAAGCAGGTGTAGTGATTGCCTGTGGAGCCGGGGAAAGTCAAGCAGGAAGGGAGGGGGAGAGTGCGCTCACCTGAACATGACACTCTGCCTCTCTGAATATTGTACTATTGGTATGTGAAAGGTTGACCTACTATACTGATTCACAGATAGCAACACACGTTTTCCACTGTAATGTCACTGTTTTGGACTTCTGTTTTGATGCCAAAGTTTAACTGACATATTGAGGCTACAAGGCGGTGGCTCTGGAATAAAATATACTCTACTTCAGTGTGCATTTTACAGTATAAAACAGATGGGGTGTTTTTTTTAGCAGTGATTAAAAATCATTTTAATCACTGTCATTTGACAGATCTATTCTAATTTTAAACTTCTTATTCCTACTTTTCCACTTTAAATTCAAAGATTTTATTTGTTAATACTACTATACATACAGGACATGCAGAAGAATTGAAATGCTGTTTTTACCTCTTCAGTGGTGTACGCAGTATAAAAAAGGAATCAGGCTGGAAAAACAACAACAGCAGTGTATGTACCGTAATGCTATCCATAGTGCATTGGGCATTTTGCATAATGGTGGTTTTCTTGTGGATGGTGATCCTGATCACCAACAAAATCTAATCATCTGTAGGATACCCCATTTCTGACAATCTGTGAAAATTTCATGAAAATCCGTCCATAACTTTTTGAGTTATCTTGCTAACAAACAGACAGACAAACAAACAAACAGACGGACAGACAAACCAACGCCGATGAAAACATAACCTCCTTGGCAGAGGTAATGATAGGATTAGTGGTTCAGTAGTTATTGACAAAAATGGCATTTTTCGTAATGGTGGTTTAGCGCCACAGTTCCCCCCATACAGTGTTTGTGTGTACGTTTTCAGATTCCTTGACCATGAAAACATATGACTAGCAATTGGATTCACAATGATAGGGTTAGTGGTTTAGTAGTTATTGACGAAAATGGCATTTTCCGTAATGGCGGTTTTCTTCTGGACGGTGATCCGGATCACCACCAAAATCTAATCATCTGTAGGATACCCCATTTCTGACAATCTGTGAAAATTTCTTGAAAATCCGTCCATAACTTTTTGAGTTATCTTGCTAACAAACAGACAGACAGACAGACAAAAAAACAGACAGACAAACAAACAGACCGACAGACAAACCAACGCAGATGAAAACATAACCTGCTTGGCAGAGGTAATGATAGGATTAGTGGTTCAGTAGTTATTGACGAAAATGGCATTTTTTGTAATGATGGTTTAGCGCCACAGTTCCCCCCATACAGTGTTTGTGTGTACGTTTTCAGATTCCTTGACCATGAAAACATATGACTAGCAATTGGATTCACAATGATAGGGTTAGTGGTTCAGTAGTTATTGACGAAAATGGCATTTTCCGTAATGGCGGTTTTCTTCTGGACGGTGATCCGGATCACCACCAAAATCTAATCATCTGTAGGATACCCCATTTCTGACAATCTGTGAAAATTTCATGAAAATCCGTCCATAACTTTTTGAGTTATCTTGCTAACAAACAAACAGACAGACAGACAGACAAACAGACAGACAGACAAACCAACGCCGATGAAAACATAACCTCCTTGGCAGAGGTAAAAAAGTAGAGCAGTAATTCCTGTAGTTGCAAGTTCAATGCAGTAGTGTAGGTGCAGACAGTGACAGATTGGACTGCACATAATCAGTATTGCAATAACAAATAGCAGCAGATATGGCATTTGTGCGGATGGTTGCAACAAAGTGCAGAGACATACAGCAGCAGATGTATTACTGTTGGTGTGCCAGTCTTTCTGTGCCAACACTTTATAGCACATATTAAATTGTGATTAGCATTGTCTCCCCTTTGATTTTAGTGGGTTTTTTTAATAGAGCATAATGTTCATTTTGTAAATTATGTTCCTCTACGTACGTCAGAGGTTGCGCTAAACTTTTGTCTATCATTTTGATAAGGTTATGAAAATTCTGTCATACTCTATTATTACCTGTCATTTTAATTTTCATATAATAATACACCAGATAGCTTTTGTTTTTGTTCACATGATACATCAGCAGCCATGCATGTATACGCTTCATTCTCCACTGCATTAGTCTCTCTTTTTTCACCCCTTCTATCAACAACATCACAGCTTTTTGGCTGTTTAAAGAATGGTTTTACACTCAGCTACGTTGACATTTTCACAGTTGTAGTGGAGTGAAGACAGTGTGTAGCTGCACACAGACTGATAAACAGGTAGTCTGCTTACTAAGGGTGTAATGGTACGCCTAAAATCACAGTTCGATGCGTACCTTGGTTTTAAGGTCACGGTTCGGTTCATTTTCAGCACAGTAAGGAAACAAAATGCAAAACATAAAACTTTATCTTTTGTATAAGCGGGAACAGCTTTACTGACAAAAAAACAACAAAAAAACCCCTCCAAACTGCCAGCAGTAAATTCTCCAGTGAATATTCTCAAATAAACATAATAAAAATGTATACAATGAAATAAATTCTTTTTTTAGAAAATGAACAATGCAAATTCAACAATAGAAGTTTGAACAGCCTATTATAAAAAGTTCCCAGAGCTAAATAAAATAATAACCCATGAAACATGAGTTGAAAACTTGAACTTGACAGCTTAATCAAAGGTGTTTGTAGCAACACAATTAAATAACAGACATTAAAGTTCCGTCTTTTAACCCAAAAACTAAAGAAATAAAACCCAGATATCAGCTTTTACTGCATCATTCAGTGCTGTTGTAACTCTACTGTTCAAAACAAACTGGAGTAATAATATGAATAATATTCAGCTCCATTAAAGTCAAAAAGAAAATAACAAACTAGTCCATCCTGTTTGAAACCTTGCTGGGTCTAGAAGTTTAAAAGTTTAATTAGGCTTCAGATGAAAATTAAAAGGAACTTTTTTCAGTCCAAAATAACAGTTTACAAATGCTTTAAGTTACAGTAGAGGAATGTGAGTCTTCATTACACATACAGTGAATTATTTAAGCTGTTTTAATTTATTTGTGATGATTATGGTTATCTTTTTTTAATTAAATTACAGATAATGGTATTCTAATTTACTGAGATGTACTAAAATTCAGAATCAGGGATTATTACCATGACAATAATAGAGAAGATGAAAAAGAGTAAGCTACTCATGTAATTCACTAATTTAGATAGATAAGCTAAGCCTTTATTAGTCCCACAATGGAGAAATTCCAGATAGATGGATGGATGCACTTCATTGATCCCAAACTGGAAAATTACAGTGTAACTGCAGCATAACAAAGTAAGATGACCCAAACCAAGAGAAATACATACAGCATAATAGAAAAGGAGTTACCCATCAAAGTAAAAATACTTAGATAACTTTATATACTACATAGGCTACTACTAGGTTGAATAGATGATGATCCTTATGAATCTATGGATCGTACCGACTGTACAAAGGATTATGAGGCACAGGATGAAATGTGAGGTACCAATTAGACTGTAAGGTGCCATATGAGAGCATTGTTGTGATCAAAGTTCAACATTAGAGTGCATTATTGTACAGTAGAATGGCACGTGGCGGAAAAGATTTCCGGTACCTGACCGTTCGGCAGCGGAGCTGTAGTAGTCTGCTGGAGAAAGTGTTCCACTGTCTGTCCAGTGTGTGGTGGAGGGGGAGATCAAGATTATCCATGGTGGATAACAGTTTGTTCAGTGTCCTCCTCTCCACCACAGTCTAAAAGGTCTCCGGCCTGAGACCAATTACAGAGCCAGCCTTCTAGATAATCTTGCCAAGTCTGTTGATGCCACTGGATCTGATACTGCTACCCCAACAAACAGCAGCAAAGAAGATGGTGCTGGCAATGATGGTCTTGTAGAAAAACTCCAACATCTCGTTACACAAATTGTAAGGATCTCAGCTCCCTCAGAAAGTAGAGTCTGCTCGTCCCCTTCTTGTACACAGCATCTGTGTTAGATTTCAAGTCCAGTGATCACGACACCCAGGTATTTGTAGTCCTCCACTATCTCCATATCCTCGCCCCTAATCCCCAATGGCTGTGAAGGCGTCCTCTTCTTCTTGAAGTCAATCACCATCTCTCTGGTCTTGCTGACATTCAGCATCAGGTGATTCTGCTCAGCCCAGTCCACAAATCTGTCTAACAGTGTCCTGTACTCTCCCTCCTTTCCCCCTCTTATACACCCAACAACAGCCGAGTGTTTAGAGAATTTCTGCAGGTGGCATGACTTGTAGTTGTACTGAAAGTCAGTGCTGTATAAGGTGAAGAGAAAAGGAGAAAGCACAATCCCCTGTGGAGCTCCTGTATCACGAACCACCACATCAGGCAAGACACTGCCCAGCTGGACAAACTGTGGCCTGCCTGTCAGGTAGTCAGTAATCCAGGAGATCACAGAGCTGTTGAACCCCATTACCAGCAGCTTCTCACCCAACAGCAGCGGCTGAATGGTGTTAAATGCACTAGATATGCAAACTGCAGAGGATCCAACCACGTCTTTGCCTGCGGTCTCAGGTGGGCTAAGACAAGTCTCTCCATGACCTTCATCACGAGATGTGAGGGCAACTGGTTGATAGTTGTTCAGGTCCGATGCAAACGACTTCTTGGGGACAGGAACCAGGCAGGACATTTTCCACAGCACTGGTACTCTCACCAGACTCAGGCTCAGGTACTCTCTCCAGACTAATTTACTACAGTTAACACGTTACCAGCAGAACTAAAACAGCTCAGCCGTCAGCAACCATCATCCAAGAGATTATTGTCCAACAGGTAATTAGCACATGCTAACAGTTTAATCAGTTTTGTAAAGCTAAGACAGTCACTCATTGAAAGTAAGAAGCGCTAACTTTACTCGCTAAAACTCACTAACCTTACTGGTGTGGTGTTTAGAAGTAGCCCAATTTCAGTCATTCTTCACTGGGGCGGAGCGCTGCAGAAGTCCGCTGACAGGCGGCCGGAGACGGGGGAACCAATGGGAGGAGGGGACGTGATATGACTCTATGGTGCTAACATTTAATCAGCTCTGTTAGACAATGTTGGGTAATGTGGGTGACTCCCGGACAGTTATGTGTAAAATGGAACTGTTGCTGGTTTTTGAGATTACACCACATCCAATACATTTAGTGTAAATTTAATAATAATAATGGATTGCATTTATATAGCGCCTTTCAAGATACCCAAAGCACTTTACAATGAGTCCATTATTCATTCACTCCACAGACAGACAATGGTAGTGGTAAGCTACTACTGTAGCCACAGCTGCCCTGGGGCAGACTGACGGAAATGTGGCTGCCAGTCTGCGCCAACGGCCTCTCCAACCACTACCAAACATTTATACACATTCATACCCAGTGTCATGGACACTGGAGGCAAGGTGGGTAAAGTGTCTTGCCCATGGACACAACGGCAGAATAGATGGGGAGAGCAGGATTCGAACCGCCAACCCTCTGGTTATTGGACGACCCACTCTACCTCCTGAGCCACTGCCGCCCCAAATATTTCCCTCCTCTGTTCCATTTTTGCTGATCACCAAGCTGGATGATGTTTGAATGTTTTTTGTTTGTAAATTTCATATTACAAAACTTAAACCTGGAAGGTACTTGGGGAGCGCATGCCTCTGCCAAGGTCTGTCTGTCTGTGAGCAGGATTACAGAAAAAGTACTGGGGAGATTTTCATTTTCAGCAGAGGTGGCCCTTGGGCTACGGCTGAACCCAATAGATTTGAGAGGTCATGCGGCTCAGGATGCAGATTCTGGATCACTTTTTCACTCTTTTAGATTGTATGTACTCTTAGATCACCTCCAAAATGTAATGGGCTCACCTGCAGCCCAAGGGCCACCTCTGGTGAAAGTTTAATCAAAATCATCAAATTCCAGTAGTTTGTGTAATCCTGCTAACAGAGAAACCACACCGTTAAAAGTACCTCCCTGGCACACGTAATTACCGTTTAATTTTGGTCAGATGTTCCTGAAAGATGCTACAGTCTCTTCCTCATAATGGGTAAATTAAACCTTTTAATTGTACTCTAATATTGGATCATCTCAGTGAGTACTACGGATACAATGTTTGCTTTAAGAGCGTTGATGGAGAAGTATAGAGAAGGTCAGAAGGAGTTGCACTGTGTCTTTGTGGATTTAGAGAAAGTATATGATAGGGTGTCAAGCGAGGAAGTGTGATACTGTATGAGAAAGTCAGGAGTAGCAGAGGCATATGTGAGGGTGGTGCAGGTGTAACCCCATATTCGGTAATAACCCCTGTAGCACATATTAACAACCACGGGTATGTAACTTGTGTGTATAATTTGTGTCACTCAATATAAATAAGTGATTAGCCAATACAAGTTACTCAGTTGGACCAGTAGGTTCGGCTGCCAGAGCAAAGTGGAGCATTTAAATGAAGCACAGAGACAGGATTGTTAAATTGAATAATTGCTGGCTTTAGTAACAAAATGAAAAGGAAAACAAAATAAAAATGACACTCAAAATATTCACCAAAGGAATATTTACCATCAAATCAATAAAATCGGTATCTTTCTCAATTTCAACTTTTGGGTGCACCCTTTTTACCTGAATTTGGAGTGTAACTTAAATCCAAGTTATCTAATTCCTTTCTAGGTTCACAGTTCACTGTGCAAATCAGTAACACCATTCAGACAGGGTGGATACCCTGCACTTCAGCACCAGTATACAATTTTAGCATTTAGCAATCAGTAGTTGAAGCAGGTCCAAAATATTAGAAACAGTCAAAAACACAAAATTAAGTCCACAGTTCCCAGGAAAAGGAAAAAAAGAAAAAATGTCAGTAGTGTCCAGAGTCCAAGGGAAAAAGGGGAAATGTGTGTGATGTTGGGGAAAAGGGGAAATTGTGTAATGGGCTGAGTGTGAAGGCGTCTGCAGATACTGGCCCTTCCACACCGAGGAGTGCGGCAGAACTGGTCCAGCAGCCAATGATATCTTGATGATTCTTTCTAGATCCTATTGGGATGGCTCGCCATCAAGGTCAAAGCGTGGATCCTCACAGGACAGATTCATGCAGGACAATCATCGTAGAATCAAGGCACATTAAAAAAAACCCTGACTGATCTCTTTGGGGAGTTTTGCACATGGTGCAAAATAGAGGCACCCAGCTAAATCACAGGCCTCTTTCGGCTTCAGGCAGTAAAGAACAAGTTGTAGAAAACCATTGGGAAGCTTCAGTTTTTCAGCTTCAGTATATTGTAGGTTTATCTCGTTTTACTCTCGCTCTGCTTCTTATCGTGTACTTCCGCTCACGTACACTGTGACTATGTACTCTGCTGCTGAATCAAACGTCTTTCTGACTCACAAACAGCGTTACCCACTCTCCGAGCAGGTAGGCAGGACTAACTGCTGCGGGCAACATCTCGGATTGGACGAGCCAATCTTTTAACTACATTCTGAACTGTTCATTGGGTGAAAATGTGCCACTTCACATTTGACAAATAATGGCAACAAAAATGATATAAAAATATATTTTTCCCTCTTAGTGCAATAATTGATATTTTTTCACTTAGCAAAAGCTTTAAGAGAGTAAGTAATTTTAATTAACTATTTTAACTTTGATGTTCTGCATTGGCATCAAAACTGGGGATTCTAAATTGTCCTTAGGTATGACTGTGAGAGTGAATGGTTGTCTGTCTCTCTGTGTTGGCCCTGCGATGGACTGGCAATCTGTCCAGGGTGTACCCTACCTCTCGCCCAAAGATGCTGGGATAGGCTCCAGCCCCCCCGCGACCCGAAAAGGATTAAGCGGAAGAAGATGAATGAATTAATGAATGAATGTTCTGCAATTGTTCTGCATCCCCTCATGGATCGTCACCTTATCGTGGTGGGGGGGTTTGCGTGCCCCAGTGATCCCAGGAGCTATGTTGTCCGGGGCAATTTGCCTCTGATAGGGTCTCCCAAGACAAACTGGTCCTGGGTGAAGGGCCAGACTAAGAACGATCCAACATACTCTCATGATAAATTGTATATCAAGGATTCAGTGTACCCCGCCCGGTTTGGGGTTACCGGGGGCCCCACCCTGGAGCCAGGCCTGGGGGAGGGGCTCGAAGGCTAGCGTCTGGTGGCCGGGTTTCCACCCATGGGACCCGGCCGGCTCGCCCGAAAGAGTTACATGGGTCCGCCCTCCAGTGGGTTCACCACCTGCAGGAGGGATCATGGGGGTCCGGTGGATTAGGTGGCGGTCAAAGGCGGAGACCTTGGCGGACTGATCCCAAGCTTTCTAAACTGGCTTTTGGTACGTGGAATGTCACCTCTCTGGTGGGGAAGGAGCCTGAGCTGGTGTACGAGGTTGAGCAATACCGGCTAGATATAGTCGGCCTCACCTCAACACACAGTTCCGGTTCCGGAACCAGTCTCCTGGAGAGGGGCTGGAGCTTGGCCTTTTCTGGAGTTGCCCCGGGCAAGAGGTGACGAGCAGGGGTGGGTATTCTTGTATCACCCCACCTTGCTGCCTCTATATTGCAGTTTTCCCCAGTGGACGAAAGGGTTGCTTCCCTGCGCCTTCGTGTTGGGAAACGGGTCCTGACCATCATTTGTGCCTATGCACCAAATGATGTTTCAGAGTACCCACCCTTTTTGGAGTCTGTGACTGGGGTGCTGGAGGGTGCTCCTCCTGGAGACTCCATTGTCCTACTGGGGGACTTCAATGCGCACGTGGGCAACGACAGTGAAACCTGGAGGGGGGTGATTGGGAGGAACGGCCTGCCCGATCTGAACCCGAGTGGTGTTCAGTTATTGGACTTCTGTGCTAACCACAGTCTGTCCATAACGAACACCATGTTCAAGCATAAGGGTGTCCATATGTGCACCTGGCCACCAGGACACCCTAGGTCGCAGGTCGATGATCGATTTTGTTATCGTATCATCAGACCTGCGACCGTATGTCTTGGACACCCGAGTAAAGAGAGGTGCAGAGCTGTCAACTGATCACCACCTGGTGGTGAGTTGGATCCGATGGCAGGGGAGGAAGCCATTCAGACCTGGTAGACCCAAACGTATAGTGAGGGTGTGCTGGGAGCGTCTGGCTGAGGCCCCTGTCCGGGAGGTCTTCAACTCCCACCTCCGGAAGAACTTCAACCACATTCCGAGGGAGTCTGGAGACATGGAGTCTGAATGGGCCATGTTCTCCACCTCTGTTGTTGAAGCGGCGGCCCAGAGCTGCGGCCGCAAGGTGGTCGGTGCATCTCGTGGTGGCAACCCCCGAACCAAGTGGTGGATACCAGTGGTGAGGGGGGCCATTAAGCTGAAGAAGGAGTCCTATCAAGCTTGGTTGGCTTGTGGGACTCCCGAAGCAGCTGAGGTGTACCGGCAGGCCAAGCGGAGTGCAGCTCGGGTGGTTGCTGAAGCAAAAACCCGGGTATGGGAGGAGTTCGGTGAGGCCATGGAACAAGACTTTCGGTCGGCTTCAAAGAGATTCTGGCAAACTGTTCGGTGGCTCAGGAGGGGAAAGCAGCTCCCCGTCCACACTGTGTATGGTGCGGATGGGACAATGTTGACTTCAACTGGGGATATCGTCGGCGGTGGAAGGAATACTTCGAGGATCTCCTCAATCCCACTGATACGCCTTCCACAGAGGAAGCAGGGTTTGGGGACGAGGGGGATGACTTGCCTATCACAGGGGCTGAGGTCGCCAAGGTGGTTAAAAAGCTCCTTGGTGGCCGGGCCCCCGGGGGTGGACGAGATTCGCCCCGAGTACCTCAAGGCCCTGGATGTTGTTGGGTTGTCATGGTTGACACGCCTCTGCAACATTTGCGTGGAGGTCGGGGGCAGTGCCTTTGGCATGGCAAACCGGGGTGGTGGTTCCTCTCTTCAAAAAAGGGGACCGGAGGGTGTGCTCCAACTTTAGAGGGATCACACTCCTCAGCCTCCCTGGGAAGGTCTATGCCAAGGTACTGGAGAGGAGAGTCCGGCCGTTGGTCGAACCTCGGATTCAGGAGGAGCAATGTGGTTTTCGTCCTGGCCGTGGCACGTCGGACCAGCTCTTACCCTCTCGAGAATTCTCGAGGGTTCGTGGGAGTTTGCCCAACCAGTTTACATGTGTTTTGTGGACTTGGAGAAGGCATTTGACCGCGTCCCTCGTGGATTTTTGTGGGGGGTGCTTCGGGAGTATGGGGTATCGGGCTTGTTGTTACGAGCTATTCGGTCTCTGTACGACCGTTGTGAGAGTTTAGTTCGTATTGCCAACACTCGGTCGGAGTCATTCCCAGTGAGAGTTGGACTCCGCCAGGGCTGCCCTTTGTCACCGATCCTGTTCATAATTTTTATGGACAGGATTTCTAGGCGCAGCCAGGGAATGGAGGGTGTCATGCTTGGTGACCACAGGATCTCATCTCTGTTGTTTGCAGATGATGTTGTCCTGTTGGCTTCATCCAGCAATGACCTACAGCTCTTGCTGGGACGGTTTGCCGCTGAGTGTGAAGCGGCTGGGATGAGAATCAGCACCTCCAAGTCCAAGTCCATGGTCCTCAGCCGGAAAAAGGTGGATTGTCCTCTCTGGGTTGGGGACAGGCTCCTGCCCCAAGTGGAGGAGTTTAAGTATCTTGGGGTCTTGTTCACGAGTGAGGGGAAAATGGAGCGAGAGATCGACAGACGGATTGGAGCAGCATCTGCAGTGATGCGGACGTTGTACCGGTCTGTTGTGGTGAAGAGGGAGCTTAGTTCTAAGGCAAAGCTGTCGATTTACCAGTCAATCTACGTTCCTACTCTCACCTATGGTCACGAGCTTTGGGTGACCATAGGTGAGCTTTGGGTAATGACTGAAAGAACGAGATCGCGGATACAAGCGGCTGAAATGAGCTTTCTCCGTAGGATTGCTGGACTCACCCTCAGAGATAGGGTGAGGAGCTCAGTCATCCGGAGAGGCTCAGAGTAGAACCGCTGCTCCTCCACATTGAAAGGAGTCAGTTGAGGTGGTATGGGCATCTGATTAGGATGCCTCCTGGACGCCTCCCACTTGAGGTGTTTCAGACACGTCCCACTGGGAGGAGACCCCGGGGCAGACCCAGGACTCGGTGGAGAGACTATGTCTCCCAGCTGGTCTGGGAACGCCTTGGTATCCCCTCTGAAGAGCTGGAGCAGGTGGCTGGGGAGAGGGAAGTCTGGGCTTCTCTGCTTGAACTGCTGCCTCCGCGACCCGGACCTCCGGAAAAGCGGTAGAAGATGGATGGATGGATGGATGGATGTTCTGCATGTTAAGTGTCTTATATGTAGCCCATTTTATATCATGTGGGTTACACAGGACATACATGAGGACCATGAGACGGCGGTGAGGTGTCCTGTTGGAGTAACAGATGGATTCAAGGTGGGGGTGGGATTACATCTTGAAGGGCTCTGAGCCCCTTCTTATTTGCTATGGTGATGGACAGGCTGACAGAAGAGGTCAGGCAGGAGCCTCCGTGGACTATGATGTTTGCTGACGACATTTTGATCTGTAATGAGAGTAGGGAGCAGGTAGAAGAGAACCTGGAGAAGTGGAGGTATGCTTTGGAGAGAAGAGGAATGAAAGTCGGTAGAAGCAAGACAGAATACATGAGTGAATGAGAGGGAGGTAGGTGTAATGGTGAAGATGCAAGGAGTAGAAGTAGTGAAGGTACATGAGTTTACATACCTGGGGTCAACCATCCAAAGCAATGGAAAATGCACAAGAGAGGTGAAAAAGAAATGCAGGCAAGGTGAAGTGGGTGGAGACAAGTGTCAGGGGTAATTTGCCACAGAAGGATAGTGGTTAGAGTTAAAGGGAAGATTTACAAGACTGTAGTGAGACCTGCTATGAGGTATAGTTTGGAGACAGTGGTACTGTCAAAAAGACAGGAGGCAGTGTTGGAAGTGGTAGAGATGAAGATGCTAAGATTCTCACTGGGAGTGACTTGGGGGGACAGGATTAAAAATGAGTATATCACAGGGACAGCTCACGTTGAGCGGTTTGGAGACAAAGTAAGAGAGGCAAGGCTGAGATAGTTTGGACATGTGCAGAGGAGGGATAGTGGATATACTGGAGAAAGGATGTTGAAGATGGAGCTGCCAGGCAGGAGGAAAAGAGGAAAACCACAGAGAAGCTTTATGGATGTGGTGAAGGAGGATATGTTCTCTCCATGTTGGTGTCACAGAGGAAGATGCAAGGGATAGGGTTAGATGGAGGCAGATGATGTGCTGTGGTGACCCCAAAGGGGAGGAGCCGGAGGAAGAAGACAAGTTATTGGTTCTGGATCAGTGGCCAGAAAAGTTGGATGGGTGCCTCATTGTTTAGTAAAACCTTTATCCAGAATTTGTTTCCATCAAGAAAGGTCACCACACAAATTATTAGAACAAAAGGAGGTTGAGATTAATTCTTCTTCAGCTTGACTTTTAGATCTAAAACATTATGTACATCTTATTTAAATGGAGAAAAAGTGGCTAAAATTGAATACCAACAATATAATAATACCAATACAATACAACCCTAGATGCAGTTAAAAATTAATCGACCTACGTTGGCATTTCAGACGCTGACATGAATGACAATAGTTTTGGCGTCCGTGCCTCCGAGATGTAGTGAATTAAGAATTCTAATTTAATTTGTGTTTGTTTGTATAATTTAATTTGCCGTTAAGCATGATCAGGCTTAAGATTACATCCGTCACAGGCAGCCACATCAGAAACACCGTCTCCTGCCTTCAGTACCAGTGGTGGAGAAATCTTCTTCCCCAATCAGCTGCACATTAGTTACTTTTATTTATAAAACATTTTAAGCTTTATCTTTGCATTGGGGGTTTCTTTGGCATGCTGATGTGTGCATATATATATCAGATTCCACAAAAACAAATCTTTGCAAGTCTCTGTTGTGCTTTTTTTTTTTTTTTTCAAATGCACTTGCTGATTCTATTGTAAGAGATCAAATGAAACACCCTCCTGTGTGAGATGTTGCTGCTCACAGTGCTTACCCAACAAAATAGCAATCGACAAGCAACCCCCTGTGCCCCTGAATTTGAGATCCCTTTGGACAGAGGCACAAATGCCACACCAGCTCACGCAGGCTGTTGTGAATCCCCCAGACGGAGCGCAGGTATAGTCCCTCATACTCATGTGACCGATAACTGATCATATAGCTTTTCTTTGTTCCTCTTCTGTTCCCCCCTTAAATGCTCCGACACACTGATGCTCCTGATTTATCACTTCACTGAACCCCAACCATGACATTTCCTCCCCTGCCAGGGGTTGTTCCCCTCTGCTTTGCCCCCCACCCCCCCACCTCTGCATGTCTGTCTTCCTCCCCCTCCCCTCTTATCTAGAATCCTATGTGTCTCATAGCATCTCTAAATATAACCCAGTGCATCTACCTCCTCTCCCCCTTCTTCTTCGTTTCTGCCTCCTCTTCATCGCGGCCCCGTCTGACAAATTTTTAAGCGTGCCCAGACAATCCGATCCGACGTGCCTTTACATAACGATTCAATCCGCGGCACCTTCCTCGGGGCCCAAAGGTGTCTCGCCGGCTCAGGCGCAATTCTCAGCATCCCTCGAAGACTCGGAACATTATTAGATCTTCAGAGTGTTGACGTCTTGTATTTTGAGTGCTCAGATACGTTTCTGAGAGTCAGCACGGCTTAGCAAAGGGAGATCAGATGTGACCTTATCACGGCACAGCAAAAGAGGACAGGAGCCCATATTCACTGTAAAGCCTTCCTCAGAGACGTAGGAAGGCAGCAGGGAGACTGTAGTAAATCTTAAATAGTAACCGCAAAGAGTTATGACCCTTGCTGGCATTATTCCTCTGCACACCTTCCTCCTCGTGCCTGGTGATTTATCTCATGTCTGCCAATAAAGCTTAACATGAAAATGTCACATGTACAAAAAAAGGCTAGCCTCGACTTCAGGAGTGAGCCCAAGCAGCATTAAGAGAGGGTCTCGATTCATTAAACTGTCGGCATAAATTCTGATCTGAGGGTTAGTTTGCAGACTGAGAGGGATGAAGCGGATGTGGAGCCCAACACGGGGGAAGCAGAGGAGTTTGTGGTGGATGGTAGTGACGTGCACAGACGTTTCAGGGGGCAGATGCTCAACCAAAAAAAAGGGAGGGGGCACTCCTAAATACTGAAAAAAGTAATTAATTCATTAATCATTAGTTGATTCACCTTATCAATCGATTAACAATTAATTGATGACTGGCAATTTTCCTGAGAATCTGAATTTCCCTTAGTACAATAAAATCTTTCTATCTATAACATAAAAAGTTAATTACTCTTTTTGATATACTGAATAAAACATGATCATATTCCTCAGTGATTTATTGTACCATCTGTATTTCTTTTTACAACAGACAATGGCATTTTTTGTGATTTAACAAATTTTGTACTGTATAGTGTGTACTATGTGCTGGTGCATCTCAGTAAATTAAATATTATGATTTATAATTTATTTTGAAAAATATAACCAATGTCATAAAATTTATTCAAAAAGGTTTGAATTATTTGATTTTGTGCAGGAAATATATAAAAGTTTATCTTTTTTAGTTATATTACAGAAATTTAACTTTCACAGTGTTCTGATTTACTGAGATGCTCTAGTAGACTGTTTTAACAGGAAAATAAATTGTGAGCTTCTTCTTCTTCTTTCAGCTGCTCCCTTTAGGGGTCGCCACATCCGATCATCTGCCTCCATCTCACTCTATCCCTTGCATCTTCTTCTGTAACACCAACCCTCTCCATGTCCTCCTTCACTGCATTAATGAATCTTCTCCGTGGTCTTCCTGTTCTCCTCCTGCCTGGCAGCTCCATCTTCAACATCCTTTGTCCAATATCTCCACTATCCTTCCTCTGCACATGTCCAAACCATCTCAGCCTTGCCTTGCTTACTTTGTCTCCAAACCACTCAACCTGAGCTGTCCCTGTGATATACTCAAGTCTAATCCTGTCTTTCCTAGTCACTCTCAATGAAAATCTTAGCATCTTCAACTGTGCCACCTCCAGCTGCATCTCCTGTCTTTTTGTCAGCATCACCACCTCCAAACCATACATCATAGCAAGGCTCACTACCGTCTTGTAAATCTCCCCTTTCACTCTTGCTGCTACCTTTTTGTCACAAATCACCCCTGACACTCGGCTCCACCCACTCCACCCTGCCTGCACTCTCTTCTTCACCTCTCTTGTGCATTTTCCATTGCTTTGGATGGTTGACCCCAGGTATTTAAACTCATCTACTTTCAAAAGTAAATGTTATATCATTCATATCAGTTATAAAATGAGTCTGAGCTCTGTGGAAACATACGCTCAAACTCATGACAGTTAGTGTTTAGCCTCTCATACAACTCACTATATGCCTTTTCCTTTGCCTTTGCCACCTCTCTCTTTGCCATGCGCCTAGATTCCAAATACTCCTGTCTACTTTCTTCATCTCCCTGACCATCCCACTTTTTCTCTGCCAGCCTCTTTCTTTGAATACTTTCCTGTACCTCCTCATTCCACCACCAAGTCTCCTTGTCTTCCTTCCTCTGTCCACTGGATACACTACATACCTTTCTACTCGTTTTCCTCGATACCTTTGCTGTACTTTCCCAGTCATCTGGTAATTCTTCCCTACCACCCAGAGCCTGTATCAACTCTTTCCTGAACTCTGTGCGACCTTCCTCTTTCTGTAATTTCCCCCACTTAATCTTGGGCTCTGCCTTCACTGTTTTCCTTTTCTTGCTCTCCGAAGTCATCCTACAGACTAGCATCTGATGCTGTCTAGCTACATTCTCCCCTCCCACCACCTTGCAGTCTCCTATCTCTTTCAGATTTCTCCTTCCGCATAGAATGTAGTCCACCTGTGTGCACCTTCCTCCACTCTTGTAAGCCACCCTATGTTCCTCTCTCTTCTTGAAATATGTGTTCACCACAGCCATTTCCATTCTTTTAGCAAAATCCACAACCATCTGTCCTTCCACATTTCTCTCTTGTGAGCTACTTCATCTGTTGTATGTTAAACACTATCAGAGTACACCAGCAATCCAGGGAAACCCAGTACGATATGGCCTCCCTCTGTTGTCTGATAGGGTTCTGCGCTCTACTTGACATGGGCTAGATGACCCTGCAAGTGACGTGAGTCGTTGGTTGCCTCACCTCAGCGGACATTTGAATAGGAAATGCGGATAAACACCCGATGAACTAGGTGTCACAGTCATCACATCACAGCACGGCGACACAGAGTGGAAATGAATCAAAAGGCTGTCTGTCATTATTCTGACAGATTATATGCATTCTGAAGCTGCAGCAGACAATTGTGTGTGCCACAGTTAGACAAATATGACAGCAGCTGAGAGTAAGAGGTTTTTTTAAGAGTCCGGAGTGGTGGCCTTGTGGTAGAGCACCCGCGCCTCAGCCGGGAGGTCATGGGGTCAAGCCTCGGCCGGGTCATACCAAAGAGCATATAAAACTGGTACTTCCCGCCCTCTAGCTTGGTGCTCAGGATAATAGAATGGGGGAAGGAGAAACTGTAACCCATGGACAACAGATGGAAATTAGCCACTGGCTACAATCTGGCAAGTTTACATTGATTGATATTAGTGTTCACCAATTTGCACTGTCCTTCAAAACAGCAATAAAAACAGCAAAAAATGTTACCTCTGTGGTAACTTGGGTCCGGTCTGCTTTTGCGTCCAGCAGCGGGGATGGTTTTTTGCGCTTGTGTAATCTTGTTCCTTGCTCTGGTCCATTTCTCTGTTCTGCTGATTTGAAGCAGGCAGGTGAATCATCAAGCTCACATGCCACTGGAACTTGTTTTGACTGTCTGACGTACCCCGGAATGACGAGGCATTTCGCTCTGCACAGCGCATGTGCTCTGAGGTAGGGGTGGGGGTGGGGGCTTGGCGTCTTCTTCTGCTCTTTTTCTGTAGTTTTGGTTGAAAGGAGGCGATGGGTGACCGCAAGTGCCCCTGCCTGGACAGTGACGTGACTATATTTCAGAGAATAAACTCCCATTGAAAAGGACTGCTGAGTTATCAGTTAATTGATAACTAATTTATTTTAGTCAACTAAGTTCTTATCAACAATTAATCGAAGGTCAATTAATCATTAACATCCCTACTGTAGACTCCTGGAAATATTTAATACCCCATAGAGTTTTACAAGTTTATCACCTCACACAGAGACCAAGGTCTTCATCATGAATTATGCATTTACAGGACAAAAATGGGCAGCTTCCACTGAAATATTTATTTTTCAATATCTGTTCAAAATAAGTAATTCTTTTCAAAAATCTGAAAAGGATTTTCTTTCAATAAATAAAATATTAAATCTCCATTCAAATAAATAAATTTTGGCGAAAAAAAAACAAAAAACATGAAAAAGGTCATTACCTCTGTCAGCAAAAAGACCCCAAAGCATCCCCATAAAGACTGCAAGAATAGTTTATACAGAACAACTTAGTATATTATGACAAGAGAGTAGAAAATGTACAAGAAAAATCATGAAAATTTGGGGAAAAAGTTACAACTTTTATGTTAAAAAATGTTGCAAATTTAAGAGAACATTGTTGTAAATTTGTGTGGAGGAAAAAGTAGCAATTTTATCACAAAACATGGCAAATTTACAGGACAAAAGTACTAAATTTACTACAAAAATAATACGTTTCCCAGGAAAGAGCGGCAAATTTCCCAAAAAAAAAAGTTATTGACATAACGCACGGCTCAGGAGACGCACACACACAGGCTCAGAGTAGCTCAAATAGCTTTATTAACAACAGGAGTGTATGAATGTGTGTCTGCGAGATGTGAATGTGTTGGTGGCGGCGTCTGCTTCGGGCACAGAGGCAGGAGGCCGTACAGCCGGACAACCCTATGGGAAAAGCACAGGGAGAAGGGTGACGGGCACACACCAACACAGGAGATATATAAGCGAGAGAGGAGCTTACTTGGACAGGACGGATGACTGGCACAGCAAGGGACGAGGTCCGGTAGACAGCCACCTGGAAAGCCCGGTGCAGCAGCGAGGAACAGGCGATGGAGAGGAGTAGTCCGCCGCCGGGAAATCCACCAGTGCACAGGGGAGCAGACTTGGAGGAGAAAAAGGTAAGATCTTCTTACCGGAATGATCAGCTGAGAATGAAAGGGAACTCACAGCGATGCGTAGGGAAGTCTGACGGCTTCAGGCCGAAGCCCAGGGCGAGGTGGCTTAAATCCCTCGCCGCTGATGATGTGCAGGTGTGTGTGCAGGTGGCGCCGCTGATGAGCGGCGCGGCGTGACAGTACTCCCCCCTCTAGCAGCGCCTCCTGGCGATGGCTTCTCTGGGTGCGCTCGGTGGAAATCGGCGATGAGCGATGGGTCTAACACAAACGACGAGGGTACCCACTGCCGATGTTCAGGCCCATAGCCCTCCCAGTCCACCAAGTACTGCAACCCACGACCCTGGCGCCGGGAGTCCAGGATGGAGGAGACGGGCCAGGCCGGATGGCCATCAATCATCCGGGGCGCGGGTTGCGCAGCAGGAGGAGGGCAAAGGGGGTCGGAGACTGCCAGCTTCACCTTGGACACGTGGAAGGTGGGGTGGATGCGGAGGGAGGGGGGAATAGCTACACGCACAGCCACCGGGTTGATGATCCTGGTGATGGGGTATGGGCCCATAAAGCGCTGTGCCAGCTTCCTCCTCTCGCCCTTTAAAATCACGTCCTGGGTCGACACGTAGACTTGCTGACCAACTCTGTACACCGGGGCAGGTCTTCTGTGCCGGTCCGCCACGGCTCTGTTGCGCTCCGCTGTGCGTAAAAGCGCATTGCGCGCTGACGCCCAGATGGAGCGGAACTGCCTGAGATGCGCCCGTACTGAGGGGACAGTTACCTCACTCTCCTGCGCCGGGAACAGCGGGGGGTCGTAACCCAGGGACGCCTTAAAGGGAGACATCCCTGTAGCAGAAGAGCGAGCGGTGTTGTGGGCGTATTCAACCCAGGCGAGGTGGTTACTCCAGGACGTTGGTTTGGACGCCGTCACGCAGCGGAGCGCAGCCTCCAGCTCCTGGTTGGTCCGCTCACACTGCCCGTTGGTTTGGGGGTGATGGCCGGAGGAGAGGCTCACCTTGGCTCCTAGGGCGTTGCAAAACGACTTCCAAATTTCTGAAGCAAATTGGGGCCCCCGGTCCGAGACCACATCCACCGGAATCCCATGCAGCCTGACCACGTGCTGGATTAGGAGGTCCGCCGTCTCCAGGGCAGTTGGGAGACCTCGTAGGGGGACGAAGTGTGCCGCCTTGGAGAAGCGGTCCACGATGGTCAGGACGGTGTCGTAGGTGTTAGAGACTGGGAGTCCGGTGACGAAATCCAGGGCGATATGCGACCAGGGCCTGCCAGGGACGGGCAGAGGCTGGAGCAAACCCGCTGGAGGGGCATTACCCGATTTGTTGGTGGCACACACTGGACAGGCCCGGGCGTAGCGGGCAGCGTCCCTCCACAGGCCCGGCCACCAGAAGGACCGCTGGAGGAGGTCAATCATCCGGGAGGAGCCAGGGTGACAGGTGAGCTTGGATGTGTGCAACCAGTGGATGACCTCCCCCTGAACCGTGGATGGCACGAACAGCCTCCCCTCCGGTCCGCCGCCAGGGTCAGGTTCCACTTCCTGCGCCTTCCAGATCTTGCTCTCAATGTCCCAGGTGACGGCTCCCACGACGCACGACCTGGGTAGGATGGTGTGGACCGTGTCCTCCGACTCCTCAGGGGCGAATTGCCTAGAGAGGGCGTCGGGCAGGCCGTTCTTGGAGCCAGGCCTGAAGGTGATGTTAAATTGGAACCTGGCAAAGAACAAGGACCAGCGCGCCTGGCGGGCGTTCAGGCGCTTGGCAGATCTAAGGTACTCCAAGTTCTTGTGGTCCGTCAGGACCACGAACGGCAGGTCCGCCCCCTCTAGCCAGTGACGCTACTCCTGTAGCGCGAGCTTGATGGCGAGGAGCTCTCTGTCCCCCACGTCGTAATTCCGCTCCGCCGGGTACAAGCGCCGGGAGAAGAAGGCGCAGGGCCGTTTGACTCCGTCATCTGGCGACCGCTGGGATAGCACCGCCCCCACTCCTGTGTCCGAAGCGTCCACTTCCACGATGCACTGCAGCGCAGGGTTGACTTGGCTAAGGACCCAGGAGGAGGAGAACTCCGCCTTCAGCACCTGAAAGGCAGCCGCGGCCTCTTCGGTCCACCAGAACGGGAACTTAGGGGACGTGAGGCGGGTCAGCGGGCCGACGATAGTGCCAAAATTTGGGACGAAGCAGCGGTAGAAGTTCGCAAACCCAACGAACTGCTGCACCTGCTTTCTTGATGCAGGTGTGGGCCATTCCACCACCGCCTTCACCTTCTCTGGGTCCGGAAGTACCTGGTCGTGGGAGATGATGAACCCGAGGAAGGATGTTGTCTTCGCGTAAAACTCGCATTTCTCGGCCTTCACGTACAACCGGTTTTCCAGGAGTCTTTGGAGGACCCGCCTCACGTGGACCTGGTGCTCGTCCCTGGACTTGGAGAAGATAAGAATGTCATCCAGGTAGACGAACACAAAAAGGCCAATGAAATCCCGGAGGACGTCATTGATGAGGCGCTGAAAGACGGTTGGAGCGTTGGTCAACCTGAACGGCATCACCAGGTATTCGAAGTGGCCGTTCGGGGTACGGAAGGCTGTCTTCCACTCATCTCCCTCCCGGATCCGGACGAGGTGGTATGCGCTGCGTAGATCCAGCTTGGTGAACCAAGTCGCCCCCTGGAGGGAGTGGAAAGCGGTGTCCATGAGGGGCAGGGTGTAGCGATCCTTCTCCGTAATGTCATTAAGGGCACGATAGTCAATGCAAGGACGGAGGGATCCGTCCTTCTTACCGACGAAGAAGAATCCTGCCCCCACAGGTGATGACGATGGGCGGATTATCCCAGCACTCAGCGACTCCTTGAGGTAAGAGTTCATGGTCTCCTTCTCCGGCGCCGACAGACTGTAGAGTCGCCCAGAGGGTAAGGGTGCCCCCTGGCGGAGGTTGATTGCACAGTCATAGGGCCTATGAGGAGGGAGAGACATCGCCTTGGACTTGCTGAATACCATACCCAGGTCGTGAAATTCCAATGGCACCAGGGACAGGTCCGGGGGCGCAGCGTCCGTAGGTGAAGGAGAAGCGGACGGAGAGCAGGCAGCGGACTGTAGACAGGTGCTCATGCAGAACGTGCTCCATGCCGACACCCCGGCGGACTTCCAATCCAAAACGGGGTTGTGGAGGCGTAGCCAGGGATACCCCAGGATGACGGGCAACACAGAGTTGGGCAGGACGTAAAAGGTTATCTCCTCCCGGTGGTTTCCAGAGATAATAACCGGGACGGGGATGGTCTGGTGTGTTACTATCCCCAGGGAGGCACGAGAGAGGTTGACCAGGGAGATAGGGTTCCTTAGTGCCTGACAGCGGATGCCCAATCGGGTTGCCAGGCTTTGTGAAATAAAACTGCCCTCCGCGCCCGAATCCACCAGTGCGTGGGTGAGATGCCCAGTGGAGTTGTGACAAAAACGGATGGGCAGTTTCAATTGTGTGAGGGGACTTAACCGATTGATGTCCGCGAGGGCCCCTACAGTGACTTGCGGACCCCGCCGACTGGCTTTCCGTGGGCAAAGCTTCACCGTGTGTTGATCATCTCCGCAATACATGCAGAGATCCAACTCACAGCGGCGTTGTCTCTCCGCAGGGGAAAGCTTTGTCCAACCCGTCACCATCGGCTCCGACTCCTCGGGGCACGATGGTGGCAGCGTCGCCAGGGGGCGAGCTTGGAACAGGCGCGGCGAGACTCCACGAGGGCGAGAAGAAGACGACTTCCGCCCCGAGGAGCGCTCGCGCAGCCTGTTGTCCAAACTGATCGCTAGGGATGTTAGTTCCGCTAGAGTCTCTGGGATATCCCGCCCAGCCAGTTCATCCCTCAGATCATCGTTGAGACTGCGGAGGAAAAGGCCACAGAGGGAGCGTTCCTCCCAGCCCAATTCCTCCGCCGCTACCCGGAAGTCGACCGCATAGTCCGCTGCCAACTGGCTTCCCTGCTGGAGGCTGAGAAGCCGATCGACCTGGACCGTCTCGGTAAGAGAGTGGTCAAAGACCTCCAGGAAGCGTCTCACGAATTGGTCATACGTGAGGGTGGCATAACTGGGCCTCGCCATAACGGCGTAGGTCCAGGTTAATGCTCGCCCCTCTAGGAGATTCCCGATATAACCAATTCGGCTATGATCCGAAGGAAAGTCTCCGGGCACACGGTGCAAAACGGACTCACACTGCATTATGAACCCCCGCGCTCCGCCGAGCTTACCGCTAAAGCGGGCGGGGGTTGGAATGGGCGTGAGCCGAGCCGGTGCACCCGGAGCCTGCTGGACGGCCGCTGGAGCAGCAGGAGCCGCGCCACCCTGACGAGCCGGGGGGAACCGCTGTTGGGGGTCCAAGCGGTCCAATCGGTTATTTATAATAATCAACTGATTAAAAATCACCTGTTGCTGAAAAGCCACTTGGTCCACTCGAGCCTCGAGAGTGGTAAGCCGGTGTGCGAGCCCGCCGTCTGCCGAGCCGCTCTGCTGAAGCCGTACTGACATAATGCACGGCTCAGGAGACGCACACACACAGGCTCAGAGTAGCTCAAATAGCTTTATTAACAACAGGAGTGTATGAATGTGTGTCTGCGAGATGTGAATGTGTTGGTGGCGGCGTCTGCTTCGGGCACAGAGGCAGGAGGCCGTACAGCCGGACAACCCTATGGGAAAAGCACAGGGAGAAGGGTGACGGGCACACACCAACACAGGAGATATATAAGCGAGAGAGGAGCTTACTTGGACAGGACGGATGACTGGCACAGCAAGGGACGAGGTCCGGTAGACAGCCACCTGGAAAGCCCGGTGCAGCAGCGAGGAACAGGCGATGGAGAGGAGTAGTCCGCCGCCGGGAAATCCACCAGTGCACAGGGGAGCAGACTTGGAGGAGAAAAAGGTAAGATCTTCTTACCGGAATGATCAGCTGAGAATGAAAGGGAACTCACAGCGATGCGTAGGGAAGTCTGACGGCTTCAGGCCGAAGCCCAGGGCGAGGCGGCTTAAATCCCTCGCCGCTGATGATGTGCAGGTGTGTGTGCAGGTAGCGCCGCTGATGAGCGGCGCGGTGTGACAGTTACAGCTTTCCAAGAAAAATGTACAAGAAAAACCTTAATAATTAGTGAGAAAATTGGACATTTTTACAGGAAAAAAAACTGGGAAAAAACAAACATATAAAAATGTTCTGGAAATTGGCAATTTTTTTCTTGTAAATGTGTGACTTCATTGTTGTAAATTTGACTTTTTTTTCCTGAAAATGTTTTTTTTTTTTTTTTGTCCCCCCTTATGCAGTGAGGGAGCAGTCGGGGTTCAGGCACATGTCACATAGAATTATTTCCATCCATCCATCTTCTTCTGCTTAATCCTTTTTGGGTCGCGGGGGGGGCTGGAGCCTATCCCAGCATCTTTTGGGCGAGAGGCAGGGTCCACCCTGGACAGATCGCCAGCCCATCGCAGGGCCAACACAGAGAGACAGACAACCATTCACTCTCACAGTCATACCTAAGGACAATTTAGAATCCCCAGTTTTGATGCCAATTAACCTAACTTGCATGTTTTTGGTATGTGGGAGGAAACCGGAGAAATCCCGGAGTAAACCCACGCAGACATGGGGAGAACATGCAAACTCCACACAGACCACTGTTGGTCAGGGGCTGGGATCGAACCAGAGGTCCCATGGCCAAGAGTGAGTTGCTGTGCTGCCGCAGTGCTAGCCACTCCGCCACTGCGCTGCCCACATAGAATTATTTGGATATCAAAATATAGTTGTCAGACCTTAAGCTGGATTCATGCTGCACCTCTGCGTGTCCGCGTCTGCTAGACCGCGAGGCTTGTGTGACGAAAATTGCAACATCATCTCCAGTCCACCAGGCTCTGCCGGCCCCCTCCGTGCCTGACCGCGTGCAGCCCAAGACTGAATCTCCCGTTCAAGAGGTGGTGCTACCAACACAGCATACAAAGTCAAAGTAGACAAAGAAGACGAAGAGGTAGAGGAAGATGAGAATAAACATACATGAATCATTCTGCAGCAGCTTGAGTGGAGAACAGCATTAAAACAGGGTATTTCCTCCTCTTCCTCCAAATAACGTCATTGTTGTTACCAGTGCTTGACATTAACTTTTTTGCTCACCAGCCACTGTAGCTAGTGATTTTCCAAAGTTACTAGCCACTCAGCCTTTTCACTAGCCACAATTTTGTGGTTGGAAAATTATATTTAATATGATCAGATTTGAGAATCACATGCTAAAATTTACTAGAACTAAATTTACAATCATTTTAAATGTAAATGACCCTTATAGATACATAAAAATGGCAAGAGAAACACTGTTGAATTATTTATTAACAGCTGTAAATTCTGTAAAACAATGTAGTAAAATATTTGCAATATGAGAGTAAAATATAGGTGGATTTGGGGTCCATCCCTTTTCTCATTTGTATCCCTTCCCCTTTGCCTACTCCTACCCCCTGGCCCTTGATAGAGGTTGAAAATTACCCCTATGAACTGGGACACCTGTTCAGGGCTGCACGAGGTCATTAGTAGATGGTGATGGATTTAATCTACATCGACACTACCTGTTTTCACCAGAAAAAAAAAAGAAAAAGAAAACTGATGAGGAAAAAGGTCTCATCTTGAGGAGAAAAATGTCTCAGCTTTACATGAACAATTCTAATCAGTAGAAAAAGTCAGAAATTTACTAGAAAGAAAGCTGTAAATTCAGAGAAAGTTCACCTCAGAAGAAGCTTCATTTGCTCTTTACAGCAACATAAAGTTTAGTCACTTTTTTCTCTGTCATACGAAACCTTAAATTTGCACAGCTGTGGACAGTAAACAGGGGCTTCTTGCTCTAAAAATAATCATATTTAACCACAGCGGTAGAAGCTGATGTGGGGGGAGAGTGCAGTTTAACTACTCCCGCTGTGACAACGGAGGATCAGGTGGTGATCTGATCGCTGAGAGTGGGGACAGGTGTGTTCTGCTGGCCTGCTGTCAGTTCGGCACCATGTCTGGCCACAAAATGAACCGACCTGTGGAGCACAGCGTCGGCGGTTTCTCCTGTACCCCAGCCTGGAACAGTCCTGTGTACTGCACTGGGAGTTGAGCCAGACCACGCCCACAGCAACAGTGGTCCGATGACAATGCAGATAGTGCTCATGGGAGTTGTAGTGTTGTAGTTTCACACTGCGATAGGCTAATTATTTAGTAGATGTTGCTTGAGAAAACTACAACCCGCCAAAGTGGCTAGTGGGACTGGCTGTCTTACCTGCCACTGGTGAAATACACTTGCCAGGGGCAGGTGGGGGGGTGTTAATGTCAAGCTCTGGTTTTTACATAAAAATGTACAGCGCTCTTGCATTTCTTCACTTTTATATAGCCGGCGAACAAAGTGGCATGTTAGCGCATTTGCGCTACCCTTGGGGCTGGGGTGAAACTGCAAATGACGGTTATGTGCGTGCGTCAACTGCTTGGCCTAGTAGATGAAAAAAAATGAAGTATATACACAGCCGCGTGTGCACCGGCCTCCTCCAAAGCGAACACGCATCTCAGCGCACCAGAGCGGAGATGTAGCATGAACAAGGCTTTAAAACACATTTGATCGGCAACTGGTGTCACCGTGGGAGAAAATTAAAATCTGTCATACCTTAAAAATTAAAAAAAAAAAAAAAAAAAACCTCCCCAAAAGGCCACTTCAGGGTTCAAAGTTCAAAGGGGCAGACCTAGAGCTTCACTTGAAGTTAATTTGTGCACGTGCCTGGTGTATGGAGGAGAAAAGATAGGAGTGATGGCGCTGAAAGGGGTCTGATGGAAGAAAGCAGTTCTCAGGATGACCCCCGCCCCCTCCCCCCTTTAGAATGAGTGAAGGTAATGGTCCCATAACACGTGGAGGGAAATCTTTCAGGGCGAAGGGTGAGAGTAGAATGACTTTACAAGAGATGGGGAGGAAGACTGAGGACTGGGGGTGAAATTGGATATTAATGAAAAACAGTAGGAGTGGAAACACAATTTTATCCAGGGACAACCAAGGGGGAGGGGAAAAAAAAATCACATTCAAGGTCAAATGAATCGTGCAGATTAAGTGAAGCCACTATGCTATAGATAAACCTTTTGTTTTTTAGCCTGAGTGGTGCAAGACTCATCCTCCACGCCTGAGAACATGTGTACCATTACCCGGAGTGATTCAGCCTTCCGCGTGATTCATAGTTAAGCAGCTCATCTGTATACACTGCAGTGATAAGAAAGTAAAATGAGAAGGAATCCTGCAGTTTGTCGCGAAATCCATTAATATATCCGCGTGTGTACGGTTGATTTTTTTCCCCCTAGGGCTCTATCTGCTGTGACTTTAATCATAATTAATCCTAATAACCATGTTTTTTAAAGGGGTGGATGGAGGGGGGTGAGGTGCATTTGTGACAAAGATCCCCCTCTCTGGAGCTGGGGGAAGAAAGAGAGAAAGCGAGGAAAGCAGTGTACGTAAATAAAAGTGGCAGCCCCTCGGGTGTCTCTCTCCCTAAATAACCTGGGAGCTGTGAAGGAGTCACTAATTACCACTCCCACGGAGGACAGCGAGAGCCGAATAACAGCCAGTCACACTTGCGCGCACAGAATTAGCCAGGGCCTGTCAGTGTCGGAGGCTATCACGGGGAGATAACAAGGAGCAGATCCATAGATCGCGTAAGGCAAGCGGTGGCATCACGCCTAACTGCCCGTGGCACAGGCAGGAAATGGAAGTGATATGTATTTTAAGTATCGGGGGCCATAGATCATCAAAAGCGGAGCACGGAATCGGGGTGACGAGAACGAACTATTAACCACAGCACAGCAGGACAGACTGTCACAAAGTGACCAGATGAATCAGAACGGATGTCGCCATGGCAGATCGTCAAGGACCGATAACAGGGCTGCAGACTACAAAAAAAAAAAAAAAACATGGAGGAGAAAGGAAAATCTGATTAATACAACTGTCCTGATGTGTGTCCAGGAGCCATAGGCGTAAATCAGGAGAGGGGGAGGGCAGAGGAGACATTCCTCCCCCCAAATCATCATAAACCTTTAATATCATGTTATATAAGACCAATGCTAAATGCAAAAAAAAAAACACAGCTTGCAAATTTGAAACATTTCATGTCAATTGGCAACTTTTTTCTTTTAAATCTGCAACTTTCTTCCCATAAGTTTTTGACTTTTTTTCCTCCTAAATTTGCTACCTTTTTCCTCATAAATTTTCTGGGGGGGGGGTTTCTTACAAAAATGCAACTTTTCTCCTCATGAATTTGCTCATTTTTTTTTTCTCGGAAATGTCCTTCTTTTTTCTATCATAAATCTGCAACTTTTTTGTTGTAAATGTGTGACTTTTTCAACATATGAATGCTGGTTAAGTTTTTTTATTCTATGTAATACCTTAAATTTTCTCTGTTCATCTAGAGTGTAGATGAACAGAGAAAATTACATGGTCACAATAAACCAGTTACTGGGAATAAACCGATAATGGCAATAATCCGTTTTGTTGTGTTTACATGGACTGAATAAACTGATTATTGGAGAGTTAACCATTTGAGCTAATGACCCCGGTTACATGGCTTTTATCAGATTATTCTGTTTACATGGTTACTTGAATAATCAGATAACTCCAGAAATCATAACCAGTTTATTCTTGTACATGTAAACATGGCCAATGACTCGAGTTTGTTTAATAATAGGGGCTACTAAACACAATCTTGCGTAGGCCTCCCGACTACCTATAGTGTTTCCCTCAATCTTTACTCTGGAGAAAATGTTCTGTTTATTGTCCCCCCCCCCCCCCCCCCAACAGTGACATGAAATATCTGCCCCTGCCCAGGAGCAGGAGTAATACTGAATACTACCAGTACTGCTGTGGCTGCTTTAACACATCTACTTTAAACAATAATGAGGAGAAATCAAATAGACATAAAACATAAGCATCCCCTTCAGCCAAGTGAATAGGCCTTAATTACAATTTCTTTTCTCTTGTTTTCAGTGTGCATCTCTCTCCAGCAGATGATACACCTACTGATTCCCCCCCACAATCCTTTCAGTACTTTTTCAGAATTAATGTCTCCATCTCCCATTCGGCGTTGACCCCGCTCTCATGCATTTCAAAATAGCTGCCTATCTTAAATCTTTTTCATCATCCCAGGGAACGAGCACATTGTGTTTCAATAGAAATTGAAACTCAATAATATGGAAACAATTACTGTCTCTTATTCCCCTCTCCCTCTCTCTTTGTCTTTCTCCTCTCTTTAGGAACTCACGCTGTCTTCAAACATGAGAGGATGAGTCACTCAAAAAGGGGCTGAGAAGAGGAAGAGAGCTAGGAAGTGATAAAAATCAAAAGAGAACGAGGGGGAGACCAGGAAAAAAAAAAGTTAAAAAAGACAGGCCATTATGGGGAAGCATTCGAGCCCGTCCCATACTTTGGCCGTCCAATCTCTCGAGGGCCCAAGGGACAAAGCAGGTGGAGAAGGACGGCCTGCCAAGTAGACGAGCCAAAGTAATGGACACACAGCGTATGGACAGGTCACAATCCCTCGCTCTCTAATTATTTGCAGGTAACCTCTCCAGCCTCGGCGAGAGTTCTTCTCCCTGCAAAGTTGAGGAGACATGGGAGCGGGAGGCACAACTTTAGAGGACATGAAACAGTACGGACTTGCTAATTTTAAAGGATATTTGATGCTGCATAGTATATTTCTTTTATTAAATATTTATTAATATAGGAGAAAAGACCCGTAAGGTCAGTGGACTAGTGTTTGTCACAATGATCTCTGTTACACTGACATTAGTACACCTTGAACTGTGAATATGGTTACCCATTGTTTATTACGAACAATCTTGTTTGCAGAGTTCTTGGTGTGCACATAAACACAACCCTGCAAAGACAGAATTATAGCTACAGTATGTTCTGGATTACATTCAGCCAACTGTACAGATCCCTTTGCTTGTTGACCGACTAACACAACAAGTACTTCACAACAGCAAACTGCCTGTGAATGTTGGGGGGACGAGAGAAGCTGGAGAAATGGTGAGCAAAGAGCCCGGCCACTTGCTCACGGGCCAAACCAACGGCAAGAGCGCCTTGGCAGACAAGCTGCCCGGGACGATGACTGTGCGCTCCGTGCTGCTCAATCGAGACTCCCCGGATATAGAGAGCCGCCTCAAGCGGCGACGCAATCGCACGCACCAGGTCCGCTTCAAAGACTTGGAGGATGGCAGCAGCAGCAGCGGCAACAGTGGGACGGGAGAAAACAATAGCCATCAGAGGCCTGCCGCGGACTGTGACAGCCCGCATCCTCTCCACAAACACAACAGCAGGTCCCACCAGCCATGGACTAACAGGGATAGGCTGCAGACTGACAGTCTACCTGGCCAAACGTCTGTGGTGGGGGCTGTGCGTGGGGATATGGCGAGTACTATAGAGGTGGTGGCTGCCTTTTTAGCTCGGGCCCCTCCTCATCCGTTGACACCCGGCCCGACACGTAGATGCTGGGCACCACCACAGACGAACTCCCTTACCCTGCCAATGACACGAAGGCCCAGTACGAGCACCAGCACAGCCATTCAGACCTCCCCGTGTCTGAAAAAGCCCCAGTCTCTCACCTCCACCCATGCACGTAGCCACAGCCTCGGGGACTCAGTTGGCATGGATGGAGATGATGAACATGACTCTCAAGATGAGTATCTTGCTCACAACCACGTGTTGTCGCCAGGGTCCAAAGAACACAACGGACGTCCAGGCCCTGTGGATCGACCTGTTGTTGAACGTAAATCTAAAGTGTCAAGGACAGAGCTTAAATCAGCAGTAAAATCCTCAAGGCACAGTTGCCCCCCTTCAGTCCTTCACAGCACTGAGCCATTTCACTGTTCCTCTGCGCCCTGCCGAGATGGCCCCAAGCGTCAGGGCAGCAGCACTCCCTCAGTGGTCCGGAGGAGGAAGCGCTTAAATCGAACGACAAGCGATCCCGGAAAGGAAGTTCACTACTGCACCACTCCCACACAGACCGAAAGCCCCAGTCCGTCTCCCCCTCCCTCGCATACCAAACTCTGTACCACTCAAGTTCAGACTGAGACCCCTTCCCTACTTTTAAATTCAAAGTATTGCACTGCTCAAAGTCAAACTGAGAACGAACATCATTCTCCGACTCTGAGCGAAGAACAGCACACGACGGAGACTCAAATCCCCAGTTCCCATCCAACCCTACCTCCAAATTCCAAACAAGCCACCACTCAGATACGAACAGACTCTACTCCTGATCATAAACCTTCCACTTTGCAGGTACAAACTAACAGCCCCGCTGCTTCTCCACCTTCAACAGCATCACCCGGCTCGTTGCAAACACAATCTGAGAGTCCTGCATCTCCACCTGCAACTCAAGACTCTCCCACAACCCAAGAAACTACCGTGCCTTACTGTACTTCCCCCCCACCCACAAGTGCATCAATCCAAACCCACAGGCAAAGTGCAAAGCCACTTGCTTGCACCACCCCGCCGCCACCCAAAGAACTCCCCATCCCTTGCTCCACTTCTCCACCTACAGTCACCCAGCACCCCATCCCCTACTACACGGTTGTTTCTCCACCATCAACCCCCAACACAGCTGCGGTTTGCTCTAGTCCTTCCTCAGCTGCTTCACCATGCCCCGCCCAAAACTGCACCCCCCACATTTCAAGCCTGGTGTCATCTCCTCACTTAACCCGCTCCACCCCTACCCCGACCATAACGCCTGCTGTAGCCCCTTGTGACTCCACCAACCATCCGTTACCTGCCCCAGATGTAACGCATCAACCGACGTCTGTTGCATCAAACGTCCCACCACCTATAAGTCTCACGCCATGTACATTTGTTACTCAAACTGCAATGTCTTGTACCTCCATATCCTACTACACAACCACACATCCAGTTGGTCCCCATGTGCCTCATCTAAACCCCATGGCACCAACCTACGCCACTGTCATACAGACCGTTTCCCATTGCAATATCCCATGTCAAGCTCTGCAAAATACCTCGTCTGCCGCTACAGGCATGACACCCTATTCCTCCCCAGTCCCAAAACTAAAATCTTGTACTTCTCCGCCTCCACTCGTAAAAACATACGCGTCCACCCTTCAAAATGCTCAGCAGTGTGCAACGCCAACAAAAGCTATTCCGCTGTACTCTTCCACCTTTCGCGCTGCGCCGCCGTACACCCCTCCCTCTCAGGCCCCCTACAACGCTCAGGATAAGAGGGGCATTCGACTTCCACCTCCTCCCCCGCCGCCTCCACCGTACACGCCGAGGAAGAAGGGAAACGATGCGCCAGGTCCTGCAGCCCGGACGCCCATGCTCAGGGCAGACAGCAAGGTCAGCGAGAAAGATAAAGACAGGGAGGAGAAAAAGGAGGATGAAAAATGTACAGACTCGCCAAAGCTTTGTGAGAGAGCCAGCTCTCTGAAGCACGGAGCTCAAACTTCGCCAGTCGCTGTGATGAAGGAAGAGAAGCAGGCCTCCTCGTTCTCTCCTGCCAAGTCCTGTTTTAAGTCCAGCTGTCTTAGCTCAGCCCAGGCTCAGCTTGGGGTGCTACACAAAATGCTCTGCTCGGGAGCCAGTGCGAGGCCCAACACCCCCAACAGCCAGCATGCCCTCTCACCAAACCAACAGGGCTGTTCCGGAGCTAGGGGCTGCTCTGCTTCCGGGCAGCGGCCTATAGCAGGGCCCCTGACCGCCAGCCAGGCCGACACACTGAGGCAGGTCCAGGAGATTCTGGGGGGTTTGGTGTCCGGGGCCAGGTGCAAACTGGACCCAGCCAGGGTGACAGAAAAACTCCTGTGTCCCAACGGACCCTTGCATGACATCCGCAGCCTGCAGAATCAGCTCCACAGCCTGGAGGGGGTCCTGGAGACCAGCCAGAACACCATTAAGGTCCTGCTGGATGTCATTCAAGACCTGGAGAAGAAGGAGGCCGAGAGAGATGGGTGAGGCTATATTTCATTTCAGTGGGACAGTTAGTGGAATGAAAAGGTGCACCTGCTTTGAATGTTATCTTCCCATTAAACGGCCATAAGCGGTTGTAATCACTCCCACACATAGGGCTAATAGTGTCCCCTCCTGTACCTGAAAGTCTCTTCTCACTGATTCCTATTGTTGATTAGCAGTAAAAGGATACTAGATTACATCGATGACCTTATGTGGTGCATTCGAAATATCTGCCGAACTGGTGTCTCTGCCAGTTCCACCCATGGGCAAGGCAAGTTTATTTGTATAGCACATTTCACGTGCAAGGTGTAAATCAAGGGGGGATAAATTTGCAACTTTTTTTCCTTTAATTTCACAACTTTTTTTCTTGTAAATTTGCAACTTTTTTCTCATACATTTGCAGCTTTTTTTCTTTTAAAATCTGTAACTTTTTTTCTTGTAAATCTGCAGCCTTTTCATCATAATTTTAAAATGTTTTTCTCATAAATTTAAAACTTTTTCTGGTAAACTTGCAACTTTTTTCTTTTAAATCTGCAACTTTTTTATTGTAAATTTGCAGCTTTTTTCTCAGAAATTTTCCCTTTTTTTTCTTGTAAATCTGCAACTTTTTCTTGTAGATTTGCAGCTTTTTTCCTTATTAGTTTATTTTTTTCTTCATAAATTCATTACTTTTTTGTCATAAATCTGCACCTTTTTTCTTCTAAATTTGCAATATTCATATGGATGCTGGTTTAATTTTGATTTTGTATAATTGACATTATTTTCTTTGTTCATCTAGACAGTGGCTCAAGTTTTTACGTTTTTGTTTTTAAGGGTTTGAACTCTCCTCTATTACAAATATAGGGTTCCCTAAACACAGCCTTGCATAGGGCCCCAGCTACATTAACACCTATAGTGTCCCTCTCAATCTTGAGAAAATGTTCTTTTTATTGTCCCCACAAACACTGAAATGAAATATCCGCCCTTGGTTCCACCCCTTTAGCTTACCAGTGTCATCACAGCTAAACTGAATCGTCTGTCAGGCCTATTAGTTTATGTTTCTACTGGTTATGCCTACATATGAGAGGTATACTGGCCATTTAACTGTAGGATATCATGCAAAAGTTTCATCAGGCTATTTCCAAATGCTACTTCCAAAAGAAATGTGGGGATAAGTTATATTGGAAGCCTTTATTTCATACTTGGTTAATTCAGTCTGTACCTTAGGTTCAGTGCTTTTCTTGTATTATCATAGGGATGTTTTATGCAGCTGAAATGAGCCATGGGTGGATATTTCATTTCACTGTTGGGGGGACAATAAACAGAACATGTTCTCAGGAGTAAATATTGAGGGGGACACTGAGTGTTATTGTAGTCAGGCCACCTATTTTTGTAAGGGGAAGAGTTCAAACTCTTTAAATTGGGGAAAAAAATAAACTTGGGTGGATGAACTGAAAAAAAACAAAACAAAACAGAGAATAGTAATTTAACCAGCACCCATATGAAGGCTGTAAATTCATTAGTAAAAATAGATTAGGCTTTTTTGTCATTGTACAGTTGTAAAGCACAACAAAAATGTGGAAAAAGGTCACAAATTTACAAGAAAAAAGTAGCATATTTACAGGAAAAAAAAGCTGAACAATTTTGACTAAAAAAAAAATTGCACATTCTCACTAAAAAAGTTGCACAGTTCTAAGAAAAAAGTTGCACATTTCCTATAAAGTTACATAATTCGGAGGAAAAAAGTTACACATTTCTGATAAAGAATTGCACATTTCCGATAAAAAGTTGCACATTCCCAATAAAAAGTTGCACATTTTTGATAAGAAAAGTTTGCCAATTCTGATAAAAAGTTGCACATTCCCAATAAAAAAGTTGCACAGTTCTGAGAGAAAAGTTGCACAATGCTGAGAAAAAGTTGTACAATACCAAGAAAAGGTTGCACAATTCTGCTGAGAAAAAAGTTGCATGTTTCTGATTAAAAAAAAGTTGCACAATTCTGAGAAAAAGTTGCACAATTCTGAACAAAGGTTGCACGTTCTGATAAAAAAAAGTTGCACATTTCTGATAAGAAAGGCACAATTCTGAGAAAAAGTTGCACAATTCTGGGGAAAAAGGATGCACATTTCTGATTAAAAAAAGTTGCAGATTTTCAACACAATTCTAAGAAAAAGTTGCACAATTCTGAGAAAAAAGTTGCACAATTCCGGTAAGTTTGCTGATTCTGATAAAATATTGCACATTCCCCAATAAAAAAGTTGCACAGTTCTGAGAGAAAAATTGCACAATTCTGAGAAAAAAGTTGTACAATTTTACGAAAAAAGCTGCACATTTCTGAGAAAAGTTACACATTCCTGATAAAATAGTTGCACATTTCTAATAAAAAGTTGCACAATTCTAATAAAAAGTTGCACAATTCTGAGAAAAAGGTTGCACAGTTCTGGTAAGTTTGCCAATTCTGATAAAATATTGCACATTCCCCAATAAAAAAGTTGCACAGTTGTGAGAGAAAAATTGCACAATTCCAAGAAAAAGGTTGCACAATTCTACAAAAAAAGCTGCATATTCCTGAGAAAAGTTACACATTCCCGATAAAATATTGCACATTTCTAATAAAAAGTTGCACTGCTGAAAAAAAAGTTGCATGTTTCTGACAAAACAAAGTTGCACAATTCTGAGAAAAAGTTGCACTTTATGGTAAAAAAAAAAAAAAAGTTGTGCAGTCTGATAAAAAAGTTGCACATTTCCGATAAAAAGTTGCACATTTCTGATAAGAAAGGCACAATTCTGAGAAAAAGTTGCACAATTCTGGGGAAAAAAGGATGCACATTTCTGATTAAAAAAGTTGCAGATTTTCAATAAAAAAGAAGTTGCACAATTCTAAGAAAAAGTTGCACAATTCTGAGAAAGAAGTTGCACAATTCCAATAAAACGTTTTACATTTCATAGAAAGAAGTTGCACATTTATGAGGAAAAAAATGTTTTTTGCATTTATGCGGAGCATTGGTGTTTCAAATGCATTTTATTCAGTTAAGTAACAAGACACAGAAGGCTTATTGGGGAAATGGGCAATTCTCTCTTTTTTCCAGTTTGGGAGGGGGGCATGTTCTCCCTGCCCCCCTCCCCCCCTGATTTACGCCAGTGGGCCTAGCATTAATGTTTTTCAAGACATTTTCTGTTTAGTTTAGATTTGCAGTGCTATGAAGTGAGTTTTATCTTTATTAGAATGGACTAATGCTTGTCCTTGATCCTTTATGCTCTCACCATGCTGGATGCTCTTTTTTAATGAAAAGATTGGATATCCTGAACTGTGAATATGCAGAGATATGACTCTTGCTGTCACCCACCTGCTGTGGAATGAGGTGCCTTACAGGTAGGGTGGCCTTAATAGGAAAAAGAGCTGAAACGATTTGTTTCAGATAAAGAATAAACTGAACCGTTTCATCAAGTCCCAGTTTAAGATAAATGAAGAACGACACTTGCAGATTTTAAAATAGAAATAAAAAGCTGGATATGTACTTTATATCTTCATCATGATCTCAATTCCAAAACTGATGAAACTACAGTTTGTCTTTGTAATTCACGAAACCTTGCTCTTATTGCAGAGTTCAGTTTAAGGTTAACTTGCGTTTGAGCAGGGGTCTGCAACCTATGTCTCTGGAGCCACATATGGGCCACACATGGGTCTATCACTAGTGGCTTTGACCAACATTAAAAAAAAGCTAAGCTTTGTGTTTTTATGGAAGAAAAAGTATATTTATAAGGGAAATCTAATTAAAAGGGTCATTGGCTGCACTTTTTCCACATTTTGACAGCTCCCAATGTTTGTGACATACTGTATTTTGGTCAAATTTTCTTTAATTATTGCAACATCGTTGTGAATCATCTTTTGCAGTCTTCATCAGAATGACTCATTTAAGTGCGTGTCTCTTTAAATGCCCAAGGACAGGAGTTAACGCCACCCTCCCTCTTACATCACTATTGCTAATCTTAGCTGGTTAGCTGCCAGGTCAGATAGCGAGCCTGAGCCAACTAACATAAATTTGTCTTAACGAATGAATTAAAGTATTACTGGTGTACATGGGTGTGTTGTTTCAGCAGTCAATATGATATGACCAGTCCCTAGAGTACAATAAGCACAGAAACATTCGGGAATGAGTAAATGGTGGACTAAGGCAGCTAACTGATACTAGCTAGCTGCTAGCATCAGCTAAACACTAAAGATAATGTCTAAGAGTGACTTATATGGTCAAGTGTTGGTAGATTAACAAGGATTCCAGTGGTGGTGAATAGAATTTATACAAAATAGTGATCAAAACCAATCGGCTCAATAGTTAAGCTAACACCAGGCAGCTTGTCTGTCAGCATCCCCACGCTGTGGCAGTTAGACTGACATACTCTGACCGCTGAACCAAGCTAATGATTCGCTGTAACACAATACGACAGAATGATGCAAGATATATTACTGATTGTGGATTAGCGAACCAGGTGGAAACAGGGATGTCTATTAGGGTGACTGAAATCTAAAGAAAATAACAGTATAAAAAACCCTTGGTAAACTAACTCTCCAGTAGCACTGTCAGATCGGAAGCTTGCCCCTTGGCTGGGCTCCCCGCTCATCCGACGGACAGCTAGGCTGGCCAATGATAGAGCAGCGGGCGGGTATCAAGGCTGGGCTTACCTTTTCTTGACACAGAGGAACAAACCTGGAGGAGTTATGATGGCTCATCAGAGACAGAAACAATATAAAGGCTGTGTTTTTTAAGATAAGTGATGTTTGTCAAAAAAGGTGACAGATTTACTAATAAGAATCCACAGATTTATCGGAGAATGTCTGTACATTAAAAATATAAACCCCCAAAATTTATATGTAAAAACACAGCTTTGTTTAAAGAAAATGCAAAATTACAAGGAAAAAGTTGCCATTTATAAGAATTCGAAGTTGTTTATAAAAGTTGTAAACTTAAGAAATAAATCCCAAATTTAAAAGAAAAAACAATGTTCTGTATAAAAAAAAGTCCCAAATGTCAATGGAGTTATAACATTATGAGAAAAAGTAACAAAAGTTGCTCATTTACAATATAAAACACAATTATTGTTTTTGTTTTTTTTTGTTTCAAAGGGTTTGAACTCTTCCCCATTACAAAAACAGCCCCCCCCCCCCCCAAACACAATCTTGCATAGGGCCTCCAAAAAGCTACAAACAGCCCTGCTAAGAATTAAATTTAATGACTTTCACAGAGCAGGGGTGATTGGTTGGCAATCACACTCTTGTTTTTTGGTTCACTCACCGAAGGGGGCGTCTAAATGTAGCTTTAGCAGCCCTGTGAATATGGTCGTAGGGCCCCAGGTTAAATCAAGCTTTCCACTTGTGTAAAAGCCCAGGGCCAAAAGAGGAGCTATCCCACATTTGAAGTTGTAAAATGTGAAATGACTGGAACCCTGAGGCTAATGGAGCTGTAAACCCAAGGCTAACAGCACCTGTCGATGCTGATCGGAAAGGCCATCTGCTAGTCTTTACCACTCGGTCGGTTATCTGTCTTAATTGGATCAAAAATGCTGGGAGAATAACGCATATAGATGTAGACATACAGTATACACCATAGATGGAGAAAGGGAGGAAATGAACAACAAAACAATGGAGTGGGGTGAATTATGAGTAGCTGGAGACCTGGAAAGTAAATGCCAGCATGTAGCCCAAGTGCCTGCTGTGTTATATGATGACAGTTAATTTTTAAACCCAGGATCTGCTGCACTAAACACAGAAACAAACGAGGGCCACACAAGATTTCAGTGTGGTTTTCACTGAAAGACTGTCTCCTCTCTCTTCTTGTGTATAGTGTGTCCAGAGGTGGCTAGAGTATCCACAAATTATACTCAGGTTAACACACCGTTACATTGTGTTATTAATCATGCAAATAAAAGTAAGTGTAGCTTACTTGCAGGGCCGTTTCTAGCTTTTTGGGGGCCCTATGTAAGATCGTGTTTTGTAAAATGGAATAGTTCAAACCAATTATGTCAGGTAAGTCAGGTAAAAATAAAACCAGACAAAGCATTATGTAAAACAATAAATAGATTAAACAAGGTAGAACAAAACTAAGATTTGATAAAATGGGATAAAAGTGCACTATTGTGGAGCGTGTAAATGAAGAGGCGGATTTGACTCAGACGATTTATTACACATCTCACACAAGAAGCATAGACAGAATGGCATCTCAGCAGAGACTCTTCTCTTAAATAGCATGGCATTCCTCTAGAAGCTTCTAACACACAAAAGGTCACATTGCATTCACTTCCTTAATCCTTTACCATTCCTCTAGAAGTTTCTAACACACAAAAGGTCACACTGCATTCATCCTTCAAACCTCCCTGTTATCTCACCAGGGAACCTCTGCTCTTTGTTCTTGTCTAAGATGTTACACAATTATGCTCTCCTCATGTGCCGCCATACGACCCCCCCCGAACATCTTGGATAGAACAATAGAATAACAGTCCGTATGCTGTGATACAACAATTAAACATCAGTCCACATGTTGCTTGGGCTTCAGTCTTCTCCCGTATCTGCTGTAACTAGGATTCACCGCCTCCGCGGCGCTGTCATGCTGGGGGGTTGATGTTTGGGGGGTAAAACTTTTTGTCTGTCCGTGTGGGTGCTCTGGGGAATCTTTTCTCTGGGGAGCTCCCCGTGGGGGTCTTCCACGCCGAGGGGCCCTCGCCAACAGCACTTGCTCTTCCGCCACCAAGAAAGCGGGTTTGAGTCCGTCTATGCCAATCTTTTGCCTCCTACCCCCCAAATCTAGCAAAAAATGCTTGTCCCCTGTTTCCAGCACTCTGAACAGTCCATCATAGGGTGGGCGCAACGGAGGGCGGTGGGTGTCGTGTCTGACAAACACGAACTCCGCGTTTTTCAAAGTTTTAGGCACAAAAACGCGCGGAAAACTGTGGTGGGCAGGGCCCGGCAGCGTGCTTGTGTCTATGCTACACTGCAACAGCTGAGACGGGGAGCTGCCCGGCGCGGGATTATCTGGCAGAAACTCCCCGGGCAGCCGAAGTGGTTGCGCAAAAACGAGTTCAGCCGGGGAAGCTTCCAGATCCTCTTTAGGCGCGGAATGTAACCCCAATAAAACCCACGGTAGCTTGTCTACCCAATTTGCATCCGTCAGTGAAGCCCTGAGAGCCGCTTTCAATGATCTATGAAAACGTTCGCATAACCCATTAGCCTGTGGATTGTACATGGTTGTGCGGTGAATTGTGACACCCAGGCTGCTGGCCATTGTTGACCAGAGTTCGGAAACAAATTGAGGGCCTCTGTTGGACATAATGTCCGACGGGACTCCAAAACGCGCCACCCATGCTGTTAAAAACGCGCGCACCACCTCCTCGGCTGTGGTTGCCGCCAGTGGAACTGCTTCCGGCCAGTGCGTGGTGCGGTCCGCCATTGTCAGGAGGTGCGTGCACCCCTGTGATGGCGGAAGGGGGCCCACGAGGTCCACGTGAACATGGTCGAACCTCTTAGCCGGAATGCGAAATGGCTCCAAGGGAGCCTTCGTGTGTCTGTGTACTTTGGCTCGTTGGCACGCCACGCAGGCTGCCGCCCACTCTTTCACTTGTTTGCGAAGGCTCGGCCACACAAATTTCTTCCCTACCATTTTGACCGACGCGTGCACTCCCGGGTGCGCCAAAGAATGAATCAAGTCAAGCATGCGGCGGTGCCACGCGGCCGGGACCACGGGACATGGGCGCCCCGTGGAGACATCGCAGATTAGGGGGGGCATGCCGTCTTGCAGCAACCTGCTCTCCAGCCTTAACCCTGTTGGTCCAGACTGGAGCGTGCGCACGTCCGCGTCACTAACCTGCTCCGCGGCCATGGCTGCGTAATCTATCCCCACACAGACCGGGGCCGCCACGGCGCGCGAGAGGCAGTCTGCCACTACATTCAGTTTACCCGACACATGCTGAATAACGGTAGTAAACTCTGAGATCGCGGCCAGCTGTCTCTGCTGCCGGCCCGACCACGGTTCTGAAACCTTGGCCATCGCGAATGTTAGCGGCTTGTGGTCAACGAACGCGGTGAAACTGCGCCCTTCCAGCCAGAACTGGAAGTGGCGAATGGCCAGGTGGAGAGCCAGCAACTCCCTGTCGAACGCACTGTATTTACGTTCACTGTCGCGCAAAGTCCTGCTGAAAAAGGCGAGTGGCTGCCAAGCCCCGGCTACGCGCTGCTCCACGACCACCCCTATGGCCACATCTGAAGCGTCAGTGGTGAGCGCTATGCGGGCCGTTGGGTCTGGATGTGCCAGCAATGCGGCATTTGCCAGGGCTGCTTTGACTTCCGAGAACGCCCGCTCTCACTCCATTCGACCTTATCCGCGGGTTTCTTTTTTTTTGAGCGCGGCGTACAGTGGTTGCATGAGCTGCGCTGCGCGGGGAAGGAAACGGTTATCAAAGTTCACCATTCCCAAAAATTCTTGTAGCGCCCTGACCGTTTGCGGCCGGGGAAAATCTGCTACTGCGTGCACTTTGTCAGGCAGCGGGACCGCTCCTTCGGGAGAGACGCGGTGCCCCAAAAAATCACTCCCCGTCACCTGGAACTGACATTTCGCTGGGTTGATTATTAACCCGTGCTCTTCCAACCTCCGGAAAACCGTCGTGAGGTGGGTTTCGTGTTCGTCTTCGGACGCGCTGGCTACTAAGATATCGTCCAGGTAGACGAACACGAAAGGGAGATCGCGCAGCACTGCATCCATCATGTGTTGGAACGTCTGTGCAGCCCCTTTAAGCCCAAATGGCATGCGCAAAAACTCGAATAAACTGAACGGAGTTATTACCGCTGTTTTGGGTATGTCCTCAGCGCGCACTGGGACTTGGTGGTAACCGCGGACCAGGTCTATTTTAGAAAAAACGCGTGCTCCTGCAAGGTGAACGGAAAAATCCTGAATGTGAGGAATTGGGTAGCGGTCGGGCGCTGTGGCGTTGTTCAACCTGCGGAAAACCCTCAGCTTTATGGACCATGTGTAGCGGGGAAGCCCATGGGCTGTTTGAGCGCCTAATGATGCCCAACCTCTCCAGGTTGGCGAACTCCTCACCCGCTATGGCCAGTTTAGCTGCGCCAAGCGCCGAGGTCTTGCAAAAGCGGGCGGCCTGGTGGTGGTGATAAAATGCTCCACCCCGTGTTTAGCGATGGCTGCCGAAAACGTCGGGACAGTGAGTGCTGGGAACTGAGTGAGCAGTGTGTGGAACTTACCGCATGTAGCTGTGACGTTGGCTTGTGCTGTTGGCCAGGTCACTCGAGCTATACAGGGGAGAGAGTCAAAAGACAGTGCATTAACCAGGCGTCTGTTAGCGACATCTACCAACAAACCATGTGCACATAGAAAATCAGCCCCCAGTATATGGAAATTCAATGCTGCTATGACAAAAGTCCACTCAAATGTACGGCCGTGTAGAGACAAGAGTAGAGTCCTCTCACCAAAGGTCTTAATCTCCGAGCCGTTTGCTGCCGCCATCTCGGGGCCGCTAGATCCTGCCAGCCGGTCAGCGTAGGTCGGCCGGATGAAGCTCTTCTGGGCGCCGGTGTCCACGAGGAAATGCCTCCCCGAGCGTGCGTCCGTCAAGTAGAGCAGCTTGTTCTCCTCCCCGAGGGCCGCGGCTGCTACCGACCCCCGGTCTTGGCGTTTCCCGAGTCTCTTGAATTGGCACGGTGGTATACATTTGCGTGCCCTCTCTGCGAAGCGGCGGTGGTAGAAACAAAGCGTGTCCCCCCCCGCGCTCCTTGGCCCCCGCTGTTGCTGCTGCCGTCGGTGGCTCTGCTGCTGCTGTCGATGGCTCCTCGCCTCCTCTGGTCGTCGCGCCGAGCTCCGTCGCTGCCGCAATGGTCGTGAACTCCCTGGTGGTGACGATGATCTGGTGTGCTTCCCGGGCTAGCGCATGATAGTCCCGCTTGGCCAGCAACGGCGAATTGGCCAGGGTTGCTCTCGCCGCTGACGGAAGGTTCCGGAGGAAGAGGTGGGTAAAAATAAAATGGTCGTCGTCTGTGCCCTTTAACCTCAGCATCTTCTCCATCAGGTCTATGGCCGACCCGTCTCCCAACCCGATCCACGTCAGGAGTCTCTCTGCTCTCTCACCATCCGAGAGTGTGGATGAGCGCAGCCTTCAGCGCACCGTACGTGTCGTCGGTTGGTGGCTGATCGAGCAGGCTCTCTACGTGTTGAGCCGTGCGGGCGTCGAGCGCTGCGACCACATAGTGGAACTTGGTGTCATCTGCCGATATCCCCCGGAGGGCGAACTGCGCCTCGATTAGGTGGAACCAGGAGCGCGGGTTGTGCTGCCAAAAATCCGGCAGCTTGATCGCAACAGCACATGCGTGGCTGGGGGTTCCCGTCGAGGTTGGCTCCGGGGATCTTTCATCGTGTTCCATGATTCGTCTTGGGTCACCAGTGTGGAGCGTGTAAATGAAGAGGCAGATTTGACTCAGACGATTTATTACACATCTCACACAAGAAGCATAGACAGAATGACATCTCAGCAGAGACTCTTCTCTTAAATAGCATGGCATTCCTCTAGAAGTTTCTAACACACAAAAGGTCACACTGCATTCATCCTTCACACCTCCCTGTATCTCACCAGGGAACCTCTGCTCTTTGTTCTTGTCTAAGATGTTACACAATTATGCTCTCCCCATGTGCCGCCATACTATATAAATAAAATGGTGCAAAACACAAAAGTAAATAAAGCAAGATTAAAAGTATATAATTAAAAGTCAAATGAAAAAAGTGGGTCTTTATTTTTTAAAGCATGAAGATTTTCTTCTGCCCTAAGACAGAACCATTATATAGAATAACATTTTAACCAGCTTTTCTTTGAACATTGCAAATTTACACAAATTTACAAGGAAAAAAATGCAAATTTGCAAGAAAAAAGCCACTTTACGAGGAAAAAGGCCGCAAATTTATAAGAACAAAAGTCACATTTACAAGGAAATGTACATAAGTTTACAAGGAAAAAACCTGCAAATTTGGAAGGAAAAAGTCACAATTTTACAATGGAAAAGGCCACAAATTTATAAGAAAAAAGATCAAAATTTACAAGGAAAAAGTCACAAATCTACAAGGAAAAAAAACATAAATTTGCAAGGAAAAAAGTCACGAATTTACAAGGAAAAAATTACAAATTTATAAGGAAAGAAACTGCAAATTTGCAAGAAACAGGTCACTAATTTAGATGGGAAAAGGTCCCAAATTCATAAGGTCACAAATTTATAAGGAAAAAATGCAAATTTGCAAGAAAAAAGTTACAGATTTGTCAAAAAATAGCAAATTTATGAGAAATTGAATTTTTTTTTCACATTTTCAAGGAAGTCCTTGAAAATTTGGGGAAAGTCCCAAATTTAAAAGAAAAAAAAAAAAAAAAAAGCTAATTTGCAAGAAGAAAAAATTTCCTGCATCCCCCCCAATTTCCACCCATGGGTCCATCTAAGCCTTCATTTAGCCCAAAAATAGAGGTTAGAAATTTAGGCGCCAAATACAGACCATAGCTGACTGGAGTGGTGGCCTCACGGTAGAGCACACACACCAGCTGGAACATACCAAAAACCAGATAAAAATGGCACTTTCTGCCTTCTAGCTTGGTGATCAGCATAACACAGAGAGCTACTTAGGCCTAGGATCCTAGAAACAGAGAGAGGTGCCATCGCCACATGCTGTGGACGGGAATTAACCAAGAAACAGTTGTCTTTTCAATGACCTGAACAAGTTGACTTTTCATTTTTCACCTTTAAACCAAATCCACATGTTGTTTGGCAGTTGGGGAAGTCGTTTTTACTGGCCAGTTAAGTTCAGGTAAATATTTGGACAACGTCAATTATTAATATAGTCATATGGTTGTGCACTTTTTGCAATTTTGCAAAGAAAAAAAGTCTTAAATTTGATCATGTGGCCTTAAAAAAGTCTTCAAAAGTCCTACATTCATCTTCCTCATAGCTGCAGATACCCTGTATGTAGAAGGTAAAATGTCTCGGAGGCAGATTATTCATCTAACAAAAACTGAAATATCCATGGCCCGGCAGTAATACCCTCCCTGCATCTTATGCTGTGAATATTACAGATAGATGGTCGTTGCGCCAAAGCTTTGCTCCTCTATTTATAGCCAATCTCAGCGTCGCAAACATTGTTGATACAAAGCTCTGTGAACAGAACACAATGTAAATGCGGTCAAAATGAAAAGCAGCAGCGGTGGCGATGGCAAAAGATCTGAAGCAGCAGCGGGGTTAGCAGATTGAATGCAGCAGACAGAAAGAAGGGGAGCATCTGTAGTTATTTTTACGTCAGTCACGCAAGTGTCAGCTCTCAATGTGCTTAAGTATTTGTCGTGTCAGACCACAGAGGGAGCCTTTTACAAGTCGCACCTCTTTTCCTCCCTGTATATGTGTGCAGCAGGCTGGCACATGAGTTCCTGTCACAAAACAAAACAGTTTTTGAGAGTCAATACTGAGGGGTCGCTGTGTTGTAGCCACAGCCGTTTAAAAGGAAAACCTTACATACAGTAAAACACACATTTAACCAGGATCCATCTGAATGCTGCAAATTTACAAGAAAAAAACACAAATGCATGAGAAATATTTAGCAAATTCATGAGGAAAAAAATGCACATGTATGAGAAAAAAAATGCCCGTTTACAAGAAAAAAGGAGAAAAAAGTCATTACCTTATGAGAAACAATTTGCAAATTTATGAGAAAAAAGTTGGAAATTTACAAGAAAAAAATCAAATATATGAGAAAAAAGTTACAAATTCAATAGAAAAAAAATACACATTTTAAAAAGTTGCAAAACCTGCAAATTTACAAATTTATGAGAAAAAAGTTGCAAATTTATGAGGAAAAAATTCAATTTTCAAGAAGAAAATCTTTTTTTTTAATGTATTTTATTCAGTTGTATAACATGATATAGAAAGGTTTATGATTAAATTGAGGGGACAATTCTGTCTTTTTTCACGTGCCCCCCCCCCCCCCCCCCCACACACACACATTTATGCCTATGGGCGGGCGGAGATGAAAATCAGCGTTTGGCTGTCATGATGTTGGTCGTTTGAAAACGCTCCACGCCTCTTAGTGTAAACCCTTTACCATTCTCATCAAGTCTTTAATTAATCTGCTTCCTACATTGTAAGCCGCTTAGTAATTTCTCCCGCCTTATCGCCACCGAAATAGTACATGATGCAGGGAAATTCTTGGATAGGAGACGGTACACGGCAGACGGATGCGTGTCCGTGAAACCAGATATCTGAGGAGCAAGGTAATCCAAATGAGAGCTAATGCCGTGGCTACACTTTGTCATGTGACTGTAAGGCCCTACAGTTGCACACAGTGACACATCCTGCATGTTCCAGTATTAGAATCCAGTCACTGGTCCTGTGCATGCAGACTCCACTTCTACCTCATAAGCATTATTTTATGCCGACGGTGATGTAGTGACTCATGGTTTACGTAACAGGCCGAGCCCGTTTGGGGGGTGTGTGGGGGGGGGGGGTGTCATTCATTAAAAAATGATCAGGGGTAGTTTGAATGTGGGGATGTGCACATGTGTGTGTGTGTGTGGGAGCAATAACCCGAATATGTCTTTTTGGGCTCGCGCAGACACATAAACACACAGCCGTCCCCTTTTAGCCCTGATATGTCATCTCTGTGCTTCTCAACAGAAGACATTCGTACAGGACCGGGCAGGACATTGAGAACTGTGGGACCTGCCGAGACTGCGCCTGCATCATCTACAGGTATGGATGTGAGGGCTGTCCTGAATGTCTGCCCTATAGTAATCCAGCCAGACATCCGAATAGTCTGTTATTGTTTGTCTTCTACTTCAGTGGGCTGCATCAGCATCACGAGCCCAGTTACAGAGCCACAATAAACCAATAACGTAATAATCAGATTTGATGTGTTTACATGGCACTGAGTAAACTGATTATATGGCAATGAACCAGATGTGTTCATATCTGTGTTTACATGCACACTAATAAACCGATTATAATCAGATTTCTGGAGTTATCCGATTATTCAAGTAGTCATGTAAACAGATTAATCAGACAAAGACCATTATCAGGTTTTGTGAAATCACACAAACACAAGTATCTGATTGCGCATTACACAACAGTTCGTTCCAACCAAGCAATCTGATTGGACAATAGGGATTCCAAGAGTTATTATATTCCTCGTCATCACACTCAGATGTTTCACCGAATATGTATCACCCTGCTTCAGCTGTGTTTTGTTAATCTTTAAATTAATTAAAGTTAATATCAATGGCTTCATCTGTGTGATAATTGTAATATTCTGTTGGATACCTAAATTTCCCCAGTGAAGCGCTGTTTGAAAAGAGACCAGAGACAGTCGTAATCCAGACCTCTCTGACCCATATTTTACGTCTGTTTAAACACAGCAGACAAGATAAAGTTGGGTTTCTGTGTCTCGAATAGCTAACCATAATAACTTTGTGGTGATGAAATCTTTGTTTCATCTGAAAATGCCAAGATGACGCGATTGCTAACAAGCTAGCAAAAAGCTAGCCACCGCAACGCAACATGACCCTCAACATATACTCAACAAGTGACTCGTTTGTATTAAAAACACCAACTTAATTTGGTTACATGTGTGTGAAATGACAATAGGCTTATTCTTTTCTATATTATGCTTGTTGAGGTGCTTAGCAGCAGTTACCAAGGTACATTCGAAAGGGACTATTTTTCTTGATGGAGTAAAAAACTGGTTAAACAAATAAAAATTATAATATTTTGTCCTGTATTGCTATCATTAACAAACTGTGCTTGTGGAACTGTTAAAAGCATTATTACACTTGAGGTCATGTGCTATCATGAATTTGTAACTGTGGTGATGTCTTCCACTTTGCATCCGGCCTACTGTGAATCACTGCAGAATCACTATGAATCATTGATACCGTACTGCCTCTCATGTAATATTGCTTAAATAATCCATTTATTCAGTACATGTAAAGACATCAAATCAAATTTTTGCCATTCTCTAATTATTCACAGTAGTCTGATTATTGCGGCCATACAGTATAAAGAGGGTCATTGTCTTGTCAGATTTCCTTTTCATTTTTTGTGAATTTGCACCCATTTTATCTTAAAGGAGCTCGATGTAATGTTTCATCAGTGTTTGTACTTAGTGGCCCATGTGTTTGTTAAGTGAACTGCAGTTCTGGTCACAGTGATGCACATGCTTGTACTTCTCCATCAGTCAAGGAGTAGTATCCTATATACAGTAAAAACATGGCTTAAGCATTTGTGTTTCTAATGGAATAAATGGTTGGATAATACATTCAGACCGTTTCACACCAAGCACGAATTTTCATACGAAAAATTCCATGAAAATTCATTGGGTTCTTATTAGCATCTGCATGTCGCTGCAAAACATTTGTGCCAGTGAAAACATATTCACATGGACCGTGACTGACTTTCACAGCTGACTTTCACAGCTGACTTTCACAGCAGAAATATTTGTTTGCCCAATAAGATCCTTTGTTTCAGGTCAGAATGAGGAAAAAAAACCATCCAGTTTTATACAATAAACATCACTATTTAAGGACAGCACGTGGCTCGAAATTGGCAAGAAGCTGTGCTACAATGATGGTATTTAGCTGATGTTAGCTTGGAAATTTTAGCCACAACAGCTAGCTTTGGCATCACAGTATGAGGTTCACAGGAAACTTTAAATGCTTCATTGTGGAGAAAGGAGGCAGGCGAGGGAACGAGCTGGACGACACAGAAACTTTATTCCATCTCCAACATGTACAGCAAACAGCGATCCCGGGTCTCTGTGCATTCCACTTTTATATCTTTATTTCCATGCATAAAGACCTGGAACTTCCGACCGTAACACATTGTTGTTTGAACAAAGAAGTGTGTGGCACATTCACATGACATTACGTCGGGGCCGCTCCCACACCCTTCTTCTCTCAGCGGCTCCAGCAGCTCTCACTCTCCCCGGAGGGTGCATAGACCCAACGGGACTGACACAGCCTCCTTTGGTCCATTGTTCCCCCTTCCCCTTGCCCTCTCTGGGTGGAGAAACCCCCACACCATGCCCCCACAAAGCGCCCCCCCCCCGAACACCCAGAAGGGGCACTAACCCCCCTGTCCTTTGGCCTTGAACTGGCGCCCATAGTGGCTGTAGCGGGGGTCTTCAGTCCAGTCGAACCGCCCTGCTGGCAAGGTGTACAGGAGTGCACATCAGTCTGTAGAGGGAAAAAAGGAGAGGGGGAAAACACATGATCTTTGCGAGCGCAGGTCCCTGCTGAGGGATCACCAACCTGCGGAGCCACCAACATTGGGCGTCCGCACCGAGGAGCTTGGGCCAACACCACCTGCTCGTCTGCAAACACAAAAGCGGGCTTCAGCCTGTCGATGCAGACAGTCTCCCTACATCCCCCCAACTCTTAACACAAAATGCTTCGCCCCAGGGTCCAACACCCTGAACGGTCCATCGTACGGTGGGTGCAGTGGGGTCTGGTGCGCATCGTGCCTGACCAAAACAAAACCGGCATTCTGCAAGCTTTTTGGGATGAAGGTGCGGAGAAAGCAATGGTGGGCCGGGCCCAGTACATTAAAAGCCTCCGAACTGTGCAAAAATTGCACGGGCAGATCAGCCTTGGATGCGGGGTTTTCTGGTAAAACCTCTCTGGGGATCAGCAGCAGCTGAGAAGAAACAAGTTCTGCCAGGGAGGCTGCCAAATCCTCCTTAGGTGCGGAGCGCAACCCTAAAAGAACCCAGGGCAGGCGGTCGACCCAATTTATGTCAGTGAGCGAAGCTCTGAGCGCTGCTTTCAGCGACCTATGAAAATGCTGTCATAACCCGTTAATCTGGGGCTTGTACGTGGTAGTGCGGTGAATTTTGACCCCCAGGCTCTGGGCCATCACAGACCAGAGTTCTGAAACAAATTGTGGACCCCTGTCAGACGTGATGTCTGATGGAGAACCGAAACACGCAACCCAAGCCGACAAAAAGGCACGAGCCACTTCTGTGGATGTGGTAGAAGCCAGCAGGACCACTTCAGGCCAGCGTGTGGTGTGGTCCACGACTGTCAAAAGGTGCGTGAAACCTTGCGACGGCAGAAAGTGTCCCACTAAATCCACATGGACGTGGTTGAACCTCCTAGCCGGGATTTGGAGCGGCTCGAGAGGGGCTCTGGTGTGCTTGTGCACTTTGGCCTGCTGGCACGCGACACAAGCTGCAGCCCACTCTTTCACGTCCTTGCGCAAGTGCGGCCAGATGAATTTCACCCCCACTAGCTTCACCGAAGCGCGCACTCCCGGATGTGAAAGGGAGTGGACCGACTCAAAAACACGATGGTGCCAAGAGCTCGGAACCACCAGGCGCGGGCGGCCGGTGGAGACGTTACAGAGCAAGGGAGGGCACCCTTCTTGCACCACCCTGTTCTCTAGCCTTAACCCAGTTGACGCAGACTGGAGCGCGCAAATGTCCGTGTCCCTGGCTTGTTCCGCGGCCACGGCAGGCTCTTCTGGGAGCTGGAGTCCACCAAAAACCGTCTCCCCAAACGTGTGTCTGTGACATAAAGCAGTCTGTTCCTGTTGCCATCGGTTACAACTGCAACCAAATTCCGAACGTGCCATCTTCCCGGCTCCTTCAATTGGCATGGCGACAGGCAGTGTTGTGCATTTGAGCTGAAACGGCGATGATGAAAACAGATCGCCCCATTCCTTCATCTCCTGGTGTCCATCCCAGCTACCACTCATGGCTCCTCGACCTCGCTGAAGTCCCTCATGGATGCTGGTGCCACTGCCTGCTGAGAGTTCTGGTCGCCAAAATGATGCGGTCCGCTTCCTGCGCCAGGGCACGGCAGTCCTTAGCAACCAGCCGCGCTGAGTTGGCCAGGATCACCCTCGCTGTAGCCGGTAGGTTCCTGAGGAACAAGTGGGCAAACAGGAAAGATTCATCATCCTTCCCCCTCAACGCCAGCATGCTCTCCATAAGCTCCACTGCTGATCTGTCCCCTAACTCCAAACGCGTTAGGAGTTCCTCTGCCCTCTCACTGTCAGAAAGGGTGTAACACTGGAGAAGTATCCTCTTGAGCGCTTCATATTTTCCTTGGACCGGCAGCTCCTGGAGCAGGCTCGTCACCTGTTGCATGGCGTGCGCATCCAGCGCAGCAACCACGTAGTAATATCTTGTGTTGTCCATTGTTATCCCACGGAGTGCGAACTGGGCTTCTATGTGCAGGAACCATGCAGTCAGGTTGTGAAGCCAGAAGTCTGGGAGCATGACTGAGACAGCACACGCGGCGCCGGTGCTCTCCCTCCTGGTAGTCTCCGGGGCGACGCTCGGCTCGCTTTCCATGGCATGTCTTAGGGTCACCAATGTAGAGAAAGGAGGCAGGCGAGGCAACGAGCTAGACGACACAGAAACTTTATTCCAACTCCAACATGAAGTACAGCAAACAGCAATCCCAGGTCTCTGTGCATTACACTTTTATATCTTTATTTCCATGCATCGAGACCTGGAACTTTCAACCGTAACACATTGTTGTTTGAACAAAGAAATGTGTGGCACATTAACATGACATTACGCCGGGGCCGCTCCTACACCCTTCTTCTCTCAGTGGCTCCGGCAGCTCTCACTTTCCCGGGGGGGGGGGGGCGCATAGACCCAACAGTTCCATCTGATACACCCCCCCCACCCCCCCGTGACACATCCTCCTTTGGTCCATTGTTCCCCCTTCCCCCTGCCCTCTCTGGGTGGAGAAACCCCCACACCATGCCCCCACATCATAACATTATTATGGGCTGAAAATAAATGAGCTTGGGTTAGCATGGCCAAATTGCTCTACTGTTAGCTGAAAATATTCCCTGAAATTACAGAGGCAGAGTGAAAACACAACTCTGCACACTACAAATGTCACAGCATGAATGGTTGACACGCAGAAAAAAAATAACATTGATTCTATGCACTGCTCTACCACTTTTTTTTTTTTGCTTTGTGACAGTATGAAACAGCTGAATTCTCTTCAGTTTTATGCTTTTGTGGTGTTTGGGTTAAAGTTTGCTCATGTTAGGCTCCATCTTGAAGTTAAAGAGTAACCTCTGTGTTAGTCTGATACAGGGACACGGAGAGCCAATCAAGGCAGACTGTCGGAAGTGGGCATGGTACTTTATTTTTGAGGAAAAACCGGTCCAAGGCCCTCTCAGTAAAAATCACAGTACAGGGTGATAGAGGCAACAGAGGGAAACATGTTATTGCCTCTTGGTTATGTTAGCCAACACATTTTTGCCCACACCGACAATGGTGTGTGGGGAGGGCGTTTATGTGTGCCAGCCTGTATGTTTGTCCATGGAATAAGATAGAAATGGCTGAAGATACAATCACCAAACTTGGTACAGGGGTAGACCTCGATACATTCTGGAAATCCATTGCTTTTAAAGTCAAAGGTCCAGTAACAAAAAACACCCAAAAACCTGTCACTCTGCTAATCTGTTTCTCAAAAAGGGACTGGGCATTTTGGGCATCTGCATCTGGGAGTCTGCATCTCTGTTGAGTGTCCTTTAGTTAAAACAAAAGTGATCCACTTGATTAACAAAAAACGTTTTGCAGATCTCCTTTAAAAAGTAATTTCCCTTAAAAAAATTGAGACTCTACTGGAATTTCCCCGTTGTGGGACTAATAAAGGCTTATCTTATCTTATCTTATCTTAAATGTATTACTTTTTTCTTATAATTCAATTTTTTTTCATAAAGAGCACTTTTTTCAACATGTTGACAGCTCCCACATGTCTTAATGAAATGTCTGGGGCATATTTTGGTCAAATTGCCTTTAATTAGTTAATTATTTCAGCATATTTGCAAATCAGCTATTGCAGCCTTCCTCAGAACGGCTCATTTCATTGCATGTCTCTTTAGATGCTCAAGAGCCCCAGTTAACACCAAGCTCCCTCTTTCATTACTTAGGACACTGATAATATTAGCTGGGTACCTCCTAACTTGGGCAGCTAACACAGCTTGAGCTATCTAATGTATATTTATTATCTTAATGAATGAATTTAAAAAAGCATCATTTGTGGACAGGGGTGTGTGTTTTCAGTGGTTGATAGAATGAGGCCGGTCCTTGGAGTACAGGAAGCACAGAAACATTCGTGAATGGAAAACTGATAATGTCTGCTAGCTGCCTTGGGTCGTAGTCAGCTTATAACAATCTATTGCAAAATAAAGTAAAATAATGCCACAAAACATATGTGGTCAAGTGTTGGTAGATGAACACAAATTCCAGTGGGGGTGAATAGAATTTGTAGAAAATGGCAACCAAAACTGGTCACAATAAGATAGTAAAACTAACAAAGGCAGACTTACTCCGCCCACCTAGCCAAGCTAATGCTAAAGCCTGCTTCATGCTACATTTCCCTCTAGTCCGCTGTGGTCCATGTACGCTTTGGAAGAGCCCGGCATGCACGTGGTGCTGCTCATGCTCACTTTTTTCATCTACCCAGGCCAAGCGGTTGACGCATGTGCACAACCATCATTTGTAGTTTCACTCCTGCCCGATAGGTAGCGCCAAGACGCTGACACACCACAATTTTTACCAACGAAGAAACGGCGGCCTTCTTCACAAAGTTTCTCTTCAAACAGAGTCCATTTCTGCTGTCTGACTTCCCGGTTTTCACTCCTTTTCCACGAAGATACTGCTGCTGCTGTGAAAGAAGTATGTATGTATGATTCATGTATGTTTTTATTCTCGTTTTCCGCCTCCTCGTTGTCTTCTTTGTCTGCTGATGTATATTGTGCTAACATCGCCACCTCGTGAATGGGACGTTCAGTCTTGTGCATGCGCTTTTCAATGCATTCAGGTCGTGGACACGCGGCACAGTCACAAAATTTGGCCTGCCCACGGTCGTCCACAGTCGAGCACTGCGGACACTAGCGGAGTGGAGACGATGACGTAAATTTCATCACACGTGGCTTCCGGTTACGCGTACAGCATAGGTGTAGCATGAAGCAGGCTTAACAGTTTATCTACCATTATGGTGAAAATTTAAGAAAATGAAAGTACCAAGGTGCTGTGCCTCGGTGCCTATGGCATGGTAGCATAAGCGGCTGTAAAAAAGTGGCACTCTGACCTCTACTGGCCCAGGATAGTTATTACAATACCTTTTTTCACTACGGAATTGACAGAAATAGTCAGTTAAATTTGTGTTTATTTCAAAAACAAAGTGTTATTTCGAAAGTCTGGCAAATTAACAGTCGAGCAAATATGGTGAGACAATGATACAAGCCTTTAATTCCACTTAATTTTGACCGGGCGAGCTGAAACAGAGAGGCGGACAGACAGACAGATACACACAGCCACAGACGCACTAACTGATTACTGTATGCCTCCGTTTCACCGAGGCATAACAAGCAAGAATGACGTGAGATACATTATCAACTGTGGATTAGTGAAGAAGGTGGGAACAGGGATGTCTATTAGGGTGACTGAAATTTTAAGAAAATAACAATGTAAAATGTGCTTAGTAAGCTAACACCATAGTAGCACTATTAGCTCTGAAGCTAGCACCTTGGGCTCAGAAACTCTGGGTGGGGACTAAATCATCACAGGCAATAGCACAGTGATGGTTGTAACTGAGGACCGGATCAATTATTAATGGCATGGGGAAAAGGAACCAGGAAGAGCTTCTGCCCATTCTGCCGAAATGTTGAAAATATAATTATGTCTAAGTGAAGAGAGATTTGAATATTTTTACTGTTGTCCTATGGCCCAAGAAACCATTGTAGATCGTTAAAACACACCATGTTTTGGTGAATGGGACCTGTACATTTCCATTCTCTTGTAGAATTATGATTTTTTTTTTTCCTCACGCATTTCGAATTTCTTTACATAATTTTTCTGGCTTTTTTCCTTGTATATTTGCAAATTAATTCATGTAAATCTGTGACTTTTTAATATCCTCAATTTGCTACTATTTTTGTGAACTTGCTCAATTTTTTTCTCGTAAATTTGTGATGTTTTTCTCCAAAATTTTTACATTTTTAATGTACAGTGAGATAAAAAGCTGACCGTCCAAATATCTAATTTGAGGCCTGAATCTCATTATAATTGAATATTGGGGTGAATGTCATGTGTGAATGTCTGCATCTTCCTCCGTTTGTTTTTCAAACGTGAGCACCGAGGGCTCGCCTCGGTGTGAGCAGTTGTGTGCATCATGCTGTCAGTGCGGATCACATCACTTCTGGGAGTCGACTTTTATAGCTTGGTAGGACTGTCGTTCTGCTCCGTGTGACCGCGCAGCAGGATGCGGCCCTTTCGAGGACGGACGCTCATTGCGTAAACACTCCGACGGCGGTATTAATCACACGCGCATCCTCACGCTCCTCCTCTCAGATTTAATGGGCCGAACAGCGACACGGACTTAAGTTGTGCCACCATGTCGCCGCTTTGGTTTCCTCCCTTCGGTACTCTTCTCATTTTTCAACACCCCTTATCTCTCCCAAACACACACACACATACACACACAGAGTAGCTGCATAGTCATTCCGCTCTGTGATGTGAATGGAAATCAATCAATTAACAAACAGGATTTCACACTTTACAGGAGGGTGAAGAAAGGCGAGAAGAAAAGTGTGGATTGCGGTGAAATTGAAATCTGCATCTCTTAGCTGAAAATGTCAAAATGGGGGGTGGGGGGTGTTTAATTTCACTGTTAGGAGGACAGTAAACAGAACATTTCTTTTCAAGAGCAATTCTTGAGGGGGCACTATAAGAATTATTGTAGTCGGGCTATTTCTAGCTTTCTGGGGGTTCTATGCAGGATTGTGGTTTTTCCTTTTTTTTTGGGAGGGGGGCATGTTATTGTAATGGGGAAGAGTTCGTATTACCGGACCTAGCAGAATCACGTCACACAGTGCCACACTAATAGATAACATATTCACAAACATTATGGAAAATAATATCAGGAGTGGGCTTTTATTGAATGATATCAGTGACCACCTGCCGATTTTTGTTGTCTATCAATGTGATTATAGGAAGAAAAAGTATACCAAAAATATTAAATATAAAAGAATAAGAACCGAAGAATCAATGTATTGTAACATCGGGGCCATTTTAAGGGGAGCAGGGATTTCCCAGCATGCTTTGCCAGTTTGAAACGTTACTGTATGTGTGTTAAATGTGTTACTTCTGAGTTATACTGCTGTGTCATTATAACTGCATTATAATGACCCAGCAGTGTTTAGCAGGATTAGGGCAAGATGTATCATGTGTGTGTAACCGTGATGTAAACAGAGGTCTGTGGGAATGACCTCCACTGCTCTGGGTACTAAGTTGCAAGTTGGGGTCGGGGGTGTGTAAATAAAGCCTATTCATCACAACCATCTTGCTCTATTGTCTTTGTGTGAACCTTGCAAACGTCACACTGGTGTCAGAAGTGGGATATGGAGCAAGATGAGGATCCAGGCGGAGGTACAGCGGCCGGAGCGGTTCATCGCTCAGCCGGGAACGGAGTATAGAGCTGAGACGCCGGCCCCCGGAGAGCTTCGCTGCGATGGACGGAGCAGAGCAAACCAGCCCCGTTTCCCGCCCTTTTCAGGGCAGGACGGGCTGGCGATTCCAGAGCAATTAGGAGCGGCAATCGACCGGGAGATGACGGTCCCATCCATCCAGCAGCGAGCCAAGATTCCCCGCTACAACGGCGAGAACCTGTCGGATGACCACCTGGCCCAGGTAGAGTTGGCTGCCGCGCTGATCATCGGAGGAAACCACCGTGCTGAGAGCGAGTGGAGGAGGAGCTACGGCAGATCACAGCAGCGCGTGCACGAAGGAAACAGCCATGGCGACGCGAGGAAGGACGGCTTCCGCTGCACAGAGCCAGGGTACATGGCATGGTACTGCCCCGCACACAGCGCACGACAAACTGGCCCCTCGCCGACGCTAAATTAGAGCGAGGTGGCATGGACGGGGAAAAAGCCGCCTCCTGCAGATGCTTCCCCCGGCAGATGACGTCACAGAGGCGCAGGAGCGACGCAGCGGAGCGAGCAGGACGAAGATGCGGCCATTTTTCCAGGTGCGGCAAGGGCTGGACGCATGGACGCGGGCCAGCGGCCGCCTGGGAGAACTGGCAGCGGTGGGAGTCGGCCGGAGCGGGCCTGGGACTCCCGCTGCCAGGGAAGGGACTGTGTGTGGTCCTACAGAGGCTGTCGGATGTGTCCATCCGCCCGCTGATGGCCAAACCGGGACCCTACCCCAACCAGATTCTCCGACCGAGACTCAGATGGCCCGTGCATGCCGCTTTGGCACCGGGCTGACTTGCATTGGATTTCTGAAAGTGGACTTTGAATTTTCTGGGGACAGAAACCAGTCCAGGGGGGGGGCAGTGTAACGTCGGGGCCATTTTAAGGGGAGCAGGGATTTCCCAGCATGCTTTGCCAGTTTGAAACGTTACTGTATGTGTGTTAAATGTGTTACTTCTGAGTTATACTGCTGTGTCATTATAACTGCATTATAATGACCCAGCAGTGTTTAGCAGGATTAGGGCAAGATGTATCATGTGTGTGTAACCGTGATGTAAACAGAGGTCTGTGGGAATGACCTCCACTGCTCTGGGTACTAAGTTGCAAGTTGGGGTCGGGGGTGTGTAAATAAAGCCTATTCATCACAACCATCTTGCTCCATTGTCTTTGTGTGAACCTTGCAAACGTCACAGTATTTACTGACAAAGGAATTATTAATACAAGATTGGAAGATAGTTTATGATGAAAATGATATAAATAAAGCATATGATAAATTTTTACAAATATTTCAACCATTGTACAATAAAAACTGTCCTATAAAACAATACAGTGACAGACAACAAAAGAAAAATATTCCTTGGGTCACCAAGGGGTTAATAAATGCATGTAAAAAGAAGAATACATTATATAAACAATTCATTAAGTGCAGAATGGTGGAAGCTGAGATCAAATATAAAAGATATAAAAATAAGCTTACTAATATAATGAGGACCTGTAAGAAAGAATATTACAACAGAATATTAGAGGATAACAAAAATAACTTAAGAGGAATATGGCAAGTACTCAATGGGATTATTAGTAATCGACCTAAGAATGCTAATTATCCAGAATATTGTATTGAAAATGGCAATTTGATAAATAATATGGAGGATGTGGTCAGTGGTTTCAATAAATATTTTGTAAACGTTGGTCCTGAATTAGCAAAATCAATAGTGACAGCAGAAACCAACAACAGTGGTTCTGTAAATGAATTAGAAGATAGAAATCCAAACACAATCTTTTTGGGTGCAGTTACTGAAAAGGAAATTATTGAGACTGTGAGTAAATTTAAGAACAAAAAATCAACGGACTGGAATGAAATTGACATGACAATAGTGAAAAAAGTAATTGAAGGAATTGTTAAGCCACTCACCCACATCTGTAACCTGTCATTTCAAACTGGTACATTTCCAGACAAAATGAAAATAGCAAAAGTAATACCTCTATACAAAACAGGAGACAGTCATTGTTTCACAAATTACAGGCCAGTCTCTTTACTCTCACAATTCTCCAAAATACTTGAAAAAATCTTCACTAAGAGACTGGATGATTTCATTGAAAAACACAACCTCCTTACAGATAGCCAGTATGGTTTTAGAGCAGATAAATGAATGAATGAATGAATGAATTTATTTCGGATAGTACATTACAGGTTAAAAGAAACTGTATAATATAACAACAAGGTCAAATTAGACAAAGACTCCTTCTACTATACAATTCCACGTGAGTTATCCGAAATGGGTGATGGCTGAAGCCGCAGCTTATATTGCCCACCCATATTCCATCCAAGAATTCAAAGGAGAAAAAAGAGAAAACAAGACAAGAGCGATTACAATTTAAAACAAGGCTAAGACAAAATATGACTGAGAGAAAAAGAAAACTGAGCTAGTCTAAGTTAAGCGGTTACTATTCAAAAACAAATCTAAGACATAGTGTCACAGAGAAAAAAGAAAAACTAAGCTATAACACAACACAGGCTGGAAATGTCAATCCTTATGTGAGTTTACATGTCGTCTTGTAAATATGTTTGGAGTATTTCTTCCTTTAGTTTTTGTTTAAATTGTCCAAGCTTTGTACATGATTTTAATTCAGGTCCAAAATCGTTCCATAATCTGACACCTTGCACTGAAATACAGTGTTGCTTGGTAGTTGTTCTCACTGTAGGCTTTTGAAATATACATGTTCCTCTGAAGTGATATCGTTTCTCCCTTGTTTGGAACAACTTTTGGATATTTGCGGGCAGTGATAGATTCTTCACTTTGAACATTATTATTGCGGTTTTAAAGTCGATCAGATCTTTCAACTTGAGAGTTTTTTGTTTAAGAAAAAGTGGGTTTGTTGGTTCCCTGTAAGCTGCTTTGTTGATTATTCTAATAGCTCTCTTTTGAAGCATAAAGAGTGGATATATGTTTGTTTTATATGTATTTCCCCATACTTCATTACAATATGTCATGTATGGGAGTATTAATGAATGATACAAGGTGTATAGTGTGGGTTGATTCAGCAAATTTTTCACTCTGTGTAATATTGCAATTGATTTGGATACTTTACCTTTTATATAATTAATATGTGGCTTCCAACACAGTTTGTTATCAATTATTACTCCAAGGAATTTAGTTTCGGATACCCTTTCAATCTCTACACCATTTACACTGAGTTTGGGTACTGGGTAGTTGTGATGGTTGTTAAAGACTATAAATTTTGTCTTGCTTAAATTGAGCGTTAATTTGTTTGAATCAAACCACAGTTTCAGCTTTCCTAATTCCTTTCCGAGTGTATCCAGAAGTTGTTCCAAGTTGTTTCCACTGCATAGCAGGTTAGTGTCATCAGCAAACAATATTAAGTCCATTTTTTCTGAAACTTTACATATATCATTTATATACATATTGAATAATAATGGTCCCAAAACTGAACCCTGTGGGACTCCACAGGTGACCTTCAGTAGCTCTGAGTTTTTGTTGTTAACACATACAAACTGATATCTATTCTTTAAGTAACTTCTTAACCAGGACAGTGCTACCCCTCTGATACCACAATTTTGTAGTTTCTTTAATAATAGATTGTGATCTACTGTATCAAATGCTTTTTTAAGATCCAGGAATACTCCAACTGAATACTCTTTATTTTCAATGGCTGTTGATATTTTTTCTGTAAATTCCATTAAGGCATATGCTGTTGTCCTTTTGTGTCTGAACCCATATTGCTGCTCACACAATAAATCATTCTTCAGTATGAAGTTGTCAATTCTCTCATAGAATATTTTTTCAAGTATCTTGGAAAATTGCGGTAATAGTGAAATTGGTCTGTAGTTGGAGAGTTCCCCTCTGTCGCCTGTCTTGTAAATTGGAATTACTTTAGCTATTTTCATTGCATTGGGAAATATACCTGATTGGAGAGACAGGTTACAGATATACGTCAGTGGTTTCACTATGCATTCGATAACAGTTTTGACTAGTAGCATATCAATACCATCGCAGTCAGTAGATGTTTTACTTTTGAACGATTTAACAATTTCAATGACCTCTCTTTCGTCTGTGTTCTTTATGAAGATGGTGTCTTTTACAGCAGTGTTATTGCATATTGAATCACCTGTTGGCACCGTAGTGGGTATTTCTCGGGCCAGTTTAGGTCCAATGTTAACAAAAAAATTATTAAATTCATCTGCAGGTGAAGCTATATTCACATTCGGAGTCGATTTATTATTTTTTGGAGTGTTAGTTGGGTAGCTGGTATTTCTGCTTTTATTTCCAAGGATACTGTTGATTATTGTCCATGTATTTTTAATATTATCTTTGTTTTTTTCCAGTTCTTTACTGTAATAGTCTCTTTTACTACATCTTATTATATATGTTAACTTATTTTTGTATGTTTTATACCGCTGCTCTGCTTCTTTTGTCCTTTTCTTTATGAAAGCTTTATATAATAAATTTTTCTTTTTACACGCCTTTTGTAGTCCTTTGGTTAGCCATGGTTTGTCAGTAAATTTGTGTTTAAGCTTTTTTTTAACTAATGGGCAGTTTTTTTCATAAAGAGTGGTTACAATGTTTGTAAATGTGTCATAGGCTTCATTTACATCTGATACATAGACTTCTGTCCAGTCTTGCTTCAGCAAGTCCTCTTTAAAAGAACTGATTGCGTTTGGTGATTTGTGTCTGAACGATTTTGAGATTTTTTCTGGGTTGGGCCCCGTGTGGCCATGGATAAGTGCAAAGATTGGCAAGTGGTCGCTTATATCATTTATCAATAATCCACTTTCTATTTTCTTGTCGAGAACATTGACAAACAGGTTGTCAATAAGTGTAGCAGAGTGAGCTGTGATTCTACTGGGATGTGTTATTGTGGGATATAGACTCATGCTGTACATAGAGTTCATGAACTCTGTAACTACATTTTGTTGATGTGGATTAAGTAGGTCAATATTGAAATCTCCACAAATTGCTACCATTTTCTTACTAGTAATATTATTGTACAGCTCGACTAATTTATCTCTGAATGTCTCAATGCAAGTTCCCGGCGTTCTGTATATGCAGCTTATGATTAGATTTTTTGTTTTGTCTAGGTCAATCTCAACAGTAACACATTCCAGAATCCCTGGTAGTGCTAAGGACATTTCATTTACAAGCTTACATCTATATAGGTCATCAATATACAGTGCAACACCACCACCCTTTTTTTGAGATCTGTTAATGTTAAACATCTGATATCCCTCTATTGCCATCAGGGGAGCCTGGTCTGCATTAAGCCAGGTTTCAGAGACTGCTATAGCTGTGAATTTTCTGTTTAGCTGTTTTAAATAGTCCTGAATCTGTGAGAAGTTTTTGTTAAGACTTCTGCTATTGAAGTGTATTATTGACAGTTTACCATCTAATTGCACTTGACTTTTGAATTGCTTTTCAGTGTAATATTCACAGTGGTTATGAATATTATTGAAAAAGTGGTTATCAGGATCAATATCATTCTCCATCTCTTGTGGTTTATGTTCAGCATAGTGGCATATGCTGTATATATACATATATACATATATACATATGTATATATGTATATATACATATACATATATACATGTATATATACATCTTTGGCACTGATTGAACTTATAGAAGAAATTACTAGTTGTATAGATAAAAAAAAAGGTTGCTGTAGGAGTATTTATAGATTTAAAGAAAGCTTTTGACACCATTGACCACAGAATACTACTAAGGAAACTGGAAAGGTATGGGATAAGAGGGGTCGGACTGAGTTGGGTGGAAAGTTATTTAAGTAACAGACAACAATCTGTACAAATTGGTGAGCACAAATCACCCTTCATGGACATCACTTGTGGTGTGCCCCAGGGGTCAGTTTTGGGACCCAAACTCTTTATTTTGTATATAAATGACATATGCCAAGTATCAAAAATTCTGAAATTTATTTTGTTTGCGGATGACACAAATATCCTTTGCACTGGTAAGAATTTGCAGCAGGTTTTAGAGGTGGTCACAACTGAAATGAAAACGTTAACGCAGTGGTTCAACAAAAATAACTTATCTCTAAATCTAAAAAAACCCAAAGATTATGTTGTTTGGAAATTACAAAATAAATCATGAAATAATGGTAACGATAGATGATACCAGAATAGAAACAGTACAGGAAAATAAGTTTCTGGGGGTGATGCTAGACAATAAAATCTGCTGGAAACCTCACATCAATCACATCCAGGCCAAGTTAGCAAAATGTATAGGCATACTGGGGAAGACAAGACACATCTTGGACTATAAATCATTGGTCTTACTGTACAATTCTCTGTTTCTACCTTATCTTAACTATTGTGTAGAAGTCTGGGGAAACACCTACAAGACCAACCTACAGTCAATATGCATATTACAAAAAAGAGCTATAAGGATAATAAATAATGTAGGATATAGAGACCAAGGTTCCAAGGTTGTCATAGCCAGGAGCGGTACTGGGGTTAAGCTCCCAGTGCTCATAAAATGCTCCTTACGGCGTGCGTCTCGAAAAGCCTCTGACAACTAAGTCCATCTCCTAGCCTGCCCGTGTGGTTTAGTCTCTAAGCCCGGCGGAACTGCTTTTACTAATAGGAGAAGGGGCGAGGGCGGATCTCTGGCGCCTTAAAACCAGATGCTTCGGGTAGATGGTGGCTCGTCAACCTGGGAAGGTAGCCCATCTAGGGGAAGGTAAACCCTAATTTCAAACCTCCGCTGCCTTGCGGCACACCCGGTCACAAGAAAGGCTTCGGGAGTCAACCCTGAGGTAAAATCCGGAGTCGGAGCCCCTAAGGCAGTTCTCTGTTGTGCTCAACATCGTTCTGGCAGCTACTGCGACGGCGCTGGTGCCAAACTATAGCAGCCCTGCTGTTCCTTTGGATTCATCAGTGACGTGGAGAGGGGGGACATGCTGCATGGGTAACGTCTTGTCCTCCATATCTTCCTGCCCAGGCTTGAATCCTACCAACGCCCAACGCTGGAAGGTAGAACACCGGTGCGCATCGACCTGTTCAGCCACAGGCGGTGCTGTTCCAGCAGAGTAGACATTCAGGATTCTCTTCCATGGTCATCATAGACCGACGGAGGCCGACGACGCAGAGACCATACCAGTTCGTTGTTTTTAAAGTCACATGTCATAAAGTTCATCGATTTAGTTAAATTTAAGACAGCACAAGTAATGTACAGGGCAATTAATAATCAACTCCCAACTAATATACAAAAAATATTTAAAAAAGAGACAATGATCATAATTTGAGAGGAGACTTAAACTTTACAAAACCCAAGATACGAACAACCAAGAAAAGTATGTGCATATCTGTCTGTGGGGTGGATTTGTGGAACAGTCTGGAGCCGGAACTGAAACTATATACAAACAGAATTCAATTCAAAAAGAGGTATAAACATTATTTGCTGAAAGGATATATGTTAGAAGGGTAGTATTTATATGTACGATTCACTATGCTCACTCTGGGACACTATGGGACACTATGGAATGGTGGGTGGGACAGCACTGTGTATATCTGTGTTGTCTGAGGCTGGTTTTGATGTATGGATATCAATGTATGTTAGGATGGATGGGTGTTAATGTTGATATGTACAAAATACAGTAAATTGTTTACTTGGGGTCTTAAATGTGGTAATTTGTATATAATTCACATGGGTGTATTTATGGAAAAGAGGAGATGGAATTAATAAGTGTTCACTTCTTCCTTCTCCCTGTCGAACACTGTATACTGTTACTTTATTGCATTTGTCATTTGTTTTGTTTTTGTTATACTTTTTTGTTCGAAATAAAGTATCTATCTATATCCTTTAAAATGAGAAAAAAACAACAACACACAGCTCCCCTCCCAACAATACATTAAAGAAAATAAGATTGGGTGAGAGTCTGGATGAACAAGAAAAAAATGAACCATTATGCTCAATAAATATTTAACCAGAAGAAGGTTAAAAATTTACAAGGAAAAAAACTTATACATTTATGAGAAAAAATTTGCAAATTTATGAGAAACACCTAACAAATTTACAAGGAAAAAGTTGCAAATCTAGGAGATAAAAATGTACATATTTACAAGAAAAAAAGTTGCAAATTGATGAGAAAAAGTTGCAAATTTATGTGAAAAAAGTTGCCAATTTATGAAAAAAATGTGCATATTTACAATAAAAAACGTTGCAAATTTATGAGAAAAAGTTGTAATTTTTTGATAAAAAATGTGCATATTTACAAGAAAAGAATAGCAAATTTAAGAGAAAAATGTAGCAAATTTACAAGAAAAGAGCCACAAATTTATTTAAAAAAAAAAAGAGTACATTTTTTTGAAAAAAAATGGTTAATTTAAAGTAGCAACTTTATGAGGAAAAAAGTTGCAAATTTGAGAAAAAAATTTGTATATATACAAGAAAAAATTTACACATTTATATGAAAAAGTTGCAAATTTTTGAGAAAAAAGTTGCAAATTTTTGATAAAAAATGTGCATCTTTACAAAAAAAGAATCGCAAATTTATGAGAAAAATATAGCAAATTTACAGGAAAAGAGCCACAAATTTATTTAAAAAAAAGAGTACAACATTTTTTTGAAAAAAAAAAATTGGTTAAAGTAGAAACTTTGAGGAAAAAAGTTGCAAATTTGAGAAAAAATTTGTATATGTACAAGAAAAAAAAATACACATAAGAAAAAGTTGCAAATTTTTGAGAGAAAAGTTGCAAATTTATGAGAAAAAAGTAACAAATTTACAAGAGCCATAAATTTATGAAAAGCTACCAATTTTTTGAGAAAAATTTTGTTAATTTATGTGAACAACGTAGCAAATTTATGAGGAAAAAATTGCAAATTTATGAGAAAAAGCCACAAATGTATTTAATAAAGTAGCAAATTTTTGAGAAAAAAATTGCAACTTTACAAGAGAATACATTTGAAAAACCACAACTAAACGTACATGCTTTAAAAAAAGAAAGTTAGCATTGTTCTTCAAATGTCTTTTATTCAGTTATGTAACACAAAACAGAAAGGGTAGTGATGATACGGGGGATTCTCTTTTTTTCTAGGTTGAAGGGGACATGTCCCCCCCGTCCCCCTTGATTTACGCCTCTGCCTGCAGAGAAAAGAGAAGAAATGAAATAGTGATGGGATGGGATTGGGGGGGGGGGGGGGTGACACGAGTGCTTACATGCATGAATATAATTTGATTATGACAGGATTTAAGGCGCCACTGTGATTATTAAAACTTTCATTTAAACACCTTGGAGGGGTTATGAAATGACGTTAGGAATCTGAGAAAGCGCAACCTAATTAACGCGCCGAGATTCATCATCAGTCTCTTTAATTGTGGACTGGAGCTGTGAAATGTGACATGCTTTCACCTCAGACTGATTACCTTGAGAGATTTGATGCCGCCTGCTCACCTACTCACTCATTTATTATTTGTTTTTTTATTTATTTAGCTAATAAGGTGTTTCCCGTAGCTGCATCGCGTCCCCGACCCTAACTCCATTATCAAACAAATGATATTACGGCTGAAGCTCGGTTACTGTAAACCACATTAATGATTCAATCAGGCTATTATCCTAATCTGGTTGTGCTCGCTAATTTATTTATCCTGTGTATGCAAACCTCCTTAATCAAGACAGGAGAGGAAAGGCTGTGCGGAGGGGGAGGAAAATAAAACGAGAGAGATCTGAGAGGAAAGATCTGACATTGAGGAATTGAACAAAAGCAGGAGAGGACAGATAAAGTGATTCATTTGGACACTAAAAAGGGCTTCATCTTTAAAGACTGAGATATTGCCGCTCAGGAACGAAGGAGCCATGGATCCTAATTTTGAGACAAGAGAACGTGAGCGGATATTTCACTTCACTGTGTGTGTGTGTGTGTGTGTGTGTGTGTGTGTGTGTGTTTGGGGGGGGGGGGGGTGATAACCAGGATATTTTCTCCGGATTAAATACTGAGGGGGGCACTCGAAGTATTATTCTAATGAGAGCCATTTCTGGCTTTTCAGGGGCTTATGCACATTGTGCTTGCTTGCTTTAAAAGTATTTTTTTTCATCAAGATATTATTGTTTTGAAGAATATAAAGACTTTAATTCTGCATCTTTCTAAACACTTTGTTGACGGATTATTTTTTAATTTCATAAAAATATTATTGTAACACCTTTAACTAAGTTAACAGAAAAAAAATAAACTGTTATACAGAATAAAAAAATGTAACCAGTGTGGAAATGTGAAAATGATGAGGCAGAGTTTATCTCACGAGTCAGGTTTATTCACATCTTCCAACATCAGCAAAGCAGAGAGAGAGAAAACACAGACATTCGTCCTTTATATATCCAGGACCTTCAAAGCTCACAGTCACATTGCATTTAATTACAAGTAACAATGCATCTTTCCTTAAATCCTATAACATCCTCCTCATAGCCTCTGGCAGACCAGGAAATCCCCCAAGGCCGTCTCTTGCATACCAAAGACTAAATTTTCACATCCTCCTGTTATCTCCAAGGAGACCCAGTTCTTTGTTCTCTCTGAGATGTGAAGCTTAAAGTGATACATACACTACCGTTCAAAAGTTTGGGGTCACTTAGAAATTTCCTTATTTTTGAAAGAAAAGCACTTTTTTTCAATGAAGATAACTTTAAACTAATCAGAAATACACTCTATACATTGCTAATGTGGTAAATGACTATTCTAGCTGCAAATGTCTGGTTTTTGGTGCAATATCTACATAGGTATATAGAGGCCCATTTCCAGCAACTATCACTCCAGTGTTCTAATGGTACAATGTGTTTGCTCATTGTGTCAGAAGGCTAATGGATGATTAGAAAACCCTTGTGTAGTCATGTTAGGTCTGCAATGCTGTAATTGCTGCAAATGGAGGATTCTTTGACGAAAGCAAAGTTTGAAGGAAAAAATTATTATTTCAAATACAAATCATTATTTCTAACCTTGTCAATGTCTTGACTATATTTTCTATTCATTTTACAACTCATGGTGGTAAATAAGTGTGACTTTTCATGGAAAACACAAAATAATTGTCTGGGTGACCCCAAACTTTTGAACGGTAGTGTATGTGTCCCATATGACCCCCCCCCCCCCCCAAACATCTAAGATGGAACAACAGAATAACAGTCTGCATGTCATGATAAAATCATTACACATTAACCCACGTGCTGCTTGGGCCTCAGTCTCCTCCCGTATCTGCTGTAAGCGGGCTTCGCCACTTCTGCGGAGCCATCCTGCTGGGGAGCTGCTGTCTGGGGGTGAGAACTGTTTGTCACTCCCTGTGGGTGTTCTGGGGAATGTCCCCGAGGGGGTCTGCCGCGCCGAGGAGCCCTGGCCAACAGCACATCCTCGTCCGCCACCACAAAGGCGGGTTTGAGCCTGTTTATGCCAATCTTTTCCTTCCTGCCCCCCAAATCTAGCAAAAAATGCTTGTCCCCTGTTTCCAGCACTCTAAATGGTCCATCATAAGGTGGTCGCAGCGGTGGGCGATGGGCATCGTGTCTGACAAAAACAAACTCCGCGTTTTTCAAGGTCTTAGGCACAAAAACGCACGGAAAACTGTGGTGAACGGGGCCAGGCAGCGTGCCCGATTCCGTGCCACGCTGCAACCGCTGAGACAGGGAGCATTCTGGCACAGGATTATCTGGGAGAAACTCCCCGGGCAGCCGAAGTGGCTGCTCAAAAACTAACTCAGCCGGGGAGGCTTCTAAGTCCTCTTTATGTGCAGAATGCAACCCCAATAAAACCCACGGTAGCCTGTCTACCCAATTTGCATCCGTCAGCGATGCTCTGAGAGCCGCTTTCAATGACCTATGAAAACGTTCGCATAACCCATTAGCCTGCGGATTGTACGCAGTTGTGCGGTGGATCGTTACCCCCAGGCTGCAGGCCGTTGCTGACCAAAGTTCGGAAACAAATTGAGGACCTCTGTCGGACGTAATGTCCGACGGGACTCCGAAGCGCCCTACCCATGCTGTTAAAAACGCGCGCGCCACCTCCTCAGCTGTGGTTGACGCCAGTGGGACCACTTCTGGCCAGCGCATGGTGCGGTCCACCATTGTCAGAAGGTGTGTGCACCCCTGTGATGGTGGGAGGGGGCCTACGAGGTCCACGTGAACATGATCGAACCTCTTAGCCGGGATGTGAAACGGCTCTAAGGGAGCTCTCGTGTGTCTGTGTACCTTGGCTCGTTGACAAGCCATGCAGGCTGCTGCCCACTCCTTAACTTGTTTGCGCAGGCTCGGCCATACAAATTTCTCTCCTACCATTTTGACCGACGCGCGCACTCCCGGGTGCGCCAGAGAATGAATCGAGTCAAAAACGCGGCGGCGCCACGTGGCCGGTACCACAGGACACGGTCGCCCAGTGGAGACATCACAGATTGGGGGGGCATACCGTCTTGCAGCACCCTGTTCTCCAGCCTTAACCCTGTTGGTCCAGACTGGAGCGCACACACGTCCGCGTCGCTAACCTGATCCGCAGCCATGGCTGCATAATCTATCCCTACGCAGACTGGGGCCGCCATGGCGCGCGAGAGACAGTCTGCCACTACATTCAGTTTACCCGCCACGTGCTGAATATCGGTAGTAAACTCTGAGATGGCAGCCAGCTGTCTTTGCTGCCGGCCCGACCACGGTTCTGAAACCTTGGCCATCGCGAATGTCAGCGGCTTGTGGTCAACGAACGCGGTGAAACGGCGTCCCTCCAGCCAGAACCGGAAGTGGCGAATGGCCAAGTGGAGAGCTAACAACTCCCTGTCGAATGCGCTGTATTTTCGTTCACTATCGCGCAAAGTCCTGCTGAAAAAGGCGAGCGGCTGCCAAGCCCCGGCTACATGCTGCTCCACGACTGCCCCTATGGCCACATCTGACGCGTCAGTAGTGAGCGCTATGCAGGCCGTTGGGTCTGGATGTGCTAACAACGCAGCGTTTGCCAGGGCTGTTTTGACCTCCGAGAATGCTCGCTCTCGCTCCAGAGACCATTCGATCTTATTTGTGGGTTTTTGCCTTTTGAGTGCGGCATACAATGGTTGCATGAGCTGCGCTGCGCGGGGGAGGAAACGGTTATAAAAATTCACCATTCCCAAAAACTCCTGTAACGGCTTGACCGTTTGTGGCTGGGGAAAATTTGCTACCACGCGCACTTTGTCAGGTAGCGGAATCGCTCCTTCTGGAGAGACGCGATGCCCCAAAAAATCAATCTGCATCACCCCGAACTGACACTTCGCTGGGTTGATTATTAAACCGTGCTCTCCCAACCTCCGGAAAACTGCCGTGAGGTGGTTTTCGTGTTCGCCTTCGGACGCGCTGGCGACTAAAATGTCGTCCAGGTAGACGAATACGAAGGGGAGATCGCGCAACACCGCGTCCATCATGCGTTGGAATGTCTGCGCAGTGCCTTTAAGCCCAAATGGCATGCGCAAAAACTCGAATAGACCAAACGGAGTTATTACCGCTGTTTTGGGTATGTCCTCAGCGCGCACTGGGACTTGGTGGTAACCGCGGACCAAGTCTATCTTTGAAAAAACGCGCGCACCCGCCAAATGAACGGAAAAATCTTGGATATGCGGGATTGGGTAGCGGTCGTGCACTGTGGCGTTGTTCAACCTGCGGAAATCTCCGCAAGGTCGCCACGAGCCGTCAGCTTTCGGGACCATGTGAAGCGGGGAAGCCCATGGGCTGTTCGAACGCCTGATGATGCCCAACCTTTCCAGGTTGGCGAACTCCTCGCGCGCTATGGTCAGTTTAGCTGAATCCAAGCGCCGAGGTCTTGCAAAAACGGGCGGTCCGGTGGTAGTAATAAAATGTTCCACTCCGTGTTTAGCGACGGCTGCTGAAAATGTGGGAACCGTGAGTGCTGGGAACTGAGCGAGCAGTGTGTGGAACTTACCACTTGCAGCTGTGACGTTGGCTTGTGCTATTGGTGGGGTCACTCGGGCTGTACAGGGAATAGAATAAAAAGAAAGTGCATTAACCAGGTGCCTGTTAGCAAGATCAACCAACAAACCATGTGAGCACAGAAAATCAGCCCCCAACATATTGAAATTCACTGCAGCTATGACAAAAGTCCACTCAAATGTACGGCCGTGTAGGGACAGAAGCAGAGTCCTCTCACCAAAGGTCTTAATCTCCGAGCCGTTCGCTGCTGACACCCCAGGACCTCTGGAAACCGCCAGCCGGTCAGCAGAGGAAGGTGTGATGAAACTCAACTGGGAGCCTGTGTCCACGAGGAATTGCCTCCCCGAGCGCGCATCCTTCAAGTAGAGCAGCTTGTTCTCCTCCCCGAGGGCCGCAGCTGCTACCGACCCCCGGTCTTGGCGTTTCCCGAGCGCTTGAACTGGCACGGTGGTATACATTTGCGTGCCTTCTCTGCAAAGCGGCGATGGTAGAAACAGAGGGTGTCTCCTCCGCGATCCTTGGCCCCTGCCGCCGCCGTCGTCGGTGGTTCTGCTACCGCCGTCTCTGGCCCCTCGCCATCTCCGGCCGTCACGCCAAACTCCGTCGCTGCCGCGGTGGCCAACAACGGCGAACTGGCCAGGGTCGCTCTCGTGGCCGACGGTAGGGTCCTGAGGAAAATGTGGGTGAAGAGGAAGTCGTCACCGTCTGAGCCCCTCAACCTCAGCATGTTCTCCATCAGGTCAATGGGCGTGCCATCTCCCAAGTCGTTCAGAGCCAGGAGCCTCTCCGCTCTCTCCTCGACTGAGAGAGTGGAGTGCTGGATAAGTGCAGCCTTCAACCCGCCGTATTTGTTGTTGGCCGGTGGCCGCTCCATTAGGCTCTCCACATGCCGAGCCGTGCGGTTGTCGAGCTTTGCAATCACATGGTAGAACTTCGTGTCATCTACCGTTATCCCCCGGAGGGCGAACTGTGCTTCGACCAAGTGGAACCAGGAGCGCGGGTTGTCCTGCCAAAAGTCCGGTAGCTGGACCGTAGCGGCATACGCTTGGCTGGCCCGGGGGAATTTCTTTCATCCATGATACGTCTTAGGGTCACCAGTGTGGAAATGTGAAAATGACGAGGCAGTTTATCTCACGAGTCAGGTTTATTCACATCTTCCAACATCAGCAAAACAGAGAGAGGAAAACAGAGAGAGAAAACAGAGAAAACAGAGAGAGAAAAAACACAGACATTCGTCCTTTATATATCCAGGACCTTCAAAGCTCACAGTCATATTGCATTTAATTACAAGTAACAATGCATCTTTCCTTAAATCCTATAACATCCTCCTCATAGTCTCTGGCAGACCAGGAAATCCCCCAAGGCCGTCTCTTGCATACCAAAGACTAAATTTTCACATCCTCCTGTTATCTCCAAGGAGACCCAGTTCTTTGTTCTACTCTGAGATGTGAAGCTTAAAGTGATACATATGTGTCCCACACCAGCATCCATGTTTATTCTTTTATTTGCAAAAAAAGTTAAAAAAATCTACGAGAAAAAAAAGGTCACAAATATGGGATGGAAAAACCTTGCAAATTTATGAGAAAAAGTTTAAAATTTGCAATGAAAAAGGAGCAGATTTACAAGAACCCCCCCCCCAAAAAAAAATAAAAATATGAGAAATAGTTGAAAATCTGCAATGAAAAAAGTTTAAAAAAAATTGTGATAAAAAATGCAAATTTACAAAAAGTTTTACAAGAAATTTTACTAAACTTTTAATTTATGAAAAAAGAAGTCACAAATTTAAAAAAAATCACAAATTTATGAGTAAAAATTTCAATTTTACAGGAAAAAAATTACAAAACAAAGCTTGCAAGTTTGAGAAAAAAGCTGAAAATCTGCGATGAAAAAACTTTCAAATTTACAAGGAAAAAAAGTCAAATTTCAACAAAACATTGCAAATTTATGTGAAAAGGTTGAAAATTTACAAGAAAAATCCCACAAATTTATGAAAAAAGGTTAAAAAAATTGTGATAAAATGCAAATTTACAAAGTTTTATTAGAAAATTTACAAGAAAAACATGGCAAACATAAGAAAAGTCACAAATTTACAAGAAAAAAGTAAAAAAAAATGTAATGAAAAGGAACAAATTTATGAAAACAAAGTCAAATTTACAAAAATCACAATTTACAAGAAAAACCTTGCAAATTCATGAAAAGTTTCAATTTTGCATGAAATAAAAGACCTATTTACAAAACAAAGCTTGCAAGTTTATAAGAAAAGTTGAAAACTGGCAATGAAAAAAGCTGCAAATTTACAAGAAAAAAGTAAAAAAAAAAATTTACAAAAAAATAGCAAATTTACAATTTTATGAGAAAAAAGTATAAAATTTGCTATGAAACAGAAAAAAAAATCTATGAGAAAAAAGGTTGAAATTTATGAGGAAAAACCTTGCAAGTTTGTGAGGAAAAAGTTGAAAATTTGCAATGAAAAAAGTAGCAAATTGACAAGAAAAAAGTCACAAATTTATGAGGAAAAAGCATCAGATTTATCCACGATTTTGTTGTGCTGTACAACTGTACAATGACAATAAAGCCTATTCTATTCTATTTACATGGAAAAAGTGGGAAATTTATAAGGAAGTTGTAAATTTACTTGGAAAAAATTATGCATTGATGACATGTACAATACAAACTATAATTGCTGAAAAGATGAGTTTAATTTTTGTATTTATTTTCTGTATCATCCTGAAATAGTGAACTTAATTCTACACCACACGATCAGCATCCCACGTCGCAGTTTTATGGTCAGATCAGGACTTATCACTCCATCGCCTGTCAGCTCCACATGTTTCTCTTAAGTGCGACGAGAGGATTTTCCTGCTTTGAGAAGGGAGGAGGTTCTTTTCTCCGAGGCTCAACTTGAGCCGAGTTTTAAAAAGAAGTATTTGGCAGCACCAGGGGGGGGGAAAGGTGAAGATAAAGCGGAGCCCAAAGAAGTGAGTGATGGCAAAGCCCCGGAAATCTGACAAGACAGATTCCATCAATTAAAAAGCGGCTCCAAATCTTGGTCCACGAAGAAAAGCACAGCTCAGCACGCCACACACGTCAGTCTGCTGGAAGAGCTCCGACAGGCGCGTATTTAGAAAAATGAATTTCGTTTCAAGCTTCCGTGCAGGAAAATTTGTTGGTGGCAAATAAGCTAACAATAAATTTCAGCGATTATTTAATACCGCAGTGATTTTTTTCCCCAGTTACTTAACTTATTACTAGGGTTGGGAATTGAAAAAAAAAAATAATAATAACAACAATTTTTAAGCAACTTTTAATTGCATTTTTTTTTCATAAAAAATACCCATGACCCTCATATTCAATAAAAATACTTCTAGAGCAACATAAAACACTTTATGATCATGAATGTACTGTATATTCAATTCTTAAAAATTTTATGACAGCAATTTATAATATTGTAGCGAACTCAATATGAGCACCCTACTTGGCTTGCCAAGTGGGTTGACCCTATTGGCGACACAGGTAGAGTGCGGGACTCCGGAGCGGGAGGCGTGAGTTCGAATCTCCCGGTGGGACGTCGCCATGTCGAGCAGCACGTTACAATATTCTTTTTCAGTTCATTATAAAGCGGGAGTCAATTTCTCTGTAAAACCATCATTTTTTTTTTTTTAAAGAGTTGCTGTCACGTTTCCCATTTTGAAACGGTCAAAGAGGAAGTCAGTGCTTCTGCTGAAGATAACTTTCCTAATTATCTCAACCCTTAAAAGAACAACCAAACGGAGTAATTCTTAATTGATTTCCAAAGCTCCTGACCTTAATGCTGAGTTGGAAGCTTTTACTTATATTGAATGTGTGTTTTTTCCTCTCACTTTAACAGAAACTCTGTCTCTTTTCATACTTTTGAGTGAGCAGTCCTAATCAATAACGTTACACCAGGTGTGTGTGTGTGTGCACGCAGATTTAGTTGGGTTTGTGTGTGCAGAATGAGGCTGCCCTGCGTACCGGAGGCTCAGTTTAGTGTGGCGTAAATTTAAACACTGAAAAAGAAGAACGCCTCTAGTTTTGAGCTGCGCCAGCTGCTGAGACAAACCAGTAACCAATGTCAGCACCACATCAGGAAGTGACCTGTCAACATCAAATTTGTTATATGCGTTAATTGGCCCACATTAATCAAAATGCATTAATTATCCCAGCTGTAATAACGATTAATGTTAACTATAAAGCAGGTGGCTGTGCAGTCTGACAAAAACCAGTTGGGGTGGCATTAATGAAGCTAAAGGTGTTTTTCATGGTCAAATGAGAATGATTCATCATGAATACCAAAAAAAAGACCCAATTATGTTGAAGTCTTTGACAGAATGACACTGTCTGCCACATTATGTGTTGCTATTAAAAACCCTAGACCACAGGTGTCAATAACAAGGCCCGGGGGCCACATATGTCCTCCACCATATTTTGTCCAGCCCCCTAATAAATTTGTGACACCAAACTCCTACAATTTACTGCCTTTTTTTAACCCAGTCTCATAAAATTAGAAACTTTTTCCATAGGCTTGTAAATTTGCAATTTTCACCCCCTCATAAACTTGTGACTTTTTCAGATAAATCCTCAATGGTTTGGATCCAGACCACAAATTATGACTGCATATTTTTATTTCTTAAAGGTCCCCTTTGACTGCACTTTTCCCACATATTGACTCCTCCCACAGGTCTTAATGAAAAATTTGTGACATTTTTTCATCAAATTGCCTTTAATTATTGCAGCATCACTGTGAATCATCTTTTGCAGCCTTCATCAGAACGGTTCATTTCAGTGCATGTCTCTTTAAATGCTCAAGAGCCACAGTTCACCCCACCCTCCTTCTTACGACACTTGAACCAGCAAGGAACCCCGAGCAAAAGCCAAGCATATTGCCCAAGAATCCCCACCGCCCACCAGAGGAGCCCGGCCACCACCCCGCGGGGCCCAACCTGGAGAAGCCAGCAACTGGCACACGACCCACCACCACACGAGGCACAACCAAGGAATCCCCCAGCCAACACCAAGATCCCCCTGCATTATCAGGGCCACCCCCGGCGGGAGGCACCAAAGAAGGGGGAACCAGAGGATAGCCCCAAAGTGGTGCCACCACTGACTCCCCCAGCTATGTTCGACTATGACATGAAGTGCACGTGGGGGCGTTAATTTACGTTAATACTTTTTAATCCATTAGTTGGGCTACCGTAATTAATTATTTTAATGTGTTAATATTCCCAGCACTAAAAATAAGTAAAGTAACGTCAAAGAACGACACATAATTCAATTCAATTTTATTTATATAGCGCCATTTCACAACAACAGTCATCTCATAGCACTTTCAACTGTAGGGGAAACCCCCACAATTGCAGAAAGACCCCAGCAATCAGGCGGTTCCCTGTGAGCAAGCACTTGGCGACGGTGGAGAGGAAAAACTCCCTTTTAGCAGGAAGAAACCTCCAGCAGAACCAGGCTCAGGGAGGGGCAGTCATCTGCTGTGACTGGCTGGGAGGTGAGGGGATAGAGAAGAAGAAAAGAACAGACATGTAGAGAGCAAACAGCACGACGGGGACTCAATCTATGGGAGAGAACAAACAGATGTTAATGACCAGCAAAAATATTTCATTGAGAGTGAAGAAAAGAGTGAAGCCCAGTGCATTGTTGGAGGTCCCCCGGCTGTCTAAACCTATTAGCAGCACAACTAAGGGAGGGTTCAGAGGCACATGATCCCTCCCTAATTATAGGCTATATCAAAAAGGAAGGTTTTAACCCTATTCTTAAAAACATAGAGTCTGACTCCCGAATCCAGATTGACAGCTGGTTCCACAGGAGAGGAGCTTGATAACTGAAGGCTCTGCCTCCCATTGTACATTTGAAGATTCTAGGTATTACAAGTAATCCTGCATTTTGGGAGCGTAGTGCTCTGTTAGGATAATAGGGTAGTATCAGATCTTTTAAATAAAAAGGGTCCTGATTATTTAGAGCTTTGTAAGTGAGAAGAAGGATTTTAAACTTAATTCTAAACTCTATGGGAAGCCAATGAAGGGAGGCCAAAACTGGAGAGATATGACCTCTCTTTCTAGTACCTGTTAAAACTCTTGCTGCAGCATTTTGGATCAGCTGAAGACTTTTTAAACATGTTTTAGGATAACCTGATAAAGAGTTACAATAATCTAATCTAGAGCTAATAAAAGCATGGATTAGTTTCTCAGCGTCACTCTGAGACAAGATGCTCCTAATCTTGGCAAGATTACGCAAATGATAGAAGGCAGTCTTAGAAACAAGTTTAATATGTGAATTAAAAAACAGATCTTGAGCAGAAATAACTCCAAGGTTCCTCACAGAACAATTAAGAGGAAGAGTAACCGCATCCAAACTAAGAGTTTGATTTGGAAAGGTATTTCTAAGGTTTTTTGGACCAACTAGAATGACTTCAGTCTTATCTGAATTTAATAGCAGGAAATTACAAGTCATCCAAGCTCTGATTTCCTTAAGACAGGCCTCTAACTTGGCTAATTGATTACTATCATCTGGCTTCATTGACAGGTATAACTGTGTGTCATCTGCAAAACAATGAAAATTTGTACAGTGCTTTCTAATAATGTTGCCTAGCGGAAGCATATATAAACTAAAAAGAGTAGGGCCTAGCACAGATCCCTGTGGAACTCCGCGACTGAGCTTTGAGTTGGAAGAAAACTCATTATTGGCATGAACAAACTGGAACCTGTCAGATAAATAAGATCTAAACCACTGCAACGAAGTTCCATTAAGTCCAACACGGTGTTCTTATCTATCAAGTAGAATATTATGATCGATAGTATCAAAAGCTGCACTAAGGTCTAAAAGGACAAATACAGAAACAAGTCCATTATCAGATGCGATAAGGAGGTCATTAGTGACCTTCACTAAGGCTGTTTCAGTACTGTGATGGATTCTAAACCCAGATTGGAGCTCTTCAAATAAACCATTTCCCTGCAAGTGGTCAAATAATTGCGTAGCAACAACTCTTTGTAAGATTTTTGAAATGAAAGGCAGATTAGAGATTGGTCTATAGTTAGCTAAAACTCCTGGATCCAGCGTTGGCTTTTTGAGTAAGGGTTTAATTACAGCAGTTTTAAAAGCCTGCGGTACATGGCCTAATGTTAATGAAGAATTCATTATTTGAAGAATAGAGCTACCAATAAATGGGAAGACTTCTTTAAATAACCTGGTAGGAATAGGGTCTAAAAGACAGGTTGAAGGCTTGGATGAGGAAATTATTTTATCTAACTCTAAAAGGTCAATTGGAGTAAACTCATCCAAACACATATCAATTGAAGGAGTTGTAGTAGTTAATGTATTTAAGTTAACGATGGGAAGAATCTGACTGATTTGATCTCTGATAGATGAAATTTTTATTATTGAAAAAGTTCATAAAGTCCTGGCTAGTAAGCTCTAAGGGAATGCTAGGATTGATAGAGTCCTAACTCTTTGTCAGCCTGGCTACAGTGCTGAAAAGAAACCTGGGATTATTCTTGTTCTCTTTATTAATGCAGAATAATAACTTGTTCTAGCTTTCCGAAGAGATTTTTTATAAATTAGAAGATGATTTCTCCAAGGTAAATAGATTTCATCTAATTTAGTGGAGTGCCATTTTCTTTCTAATTGATGAGTCTTCTGTTTTAAGCTATGAGTTTCTGTGTTGAACCAAGGAGTTAGAAATCTCTGATTAGACTTTTTACTTTTTTAAAGGGGCCACCATGTCTAGAGTCTGACGCAGAGAAGCTGTAACACTGTACCATGCAGAGAAGCTGTACCACATGGCATAGAGGAAACAATCTGCTTAAATTTGGCAACAGCGTCATCTGAGAGGCATCTACTGTAGTAATATTTTTCTTTAGGAGCCAAATAGTCAGAAATAGTAAAATCAACAGATAATGGTCTGACAGTACATGGTTATGAGGAGACACGTCCAGATTTTCTATTTCTACAGTTAGGCCCAGAAATATTTGGACAGTGACACAATCTTCATGATTTGGGCTCTGCATGCCACCACATTGGATTTGAAATGAAACAACTACAACGGAATTGAAGTGCAGACTTTAAGGTTTAATTCAAGGGGTTGAACAAAAATATATGATTACACATGTAGGAATTGTAGCTATTTTTATACAAACACTCCTCATTTCAGGGGCTCAAAAGTAATTGGACAAATAAACATAACCCTAAGTAAAATGTTACTTTTCAATATTTTGTTGAGAATCCTTTGCAGGCAATGACTGCCTGAAGTCTGGAACTCATGGACATCACCAAATGCTGGGTTTCCTCCTTTGTGATGCTTTGCCAGGCCTTTACTGCAGCTGTCTTCAGTTGTTGCTTGTTTGTGGGTCTTTCTGCCTTAAGTTTTGTCTTGAGCAAGTGAAATGCATGCTCGATTGGGTTGAGATCTGGTGATTGACTCGGCCATTGCAGAATATTCCACTTCTTTGCTTTAAAAAACTCCTGGGTTGCTTTTGCAGTATGTTTTGGATCATTGTCCATCTGTACTGTGAAGCGCCGTCCAATCAACTTTGCTGCATTTGGCTGAATCTGAGCAGAAAGTATATCCCTATACACTTCAGAATTCATCCGGCTGCTTCTGTCTTTTGTCACATCATCAATAAACACAAGTGACCCAGTGCTATTGGAAGCCATGCATGCCCATGCCATCACATTGCCTCCACCATGTTTTACAGAAGATGTGGTGTGCTTTGGATCATGAGCTGTTCCAATTCTTCTCCAAACTTTCTTCTTCCCATCATTCTGGTACAGGCTGATCTTAGTCTCATCTGTCCAAAGAATGCTGTTCCAGAACTGGGCTGGCTTCTTCAGGTGTTTTTTGGCAAAGTCAATTCTGGCCTTTCTATTTTTGAGGCTGATTAATGGTTTGCACCTTGTGGTGAATCCTTTGTGTTTACTCTCATGAAGTCTTCTCTTTATGGTAGACTTAGATACTGATACACCTACTTCCTGGAGAGTGTTCTTCACTTGAGTGGATGTTGTGAAGAGGTTGTTCTTCACCATGGAAAGGATTCTGCGATCATCCACCACTGTTGTCTTCCGTGGACGTCCAGGCCTTTTTGACTTCCTAAGCTCACCAGTGCAGTCTTTTTTTCTCAGAATGTACCAAACTGTTGATTTGGCCACTCCTAACAGTTTCTGCTATCTCTCTGATGGATTTCTTCTTCTTTTTTTCAGCCTCAAGATGGTCTGTTTCACTTCCATTGAGAGCTCCTTTGACCGCATGTTGTGTGTTCATAGCAACAGCTTCCAAATGCAAACGCCACACCTGGAATCAACTCCAGACCTTTTAACTGCTTAATTAATGACAGGTTAACGAGGGAAGAGCCCATGCAGCCTTGTTTTGTTTTTTTTGCAGCCTTCTGAGTCAATTGTCCAATTACTTTTGGTCCCTTGAAAAAGAGGTGGCTACGTATTAAAGAGCTGTAATTCCTAAACCCTTGCTCCAATTTGGATGTGAATACTCTCAAATTACAGCTGAGAGCCTGCACTTTAAGCTCATATTGATTATAATAATAATAATACATTTTATTTAAAAGCGCCTTTCAAGACACTCAAGGACACTTTACAGAAATAGATAAAAACAAAGTATCAATAAACAACAAAAACATAAAAACGACAATCATAAAAACCATGACAGTTACAATGAAAATGCTAATCTGAGCAGGTGAGTTTTGAGAGCGGATTTAAACTGAGGGAGGGAGTCAATGTTTCTGATGGCAGGTGGGAGTGAGTTCCAGAGTTTGGGAGCAGAGCGGCTGAAGGCTCTACTCCCCATGGAGCTGAGTCGAGCAGGAGGGACAGCAAGGTGGACAGAGGAGGAGGATCTGAGGGAGCGGGTAGGGGTGACAATGCAAAGGAGGTCAGCCAGATAAGTAGGGGCACCTTGAGGTTATGGATAGCTTTGAAAGTATGAAGGAGGATTTTGAAGTCAATGCGAAATTTGACCGGGAGCCAGTGAAGTTGCAGAAGAACAGGGGAGATGTGAAGGAAGGAGGGGGTTTTGGAGATAACGCGGGCAGCTGAATTCTGGACCAACTGGAGCTTGTGAAGGGATTTCTGAGGGAGACCAACGAGTAGGGAGTTACAGTAATCTAAACGGGAAGTGACAAGGCTGTGTACAAGAATAGAGGTAGTGTGGGGGGAGAGCGAAGGGCGGAGACGATTAATGTTGCGAAGATGAAAATAAGCAGACCGGGTGATAATATTGATGTGGGAGTGAAAGGAAAGAGAACCATCAAGGATGACACCCAGACTCTTGACCTGAGGGGAGGGGCAAACTGAGGAGCCGTCGATGGTGAGAGAGAAACTATCAACTTTTGATAATGTGGATTTGGTGCCGACTAAAAGGATTTCTGTTTTATCACTGTTAAGTTTAAGAAAGTTTGCGGTGAACCAGGTCTTTATTTCAGAAAGACAATTGGTCAGGGAGGAGGGAGGGAGGGTGGAATTTGGCTTGGTGGAAAGGTAGAGCTGAGTGTCATCTGCAAAGCAGTGGAAGAGAATATTGTATTTACGGAAAATAAAAACGAGGGGGAGTAGGTAGATGATGAAGAGGGAAGGCCCCAGGACTGAGCCCTGGGGCACACCAGAGGAGACGGGGGAGGGTTGAGAACGGAAGGATTTAAGTTGGATGAACTGAGCGCGGCCATAGATGTAAGAATGAAACCAGTCAAGGGGAGTACCAGTGATACCGATGGAAGACAATCTGTTGAGAAGAATGGAGTGGGAGATTGTATCAAAGGCCGCACTCAGGTCAAGGAGAATAAGAATAGAAAGCAAACCAGAATCAGCTGCAATGAGGAGATCGTTAGTGATTTTCAAAAGGGCAGTTTCGGTGCTATGATGGGGGTGAAAACCCGATTGAAAATCTTCATACAAGCTATTGTGGGATAAGTGGGAGTGGAGTTGAGAAGCAACAACCTTTTCGAGAATTTTGGAAATGAATGGAAGGTTAGAGATGGGACGGAGGTTATTGAAATTATTGGGATCTGAACCGGGTTTTTTGAGGATTGGGGAGACAGCAGCAGTTTTAAAGGATAAGGGAAATGAACCAGTGGTGAGTGAGGAGTGGATGATAGCAGTGATAAGAGAGAGCAGTGAGGGGAGACAGGGTATGACCAAGGCTGTAGGAAGGGGATCTAGAAGACAAGTGGATGGCTTGTTATATACAATTATATAATTGTATCCTGAATATGTTTTCGTAAACAGCTAAAATAACAAAACTTGTGTCACTGTCCAAATATTTTTGTGCTTAAATGTATGCCATATGTCAGAACAAGGTCCAACGTGTGGTGGAGATGATGGGTAGAATTTCCTACTTTCTGAAAAAAAAAAATAAACAAACCATCGATTCTAATATTAAATTAAATGCCATATTAAGGCAATCACTAGCTACATCTACATGTATATTAAAGTCCCCTACTATAATTCTTCTATCCGATTTCAGCACCAAATCTGGTAATGAATTCGGAAAATTTGGATAAAAACTCTGAGTAGACTGAGGGAGGTCGATAAACTATGGCAAATACAATTGGGTTAAACCTAGAATTGCTGACATGCCCAATACTGAGAACCAAGCCCTCAAAGGAATTATAACATGTTTTTTGCTTTACATCAACTAGTAATTTGGAACCAGAGGGAGCTGATTCATTTAAACCAACATAATCCTCTTGCCCTAACCAAGTCTCTGTAAGGGTCATATGGTTAAGTGTTGGTAGATTACAAAGGATGCCAGTGGGGCTGGGTAGAATTCGTAGAACATAGCAATCAAAACCAGCTAATGACTCCAACTGCCTAGCCAAGCTAATGCTAACAGATCGCTGTAGCATCATGGCAGAAATATACCAAAATAAGTTATAATGACAAGATATTTTGACTGTGGATTAGTGAAACTGGTAGAAACAGGGATATCTATTAGGGTGACTGCACTTTGTAAGCTAACTCCATAGTAGCACTGTTAGCTCTGAAGCTAATGCCTTGGGCTCAGAAACTCAGCATGGAATGAATCCTCACAGCCAATAGCATGGTGATAGGAGAGCAAAACCGGCTTCTGCCCTTTCTGCCAAAATGTAGATATCTTTTTTCAAAATGAAGAGAGATTTTAATGTTTTTACTGTAGTCATATGATCCAAGAAAGCATTTTAGAAGGCTAAAACCCACAAACACACCATGTTTGAGTGAATGGGACCTCTAAAGAATTATCCAACCTCCAGCTGTGTCACACTAACTAATTTTCAGTTCATTCCTGTAAAGGTGAAATGAACTAATGCCATTGCTCTGTGTCCGGCAATTGCTGGGATGTTCACCATACTCATACACAATGGTCTTCACATGGGTCTGCATCATTTAAACTTTCAATAGTTTTGCTGCAGATCAACAATAGCAACACTGCATCAGAACATATCAAAAACCAGGATTGTGTAGTTATTTCCTATAATTGTGTGCCTAGTATCGACTTATGATTCCAGAGGATAGGATGTCTTATTGAAGAGCAAAACACTAGAACACTGTCTCATTTATTTATTCTACAGTATCTTCGTCAGTTGTAGTGCTTAGAGACTTTATATGCTTTCAACAAAATGTTAAAGAAATGCACAATTACATTGTAGAGAAGATCCTAAACTTTGAAATGTTAATGGGAGATGTATAGCTGGAAGTAACAAACATTTAAGAAAAATAAAAGCCAAATAAAGCAGGGAGCACTATATAATTATGACATGTCCTAATTAAGAATGTCATTAAGTGTTTCCACACAGGGTTTTGTTCTGCATTTGCTCTGGACATCATCCAGGGCAAAGCCTATATAAAAATGCTAATGACACTTTAGGCATGCAAATGTAGATACTTGTGGTTACAGAACGTAGCATTTTGTACCCAAACAACTCTCATTCATAAGCTCTTCATTTGTTCTGCTTTTTAGGGTCTTATATTCAGGAAGAATAATGCATGATGTATCTGATGTTATTTATCCAGCACCAGTGGCTGCGCATTAGCTGCATATTAAAACCTGAATCCGATTGTGTGGTCGCACAGGAGTGTTAATTAGTGAGTGGAGATGTAATATTTTTTTTCCTCTCACTGTTATTCTTTTCACTAATGGCAAATGTGCTGTATGAAACAAAGTAGGGAGGTCTAACAAGGAGCTGTTGTGCTTAATCCCCGTGGAGTGTGCGGAGACAGCAGCCTAATCAGATCTGCACTCTGCTGCTTTATCTCTGCAACTACTCTGTCTATTGCTCGATCACGCATTTCGCTGGAGGAGCTCGATGGGCCACGGCTCGGAGATGGATTAATGACTCTCTGGACCATAGGTTTTCAGCTCAACTATAAGCCTACGAAGAGTTTTCTGCCTTGCAAACACAACCGTCATCGCCTTTAGTGAGCAGCAGATAATTGAGACTGAAGAGTGCTGAGGAAGCATTTTTGTCTTTCTCTGTTTTCTGACTGTTTATCCGTGGAAACCCAATGTATACAAATAGCATGTTTTCCACACCATGAAATACTGTATATACGGCAAAACCTTTTCTGGCTGTATGTTTTAGACTGGGCTTTAGCTACTGTATAGTAACATTTTCCCCAAAAAAGTGACCTCTAGTGGTTGTGAAAATAATTACGTGAAGTAAGATATGCAGTAATTTGGTGAGAGCAGACTCAATCGAATATATCTAAACATGTACAATGTGCCAGCTCTTATGTTCGAAGTAGAGCAGTATAGCTCTACTTCCTAGATTGAGTTCAAACATGACCAGTTTCGATCATTCTCAGTCGTGACTCCATTTTTTTTTAGCATCAAATAGCTAATTAAAATCGAACAGATACAAAAAAAAAAAAAATACACATTTGAACATAAGAAATACCTACCAGGACAGAAACCATCTTTCAGAGAAATGTATTTGAGGAGTATTTTTAGTTTTCAGTTTGGCAAAATGTCTCACACGATAACAGGCAGAGGTGAGTAGAGTATTCAGAAATTGTTATCTAGTAAAAAGCACTATCTTTTGACAGTAATTACTCAAGTAAAAGTAAAGGTACATTCAGCCCAAACATGAAGCGCAAATTTTTTGTGCTGCATGATTACATATAAAGTCAATGTAAACACCCAAATACACATGAATTTTCATCTGAGTGGGGTCGCCTTCATTACTTCTGCAGCTACTTTCTATCTGCTGTGGAAATCCCCAAAACAATGTCATGCTTAGGTTTACCGGCAAGGCACAAAGCTGGAAAAATGTCACTGCCTACTCCTGAAACTGCATGGATCATAGTTGTTTACAATGGTAGCTGCTAGCCCTCATTAGCACATACATGTAGGTAGCATGAGTAGTGGGGTGGATAGTGTGGATCCAAACTACACTTCGTCTCAGCTACAGAGCTCCTGGTTCATCTGTCTGCATGTGACTGGTAGTCTCATTTTAAAATTAATTTACTGTCCAGTGTTGATACTTTCACTCCAGTGACGGCAGAATCTCAAGGCTGATTAGCTATTGCGATCAACTCACTCGGACCCAAATTCATGTATATTCATGTGCTTACGTTGACTTTACATGTAATTGTGCTGCTTCGCGTTTGGTCTGAATACACATTAAGAGTAGTCACCAAAAAAGTTACTTGAATAAGAACAACAAAGTGCCTACTAAAAATGTTACTTGAGTAATGATTGGGAAGTGAGTTTTGTGATGAATTTAAATTTTTTTTCGTGTAAATTTAAAAATTTTCTCAGAAATGTACACATTTTTGAGAAAAAATTAGATTTTTTTAAATGAAAACTTTTTTTGCAATTTTACAACTTTTTTCTCAGGATTTTTTTTAAATAATTGGTGACTTTTTATAATAAACCTACTGCTTTTTTCTTAAGAACCTGTAATTATTGTAACGGGGTAGGCGCTATATAAGCACTAGCTTCAGCCTGCACCCTTTTGGTTGTTCTTTCATGTGTCCTACATATTTTTTTGTTGGTTTTATTGTATGTTCATTACTGAATAAAATTCTCATTCATTCATTCATTATTTTGTGAAAAAAATACAACTTTTTCATGTAACTTTGCTAATTGTTCTTCATAATTGTATTTTTTTCTCATTAAATAGTTGTATTGCTAAAGACAATGACTTCAACTTCACTGTGAATTACAAAAAAATAAAAATCACTAAAATGATTTCAGATGCAGTAAACAAATTATTACAGTATAAACCTGCATGTTTGTAGCCAGTTTTCAATTCAGTGAAATGAAAAGTAACTTGTAAGAGTACTACTAAATGTTCTTGAGTTAAATTACAGTTTTTTCACCATAAAAAAGTATCAAACAATAAAACCACTTAGAAAAATATGATTTTGTGGAAAAGTTACTTGCTACCATCTCTGATAACAGGGTGAGTGTTATCGTTTTACTGCAGCCAGCCACCAGAGGGTGATCAAGATACATGGGATTCACTTTTGGAGAGCTCTCATGTCCATCCCATCCATCCATCTTCTTCCGCTTAATCCTTTTCAGGTCGCGGGGGGGCTGGAGCCTGTCATCCATATTAAATAGACTCTGTGGTCGACCCTCACCTGTTCCTAACTTTAACCTTAACCATGTAAAAATGTGTATTTAATGTGAATAGTCTGTTAAATGTGAAGGAGGAAGTGAAACTGAACACAGACGTGACAGGATGCAAGCCCAAGGCTCCAGCATAGGAAAACTACTGTCATTCCTGTCCACCGTCCACTACCCAGTCACGTCTTTGCCATTTTGGATTTGAGTGCTTGCACTGGTGACATCACCACAGTCAAAACTACGGTATGATATTAGATTTTTCACCGATATATATATGTGATATTTTGAAAATAGTTTTTGCTGATGCCGATACAGTGCATTTGGAAAGCATTCAGAGCGCTTCACTTTTTCCACATTTTGTTATGTTACAGCCTTACTCCAAAATGGATTAAATTCACTTTTTTTCATCAAAATTCTACACACAATACCCCGTAATGACAACGTAAAAAGAGTTCTGGGGAGATTTTTGTAAATTTATTAAAAGTAAAAAAACTAAGAAATCACATGTACATAAGTATTCACAGCCTTTGCCATGAAGCTCAAAATTGAGCTCAGCTGCATCCTTGAGATGTTTCTACAGCTTCATTGGAGTCCACCTGTGGTAACTTCAGTTGATTGGACATGATGTGGAAAGACACACACCTGTCTATATAAGGTCTCACAGTTGACAGTACATGTTAGAGCACAAACCAAGCATGAAATCAAAGGAACTGTCTGTAGACCTCTGAGACAGGATTGCTTCAAGGCACAAATCTGGGGAAGGGTACGGTACAGAAAAATTTCTGCTGCTTTGAAGGTCCCAATGAGCACAGTTGCCTCCATCATCTGAAAATGAAAGAAGTTCGGAACCACAAGGACTCTTCCTAGAGCTGGCTGACTGTCTAAACTGAGCAATGGGAAGGGCCTTAGTCAGGGAGGTGACCAAGAACCCGATGGTCATTCTGTCAGAGCTCCACTTCCGCCTTCGCTCTACCTTCCAGAAGGACAACCATCTCTACAGCATTCCACCAATCAGGCCTGTATGGTAGAGTGGCCAGATGAAAGCCACTCCTTAGTAAAAGCCACATGGCAGCCCACCTGGAGTTTGCCAAAAGGCACCTGAAGGACTCTCAGACCACGAGAAACAAAATTCTCTGGTCTGATGAGACAAACATTGAACTCTTTGACATGAATGCCAGGCGTCATGTTTGGAGGAAACCAGGCACCACTCTTCACCAGGCCAATACCATCCCTACAGTAAAGCATGGTGATGGCAGCATCATGCTGTGGGGATGTTTTTCAGCAGCAGGAACTGGGAGACTAGTCAGGATGAATGCAGCAATGTACAGAGACATCCTGGATGAAAACCTGCTCCAGAGCGCTCTTGACCTCAGACTGGGGCGACGGTTCATCTTTCAGCAGGACAACGACCCTAAGCACACAGCAAAGATATCAAAAGAGTGGCTTCAGGACAACTCTGTGAATGTCCTTGAGTGGCTCAGCCAGAGCCCAGACTTAAATCCAATTGAACATCTATGGAGAAATCTGAAAATGGCTGTGCACCGACGCTTCCCATCCAACCTGAAGGAGCTTGAGAGGTGCTGCAAAGAGGAATGGGCAAAACTCCCCAAAGATGGGTGTGCCAAGATTGTGGCATCATATTCAAACAGACTTGAGGCTGTAATTGCTGCCAAAGGTGTATCAACAAAGAATTGAGCAAAAGCTGTGAATACTTATGTACATGTGATTTCTTAGTTTTTTTATTTTTAATAAATTTGTGAAAATCTGAAAAAAAAAACAATCTCATTGCCTTGAGTCAAGTGGACGAGGAAGTTTATATTGTACAAACAAATGGTTTTTTTTGTTCTTACAATTTACAATTAATATTCCTCCTAGTTTTTTCTAGGCAATCAATTTACATGCTTTTTCTAAGTAAATCCAACTATTTAGATTTTACAGTGTATCCAGTGCACATAAAAATGGTTTTGGTATTGTGTGCACAATAAATGTGTTATTCATCTGTGGAGATGCTTCATTCAGATTGGCACCTCCAGACTTCTTTCATACATGCACATTGTCTCATCTCTATCGTTCTCATTCACAATCTGGGTGGACTCTTCAACCATTTGTCAGTGAATGCCTCCTCACATCAGTGATTCTCATATGCATGCTGAGGATTTTTTTTCCGAGTCAGTGTAAGACTCGTAGGTTGTGGGCTACATAGTGTGACCCATTGGGAGGGCTTGATACGAACGTTTTGTGACAGCGCCTGCAGTAACAGCTCATCACTCCCCTTTTCCACCACACACCAATCATGAATCAGCGCTTCCTGACGCACATCCCCACTGACATAACATTGCACGACAGAAGCGGATATTACACATGCTGTCCTTCGATTGCATTGGCCCACAGAACAAGTGTGCGGAGCTGCCCATCCGACGAAAATGCTGAGATTTGGGTGAAAAGTTAAATGGGGAAATGTCATCTTTCAGTAGATTTTAATATCTTATTTCTGAGTGAGATGGCATGCTGTTTTCATAGTTGTGCCATATGGTTGAAAACAAACATTCCTCTTGGGCTAAATATGAACTATTAAGATGGATTGTAGGTCCCATTCCCAAAACATGGTGTGTGTGAGTTTGAACCTTCTAAAATTCTTTCTTGAGTCATATGATTACACTGGTCAACACCAAATTTATTGTCTAAGGTTTTTTTTTAGCTGATTTAGGACAATTTTGATGTGCTGAATCCAAAAATCACATTGGTTTTGCTCAAATCAGGTCAACTTTTTGAATTATGGCCACATGTTGTTTTATACGTTTTTGTTTACATGTACGGGTATTTTCGCTTTATATGATGCAAAATTGGGCAGCACGGTGGTGGAGTGGTTAGCACTGTGGCAGCACAGCAACTCACCCTTGGCCTGGGGATCCTGGGTTCGATCCCAGCCCCCGACCAACAGTGATCTGTGTGGAGTTTGTATGTTCTCCCCGTGTCTGCGTGGGTTTACTCCGGGATTTCTCCGGTTTCCTCCCACATGCCAAAAAACATGCAAGTTAGGTTAATTTGCATCAAAACTGGGGATTCTAAATTGTCCTTAGGTATGACTGTGAGAATGAATGGTTGTCTGTCTCTCTGTGTTGGCCCTGCGACGGACTGGCGATCTGTCCAGGGTGTACCCTGCCTCTCGCCCAAAGATGCTGGGATAGGCTCTAGCCCCCCCGCGACCCGAAAAGGATTAAGCGGAAGAAGATGAATGAATGAATGATGCAAAATTCTTTATGTCTTGAAATTCTCTGAATTTTGAACAATGATAACGTAACATTCAATTTACATGTACTTACCTTTATATATAAAGGTACAGTGGGGCAAAAAAAGTATTTAGTCAGCCACCAATTGTGCAAGTTCTCCCACTTAAAAGATGAGAGAGGTCTCCAATTTTCATCATAGGTATACCTCAACTATGAGAGACAAAATGAGAAAAAAAAATCCAGAAAATCACATTGTCTGATTTTTAAAGAATTTATTTGCAAATTATGGTGGAAAATAAGTATTTGGTCAATAACAAAAGTTCATCTCAATACTTTGTTATATACCCTTTGTTGGCAATGACAGAGGTCAAACGTTTTCTGTAAGTCTTCACAAGGTTTTCACACACTGTCACTGGTATTTTGGCCCATTCCTCCATGCAGATCTCCTCTAGAGCAGTGATGTTTTGGGGCTGTCGCTGGGCAACACAGACTTTCAACTCCCTCCAAAGATTTTCTATGGGGTTGAGATCTGGAGACTGGCTAGGCCACTCCAGAACCTTGAAATGCTTCTTACAAAGCCACTCCTTCGTTGCCCGGGTGGTGTGTTTGGGATCATTGTCATGCTGAAAGATGCAGCCACGATTCATCTTCAATGCCCTTGCTGATGGAAGGAGGTTTTCACTCAAAATCTCACGATACATGGCCCCATTCATTCTTTCCTTTACACGGATCAGTCGTCCTGGTCCCTTTGCAGAAAAACAGCCCCAAAGCATGATGTTTCCACCCCCATGCTTCACAGTAGGTATGGTGTTCTTTGGATGCAACTCAGCATTCTTTCTCCTCCAAACGTGACAAGTTGAGTTTTTACCAAAAAGTTCTATTTTGGTTTCATCTGACCATATGACATTCTCCCAATCCTCTTCTGGATCATCCAAATGCTCTCTAGCAAACTTCAGATGGGCCTGGACATGTACTGGCTTAAGCAGGGGGACACGTCTGGCACTGCAGGATTTGAGTCCCTGGCGGCGTAGTGTGTTACTGATGTAGCCTTTGTTACTTTGGTCCCAGCTCTCTGCAGGTCATTCACTAGGTCCCCCCGTGTGGTTCTGGGATTTTTGCTGACCGTTCTCATGATCATTTTGACCTCACAGGGTGAGATCTTGCGTGGCGCCCCAGATCGAGGGAGATTATCAGTGGTCTTGTATGTCTTCCATTTTCTAATAATTGCTCCCACAGTTGATTTCTTCACACCAAGCTGCTTACCTATTGCAGATTCAGTCTTCCCAGCCTGGTGCAGGTCTACAATTTTGTTTCTGGTGTCCTTTGACAGCTCTATGGTCTTGGCCATAGTGGAGTTTGGAGTCTGACTGTTTGAGGTTGTGGACAGGTGTCTTTTATACTGATAACGAGTTCAAACAGGTGCCATTAATACAGGTAACGAGTGGAGGACAGAGGAGCCTCTTAAAGAAGAAGTTACAGGTCTGTGAGAGCCAGAAATCTTGCTTGTTTGTAGGTGACCAAATACTTATTTTACCGAGGAATTTACCAATTAATTCATTAAAAATCCTTCAATGTGATTTTCTGAATTTTTTTTTCCTCATTTTGTCTCTCATATTTGAGGTATACCTATGATGAAAATTGGAGACCTCTCTCATCTTTTAAGTGGGAGAACTTGCACAATTGGTGGCTGACTAAATACTTTTTTGCCCCACTGTATATGCATTACAACTTACACATCACAGTCGATCTACAAAGGTGCAAAACATTGAGTCACAGGTATCTTGAATTCAAAAATATAGTATTTCACTTTAGGATAAAAAACAGCTCTAGAATTTACAGTGCATCCGGAAAGTATTCACAGCACTTCACTTTTTCCACATTTTGTTATGTTACAGCCTTATTGCAAAATGGATTAAATCCATTTTTTCCCCCTCAAAATTCCACACACAATACCCCATAATGACAATGTGAAAAAAGTTTTTTTTTAGATTTTTGCGAATTTATTAAAAATAAAAAAGTAAGAAATCACATGTACATAAGTATTCACAGCCTTTGCCATGAAGCTCAAAACTGAGCTCAGCTGCATCCTGTTTCCACTGATCATCCTTGAGATGTTTCTACAGCTTCATTGGAGTCCACCTGTGGTAAATTCAGTTGATTGGACATGATTTGGAAAGGCACACACCTGTCCATATAAAGGTCCCACAGTTGACAGTACATGTCAGAGCACAAACCAACCATGAACTCAAAGGAATTGTCTGTAGACCTCCGAGACAGGATTGTCTCGAAACACAAATCTGGGGAAGGGTACAGAAAAATTTCTGCTGCTTTGAAGGTCCCAATGAGCACAGTGGCCTCCATCATCCGTAAATGGAAGACATTCGGAACCACAAGGACTCTTCCTAGAGCTGGCTGGCCGTCTAAACTGAGCGATCGGGGAGAAGGGACTTTGTCAGGAAGGTGACCGAGAACCCGGTGATCACTCTGTCAGAGCTCCAGCGTTCCTCTGTGGAGAGAGGAGAACCTTCCAGAAGGACCACCATCTTTGCAGCAATCCACCAATCAGACCTGTATGGTAGAGTGTCTAGACGGAAGCCATTCCTTAGTAAAAGGCACATGGCAGCCCGCCTGGAGTTTGCCAAAAGGCACCTGAAGGACTCTCAGACAATGAGAAACAAAATTCTCTGGTCTGATGAGACAAACATTGAACTCTGCGGCATGAATGCCAGGCGTCATGTTTGGAGGAAACCAAGCACTGCTCATCACCAGGCTAATACCATCCCTTTAGTGAAGCATGGTGGTGGCAGCATCATGCTGTGGGAATGTTTTTCAGCGGCAGGAACTGGGAGACTAGTCAGGATAGAGGGAAAGATGAATGTAGCAATGTACAGAGACATCCTGGATGAAAACCTGTTCCAAAGTGCTCTTGACCTCAGATTGGGGCGACGATTCATCTTTCAGCAGGACAACGACCCTAAGCAGACAGCCAAGAGGTCAAAGGATTGCCTTCAGGACAACTCTATGAATGTCCTTGAGTGGTCCAGCCAGAGCCCAGACTTGAATCCAATTGAACATCTCTGGAGAGATCTGAAAATGGCTGTGCACCGACACTTCCCATCCAACCTGATGGAGCTTGAGAGGTGCTGCAAAGAGGAATGGGCAAAACTGCCCAAAGACAGGTGTGCCAAGCTTGTGGCATCATATTCAAAAAGACTTGAGGCTGTAATTGCTGCCAAAGGTGCATCAACAAAGTATTGAGCAACGGCTGTGAATACTTATGTACATGCGATTTCTTAGTTTTTTATTTTTAATAAATTTGCAAAAATCTAAAAAAAAAAAAATTAATAATTTCACATTGTCATTATGGGGTATTGTGTGTAGAATTCTGAGGAAAAATGAATTTAATCCATTTTGGAATAAGGCTGTAATATAATAAAATGTGGAAAAAGTAAAGTGCTGTCAATACTTTCCAGATGCACTGTATTTTAAATTTACATACATTTCCACAATTGTCATCAATACTAATCAATCCTAACCTCCTGAACTGACTCACCACACCATACAAACTAAAGTGGGAGCTGTTATGGAAGAAAAGTTATTTCCCTGACCGGTAGAAATGTACAAAATTTATACATCATCACTATCACTCTATAAAAGCAAGAAATCTCTGTGTGTGTCATGCTTGATAGGACATCATAGGACAGCCTATGATCTCTGTCTGAACATCATAGGACGTCCTATGAACTCAGGCATCATAGGACACATAGACAAATGTGTCTTTATGATGTCACATAGACCATGTGTCTTTGAACTCAGACAAATGTGTCTTTATGATGTCACATAGACCATGTGTCTGTGTCTTTATGATGTCACATAGTCCATGTATCTGTGTCTTTATGATGTCATATAGACCATGTGTCTTTGAACTCAGGCATCATAGGACACATAGACAAATGTGTCTTTATGATGTCATACAGACAGTCTTCGTATTGTTGCTCAAGATGAAGAAACTAAGCAAAAGCGTGAAGTCCCAGCTCCTAGACACAGTCCAAGGATGGATAATTTTTTTCCACACATAGGGAGTTGTTCAGAACTCCTTATAAGAACTTATACAAAGATCTAGAGTGACAATAATCAAGTCAGTGGCGGTAATGCACCTGTAAACTGGTTGCCAACCGCCAATCAAGTCTAAAAGAAGAAGAACAAAGTGTCACTTTCTCAGCAATGTTGTTTTTAAAGAGGTGCTGACACAGTAAAAATGTGTAACCTTGAAGAATGCCAGTCTACACTACAAATGTGTAAAATGCCAAGTAAAGTGAAGATTTTCTCCAGATGCTCCGGTTTCTTGGTCATGTGCGGTGCGTCTACGGTCATGCACGGGCCTTGCTGAACAGGGTCGAAAGCCACTTTTTGCTCAGATCTATTTTCATGATCCTGCCCATGAACTGGAATTATGACGCACCTATCCCTCAACCAGTGGTCTGAATGAAGAAGACCCACCAGATGGAGAGCAATAGAATGAGGAGAACTGCTGCACGTCAGAAAAGATGCCGTGAACATGAAACACCTCAGGTTCCAGCAGTACACCGCAGGCATGACTGAACAACACAGCCATCTGAGACAGGAGGAGACCCTTCAGCAACGGGCATGCAGAAATACTTGCTTATACTTGGTTTCTACGGCCATGCACGGGTATATACTAGTAAAAATAAATAAAAGTTGTGTGCAATAGGGCTCCAGGAAGCCAACCTCTTCTGAACTGAAGATGCATTGGTGCCATCTGCCATTTAGTTCTGGGTCTCAGTCTTAGTGTTGATTGTATCTGCTACCCTTAATAGATCTGAGCCACTGTCAATGTACAAATTAGGAATAGCAGTTAATTTATTGAAAAATGGCAGCCTGTGTAATTTTCACACTTTGCAAATTCATTCCATGGCCCGGTTTGGATTGTCTGGCAGGCTGGTGTTTGGCCTGTACGGGTATGTTTGACACCCCTGCTATAAAGGGTAAAGACCAAGTTGAGACCAAGTTAAGACCAAAACCTACATACACAGTAATATTGGGCTCGACTTGGTTTCTGCCTGGCTTGACTTGGTCTTGACCCCTTAAAGTCTCGATCTTTGTACCTTCTGGTCTTGGTCTGGTCTTGACTACAACGCTACTAATTGTACTTAAGAGATCAGTAATATCCTATTGATACCCCTGTCCACCAGTGATGTTTTATTTCAGTCATGCTTTAAGATCAGTTTATGTTAGATGGCTCATGTTGTGTTAGCTACCCAAGCTAGATGCTAGCCAGCTAACATCTGCAACATCCTAAGTGGCAAAAGAGAGAGAATCGGGTGAACTGCAGCTATTGATCATTTAAAGAGACATGCACTGAAATAAGGCATTCTGAAGAAGGCTTCAAAAGATGATTCATAATGAGGCAGCAATAATTAAAGGCAATTTGACCAAAGTAAGTCACAAATATTTCATTAGGACCTGTGGGAACTGTCAACATGTGGGGGAAAAAAGTGCAGTGAATGGGACATTTAGAAACAGCTCAATCCCTATTTTTTGTTGGTTGGACACAAAAATGTGGCGTGACTCTGTTCCTACACCTGATATCCCCCCACCCTCCTTCCCTGTCTGTGATTCCTTTGGCATCACCTCAACACTCAATCCTTTTTTCTTTTTTTTTTACTTTTTACAAATGCCTTGTGCACAGTAAAATATTCATCAACATAAAAAATTCATCACGGCGGCTTTAAAAGATTTTAAAAAGTAATAATGGTGTTAAAGGAGACCTGAGGACCCCCCCACCCCCCCGTTGGCTCGGTGTGGGTGAGGGATGGCTGCCAGACAAGTTTGTCCAACAGAGTCCTCTGATGGAGCAGCGCTGCGTGTTTTGCATGATTAAACATGCAGTACAATACGTTTCAGGTTGGATTAATTGATTGAGAGAGGTAATTGATTGGGTTAAAAATTCTAAACAGCATGGGGCTTTTTGTGCATCTGTTAAATGTTTGGGGGAGTAAACAAGTGAATGTGGAGAATAGAGTGCACTAAAGTGGAGAATCTAGTAGGAACATTTATGGCGTCTTTGCTGTCACTCAGGTCAGTGCTAAGAGTTGTGTGCTGTGCTCCATGGAGCCCTCATTCACACCACTCCTGCTTTCTATAATATGCTTCTGTCAACTTCCCTATCTCCAGAGTGCCACTTCTCAGCATGGGCTTTCACCAGCTTTGAATCACCTTCTCATGTGGCCCAGAAGGGCGTAGCGGCCCAATTCAGATATTCCCCGCATGGTCCTAACACTGGCCCATAGCTGCTGACAGCTTCTCATTGTCCAGCTTTTATCCAGGGGAATATGCTATTTTACAGACATCAGAAAGAGGCGCCGTTTTCCATAGATTGCGTGTGTCACTTTGTCGGCCCGCTCTGCTTTGAATATAAATGCATTTCACACCAAGATATGAATGAGGAGAAGGGATGCAAACTGTCAGCTCTAGAAGTAAGGGGGAAAGAAGGGTGAAAGTGGAATCAGAGAGGATGTGAGTATGGCTGGATGAATAATTGAATTTGTGATTAAACTGTGATGCAAGTTGCTAATCAAAAAAAGATATCTGTGATTTGTGGTTACATGACATGCCAATGAGAGAAGAGCAGATAGCTAAAAGAAAAAGCAACAAGTCATAGAGAGTGCTGTCCAATCTAAATGTCTGCTCCCAAATCTGATGAAGGTACCTCTGTAGAATCAGAGGGGCTGTTGCCATGACCACCTTTCCTTCCCTCATTCTATTATGCTGAGCACCAAGCTAGAAGGTGGGAAGTAACAGGGCTTGAACTCACAACTTCCTGGCTGTGGGACAGATGTGCTACCATTAGGCCGCTGCTCCAGCATCAATATGAAGGCTGCAAATTTACAAGAAAAGGTGGACAATTTGAGGGAAAAAGTCAAAAATTTACAAGAAAAAAGTCAAAAATTTACAAGACAAAAGGTCTTCTGAGACAGGAGATGCAAATTTAGTGTTGAAGTGACAGGGTGCCAAGTGAGGATGTCAGGAGTGGCAGAGAAGTATGTGAGGGTGGAGCAGGACAGCGAGACAGTGGTGAGGTGTGCAGCAGGAGTGACAGATGGATTCCAGGTGGGGGTGGGATTCAGGGCTTAACATTAACTTTTTTTTACTCACCTGCCACTGTGGCTAGTGATTTTCCAAAGTTACTAGCCACTCAGCCTTTCCACCAGCCATAATTTTGTGGTTGGAAAATTATGTTTAATATGATCAAATTTGACTATCGCATGCTAAATTTTACTTGAAGTAAATTTGCAACCTTTTTAAATGTAAATGACCCTTATACATACATAAAATAGCAAGAGAAACAGTTTAATTATTAACAGGAGTAAATACTGTAAAGCAGTTGAGAAAATATTTGCAATATGAGAGTGAAGTACAGCTAGATTTGGGGTCTGTCCAAATTCTCATTTGTACCTCTTCCCCTTTGCTTACCCCCACCCTTTGGTCCTTGAAATCAAAGGCCAAGGGGTAGGGTTTGAAAATGACCCCTATGAATTGGGACATCCTTTCAGGGCTGCATGACATCATTGGTAGTTGCTGATGGATTTAATCTAAATGGACACTACCTGTTTTCACTAGGAAAAAAAAGAAGAAAAAGAAAACTGATGAGAAAAAAAGTCTCATCCTAAGGAGAAAAATGTCTCAAATTTACATGAACAACTGTAATCAGTAGAAAAAGTCAGAAATTTTCTAGAAAGAAAGCTGTAAATTCAGAGAAAAACATGATACCCTGGTGGGCCGTTTTTGGCCCACGGGCCACATGTTTGACACCCCTGGACCAGCACATTAAAAATACATAATTAGAGGTTTTGCTTCCATGTAATAGCTGCATATCACAGATATCATAGATAATCACAGATAAACAAAAGTTCACTTCAGAAGAAGCTTCATTTGCTCTTTATAGCAGCATATCAAAGTTCAGTCACTTTCTCTCTCTGTCATATGAAAACTTAAATTTGCACAATTATGGACAGTAAACAGGAACTTCTTGCTCTACAAATAATCATATTTAACCACAAAGGTAGGAGCTAATGTGAGGGGAGAGCAGAGGTTAATCTCACCACTGGGACAACAGGAGATCAGGGGCAGTTGTCCCGGTAACTTGATCACTGAGAGTGGCTGCTGTCTGGTCATTGCCATTTCTCCAGACTGGAAAGTAAATGAGCCGCCCTGTGGAGCCAGACTCCTGGGCTGCAGCTGGCTGACAGTGGACTAATGAGAATACACTGTGTGTGCGGAGATAGCGCTTATGGGAGTTGTAGTTTTGTAATCTCACTTTGCAATAGTTTTATTATTTAGATGTGTGAGAAAACCACAACCCACCAAAGTGGCTAGTGGGAGCCGCTGTCTTACCTGCCGCAGCCGAAATATACCCGCCAGTGATGGGTGGGCAGGTGGTAATGTCAAGCCTTGGTGGGATTACATCAGGAAATAGCTCTGAGCCCTTTCTTGTTTGCCATGATGAGGCAGGAGCCACCGTGGACTATGATGATCGCAGATGACATTGGGATCTGTAGTGAGAGTAGGAAGCAGGTGGAAGAGAACATGGAGAGGTGGAGGTATACACTGGAGAAAAGAGGAATGAAAGTAGAATTTAAGACAGAATATGTGTGTGAATGAGAGTGGGACAGGTGTAATGGTAAAGATGTAAGGAGTAGAGGTAGAGAAGGTAGATGAGTTTAAAGCAATGGAAAATGCAATAACAGAGGCGAAGACACAGCGTGGAGTGGGTGGAGATGAGAGTCAGGGGTGGTTTGTGACATGAGGATAGCAGTTTAGATTTACAAGACTGTAGTGAGACCTGCTATGATGTAAGGTTTAGAGACAGTGGCACCGACAAAAAGACAGGAGACTGAGCTGGAAGTGGCAGAGTTGAAGATGCTAAGATTCTTACTGGGAGTGACTAGGAGGGACAGGATTAGAAAAGAGTACAGTGCATCCAGAAAGCATTCACAGCGCTTCATTTTTTCCACATTTTGTCATGTTACAGCCTTATTCCAAAATGAATTAAAATTTTTTCCTCAAAATTCTACACACAACATCCCATAATGACAATGTGAATTTGTTTTTTGTTTTTTGTTTAGATTTTTGCAAATTTATTAAAAATCAAAAACCAAGAAATCACATGAACATAAGTATTCACAGCCTTTGCTTAATACTTTGTTGATGCACCTTTGGCAGCAATTACAGCCTCAAGTCTTTTTGAATATGATGCCACAAGCTTGGCACACCTATCTTTGGGCAGTTTGGCCCATTCCTCTTTGGAGCACCTCTCAAGCTCCATCAGGTTGGATGGGAAGTGTCAGTGCACAGCCATTTTCAGATCTCTCCAGAAATGTTCGATTGGATTCAAGTCTGGGCTCTGGCTGGGCCACTCAAGGACATTCACAGAGTTGTCCTGAAGCCACTCCTTTGATATCTTGGCTGTCTGCTTAGGGTCGTTGTCCTGCTGAAAGATGAACCGTCGCCCCAGTCTGAGGTCAAGAGCACTCTGGAGCAGGTTTTCATCTAGGATGTCTCTGTACATTGCTGCATTCATCATTCCCTCTATCCTGACTAGTCTCCCAGTTCCTGCCACTGAAAAACATCCCCACAGCATGATGCTGCCACCACCATGCTTCACTGTAGGGATGGTATTGGCCTGGTGATGAGCAGTGCCTGGTTTCCTCCAAACATGACGCCTGGCATTCATGCCACAGATTTCAATGTTTGTCTCATCAGACCAGAGAATTTTGTTTCTCATGGTCTGAGAGTCCTTCAGGTGCCTTTTGGCAAACTCCAGGCGAGCTGCCATGTGCCTTTTACTAAGGAGCGGATCCATCTGGCCACTCGACCATACAGGCCTGATTGGTGGATTGCTGCAGAGATGGTTGTCCTTCTGGAAGGTTCTCCTCTCTCCACAGAGGAACACTGGAGATCTGACAGAGTGACCATTGGGTTCTTGGTCACCTCCCTAACTAAGTCCCTTCTCCCCCGATCGCTCAGTTTAGACAGCCGGCCAGCTCTAGGGAAAGTCCTGGTGGTTCCGAACATCTTCCATTTGTGTATGATGGAGGCCACTGTGCTCACTGGGACCTTCAAAGCAGCAGAAATTTTTCTGTACCCTTCTCCAGATTTGTGCCTCGAGACAATCCTGTTTCGGTTGTCTACAGACAGTTCCTTTGACTTCATGGTTGGTTTGTACTCTGACATGCACTGTCAGCTGTGGGACCTTATATAGACAGGTGTGTGCCTTTCCTAATCATGTCCAATCAACTGAATTTACCACAGGTGGACTCCAATGAAGCTGTAGAAACATCTCAAGGATGATCAGTGGAAACGGGATGCACCTGAGCTCAATTCTGAGTTTCATGGCAAAGGCTGTGAATACTTATGTACATGCGATTTTTTTTTAGTTTTTTGTTTTTAATAAATTTGCAAAAATCTCAAAAAAAACTTTTTCACTTTGTCATTATGGGGTATTGTGTGTAGAATTTTGAGGAAAAAAATGAATTTAATCCATTTTGGAATAAGGCTGTAACATAACAAAATGTGGAAAAAGTGAAGTGCTGTGAATACTTTCCAGATACACTGTATATCAAAGGGACAGCTCAGGTCAAGCGGTTTGGAGACAAAGTAAGACAGGCAAGGCTGAGATGGTTTGGACATGTGCAGAGGAGGGATAGTTGATATATTGGACAAAGGATGTTGAAGATGGAGCTGACAGGTAGGAGAAGAAGAGGAAGACCACAGAGAAGATTAATGGATGTAATGAAAGAGGACATGGAGAGGGTTGGTGCAAGGGATAAGGTGAGATGGAGGCAGATGATCTGTTGTGGCGACCTCTAAAGGGACCAGCTAAAACAACAAGAAGAAGTCAAGACCAGATTACGGCCAGAGTGCAGAAAGACCAAGACCTTAAGGCAGGGCTATTCACTTACAAAATCAGTTGGGCCACAATCTGAAATCAAGACATGTAACTGTGGCGCACATGTTCAGAGATCTGTTGAATGACAGATTTCAGATCAACAAAGCTCAATATGATGAAAAATACACACGTTTTTATTAATTGTCTGGGTTTTAAATGTGCTCTTGGCACATGACAAAGGCACATCAAAAGTGCATAAAGACACAATAACAGTGCTGGGGTTGAGCAGAACTTGAAGTAGTAGAAATATTTTTCCTCTTGAACAACAATTAAATAAATAGAATATCTCAGAGTACAGTGGGGTAAAAAAGTGTTTAGTCAGCCACCAATTGTGCAAGTTCTCCCACTTAAAAGATGAGAGAGGTCTCCAATTTTCATCATAGGTATACCTCAACTATGAGAGACAAAATAAGAAAAAAAAATCCAGAAAATCACATTGAAGGATTTTTAATGAATTAATTGGTAAATTCCTCGGTAAAATAAGTATTTGGTCAATAACAAAAGTTCATCTCAATACTTTGTTATATACCCTTTGTTGGCAATGACAGAGGTCAAACGTTTTCTGTAAGTTTTCACAAGGTTTTCACACACTGTTGCTGGTATTTTTGCCCATTCCTCCATGCAGATCTCCTCTAGAGCAATGATGTTTTGGGGCTGTCGCTGGGCAACACAGACTTTCAACACCCTCCAAAGATTTTCCATGGGGTTGAGATCTGGAGACTGGCTAGGCCACTCCAGGACCTTGAAATGCTTCTTACGAAGCCACTCCTTAGTTGCCCGAGCGGTATGTTTGGAATCATTGTCATGCTGAAAGACCCAGCCATGTTTCATCTTCAATACCCTTGCTGATGGAAGGAGGTTTTCACTCAAAATCTCACGATACATGGCCCCATTCATTCTTTCCTTTACACTGATCAGTCGTCCTGGTCCCTTTGCAAAAAAACAGCCCCAAAGTATGATGTTTCCACTCCCATGCTTCACAGTAGGTATGGTGTTCTTTCTCCTCCAAACACAAGTTGAGTTTTTACCAAAAAGTTCTATTTTGGTTTCATCTGACCATATGACATTCTCCCAATCCTCTTCTGGATCATCCAAATGCTCTCTAGCAAACTTCAGATGGGCCTGGACATGTACTGGCTTAAGCAGGGGGACACGTCTGGCACTGCAGGATTTGAGTCCCTGGCGGCGTAGTGTGTTTCTGATGTAGCCTTTGTTACTTTGGTCCCAGCTCTCTGCAGGTCATTCACTAGCCCCCCCCCCCCCCCATGTGGTTCTGGGATTTTTGCTCACTTTTCTTGTGATAATTTTGGCCCCACGGGGTGAGATCTTGGGTGGAGCCCCAGATCGAGGGAGATTATCAGTGGTCTTGTATGTCTTCCATTTTCTAATAATTGCTCCCACAGTTGATTTCTTCACACCAAGCTGCTTATCTATTGCAGATTCAGTCTTCCCAGCCTGGTGCAGGTCTACAATTTTGTTTCTGGTGTCCTCTGACAGCTCTTTGGTCTTGGCCATAGTGGAGTTTGGAGTCTAACTGTTTGAGGTTGTGGACAGATGTCTTTTATACTGATAACGAGTTCAAACAGGTGCCATTAATACAGGTAACGAGTGGAGGACAGAGGAGCCTCTTAAAGAAGAAGTTACAGGTCTGTGAGAGCCAGAAATCTTACTTGTTTGTAGGTGACCAAATACTTATTTTACTGAGGAATTTACCAATTAATTCATTAAAAATCCTTCAATGTGATTTTCTGGATTTTTTTTTCCTCATTTTGTCTCTCATATTTGAGGTATGCCTATGATGAAAATTGGAGACCTCTCTCATCTTTTAAGTGGGAGAACTTGCACAATTGGTGGCTGACTAAATACTTTTTTGCCCCACTGTACATAAAAACTCAATCTGTACTGTTAGTAGTATTAACATTTATTTCCCTTTTGAAATAAAATATACTACATCCTGATCATAACTGACCTTGGCACATCACAAAGTGCATTTAGCTGAATAAAAAATGAACTGTCAAACACTTCAGTGCACAAACCCCCCAAAAAAAGATTGGTAACATTAGCAAACATTGCACATCCACCATTGTGGTTTGTTTTGTTTTAAATCACCACATATGTGAGTAGGAACCTCTTTTTATAACTACACATTCCATTACACATACATATCAGTCAGCCAAAAATTTGTAGTAGAGTTAAGGATGCAAAAAGCATCCACTTAAAAACTTGAGTAATGACTTCAGTCTTGAAGATTTGAGGTTTATAAAAATTTATAACAATTTATAACAATTTTTTGTTTTCTACTTTTCTCTGTAAATTTACCTAAATTTGAGACCATTTTCCTCAAATTTGTAATTTCCTCTTGTAAAATTGACTTTTCTTGTTCATTTGACACTTTATTATAAATTTGTGGATTTTTCATGGTTAATTTTTGTTTATTTTTTAAATAAAATTACTGTTTTTATAAATAAATTTGAAACAGATTGTGGTAAAATTTTTTATTTTTTTTCTTTATACGATTTACACTTTTGACCATAAGTTTGCAGAGCCACAACAGAACAATAATTTAACTCTGATTTCAAAGAAAAAATATTAATAAAATTATATTTAATGAAATAAATTAACTTAAATGGCCAAAGATGCAGTTATTTCTGTTATAATATTTCTATAGATTTATAGTTTTTTAGAATTCTCCTCACCACCCAGACAGCAGGAAAACCCTCCCTTATTTTGAAATCCAAATGTTGGCACGTTTAGTTTGTCTGAAGGCTGTTGACGGATTAAAGTCACTGACTTCATGAATTTCAGTCATCTTAACTTGCCAGGTACATAATATCCATCCATTCATCCATCTATGGATGGATGGATATTGTGGTAAAATTTTGACTTTTCTATGGATGGATAGATAGATATTGTAATAGCTGAAGTCAATCCTCAGCGATTCAGTCACTCTTGCCTTTCCCTGCATACAGTATGAAGCCTCACCACATGTTTGCTAAGCGACTTTTCATTATTGCCAGGTTAAAACCACCATAAATGCCTCTACTGCTTGCATATCTCTTCTGCTTTTTTTCCCGCCTTTAAAGTACTTTAATAAGCTCATGTTTCTCTCAGACAGCAATGCTAGAAAACCTCTCTGCCTGCAGGCTGCTGACTGGAATGCTCACGTGGGCGGGGCGCTTCTGAATTGAAACCTGCACGGATGATGGTCACGTGCATTGTTCATGTGTGCGCTTGCAGACCCTTGCTTCATTTTTTTCTTAAATTTATATTTTCTTGGGTGGTCTGGGCCACTCGGAGGTTGGTTCTGGGCCGCATGTGGCCCATGGGCCGCTAATTGAATAGGCCTGCCTTCAGGGGTCCAATCCAAGACGACTGTGTATGTAGGTCTTGGTCTTGACCTCTTATAGTCTTCAAACAAAGTTTGAATTATACTATTCCTGAATTCAGTAATATTCCAGGGGGTGGATGGAGAGCTCTGGTGGGCCGGTTGTGGCCTGCGAGCTACCAGTTGACGCTCACTTCCATAGGGTTTAACATGGAGTTGGCCCACCCTTTGCAGCTAACAGATTCAACTCTTCTGTTGTCATTCAAATCCATACAGCCAATCATGTACAGTAGAACGAAATTATGTTTCTCTTATCTACAATGTTAATCACACACATATAAAGAATCTGAGGGGTCGCTGCCATGCAAGGCACCGCCACAAATTTCCCTCCTCCGTTCCATTATTGCTGAGCACTAAGCTAGATGGCAGGAAGTTCCACTTTTTTATATGGTCTTCGGCATGACCCCGCCGGGATTTGAACCCCGGCCTCCCAGATGTGGGGCGGATGCTCTACTAACAGTTCATCCCAGAGGTGTTCTGTTGGGTTGAGGTCAGGACTCTGTGTAGGCTAGTCAAGTTCCTCCACACCAAACTCACTCATCCATGTCTTTATGGACCTTGCTTTGGCCACTGATTTGGTGGGGTGTCCCAATACTTTTGGCAATATAGTGTAGCTCCTGGGATCATGAGGGCACGCAGACCCCTCCACCACAATCCACGGAGGGATGGGGGATTATAATTTTGGGGGAAATAAAGCTGAAGGTAGTTTTGATTCACCTCTAAAAAAATGTTGAGGGTGAATTTGTAGCTTGGGACCCCGCCTAGTGCAAGTGTGGGATTATTATTTCCCCAAATTGTTCAGCTTTAGATGTGACTGTTCCAAAGAGAGCCCAGGCAGGTACTTAGAGCTCTGCTTTCCCTTCCACACCCTAATGAACCATAGGTACGACATATTTTCATGCACAGTTTACTCAGGAAAACCAACATCTGCGCCATATGTGTGGTATGCAAATGAGCAGAAACTTGTCCAAAATAAATCCGTGCCTCGGCATGCGCACATCTAACCGAGCTCCCCCGAAACAGAGTGATGTGTGAGCAAATTATAGATGAACTCCTCATGTTGGCATACACAAGGATATTTCTGAACTTGTATCTAGCCTCCAGCCTTTCATTAAACATTGACAATTCCCCGCCATTATCATAACAGGGAGCGAAAAAGACCTGACTGAATAGAATATGAAATGAGTTCTCGGGGAAGAGGGAAAAAAATGGAGAGGTTAAGAGAAACGAGGAGAGGGAAAGTGCATCGCTATTTGAAGAAGCAATGAAGCAAAGCTGGGGGGACGATGAAACATGAAACAGTGTATTACAGTGACAGAAGAACCTGTGAGAAGAAATGGAAGACGCCGTATGAATTTTAAAAGCAACTTTTAGAAAACAATCAAGCACCCCAGTTTCCCGGCTGAACAGCCCAAGCCAGATTTTTCTGTGCTAGATTATGAATTATGAACAGGAAGTATTCATTTCACTAATCATTTTCTGAGGAGTTTAAAGGTTGGGTGTATTGCAGGTAGGGCTGAGCTAAGGACTATTTTACGGCTCCGGTAATCGCCCAATCAAATCGAAGATTACTTGAGTAATCTGATACTTTTTTTTAAAGAAACTTGCGTTGACCAACATTTGTGGAATTTTCTTTCCTAAAGCGCAGTAGTAATTGTACCAGACCCTCAATAACACAGGTACACATTTATTGCAATGCTTATTGTACAGAACATAACTTAAACGGTACGTTACACCATAAAGTTCCGTTCATTAGCCGTTAGCATCCGCTAGCAAACGCCATTAGCATCTGGATGCTAACGGTGGTGGCTATATGTTTTTGGTCATATAAGCATAATTAGCATAGCTGACTACATTCTATTCATCTTAATTTAAAATCTCAATCATGTACCTTGTCTCGGGTGCGCTGGCTGTGCATGATGTGGCATGCTTTCTGCCAAGACACTGCAACATGCAATGCTGCAGCATGCTAGCTCGCCGCTCGGCTTTACCATGTGCACACTGCACAGTGTTTTCCTTCAATTTGAGCTTGAAATGATTCCAGACTTGAGATATTTTTGTTTTTTTTTTGTTTTTTTTTAAATTTTCTTCATCTTTGCCGGCCCGTCACTATGCTGCTCTGACATGTCGCCGTTAAACAAATCTGTGTTTTGTTTAGGTAGTGTGACCAGAAGAAGGTTGCATTGGAAGAAGGTCATATATACTGGAAGTGCTGCATTAAATGACACATTGACCCATAAATTTTGAATCGAGAATTTTTTGTTATCGAATTATTCGAGTAATCATTGCAGTGCAGTGATTTTAATCATAAGGCAGTCATCAGAGGTAGGTGGAGTAGCTAGAAATTGTGCTCAAGTAAAAATTATGTTACTGGGGGGAGGGTCATGAGAAAATCCTCACAATTATACTAAAATATACTAGAAAAACCACAAACTTGCAAGACAATTTTTAAAAAAATGTATGAGTAAAAATATGAAATTATACATTAAATTAATAAAAATGAATCACTAGTTACATAAATTGCACATTTATCGGAAAAAAAGTTGTATGTATAAAAATTGGGTTTTTTCACTCACAATTTTTATTTTTTTTTCTTGAATTTGTGACTTTCATGTAATAAACATAATCTTTTCTTCCAACTTCACAACCTTTTGTCAACATTTTTTCCCTTGTATTTCTGATGATTTTTAACTGATTCTGGCAAAGCTGAAAGGAGCTAATGCGATGGCACATCATCCGTTCCTCAACCCAAAATGAGCTACTCTGTTACTGATGGTCTGGTTTTCCCGTAAATGCATTATTATTATTATTCTCTTGAAATTTTGTAACATTTTTTTCAAAAGTGTAGAGCTTTTTTTTTCTTCACAAAATTAGTACTTTTTAAAAAAAATACATTTCCTGAGTTTTCTAATACATTTTATTTGGTTGTTATTGTACATAAGTGACTTTCCTTCATAAATTAGCAACTTTTCTCATGAATTTGTGACTTTTGTCTTATAAATTCACTTTTTTCCTTGTATTTTTGCCCTTGTTTGAAGCTAAAGTAACAACCCTTCAAAATATCTGTTCACGTTCCTACTACCTAGGATATTTTACCCACAGTGCCATCTGTTATGTCCATAACCAATGCTCCAGTGATGAGGCTGAAGGTGCAGTATAACGTAGCTTTATTGTAGCAACTCACAGAACACGAAGGCGCTCCCGTCAAGGCAGAGGCGCTGGTCGTAAAGAGACCGTGCCTCTTCCGGGTAGGCCTTTTATACCCTGGGTGGCGGCGGAACTGGAAAGGTGTAGCCGTCACCCACAGCATACAATAATAATAATCATAATTAATATATACCCCCCCCCCCCCGTAGAAAAGTCCAAGACACACAGACCATTAGGCCCACCCAAATTTCAACCTGAATCACACACTAACAGTATATACAATAACACAGACACAGGACAATCCCATAACAAGTAAGTGTGAAGCATATTACCTGCATGGCTCGGGCAATACACACCCATTAACAAATTCTGCACAACCCCCCCCCCCCCCCGATAAAAGTAGCCCACGCTCTCTTTTTTTTTTTTAATGAGCACTCAACCCAGCCACTTTTATACATATACCACGTTAACACAACAATAACGCAGCCCTGGTAGTGCACACATTGACATTTCAAACAATAGCATGTTAATAGGTCAACCCCAAAACACATCGCCCCCTTGCCACCATACAGTCTCGATGGGGAGACCACCCTCCGGAGACCCGTCTGGTGGGTCCCGACCAGAGCTTCTTCTACACTTCACCCCGAGAGATGAATCATGTCGGTACCCCGACATCTCCTTCTCCTCACCGGCACGTCTCAGTTCATTGGGGTGTCTCCACAACTCATCGGACATCTGAAGATAACCATCCTCCCAGACAGCCACCGCCTGCAGCCGTCCCTGGTCCTCTCGTTGTTTCCTCTTGGCATGAACCCCCTTAGCCGAGCCTAAGGGTGGTATTAGTCCTGTTCATCTCCCAGAATACTAGGCCAATCTTCGTCCCATACCGCATTGTCCACCACCCATGGAACCGGTTGGTCCCACAAACCACGGCCCGACCCTTCTCTCTGGTACCGCTGGTGATTGTAAAGCCCAGTCCGTAAAACAGGTCGCAGCCCATCATGTTTGACCCCTTCATAGTCACCACGAACTGGATGTTTGAGACCACAGCCGACTTGTACCTTGCCATCAGTTCCAGCGAACCCACGATGGCTAGTCTGTTACCTCCATAGCCACAATATGGCATTGACAGTCCTCTTACATGGTAATACGGGAACAAATTCCTCACAGTAGGCCAGTTCAACGCGGACACTGCTGCACCCGTGTCCACTAACAATGGCACTTCCACACCGTCCAGCATCACGTCACAGTAACTCCACCCATCTGTGTTCGTGGAGATGGTGTGAATAACAGTAGGAGTCGTGGTGGGGGAATCCATTCTGTGTCGCTGTTCTCCTCACTCAAAACTTTTTACAGGCCCTGGCAAAATGATATAGGAGTCCACACTTACCGCAGCGTTTGCCCCTCGCCGGACACTCTCTCGCCTTGTATCAGTGCTTGGTGGACCCGCAGCCTAAACATTTGGGCGGCCCCGGGCGAACCTAATCTTAATAGCGGTAGCGTAGTCTTCTTTATCTTCTGTGCTGTCATCACTACCCGGGTCCACAGCCTGCGCCGCTGACTGTGAGTCAGACTGCCTCAACGTTGTTTTCTCACCAAGGGCCTTAGATAGTTTATGTGCTGCTTCGTACTGTTGAGCTATCGCCACAGCTGCAATCAACGTCAGTTCACCAGAGTGCGCGAGGAGCCTGGACCGTGCCGCAGAACATAGCGTGTGCTCCGCCAACTGATCGCGGACCATTTCTTCCTCCAAAGCCCCGAATTGGCACTCTCCAGCCAGCTGGCGCAGGTCCACAACATACCGTTGCACCAACTCTCCCGGCCGCTGTCGGAACTGGTTCCGCCGGACAATGACATTCTCAGGAGCACGAAAGTAGCGCGCCATTAGCCATTATCACTCTCTCCCAATGTGCTGAGAATACGTTGCCCTTCCATACTGAGGTTATGGACCAGTATCGCTTGTGCACGTAGTTTCTCCAATTCGCTGAGGTTCAATGCCACCAAATAATTTTGGAACGCTGCAAATCACCTCGCCCAGGGAACTGGCGGTTTGCCTGAGAGCTCCAAAAATGGCCGAATACTAGAAACTCCTCTCTGCATAACTTCATCCTCGTCACTAAATGTTATGTCCATAACCAATGTTCTAATGATGAGGCCGAAGGTGCAGTATAATGTAGCTTTATTGTAGTAACTCACAGAACACGAAGGCACTCCCGTCAAGGCAGATGTGCTGGTCGTAAAGAGACCGTGCCTCATCCGGGTAGGCCTTTTATACCCTGGGTGGCAGCGGATCTGGAAAGGTGTAGCCGTCACCCACAACATACAACAATAATAATCATAATTAACGGTGGCGGAGTGGTTAGCACTGCGGCAGCACAGCAACTCACCCTTGGCCGGGGGATCCTGGTTTCAATCCCAGCCCCCGACCAACAGTAATCTGTGTGGAGTTTGCATGTTGTCCCTGTGTCTGCATGGGTTTACTCTGGGATTTCTCCGGTTTCCTCCCACATGCTAAAAACATGCAAGTTAGGTTAACTGGCAACAAACTGGGGATTCTAAATTGTCCTTAGGTATCACTGTGAGAGTGAATGGTTGTCTGTCTCTCTGTGTTGGTGCTGTGATGGACTGGCGATCTGTCCAGGGTGTACCCTGCCTCTCACCCAAAGATGCTGGGATAGGCTCCAGCCCCCCCGCGACCTGAAAAGGATTAAGCGGAAGAAGATGGATGGATGGATGGATGGATGGAATATATAACACCATCAGCTTTACAGAGTTTTCCATCAAGTTTCAGCTTGGTGTTTTTGTTTATGTGGCCCATGGCTTTACTGCTTTGCAGCATTGTTATAGCTCTCATAGACTTATTTTTTTTAAGCTGCAATGCACATCTGTTTTCAATTTAAAAGCCAATAAAAACCTACCTGTTCAGCAACAGATGGCAGACAGACACAGTTAGTCGGTAAACATAGTGAAGCTTTAAGCAGCTTATGAGCCATAGATTTCCTTTTGCAGTCATGGATAGCAAAAACACAGCTAAAGTAGTGGGAACGCCGCCAGATTATTAAGTTGGAAAACAAATAAGAATCTGTGAAAAATACCTTTAAAGACGGTGAAGATACACCAGCAAAAACATCAGAAAGCCTATAGCTATGGTAAACTTATGATTACTCTCTTGGAAAAAGACACAATATTTTAGAACCGCTAATATAGCAACTGAGGAATTTGCAACCTGTGGCTTCAGAGCTATATGTGGCTCATCTGCCTTTCATAGTCATTATCTAACTTTGACAAAAAAAAAAAAAAACATAAAAAAGTTGCAAATATACCAGTAAAAAGCTACTAATTAAAAGTTGCTAATTTATGACAAAAAGCTTCAAATTTCAAGATGCACTCTGGAGGCTCTAAAACCACCTCAAAACAAATATGTACAGTGGTGTGAAAAAGTGTTTGCCCCCTTCCTCATTTCTCACACTTAAATGTTTCAGGTTATCAAACAAATTTAAATATTCGACAAAGATAACACAAGTAAACACAAAATGCAGTTTTTAAATGAAGGTGTTTATTATTAAGGAGAAAAAAAAATCCAAACCTACATGGCCCTGTGTGAAAAACTGATTGCCTCCTAAACCGAAGAACTGGTTGGGCCACCCTTAGCAGCAAAAACTGCAATCAAGCGTTTGCAATAACTGGCAATGAGTCTTTTACAGCGCTGTGGAGGAATTCTGGCCCACTCATCTTTGCAGAATTGTTGTAATTCAGCCACATTGGAGGGTTTTCGAGCATGAACCGCCTTTTTAAGGCCACGCCACAGCATCTCAATCGGATTCAGGTCAGGACTTTGACTAGGCCACTCCAAAGTCTTCATTTTGTTTTTCTTAAGCCATTCACTTGCTGGTGTGTTTTGGATCATTGTCCTGCTGCAGAACCCAAGTGCACTTCAGCTTGAGGTCACAAACAGATGGCCGGACATTCTCCTTCAGGATTTTTTGGTAGACAGCAGAATTCACGGTTCCATTTACCACAGTAAGTCTTCCGGGTCCTGAAACAGCAAAACGGCTCCATACCATCACACTACCACCACCATATTTTACTGTTGGTATGATGTTCCTTTTCTGAAATGCTGTGTTACTTTTATGCCGGATGTAATGGGACACACACCTTCCAAAAAGCTCAACTTTTGTCTCATCAGTCCACAGAGTATTTTCCCAAAAGTCTTGGGAATCATCAAGGTGTTTTCTGGCAAAACTGAGACGAGCTTTATGGTCTTTTTGCTCAGCAGTGGTTTTCATCTTGGAACTCTGCCATGCAGGCCATTTTTGCCCAGTCTCTTTCTAATGGTGGAGTCATGAACACTGACCTTAACTGAGGCAAGTGAGGCCTACAGTTCTTTGGATATTGTTGTGGGGTCTTTTGTGACCTCTTGAAAAAGTAATTTTGGTCGGCCGGCCACTCCTGAGAAAGTTCACCACTGTTCCATATTTTCTTCATTTATGGATAATGGCTCTCACTGTGGTTCGCTGGAGTCCAAAACCTTAGAAATGGCTTTATAACCTTTTCCAGACTGATGGATCTCAATTACTTTGTTTCTTACTTGTTCCTGAATTTCTTAGGATCGCAGCACGATGTCTCGCTTTTGAGGATCTTTTGGTCTACTTCACTTTGTCAGGCAGGTCTTATTTAAGTGATTTCTTGATTGAGAACAGGTGTGGAAGTAATCAGGCCTGGGTGTGGCTAGGGAAATTGAACTCAGCTTTCCAAAGATGTGATAAACCACAGTTAATTTATGTTTTAATGGGGGGGGGGGGGCAATCACTTTTTTCACACAGTCCCATGTAGGTTTGGATTTTTTTTTACCCTTAATAATAAACACCTTCATTTAAAAACTGCATTTTGTGTTTACTTGTGTTATCTTTGTCTAATATTTAAATTTGTTTGATGATCTGAAACAATTTAAGTGTGACAAACATACAAAAAAATGAGAAATCAGGAAGGGGGCAAACACTTTTTCACACCACTGTATTGCCCAAAATAGTATATTGTGTCTTTTTACCCACAAAAAACCTTTCATTGCCTTAGGATTGCTTGGGAAGAGTGTTTAAATCTTTCAACTACTTAAGTATACGCGGATCTACGAATATTCTAATTAGGGGCCTGCAGGGCTTGCACGTGATTGATCACCGCGACTCCTGGTCGGTGGGCTGCTAGTCTGTTCATGACGCTTCCGAACATTAAAGTTTTACCTATACTTTCAAAAGTAAAAAGCGAAACATTTTTCTGAAAATGGTCTCGCCGAGCACGGCGTGTCATCCGCTGGCGACTGCAGCAAGCCAGTGCCAGTTCTGCTTACCAAAAGTGGCCCACTGGGTGGCTCACATTCCGCAGCTCGGCACCCCATCTGCCAGCAAAGTGAGCTGAGAGAAGCGGTCTCGCTGAGCAACATTCAAGCCGGGTCTCCCTAGTCCCTCCTCCTCCACTGCTTCACTAATTGCGATGCAAAACAGATGCTTTCAGCCCCCTCAATTCTGCTGCTCCTCGGCTCCTCCCTCTTCCCCTGAGGTAGCCAAGTATCCATCTGATTGGTTAACGTTATAATCAGCCAGGCTAAGCAGGAATAGTTAAGTAGCTAGAAATGGTCTGTCCAAACTCGCCCGTTTAATTTCAGAGAAAAACTCATAATTTGTTGTTTGGAAAAATGCATATTTACCAAAAAAGTCATATTTATAGTTAAAATAAAAACAAATGCCAGGCTATAAAAAAGAAGTCACTAATCTATGACAGGAAAAAGTATAAAATGTGTTTGAAAAAATGTGCACATTTAAAGTATATTTAAAGAAAAACAAAACTGCCAATTCGTGAGAGGGAAAAAGTCCCAAATGCAAGAGAATAAAATCACAAGCTAAGGTAAAAAAAAATAAATGTTAATTTACAAAAATGCCAGCCTATGTGAAGTCACCAATTGATGAGAAAAAAAAAATGCTAATTTACAGAAACAAAAAACATCATAAAAACTCACCAGCCTGTGTAGAAAAAAGTGATTAATTTATGAGAGTAAAATGTCACAAAAAAAAAATAAATGAAAATTTACCAAAAGGAGCATATTTTTTAAAAACAAAACAAACCACTCACCAGCTCAGGGCTTCCTCTGGTAACATTTCTGATTGGCGGCTCGCCACCCCTGAAAAATTTCCACCACTCTTATGAGGAAATATAAATTTAAGAAAAATATATGAAGCAATGACGGTCCGCAAGCACACACATGAACAACGCGCATGACTGTCATCCGCGCGGAGTTCAGAAGCGCCCCGCCCATGTGAGGGTTCCCAGTCGTCAGGCAGAGTGTCTCGTTGGCATGACTGTCCGAGACAAACATGAGTTTATTGAAGTACTTTAAACGCGGAAAAAAAAAAAAAATCAGAAGAGGTATGTAAGCACTGGAGGCAATTATCGTGGTTTTAACCCACTGGTAGCGGGAAGAATAATGGAAGAGTCACTTTACTAACAGATGTAGTTAGAATTCATATGCACTCGGCTTCATATGAAGGGAAAGGCAAGGGGGACTGATGAATTGCTGAGGATATATTTCACCAGCCACTACAATATTAAGTTATGTTCGCTATTATGTACCTGGCAAGTTAAGATGACCGAAATTCACAAAGTCAGTGACTTTAATCCATCAACAGCCTTCAGACAAACTAAACATGCCAACATTCAGATTTCAAAATAAGGGAGGTTTTTCTTGCTGTCTGGGTGGTGAGGAGATTTCTAAAAAAAAAACTATAAATATATAGAAATATTATAACAGAAATAACTGCATCTTTGGTCATTTAAGTTAATTTATTTCATTAAATACAATTTTATTCATGTTTTTTTCTTTGAAATCAGAATTAAATTGTTGTTCTGTTCTGGCTCTGCAAAATTATGGTCAAAAATGTAAACTGTTATAAGGAAAAGGTTTTAAAAATTACCACAGTGTTTCAAATTTATTAAAAAAACAGTAATTTTATTTTAAAAAATAGACAAAAATTAGCCATAAAATAATCCACAAATTTATAATAAAGTCTCAAATGTACAAGAAAAGTCAATTTTACAAAAGGAAATTACAAATTTGAGGAAAATGGTTTCAAATTTAGATAAATTTACAGAGTAAAGTAGAAAACTATAAGAAAATTATTATAAATTTTGGAGAAAAACCTCAAACCTTCAAGACTGAAATCATTACTCAAGTTTTTAAGTAGGTGCTCTTTGTACCCTTAACAACTAGAAATTTTTGGTTGTCTACTTTTAATTATTAATTTCAAAGCACTGCTTTTACATGAGTAGAATTTCTGGCTACTACAGGTGCATCTCAGTAAATTAGAATGTCATCAAAAAGTTAATTCAATTCAGTAATTCAATTCAGAAAATGAAACTCCTATAATATATAGATTCATTACACACAGAGTGATGTAGTTCAAGTGTTTACTCTAGATTTTAGATCAAGACCATTCAATACCAGGATTTGTTTATTTATCAGAAATATTCCCCCTAAATATAACAATAAAGTAATTTGCAGGTTTAATTTTATGTCACTGCTAACAGTCACAATGTTGCCATGGTGATGGAAAGGCTGACAGACGAGGTCAGGATGGAGTCTTTATGGACCATGATGTTTGCAGCATGATGTTTGCAGATGACAGTGTGATCTGTTGTGAGAGTAAGGAGCAGGTGGAAGAGAACCTGGAGAGGTGGAGGTATGCTCTGGCGAGAAGAGGAATGAAAGTCAGTAGAAGCATGACAGAATACATGAGTGTGAATGAAAGCGAGGCAGGTGTAACAGTGAAGATGCAAGGAGTAGACACAGTGATGGTAGATGAGTTTAAATAGTGGGGGTCAACCATCCAAAGCAATGGACAGTGCACAAGAGAGGTGAAGAAGAGAGTGCAGACAGGGTGGAGTGGGTAGACATGAGTGTCAAGGGTGATTTTGACATAAGGATAGTAGCTAGAGTGAAAGGGAAGATTTCCAAGACAGTAGTGAGACCTGCTATGATGTATGGTTTGGAGATGGTGGCTCTGACAAAAATACAGGAGGCAGAGCTGCAGGTGGCAGAGTTGAAGATGCTAAGATTCTCACTGGGAGTGACTAGGAGGGACAGAATTAGAACTGAGTATATCAGAGAGACAGCTGAGGTTGAGCGGATAGTTCACAGACTTAGTGAAGGAGAACAGAGGGGATGGTGTTGCAGAAGAGGATGCACGGACTGGGTGAGATGGAGGCAGATGATCCGCTGTGGCAACCCCTAAAGGGAGCAACCAAAAGTAGAAGAGTGGTTGCAACCCCACCCCCTTTACATGAGTGGGAGAAGATGAGAGGAAACAAAGATGAGGGAAGAGTTGCAGCCAAACTTGAGAACACGTGGACATTTCATGTTTGTGTCAATTATAGACAGTTGAGGATGTCTGAGTCAAATTTTGACTGAAATTTTCAAAATTTCAGTTTGCATATCAGCCCCATTTAGGAGTTGAAGACGCTGTCGTCTACCTGCTGCAACAAGCCCATCGGCACCTGGATGGCGGAGGAGACACTGTGAGAATCACATTCTTTGATTTCTCTAGTACCTTTAACACCATCCAGCCACTGCTGCTGGGTGAGAATCTGTGGGTGATGGGGGTCCACAGCTCTGTGATCTCCTGGATTACTGACTACCTGACAGGCAGGCCACAGTTTGTCCGACTGGGCAGGGTCTTGTCTGACATGGTGGTTAGTGATACGGGAGCTCCACAGGGGACTGTGCTCTCTCCTTTTCTCTTCACCTTATACACCACTGACTTTCAGTACAACACCGAGTCATGCCACCTGCAGAAATTCTCTGATGACTCAGCTGTTGTTGGGTGTATGAGAGGGGGAGAGGAAGGGGAGTACAGGGCACTGGTAGACAGATTTGTGCAGTGGATAGAGCAGAATCACCTGAGGCTGAACGTCAGCAAGACCAGAGAGAATGGTGATTGACTTCAGGAAGAAGAGGACGCCTTCTCAGCCATTGCAGATTAGGGGGGAGGATGTGGGGGTGGTTGAAGACTACAAATACCTGGGTGTCATGATCAGCAATGGGCTGGACTGGAGATCCAACACCAATGCTGTGCACAAGAAGAGGATGAGCAGACTCTATTTCCTGAGGAAGCTGAGATCCTTCAACGTGTGCAGCAGGATCCTGGAGCTTTTCTACCAGACCATTCTTGCCAGCACCATCTTCTTTGCTGCTGTCTGTTGGGGTAGCAATATCAGAGCCAGCGACACCAACAGACTTGACAAGATTATCAAGAGGGCTGGCTCTGTAATTGGTCTCAGGCCGCAGACCTTTGAGACTGTGGTGGAGAGGACATGAAATAAACTGCAATCCATCATGGACAATCCGGATCACCCCCTCCACCACACACAGACAGTGGAGCACTTTCTCCAGCACACTGCTATAGCTTTGCTGCTGAAGGGTTAAGTACAGGAAATCTTTCCTGCCACATGCCATTTCACTGTACAATAACTCACTCTGATGTAGTATTCTGGTCATAACTATGCTGCCATACTGCTTGCAGTCTAATTGGTATCTCATATCTCACTCTGCACCTGATAGTCCTGCATTGTACAGCGGGTATGATTCATGTATCTCTATGGGTCACCATCTATTCATCTATGATGTAGATAAGCTTTTTTAGTAGTTTTACTTTCCATGAGTAATCCCTTTGTCTATGATGCTGTGTGTGTTTCTGTTGTTTGGTTGTCTACTGTCATGCTGCTGTTACACTGTAATTTCCCAGTTTAGGATCAATAACATACATCTATCTATCTATAAATAAAGGGGGTATTAACTCATAGATGGAGCTAATATATATAATACGTACAGCTCAGAAAATTAGAATATCATGAAAAAGTTCAATATTTTTTGTCACTCATTTCAGAAAGTGAGACCCATATAGTACTGTATATAGATTCATTACACAGAGACTGATGTATTTCAAATGTTTATTTCTTTTAATTTTGATGATTATGGCTTACAACCCATGAAAACCCCAAATTCAGTTTCTCAAAAAATTAGAATATTACATAAAATTAATTTAAAAAATATTTTTTTTAATGGAAATGTACTCCATATACATTTATATGGCAAATACTCCATAAATTCTCTATGGAGTTGAAGTCAGGCTAGTTTTCTGGTCAATCAAGCACAGTGATATCATGGTCATTTAACCAGGTTTTGGTACTTTTGGCAGTGTGGACTGGCAAGAAGTCCTCCTGGAAAATGAAACCAGCATCTCCATAAAGCTTGTCAGCAGAGGGAAGCATGAAGTGCTCTTAAATTTCCTGGTAGACGGCTGCGCTGACTTTGGTCTTGAAAAAACACAGTGGACAAACACCAGCAGATGACCTCTGTTCAGATAAAAGTAAATTTTGCATTTGATTTGGAAATCAAGGTCCCAGAATTTGGAGAAAGAGTGGAGAGGCACAGAATCTAAGTTGCTTGAGGTTTAGTGTGACGTTTCCACAGTCAGTGATGATTTGAGGAACCATATCATCTGCTGGTGTTGGTCTACTTTATCAAGACCAAAGTTCGCGCAGTTGTCTACCAGGAAATTTCTATGTATGCATGAGAAAATGTAATTTACCTCTCATTGACATCAGCTGGTCATGGGAGGGGCCCGCTGATTTCCAGCAGCTGTGGGTGGCATTAAAAGAAAGGCGGAAGTCGACGCGACATTTTCATTCACTGACAGACCGACAGGCCCGCTGTCACCAGGAGCGGCTGTCGCATGGAGACCTGAAATAAAGGCCTTTTTGTGAGACTGCAGGAGCAGCCAGGAGGAGCGTCATACCGCTGGGAATCTACGTGAGACCGGCGGCTGGCGGCGCATTCCTTGCCGTGAAACAGCAGGTTGGTTGGGCCGGGAGGAGGACGCTGGACCGGGGATTTCGCTGTTTAACCTGCGTGAAGGGCAGCGGACCTAAAGCCGGTGAGACCGTTCCCGCTTGTCTCTCACTCATCATTTTTTTCTCATCTTCATTTTGACTGAGCTCAGGGGTTTTGGCGATTATACAGTGACGTCCTGTTTGATTTTGGATGACTTTATTGGGACACTTTATTTTTCTCCTTTTTTTTATTTTTTAGCCGGCGAAGATTGAGAACACTTATGGACAGGTGTACACTAAATTAAATAGTGGATTGTGTAAATATAAATTGTGTAAATACATTGGGGTGTGTGGTAAAGAAAGGATAAATAGGACTGTTGTATATTCATTATTTTCTGTGCACTTGGAATTATAATAATAACCCACAAATAACCATATGTGCCTTGTCAGAGTGAAATCATTGCATCCTTTGTTGTTTTAGTAATAAATATATCATAGAAGAGTGTTACAGTCTTCCTCTTTTCCTCCTGCCTGGCAGCTCCATCTTCAGCATCCTTTGTCCAATATTTCCACTATCCCTCCTCTGCACATGTCCAAACCATCTCAGCGTTGCCTGTCTTACTTTGTCTCCAAACCGCTCAACCTGAGCTGTCCATTTCTAGTCTTGTCCCTCCTAGTCACTCCCAATGAAAATCTTAGCATCTTCAACTCTGCCACCTCCTGTCTTTTTGTTAGCGCCACCATCTCCAAACCATACTTCATAGCAGGTCTCACTTCCGTCTTGTAAATCTTCCTTTTCACTCTTGCTGCTACCTTTCAGTCACAAATCACCCCTGACACTCGTCTCCACCCACTCCACCCTGCTTGCACTCTCTTCTTCACCTCTCTTGCATTCTTCATTGCTTTGGATGGTTGACACCAGGTATTTAAACTCATCTACTTCCACTACCTCTACTCCTTCCATCTTCACCGTTGCACCTGCCTCCCTCTCATTCACACACATGCATCCTGTCTTGCTTCTACTGACTTTCATTCCTCTTCTCTCCAGAGCATACCTCCACCTCTCCAGGTTCTTTTCCACCTGCTCCCTATTCTCACTACAGATCACAATGTCGTCTGCAAACATCATGGTCCGTGGAGATGCCTGCCTGACCTCATCTGTCAGCCTGTCCATCACTATGGCAAGCAAGAAGGGGCTCATAGCCTATCCCTGAGGTGATCCAGCCCCCACCTTGAATCCAGCCGTCACTCCTACAGCACACCTCACGACTGTCTTGCTGTCCTCATACATGTCCTGCACCACCCTCCCATACTTCTCTACCACTCCTAATTTCCTCATACAGTACCACACTTCCTCTCTTGGCACCCTATCATATGCTTTCACTCAAGCAAGCACAAACCATAAAGCCTCTGCTCCACATCTCTTTGCGCATGGCCTCTTCTATCTATTTGAAGAGCTTAGACTCGATATGGTCAGATTCCAAGATATTTGGCTCCGTATTTATTCTTCAAAGAAAGAAAATAAGCGGCAGAAATCTTAAAGCCTGATGATCAAAAACAACTCGGTTACCAGTCAATACTACATCAGCTGAATCCTGAGGTTAAGTCCCCGGAGTCAGTCGACATCCAGACATAATCTTCTCACCACAGAGCCGGGATTTGCTTTTCCTGATATTTTAAATCTCCACACTGTCAATATCTGACAGGAAATTGATCCGAACATCCGAAAAGATTTACTTGTTACAGTGCACCTTGTACAAAAAAAAAAGAGAAACAGAGCAAGGCAGAGAGAAGTAGAAGCTGATATGGGGACCGCTCAAAAAATAATACCGTCTAACTGAATGTGATAGGTTTTTGTCTCTCTAAAGCAAGATTTGTCAGATTCTCGACTTTGACCTTTCGCTAACAACCTCGTCAGAGCTCTCAGACCCATGTAACTCTTGCCCCCCTCCGTGGATGAGGCCAATAATGGAGAAGTGGTGCGTGTGAGATGTGCAAAGGGCAGGGAGGGCAGGCGACTGTCCTGCAGTAATCCGTCTTTTACTTCAGGGACGAACCGCTGAGCAACAGGCGTCTCACAGGGGAGAGGGAGAAAACAGCGCCAGAGGCATTGATCTCATTCATATGGAACTACACGGACTGGAGTGCTCAGCCAGCTGGAGCACGAGATTTTCACAGCAAGAAAACAAGAAAATAGATATGAAGAGCAATATAGGTTTTATATACAGTGTTTGTTCTCTTCCTGCTGACAGCACTGCAGTGAAAGCGAGGTAGTCGGCAGGGCCGTCTCTAGCTTTTTAGGAGCCATATGCAAGATTGTAGCTGGGGGTTTTTATAATGGGGAAACGTTTATACCATTAAAAAAATGAAAAGAAAAATGTCTCCCCTCCCCCCAAAAACTTAAAAAAGTAAATGTGTCTTTTTTTTAACTTGTTTGTACCCGTAGGTAGATTCATTTTGCAGTCTGGTGACAAGCCACCAGCTGCCGGTCGCTGCGTGCGCAAGCGCCCCTTATCCTTAACCTGCATGTTTTTGGCATGTGGGAGGAAACCGGAGAATTCCCGGAGTAAACCCACGCAACACGGGGAGAACATGCAAACTCCACACAGATCACTGTTGGTCGGGGGCAGGGATCGAACCCACGATCTCACGATCCCCGCGATCCCCTGGCCGAGGGTAAACTGTGCTGCCACAGTGCTAACCACTGCACCACCGTGCAGCCCAATTGTCTCAATGAACAGAAAAAACTACATAGCTTGCATAATTACATTGAATAAAAATGTAACCAGCATCCATATGAATGCTAGAAATTTACAAGAAAAAGTTGCAAATTTACAAGAAAAAAAATTTGTAAATTTATGAGAAAAAAAAGTTAAAAATGTATGGGGAAAAACTGCAAATTTTCAAGAAAGCTGTCACAAATTTAAAATGAAAAAGTTGAAAATTTTGGAGAAAAAAGATGTGAATTTTCCAGAAACAGGTTACAGATTTACAATAAAAAAAAGTCAAGTTTGAGAGAAAAAAAAAGAAAAAAATCCTTAATTTGAGGGAAAAAAATGTAGAAATTTGTAAGAAATAAGGTGAAAATTTATGAGAAAAAAAGTTGCAAATTTACGATGAAAAAAAGATGCAAATTTAAATTAAAGATGTCACAAATTTAAGAGGATAAAATTTTAAATTTAGATGGAAAGTCACAGATTTGGGAGGAAAAAAGAAAATATCCTCAAGTTATGAGGAAAAAAAGGTAGAAATTTATAAGAAATAAGGTGAAAATTTATGAGAAAAAAGTTGCAAATTTATGAGGGAAAAAGATGCAAATTTACAAGAAAGATGTCACAAATTTAAGAAGAAATTTTCAATTTTAGGAGGAAAATATTTGCAAGCTTACAGGAAAATAAGTTACAGATTTACAAGGAAAAAAGTCACAAGTTTAAGAGAAAAAGTTTTGAAATTTACAAGAACAAATTTGCTAATTTATGAGAAAAAAGTTGCAAATTAATGAGAAAAAGGGCAGAAATTTGCAAGGAAAAGGTGAAAATTTATGAGAAAAAATAGCAAATTTACAAGAAAAAATTCACAAATTTTTGAGAAAGTAGTAGCTTAAAATTACAGGAAAAAAGTCAGAAATGTGCAAGAAATAAGGTGAAGGTTTATGAAAAAAAAATGTACATATTTACCGATAAAAAAAAGTTGCAAATTTCCAAGAAAAAAAATTACAAATTTATGAGAAAAAGTTAAAAATTGATGAAAAAATTGCAAATTTACAAGAAAGATGTCACAAATGTATGAAGAAAAAGTGTTTAGGAGAAAAAAAGATGTGGTTTTCCCAGAAAAAAGTTACAGATATACAAGTTAAAAAAAAAAAATCTATAATTTATGAGGAAAAAAGTTGCGAATTTCTGAGGGAAAAATTTGCAAGAAAAAGATCAATATTTACGACAAAAATTGAAAATTTACAATGAAAAAAGTTGCAAATGTACAAGGAAGATCTCACAAATTTAAAATAAAAAAGTTGCAAATTTACCAGAACAAAACTTAGACTTACAAGAAAAATGTTAAAAATTTGTGAGAAAAAAATTTCAATTTTGCAAGAAAAAAAGTTAAAGATTTACAAGAAAAAAGTTGCAAATTTAAAAGAAACATGTATATATTTGTTGCGATTGTTTACCATTGTGACTCCAAGTGTATTTTATTATTTGACAGAAAAAAGTGGCAATTTTATAAAAAAAAAAGTTCACTTATTAAAAAGTCACAAATTTATACAGAAAATTTATAGGAGAAAAAGTTTGAAAGTTATGATTAGGAAAATATGCATTTATAAGAGAAAGTAGTACATTTATTATTTAAAAAAGGATGATTTAAATATCTCAAATTTATCAAGAGAACCTCACAAATTTTTCAGTGTAAAGTCTTAAATGTTCAAGAAAAAACTCACAAACCTGCAAGAAAAAAAATATAAGGAAAAGGTTGCAGATTTATAAGAAAAACGAACATTTATTATATAAGTAACAAATTGATGATGGAAAAAAATCCTATTTAAGTCATGCATTTGCAAGAATAAAACCTCAAATTTATGATCAAAATCTCACAAATTTATGAGAATAAAGTGTCAATTTCAAATTTATTCACTGGAAATGTGAAATGGTAAAACTGTTCCACGTACTTGCAAATGTGTATCCAATCGCTCACAAGTTTGTTTGTATTAGGGAAGGAGAGTTATGAGGCGGGGTGTGAAACAGAAGGAGAGGGAGCGAGACACACACCAAGAAAAGAGGGAAAGCGAGAACCCTTGTTCACCCACTTTGGCAACAATCGCGGGGCCAAACTGGTGCCAACAGTGAGAGCCAGATGGTGCCCATCACTGCTGTGCCATGCCTTTGAAATGGGGAGGAGAGGAGCAGATCAAGAGTGGCATGTGGAAACAGGCAAACACTGTAATGTGTGAGATGTGTCATATAAATACCAATCACGCTAGAATCACACCCACAGCTAAATTAGCTCCCCCACTCTCCGCCTGTCTCCCTGCGTTGGCATGGTGGCTGTCATTATCAGACATGATCAATAGATGAGATATTAGAGGGTGAACAATAACCCAAGATATATTTCTTCCATTAGTCTAATAGTATTCAGGGGCACCGCTTTGTAATGGGATGCATAAATGGTAACTGTCTCCTTTATTATAGGATATAAACCTAATTACTGATGCTTTATAGGGCAGCAACAAGCCTCGGTTTGTGTTATAACCGATAACTGTTTCGCTCTGTCTGCAGCCTTGGAGATACATGTGGATATGTCGCCCATAAACAGTGGCTTCATATAGCTTTGACCAGCTAGAGTAGAGGTGTCAAATTAAGGTCACATTCACTAAAACATTGGGTGTTTGTGTGTTTTAATCTTCTAAAATGCTTTCTTTGGTCATATGATTCCAGTAAAGATGTTAAAATATCTTCAGTTAGAAATATTTATATGTTAACATTTGGGCAGAATGGGTAGAAGCCAGTATACATAATCTGGTCTTCAGTTCAAAGCCATCACCTTGCTATTGATTGTGATGATTCAGTACCCACCCAGAGTTTCTGAGCTCAAGGGGTTAGCCTCAGAGCTAACAGTGCTGCCATGGTGCTAGCTTAGCAGGCATGGTTTATATTGGCATTTTATTGAAATTCCAGTGGCCCTAATAGACATCCTTGTTCCCACTTGGTTCACTAATCAGCAGTCGATAATAGATCTTGCATCATTCTGACTTATTCTGTTACATTTTCGCCATGATAGTTGGTAAATCAGACAATTACCTTGGCTAGGTGGTCAGAGTCAGTCTATCTAACTGCATTTGAGCTCTCCTTTGTGGGGAGAGGCTGAGAGGCCAGGTCACCTAGTGTTAGCTTAACTCTTCGATTGCGGCTGCTATTTTCTACAAATTCTATCCACCCCACTATTCATCCATGTTCATCTACAGCAGTGGTCACCAAATAAAACTGCAAGAGGTCCAATAAATCAATCCTCATCCCCAGCTGAAGTCCAAATTAGGTGTGGGAATCTTTAGGCATCTCATAATTCGATTATGATTCAGAGGCTCCGATTTGATTCTAAAATGATTCTCGATGCATGTTCATGCATTTTTTTTTTGTTCATTCAGTTTTCCCTCCTACTGTGCGACAGCTTGGTACTTTTAAAGAAAATGACCTATAAATTTACTTCCAATATCTTTTAACAAGAGAAATGTGTCATGTCATATGGACAAATTTATCTCAAAATGTGGTTTTAAGAAAAGTCCTCCTTTCATGGACATTCTTTTAGAAGACCACAGCTGTCTCCAGGCAGGCCAATATCATTTAACTTGCTTTCACACAATATTTCATTAAGCTCATGTTTCAGGTGCTTTTAGTTCTGTATTAATTTTTTAATAAAAGAAATCAAATGAATTATTTGCTCAATTTAAAAAAAACCCAATGTAATATAAAATTTAATAATACAGGAGAACACTTAAGGTGTTTGCTGACTCCACATAAATAGCTATAAAATTCTACAATCTACAACTAAAATTATAAAAATGCAAAGTTTTACGGGAGACACAAACTACATAGCATTTCATTTTAAAAAAAGATTAATATTTAACAAATACAATTTCACAAAAAGTCCACCTCTATACCATAATTTCTGGGTTAAAAATAGTTTTCAACTGTAAGCCTAAAAAAAAGACAAAAGAAAATAAGATAAGCCTTTATTAGTCCCACAATGGGGAAATTCCAAAATAATAATTCCATATTACAGAATTTCTTTGACAGTTTTTTAAAAATTTTATTTCAAAAGTAAATTCTCTTCTAGCATGGATGGAGCTATAAGTCCATGATTACAGGGAGAGGGGAGGTGGAACTTTTCATGTTCAGTAACACACAGAGTTTTTACGGAGTTTTTACGTGATATCAGAGGCTACAAAAAGGACAGGCTCAACAGGATCGTGGTCCTGGGGGAAGCGACGTCACCCCTGCATTCCTGCATGGAATACTCTCGGCAGAATCAGAGGCAGGATCACCACAGTAGATACATTAAATTTCACAATAGCACTTCATTTCATGGATACAGACCTGGAATGAAGCATCTCTGTTCAGGTGGATATTCTGGCTCGTGTGTGTGGCGCCTGCAGCGAACTGATTTTGCTGTGGGTCCGACAGTCTGACCCACAGAGTCTCCGCAAGGAGCGAGTGTCGGTGGGACAGCAAAGAGTGGAGAGCGCCCGAGGGCTCACACCATAAACTGTTCAGGTGGCCACCAATACGACATTTTATTTCCACATTTTTCTTTCGCCAGAACAAAACAAAACCGTCTCCCTTTTCCCCAAATTGTATCAAAAGGCTTTGGACCAAAATCTGCCAGTGGATGACCCCTGATCTACAGTATCAACACTTGACCATGTATGTTGTTCTTGCTGATGACAAGGTAGTGTGGGTAATAAAAGGTTGACCTCGGGACTAATAATAATATTAATAATAATAATGCATCTGATTTATATAGCACTTTTCATGGGCACTCAAAGATGCTTTACAATGGATACATTATTCATTCACTCCACAGACAGACACTGGTAGTGGTAAGCTACTGCTGTAGCCACAGCTGCCCTGGGCCAGACTGACGGAAACATGGCTGCCAGTCCATGACAGCGGCCTTTTGGACAACTACCAAACATTTATACACATTCATACCCAGTGTCATGGACACTGCAGGCAAGGTGTACTACCTATGGCTATACTTTTGGGGTCAAAAGGTTAAAGGTCAAGGTCACAGGGTACTAAAATGACAAATGTATGTGTTCTAACTCAACAGGAAATGAGGCTATGGCCACCAAGGTTGATAATAGATTGGCAATGGGATTAGCACCTATGGCTATACTTTTGGGGTCAAAAGTTCAAAGGTCAAGGTCAGAATGTCAAATAAACTGTATCTCAACAACAAAGACAGCCAGGGCTATCAAATGTGATACTTAGATTTGCCTTGGGATCCTGACCTAGAGCTATGAGTTTGGGGTCAAAAGGTCAAAATTTGCATTCAACATGCCCTATTACTTTAGAACGAGTAAAGCTAGGGTCACCAAACTTTGTACACAGATTCACCCTGACATCTTGACCTCTGACTCTGGGCTTGGGGTCAAAGGTCAAGGGCTTCATTCCCTATGCCTATTACTGTAGAACGAGTAACGCTACGGTCACCAAACTTGCTACACAACAGGTTCACCATGGGATCCTGAACTGTGACTATGGTTTTGGATCATAAAGACAAAGGCTGAGGTCAAAACATTTGGGTTTGGGGTCCAAAGGTCAAGGTTTGAAATCTGTAGGGCTGTAGGTTGTGGGTCTGCATCTCTGCTGAGTGCATTCTAGTTTTATCTTATTTTACTGTAGTTTCTTATACTCTGACTGGGACCAAAGGCCAAAAGTTGCCGACCATTCACTCATTTATGGTTGTTTCTGTGCTTATTTTACTACACAGACTGGTCCTGTCCCTAGCGATGGGAAGGCAGGCACCGGTGCTCTGAACGGTGAGCCGATCTTATTGAGAAATATTTGGCGAGGCGTGACTCGTGACGTATGTGTTGACGTAGGACCACGTGACTGGGTCAGGAAGCTGTTTCCCATCCCTCACGTTTTGTTTTGTCATGTTTGACTGTGTACGGGATTTGTCACAGCCAATTTTCAGATGGAGTCAGCACCAAAAATACGGACTCCTCCCATTTGGGAACAGTTTGAGCTTGTTTCTCCCAATGTATTTTTGACAAATAGTGGCTACTTACTGCAGCTGAAGTGATGGCTTAATGGTAGTATAATTGTTTTGCAAGTGGGAGATCTGGGTTCAAATCCCAGCTGTGTCGTTCTTTTAATTTAATTTTTATTTGCAAGGTGAAATGTCTTGTGTTTCAAAGAGCTTGGATCATTTTTATGCATCTTTATGCTGAGGCACTATTGCTATTGTGCCCTGCATGAGAATGAGGCCAGAGTTGAATATACTGGGATAGTATAAGACTGTTGAAAATTTATTATTTCTTAATAAAAATGTAGTAAAAGCACACGAAGTAACAGACACATTCACTGGAGTCACCCCAGTTTTATTATTTCTTTTTTCCCTTATGATCATTGATATTTCTTAAAAGACAGCACATTTATTGAAATTGAAAAATACACATTGTAAAAATCTGCATGCTGTATACTTTGTCGACTACATGGCCCAGTAGAGCAAATGAAGTTCCACATGAGGCCTCATCTATGCGAACCATTTTGATGAAAGGCTCAAGTGTTCAAGAATGCCTTAACTACTCATGACTAAGTAATATCTTAGAGGTAAAATGTCTGTTGTGCAATTGGGAAGCTTGGGTTCAAGCCCAAGACAAACAGTCAAACAAGCAAACTGCAAGGAAAATATAACCTTGAGAGTGGAGAAGAAAATTTGGCAAATTCACAAAGAAAAGGGTCTCAGATTTACAAGAAAAAAAAAATTACAAATTTATGACAAAAAGTCTCATTTATGTGGGGAAAAAATGGAATCTTAAGAGAAAAACAGGAAAATATGAGGAAAAAAAGTTGCAAATAGCAAAAGTTGCAAATTCATGAGGAGAAAAAGTTGTGAAAAAGATTTTATCTAATATTTCATTTTATGTAATCACATTAATTGCATTGCACACCATTAATCACATGATGTGTGATTAACCTGACACCATTCTCTCTTGCCCATATGCTGCAAGACGCAGTTAATGTGATTAACTCACCAGGTGTGATTACTTTTAAAACTGACACCACTAGCATAAAAAAGATATAAATTTAAAAGATAAATCGCAAATGAAGCAAAAATGTAAATTTACAGCAATAAAAAATAATAAATGTGAACATACTGTATGAGAAGAAGTTGAAGAATTATAAGAAAAGGGGTTGTCTTCTTTATTGTTCCAATCTCTATAAGTACAATGGCACACCATAATGATCTTTTTTTCCCTGTAACTTGCTGTTAATGACAGAATTGTTCCTTTTCACCTTAGTGATTTTGAGATGAAATGTGCCATCTGAGAGAGAAACAGGTTCACAGGTGTAATTCTCTGTTTCTTATTACTGCTGCAAGTCAGCCCGAATGACCAACTAGTCTCTAATGACAATACATAAAGGTGCAATATCTATTTGGTCATATTCAGATTAAGAGAAAGATCAGCATTTCTTTTAAAAGAGACAATTCTCTTCATCGTGGTTACATTGTAAAAATACCCTCTTGTAGAATAGTAATTGCTAAAAGAAACATTTACATTTGAAAGAGGAATTATTCCTTTAGATATTTCCTGCCAACTGACTCACTGTATTCATTTATTGTCATACATGTTCCTAGGGAACATGACAAGGAAGGTGGTAATTTAAGCAATATTGCACGAGAGGGAGTACAATATCATGAATATATTGTAAATTGCTGTTTTTAAGGACAGTGCAAGTTGATGAACGTTGATATCAGTCAATGTAAACTTGCCAGATTGTAGCCAGTGGCTAATTTCCATCCGTTGTCCATGGGTTACAATTTTTTCTTCCCCCATTCTATTATGCTGAACACCAAGCTAGAGGCCAAGAAGTACCATTTTTATATTAGCTTTGGTATGACCCGGCCAGGGCTTGAACCCATGACCTCCTGACTGAGGGGCAGGTGCGCTACTACTAGGCCACCACTCCGATATAACATAATATTTAACAGCAGTGATTCGTCGTAGGCCCAATGCATCACTGCAGTTACAGTGCTATGAAAAAGTATTTGCCCCCTTCCTGATTTCTTATATTTTTGCATATTTGTCACACTTAAATGTTTCAGATCTTGAAGCAAATTTTAATATTAGACAAAGATAACCCAATTAAATACAAAAGGCAGTTTTTAAATAATGACTTCATTTATTAAAAGAAAAACAAATCCAAGCCTATCTGGCCCTATGTGGAAAAAGTGTTACATCATGAATCAACACAAAGGCTCAGCTCACATTTGCCAAAAAATATCTTGACGATCCCCAGGACTTTAAGGAAAACATTCTGTGGATTGATGAGACAAAAGTTGAACTTTTTGTAAGTTGTGCATCCTGTTACAGCTGGTGTAAAACTAAAAACAGCCTTTCATAAAAAAGAACACCATACTAAAGCCTTATTCATGCTGAATTTCCCCTCTGGTGCACTTTGGACGAGCCCGGCACGCACGCGGCATTGTACATGCTCACGTTTTTCATTTACCAGGCCAAGTGGTTGACGCATGTGCACAACTGTTATTTGTAGTTTTTCCCCAGCCCTATGGGTAGCACAAATGCTTTAAGACGCCAGTATGTTTATCGGCTATAAACATGAGAGCGATGCCCTTTATTTTTTTTTTTGTAGAAACAACAATAGCGTCGTTTCTTGTTGAGATGTAGTTTATATGGTATTTTGACCTTGACCTTTGACCTTGTAATCCCAAAACCATAGTCAGAGGTTAGGGTCACAGGGTTGGTGACCCCAGCTTTACTTATTGTATAGTAACAGGGCACAGGAAAAACTAACTGTGACCTTTGACCTTTTGACCACAAAATCATAGTCAGAGGTCAGGATGTCAAGGTGAACCTGTGTACAAAGTTTGGTGGCCCTAGCTGTACTCGTTCCATAGTAATAGTGCAAAGGGAATGTTAATAGTGACCTTTTGACCCCAAACCCAAAGTCAGAGAGCAGGGTCTAAACCATCCAAGACTTAGACATGATGATATCGATTTGAAAAGGCTGCGTCATTCGTTTGTGTAGTTATCGTATTACAAGATTTAGGGAAAACTGACCTTTGAGGTCAGAGGTCACCCATATTCAAACTTGTCCAAGATTTTTCATAGATACACCTATGGTATCATTTTTTAAAACCCACATCATTTCTTTCTCTAGTTATCATGTTCACAGGGTAGGCGTTGACGATGACGCCCATCCACTCCACGGGGTGATGACAATACCCCTTCAGCCTTTAGTGGCTGAGGGATAAAAAGTGCATTTTGTATTTACTGTTTATCTTTGTCTAGTATTAAAATTATTTAATGTTCTGAAATGTTTAAGTGTGACAAATATGTAAAAATATAAGAAATCAGGAAGGGGGCAAATATTTTTTCACAGCACTGTATATACTCATGATACCGGCCGACCTCAAGTGTAATATTGCTTTTATACAACAGTTCCACAGACACAGCTCATTAAATGCAATACTGGACAAAATATTATGATTTTTGCTTGTTTAACCAGTTATTTTGCTCCTCCCTTCTGAATGTACCTAGTTAGCTGTTGCTAAGCACCTCAATGAGCACAGTATAGAAAGAAATAGACCTATTGTCATTTCACACACATGTAACCAAATTAAATATTGTCCAGTGAAGAAGTCAGTGTTTAAATACATACTGCCCCACCTGTTGAGTCTGTTTACGGTTAATAACCACATGAAGTGACATGAGAGAATTTAGAGATGTGATGTTTTTGTTAAAGGAGACCCTGTCCCTACCCACACCCTAACCTTTACCATAACCTTCAAAACCTAAAATTGTACTTTTAACATCTTTTTCTTCTTCTTCTTTTGGCTGCTCCATTTAGGGGTCTCCACAGTGGATCATCTGCCTACATCTCACCCTATCCCTTGCCTCTTCCTCTCGAACACCAACCCTCTCCATGTCCTCCTTCACTACATCCATGAATCTTCTCTGTGGTCTTCCTCTTTTCCTCCAGCCTGGCAAATCCTCCAGCATATCATCTTCTGATATACTCAATTTCTCATCCTGTCTCTCCTAGTCACTCCCGATGAGAATCTTAGCATCTTCAACTCTGCCACTTCTAGCTCAGCCTCCTGTCTTTTTGTCATTGCCACCATCTCCAAACCATACATCATGGCAGGTCTCACTACCATCTTGTAAATCTTCCCTTTCACTCTTGCTGCTGTCCTTCTGTCACAAATCACCCTTGAAACTCATCTCCACCCACTGCATCCTGCCTGCACGTCTTCTTCACCTGTCTTGTGCACTGTCCATTGCTTTTGATGGTTGACCCCAGGTATTTAAACCCATTACCTTCACTACCTCTACTCCTTGCATCTTCACTATTACAGCTGCCTCCCTGTCATTTACACGCATGTATTCTGTCTTGCTTCTATTGACTTTCATTCCTCTTCTCTCCAGTGCATTCCTCCACCATTCAACATCTAAACTACTGTACTGTACTGTATCCTCATTGTGGAAGTGAAAATGAACACATATGGGAGCCCAGACTAGATCCGAGCTTCTGCTTCTTGCATGGGATAATGCTTTTTCATGCCATCCTCTATCCCCTATCTCTTCATGAGGATTTGAGTGATTTTGAAACTGTGTTGTCACTGTACTAGTTTTCATCCTGTTTCCACTTGTTGCTTCCCGGCCATATTATATTCTTATTGGTGTGATCTGTCCCACATCCAAATGGTGGTGAAACAAAATAAACACACCCCTGCATATACATAAAACTTCCGAATGATGTGTTTTGGAATAGTGTGACAGATATAAAGACAGATTGATGGTAACTGGTGGTGGTTCTTCTTTGACAGCTGGCACACAGCCAGTATATCTCTCTCTCCGTTTCTCTCATCTCCTCAATAGCCACTCATCCATCGGAGCCTTCCGCTCCAGCAGCTATCACTCAATACCGCAGTGTTGCTGAGGATAGACTGGTACTGTGAGCAACCAGCTATCACCTTTTGCCTTTGAATTCACCTCATCTGACTCGCCACACGGCTGCTGTGTTGCGGTCATGTCCACGCGAATGCCGGACAAGCTTTTACAGTTTACAGGATAACTGTGGCACTTTTCTGTGAGCCCTGGATAGATATTGATTGTGGGTGGGAGCTGAGAAAAAGAATCCTGGCTTGAGCATTAGGACAGACTGGGTAAGCACACCTCATCGCATATGCTGCTCTAAATTTGGCCCGCAATGGCCCTGCGAGGCTGAGCAGTGAATTCTGGTCCAATTTTCCCAATACTGATGCTCGGCCCGTATCAACACAAATCTGCACTGATTTGTGTTGAACCGCTTTTACACACTAAAGCTGTGCGTCGACTCTGAATTACAGTTCAGCTGAGTTGAAATGACATGTTCAGCAGTCTTTGCCCAACAATGGCGGCTAACCATCCAACTTTCCTGCTCAGCGGTCCAGAAACAGCGCTGTATAGGCAAACTGCAGGCATGTGAAAGATTTACCATTAAAACCTGCTTCCACGCCCAGTATCCATTTATCATCAAGTCTGCCTGAGAATTCAATGATTTCTGCTTCCTTTTGGAGTGCCAGTGTATTTGAAGCTACTGTATATTGTGAAGGATATTGTCAATTGTAAAGCAGTCAGTTTTAGTGATGAAGTGTAATATAACCATCACTAGACATTACAGTTTCCCTTAGTTTTACTGGTATTTTCTGCTTGTGTTTGGCTTCTTTTTGTCTTTTTTCCCCCAGTCATAACGGCTGTAAAAAAAAAAAAAAAGAAAAAAAAAAGAAGTGTACTTATACCAGTGCACTTATTCTGCTAAAAGCAGACACTGCCAGCAACCTGCTACTGGATAGAGCAGTATTTTTCAACCTTTTTTCCAACAGTCAGATGTACAGTTTTCGCCGACATCTTCTCTCTTTTGCAGCGATCGTATGAAAAGTTGCTTTTTAATATTTATTAGCTCCAACTCCATCACAGTCTGCTCTTGTCAGTTGCTATTTAATAAACAAAAACATACAACAAACAAAAATCACCCTGTACATTGACAGAAATCGGTTTTGGCAACGCAACACTACAATCAAACGAGCAAACAAGAAAAAAACTGCGTTGGCGATGTGCGTCGGTAACCGATCACGCCGCCGCCGAGGACACAGTCCGAGGACGGACAATTTTTTCACACATAAGAAGTTGTTCAGAACTCCTTATAAGAACTTCTACAAAGATATAGAGTGATGGTAATCAAGTCAGTGGAGGTAATGCACCTGTAAGCTGGTTGCCAACCGCCAATCGAACTAAAAGAAGAAGAAGAAGATGTGTGTCGGTAATGGTGTTGACGTGATGCGGGTGCCTTCCATAGTGTATATCCAGCTTTCGTCAATACAGAGGAACAGAATAAATCTTACATTTTTTCCTCTGTGGCTCTCTGAGACCTGGGACCAAGTGGTCCTGGTGGTTAGGGACCATTGCTATAGACCACATAAACAACACACCTGTCACCGATCACGCTTTATTTTGACTTGTATTCAGTCAGTTGTTATTTAGTTAGCTCAGGCTCTCTCTAAGGGCCCATTTACACAGCATGGAGATCGCTGAGAGATTGGGCCAATTTTTTTAGGTTTGGGATCGTTTGGGAGCTCTTTGTCTGTTTTGGACTAAGCCAAAACTGAGACTCAACCACAGATCTCAGAAATAAGGAAAAGAGGAATGGTGGGGTGAACTGGGGCTTGTTAGAATTTAAAAGAACAAACAGGTCACTGTGAAAAAGGATGTTTCATCTGTGTGGAAAATGGTGCTTAAGTATTTAATCCTAAAATATTTTGCCAAGGCATGTCAAAGACATTTTTTAGAACCTGTGTTAACTAGTGATGTACCAATACAGCATTTTTTTAATGCCCAATCCCATTTGATATTTTAAAACATGAGTACCTGCCGATACAGATATAAAACCGATATATGGCTTGTGGCTTGAATAAATTCACTGCACTCCTTTTCATGGAATTTCTGCAAGTGTTTAAGTTTGGAGATGTTAAAGTTATAAAACTACACTTTTACAACTTAACTTTTAGGGTTTTTTTTAAATATATACATTTTGTCATTAAGCATATGAATTCCCATTTATTTCTATTTTAATAAAAATAATAGATGTTAATTGGCAACATTTATGTATCGGCATAACACTGTTAACAACAGAAAGGTTGCTGTGTTCATTTTAATATCAAACAGAAGCATTAATTTAACTGATTAAAATTTAGCTCGATCATTAGAATATATGCAGTATGGACAGTATGAAATAACTAATAAACTTTATTACTGTTAAAATCAAGTCACTAAATGGCAAAGGACAGACTGAACTCTGTGAAAATATCACAGGAAAAATTAATTTATAGAAGATGTAAGTTTATGCCAGCATGATTTTGAGTCCGATATGAAGCCCTAATAAACAGTCACAGACATCTGTCCTCATCACAATATTAATATGAACTTTAACATAAAGTTATGTTTGTCATTTTCTGTAACATTTACTTATGATTGCAGAAATACCTTGGGAGAACTGCTGCTGTGTTAAGCCTGAACAGTGATGTAAAAAAACCCTACTTTTTTAGAACAATTTAATTACTTCCTAAATAACTAACAGCTCACTTCACCATCACAGACATCGGATAGATGAAAGCTTCTCTTGGATGCGATTGTTTGAAATTGTTTCAGAGTATTTTTATCTTCCAGAAGCAGGAAGCAAAGCAGCAAAGATCTCCTCAATAGTAGTAGCGTTCACTCTGTCAGTCTAAAATTTTATGAAGAATTAAATATACAAAACAGATAAAATCAGTTATCCGTTTGTCTATAAGTCTTCTACTTCATTTATTTATTTTTAATGATGTTTTTCTTCGCAATGATATATTTTATTTAGTTTTCATCAGTTTTTTTAATCCTAAAAAAATGGTCATTTCCAGTCATCTTATCTCTAACATTATGGGTCCTATTTTGACGGTCATTAGCGGACTTTTCCACCAGACTTCTCACCGTACGCCAGTGGGTTTTTTTTTTTTTTAGTCGCTGTCTGTGCATTGTCTGTTTTTTACGCTTTGCGTCACACCATCTAATTACCAGTAGACAGTGCGCCCGCTTTGCGCTGGGAGGTGGAGAGTCATTTCAAAGAGGTGTGGTGCCACGCAATCTTATGCACACCAATACTATGGTGCATGTTATGCCAATGCACTTTTGATCAGGAAAAAGGAGGTCTGTCGTCAGAAGCACATTGTTTAATGCTATTTCAGTGGCATTTTTTGAAACCGCGTAGCTCCAGAGCTCATGAGGAAACGGCATGCGCTGGCATTTGTCATGGTTACCCCTCCGGCAAAGAATTGGACCCATGCACAGGTGTTCTCCTCCTCAGCATGGTTTATTAAACTAAAAACTAGATTCCAGACATGAGCGAAAACTTGAAACGAAAAGTGACGCAAACGTGACATAACTTACTTGACTAGATTTGACATGACATGGCATGACATCCCAGTAGATCGCCACACCGAGGGCAGTGTGCAGCATGTCTATATAGTGCAGTAAATCAGGAACACCCGTGGACAATCAATAATCAGAAAATCAAAAGCAGCTGTGAATAATTAGCAAAGCAAAAAAAACAAACAAAAAAACACAAAACTGGAAGTTAACAAAACGTACTGTCAAAACAAAAGCCCAAACCCAAATCATAACGGGAATAAACATGATAACATAGCCACGGAAATAATAATCATCTAAATCAAACCTAACCATGATACTGAAACCCAAACAAAACCAAAAACATGATACTATTAATAAAGAAGTTCTCAACATGAACTAATAGCGAGGACAGGGCCTGATTCATATCCTGATCATAGGCAGACAAACAAAACATAACTGTGACCATGAGAACATAATACTAATAAGCAGGACTATGATGAACTAAACTAAGACTAAGGTAAGGGGAATGACAAGACAGAACTCGGAAGATAATCGTGGCAAACAGAAATAAATGGTAAATTCAAAGGAACATAAATAGGGACATGGACGAGAAAATAAACACAATAATCAGACTGGGCTAATGTGAAGAAAACGCAGTGAATAATCAAAAATAAACTTAAAGTGTGAGCATGGTTTCCCCCAACCATGCTCAGAACCTAACAGGATTTTCTGGTATTTTAATGAAGAGAGTTGTAACAGTCATAATTGCCTGTCATTTTATTTATGTGATGATGATATAATTTTTTTTTTATTCCATCCACACTCATTTTAATTGCAGACTTACCATTGGAGTCTATAGATTAGGCATTATTGTATGATTTTTTTTTTTTTTTTTTAGGGGAATGACTGAACAGGGAGCATAATGCAGCACATGGGGGGAGGCGTGTCAGTCTGAAGATTTTTTATTCCATCCACATTTTTGTTTTCATCATGGATAAAAGATTATTCATATTTCATCACGGATCAAATGTGTTTATTTTTAGGGGAATAAAGGGATGAATGAACAGGGTTTTACTTTTTACTGTAACTCCACAGAGAAACAGGAGATGCGTCACATTTGTCTGTGGGCGCGCGCCCACAGGTTTCCAGCCAGGCCGAGGCTGCTCGCACCATGCTTCTATGGTCGGGGTTCTCAAGCGCCACCCAGCGGCCCTCAGGAGGGGCCACTGAGAGCGGGCTCACTTCGTTGCAGAGGTCAGCGGCAGCTGGGACATCACACTGGATTTCCTCCTTCCCAGGAGGGACTGGGACAGAGCCACAAACCTCAGCAGACCCCTACATGAGACACGAAACCCTTGGTTGGCGAAAGTGACGGGAGAGGGAGCACTCCATCTCCTCATGGACTAGCAGCAACTTTGACACCACCGTTAATGATCCTTCCATTTTATGAAAATTTGCACAGGGATCATCCTCTTTTCCTGAAGTTTCAAACCTACTTGTCTGTGTGTTGTATTCGTGTGCACTACATTAAACCATTCAGCTGATTTGTCAGCCCACCATTATCTCTTCCCTGTTTGTCCTCTCTAAAATAACTAACTGGGCATTAACTGTGATTGATATCTTCCTTAGTACCTAGCAGTATTACTATCACATGCATTTTCACTCATGTGCACACCCTTTGGCCAGTACAGAACATGATCAAAATTCACTTTAGATAATGCGCCTCTGTGCATTAAAAGGATGGGCAAGAGCTCTTTGAATTGGATTATCCAACACACACCTTTGAATAATTAGACTGGCCCCTTTGCACCTTACACCCAGCGGAAAATTCATTTTTGCATTGCTGTGATAAGGAAATGAACTTGGATACACCCATAAGCACGTTCTGCGTCAGTGAGAACTGATTATGGACCGTGTCGTTGTCATACGGCCCTGGATCTTTGACATGCAGACTCTGCTCACAGACAGGAGGCTGGATCTCAGGACTCGGACAGAGCGGATGAGCGAGAGAATGTCAGCAGTTTCAAAAGCAGTTTACTGGTTTATTTCATGTTTTAATGGCTCGTTTGTTTATTTATTGCTCACCGATACTGATGCAGTCATTTTGCCTGGATCGAACCCATACTGATACTAAATATCGGATCAGTCCCTCTCTAGTGTCAACATGTGGAAAATGGCATATGCCGTCTTTAAGATAACGATTGACTTGCTGCTGGAGTTATCCTCAAGTGGCCATTTGAGAACCTGCAGATTGAATTTCTCTCAGGAGATGCTTGATAACTTAAAATAGTGGTTATCACTATTTTAAGGTTTTGGTCTGTAAATAGATGCAAACATGTTCGCATAACTTTTCTCCCCCCCCCCCCCCCATTCTTAGTTTAATTTTGTCTTGAGTGAATTTTTATGTCCTCTTATTTTGCCTGTCAGGTTGCTGTGTTGTCATAAGTTCACAGCTCACCCACTCTGTCATTCTGCATTTAATAATCAGGTTGCTCAAAGCAGCTCCTGGCAGAGGCGGTTAGGTGATAGCAGCATGCACGCACAGTGACCTCCCACAGTAATCCAGTAATGAAAGTGAATTCACAGCCGATATCTTTTTTCCGCCCCTCCCATAGGGAAGAGTCTGAATCCTCGGGACTGCCAGCTTCACTTTTGGCTGCTGGTTCAGTGTATATAAAGCTTGGCTCATTTATTCACTTTGTACAGCGCCATCCCATGGCACAATGAGCTCTACAGAGTAAACAAAGCGCTGTGAGTTAAACCACAGTAGCGGGTCAAGTCTTAAGCTGGAACAGTCTAACTCTGATGGGACTGCAATCTCCCAGTATGCAGCTGCTCTTATTTTCTCATCCCTAGCTTATGTTTCCTCACTAATCAATCTTAACCTCACTTGCCCGCACTTTTCGATGCTATTTGATGCAGAGGGCTTTCTTTTGATCTTGAACCTTTCAGGTTCTTCATCTGGTCTCCTCAATAAACAAGCCTTTGTGTTATTTATTCATGTGCATGGAGAGAAATACAAATAGAGCGAGACTCAGCTCATTCTCTCCAAGGGGATTGCTGTATGTTGGTTTTTGAAAAACAAAGCCCTTTGGAAAGTGCCTGAGGTCACTAATAAGGTCACATTAGTAGAATCTACATGGATAATTGCTATAAAAATGTAAATATTAGGCATGCATTTTCACACTGGTAGAAATAGAAAGCAAGAGGACAGTCATATCGAATCATGTGCAAGGTTAAAATCTTCCACAACAGGTTCTTTGTTTATTCTGAATCGCTGCCAAGAACTTCAGTACTTACTTACGAAGCCAATGTACTGACCTTGAAAAGAGTCACTTTCATGTCCAAATACAGACACGTTTAATATTGTTTTGTGTTATGCAAAGAGGTATTGTGCACCCTGTTTAATGTGATCTGACTGCTGGTGATGTGCATTTAGACTTTTAGCATCCTGCGATTAGCATAAATTATGTAGTCAAAACCTACCGTGGATAGCACAAATCTATGATGACATGTCCCTGGGGTATAAGTCATGTTTACACTGTCTTCCTCTTCCTGTTCAGCCATAAAGTCTCCACGCAGCGAGCCATTCTTAGCCCATCCATCTTGGCTTTTTTCTTGCCTGAGTCCACTATCTTGTTTGTGAAGGTTGCTGTATCTTCAGATTTTTAATTAGATTTCTCCCAGACCTCTTTGAGTTTGATGAATTAAGGGCTGGAAATGACTGGTTTCTGAGCTCCTCTCCAGTATAACAACTCTTTTGTAAGTACTCGAGGACCAACCACAGTTCAGACTACGGGACGGGAGATGGTTTCGCCAGCTGCCAATAAGGAGAAGCTGAGAGCAACAAAACTTGCTTGTAGCTGATCTGGATGGATGTTATGCTTGAGCTCACACCTTAATTATCTCATTATCTTTAGATGTTGGACAATTTCTCATGATCATTACTTAGTTATCTGGAGCTTATTTAGTTTATGGGCTTGTCATCCCAAGATGCTGATTTAAATGTATTGTTTCTAATTATTGGGCATTCCCCTAAATTGCTCTGCAACTGCCACTATATACTGTTTAATATTTTACCCTAACAAATATATTATTTAAATCAAATCATTACTTTTATAAAGACTTTTTCAGCTTCCAGTATATGCTGTGGCCTAAGACTAGGGTCATACATAACATAATTGGGGGCTTGTCCGGGAGACAGCTGAAGTTCCAGATTGCAGCCTCCCCTTCCAAACATGAATAACAATCTTCAGTGGCTGTCAGGTGTCAGAAACCCTCATTATACTGCGGCAAGTCAAATGGTCTAAGAAATAACATTATTATTATTATTATGATTATTTCATGTTTTTGTACCCCAAAAAGGAACACTGTAACCTCAATAGTATGTACATAATAGGGTATAGTTGGTTCAGGTGTTTCTCAGCTTTCTTTTGATTATACTCCATAGTGAATCTGTGGGGTTCCGGTCGGGTAAGTTGGCTGGCCAGTCAAGCTTAGTGATATTGTGGTCAGCAAACCATTTCATAGTAGTTTTGGCACTGTAGGTTGGTGCCAAGTCCTGCTGGAAAACAAAACTGGCATCTCCATAAAACTTTTCAGCAGATGGAAGCGTGAAGTGATCTAAAATTTTCTTGTAGACAGCTGCATTGACTTTGGACGTCATAAAGTACAGTGGACCAACACCAAGAGATGACATGGCACCCCAAATCATCACAAACGTCCGATACCTCACACTGGAATTCAAAGACCTTGGATTCTGTGCATCACCACTCTTCCTCCAGAATCTAGGACCTTAATTTCCAAATGAAATGCAAACTTCACTTTCATCAGAAAAGAGGACTTTGGACCAGTGAGCAGCAGGTCAGTTCTTTTTTTCTTTAGACTAGCTATTATGCTTCTGATCCAGTGTTTCCTCTGGCTTAAAGACCTTGGTGTGGTGGCAACATATTTGCCGGGGACACATGACACTATTGTGACTGGAACACGTTAATTTAATACTATTTTTTTTTAATTTTGCACAGTAACTTTGCATATGGAACTTACCATTTGAAGTATTATACAACCAAGGCTTGAATCTTGGAATATTGGACCAGTTGGGGTCCCACCCAGACATCCTGTATTTGGACTTTTTACTGGTGTCACCCTTCTCTCCTTCCTCTCTTGCACCCTCTGTCTGAACACTTTCCTGTCCTTGGCTCCTCTCTTCTGTCTCATCTTTCCCTCTCTGAGCTCTGTCTTATTCAGGTTCTCTCTTTGTCTGTGGTGGTATAGAAACAGGTTAGAAAATACCAAGTGTTATGTTTTGTCCTGCATTTTTTTCATGATATACACAAATGACATAAATATGTATATTTTTGTATTTTTATTATAGTGTTTCTTTTTTTCATTGAGAGAGTAGGAAAGAGAAGATAAAAACATTCATAATAGTAATTAACTCATACATACTTAAAATATATGATTTTTATTGTTCTGTGAAGCTCTTTATGATTTTTATATCTGTGAAAGGTGCTATACAAATAAAATTCACTTCCTTACTTACTAGAAAGCAGTGTTATCTTATGAAATTAATAATTAAAAGTAGACACCCAAAAATTTCTAGTTGAGATAAGTAAGGATACAAAAAACACTCACTTAAATAAAAACTTGAGTAATTACTTCAGTAATGACTTCATTCCATCCAAATGTTGGCAGGTTTAGTTTGTCTGAAGGCTGGAGGATGTTGATGGATTAGTCACTGAGCTCGTGAATTAAGGTAACTAGTGCATGCCTGTAGAAAACAAGTATTCCTGTCTGAAAACAGGTATCCCAATTAGGCTTTACAGGCCCAAATGTAGGCAGTGTTTGAAAGTGGAATACAAAGAGGTGTAGCCTACAGTATATGTAGACGATCCCACGTTAGACTTTGTTTTTGCTTTGTTGATGCGTTTCCTTGGCTTAGCAGCAGTCCCTGCTAGTAGGCATGACCCTGGCAAGAAGCACCAAGGAAGGCATGTACGTCACGTTTAAACCTCTGTCTCTCTTCATTTAGAGCTATCTCCTCCGGCAAGCTGTTCCACAGCTGGATGGTAGCACGGAGGAATGTCCGCTTATGGCCTGATCTGCTAGACAGAGATTTTTCCAGAGCTACATAGTGGTGATTTGTACTCTGACGAGTTTTGCATCTCGCCACTGTTGGTGAGGGCAGCATGTTAAGCAGGGCAGGTGACTTCTTATGGTACATCCTGTGAAAGAGAGTTAGGGCACCCACCTTACAATGGTGGTCTAGTGGTTGGATACCTTTTTCATGGCTACCTTGAGGGAGGCTGATGATCTTGATGGCTCTTTTCTGGATGGCGTCCAGTTGAGTGAGGCATGTTGTTGATGCACCCATCCAAACGGGTGATGCATATTCCATCTTAGACCGAACCATGCTCTTATAGATCGTTGCTCTCTGAAGGGGATCCAGGTACCTTTGACAAATATGAAAGGGACTGAATGGCACTAAGATTTATTTGATTGTGTGAATATTAATTACAACTTTTTTTTAATGAATGGGACATCCAATATTAGCGACTGTTTCAGAACCTTGTTCATTTTTTGTCAGATCACTTATTTGTGTGATCTTTTATGACATATATTCATATGTGTTGTATCTTGCACTTTGGGGAGTGGGAGTTGTTCAATCATCATTATAATTGTTTTAGTTTATATGTGTAGTTTATAGTGTATCGTCAATAAACTCATGTAGTACTATAACAGGGCTCGTTTAGAAATATTTGAGACCCATTCTAGTGCATTCTTTTGTATTTTAGCAATATTATAAGTACAAAACATCCAACATTATTATACACAGCAGAATGACCCATTTGGCTGCAAGTGTTCCCCATTTGTCAGTAAATATTTAAATAAAACTGATTTATTTCATTATTTGGGTGTTTGTGTGTCCCGTTTGGTCACGGTCGTCATTTAGTCAAACCGTGCATGTGGCTGCATATGATATGCAATTGATCTGGGCATTCTGCTCCACAATCATAGTGGTGTTATTATTAACTTTTCTTTTTTAGATAGCCGTGCGAGCACACTGAGAGGAGCTCCACAGGCGATGGCGACTTGCAGCCCTGCAAAGGGCCATCTACCGCTGATCAGGTGGGCTGGGCTTGCTTCCCTGCAAAGGACCGCGTTCCACCTGCTGCTTCTCCAACACCGGTGTTCTTTGTCAGACCCCGGTCCCTGCTGGCATTCCCCAAATTATCCTTGAGACCCGGGGTGACCAACTAAAACTGCAAGAGGTCCAATAAGTTGGTCCTCTTTCTAAGCTGAGGTCCAGATTAGGTGTGGGAATCTTTAGGCATCTCATGATTCGATTATGATTCAGAGGCTCCGATTTGATTCTAGAATTATTCTCGATGTATCTTCATGCATTTTTTTGTCTATTCAGGAGTTTTCCCTCCCACTGTGTGACAACTTAGTACCTTTAAAGAAAAGTATTTCCAATCTATCTATAAATGTACGAAATCTGTGTGTGTGTGTGTGTGTGTGTGTGTGTGTGTGTGTGTGTGTGTGTGTGTGTGTGTGTGTCTGTTCCACGCATATCTCTTGAACCATTCGTCAGACTGGCCTAAGATTTTAAACGTGGTTCGCCGAGGTTACAAGGGTGTGCATCCCCAAATATGGAGTCACTCAATCAAAATATGTAATTTTTATCAATAAAAGTTTAGCCACCGCTGTCTCTTCATGCCCTTCAGTGTGTGCGGGGTGTCAGACTGACTCCGTGCTGATTGGATAATACGCGGCATGACGACCGGTCAGTCACCACAGCATTTTGCAAACAAAGAAAGGAAGTGAAAAGCGACAAATTTGACAAGAAAATAGTGAAGATGTAATCCTTAAAAAAATTATACTGTAATGTTGCTGTGATTGCGTACATCTAAAGGATAATTCGGGGAGTGCCAGCGGGGACCCGGGGTCTGCCTTCTCCAACACAGTGGGCAGAACGCGGTCCTTCGCATTGAAGCAAGCCCAGCCCACCCAGTCAGCAGTAGACGGGAGTCCCTTTGCAGGACCATAACGCGCCGTTGCCAATGGCACTCCTCTCAGTGTGCTCGCACGGCTATCTAAAAATTAAAAGTTAATAATTGTGGAACAGAATGCCCAAATCAACTGCATATCATATGCAGCCACATGCACGGTTTGACTAAACAATGACCCAAACTGGACACAAAAATGCTCAAATAATGAAATAAATAATTTTTATTTAAATATTTACTGACAAGTGGGCAACACTGATGGGGATCGAGTCTGACAAATCAACACAGAACATGCCAGGAGAAGCTATGGCCAGACACGACCTGGCTCAAAGGAACGCTAACTGTTGGCAATTAAAAAAAAAAAAAAAGTTATTTTCAATAAAGTGGAAAAAAAGATAATGCATGGAGTGTGCTTTTGCCCTGAGGCTGATTTATCATGGAAAACACCCGAGTTCTGTGGTTTGAGCGATCAGCTGATTGGATCCCCCTCCTCTAGTGCTCTGACTGGTACAGACTGCAAAGGTTTAAAAAAAAAAAACATGCGGGGAAGGCCCTACAACCTTTGCTCTATGAATGCGGGATGCATCATCCATATGCTGGATAAATTTTCAGCTTGGGGCACATATTTTTTCCAGTTTATAAAGTTTTTCACCAGGTCTGAGGTGTGTGCGAAAAAAAAAATTGCATTTTGGTTAGCGTTTAGAGGGTCAAAAATGCGAATGTTTAGGCGGAATAATAATAAACAATCTCGCATCAATAAAAGACAGACTCTTACAACAGAGCCGCGGCACTCACATTGTTGATCTTTGCTAGTCACGCCCTCAAGTTTCAGATCATTATTTGGCCTCAGTATCGCTCCAGCATGACGATATAAGCGCCGCCTCAATCTTAGCGTTAAAGTTTTAAAAAACCTTTTAATAACAAAATATTGCTAAAATATAAAATGATGCACTACAGTGGGACTCAAATACAGGTGCATCTCAATAAATTAGAATTTCAACAAAAAGTTGATTTATTTAGGCAATTCAATTCAAAAAAATTAAACTTCTATATTATATAGTCATTACACAGAGAGTGATATATTTCAAGTTTTTATTTATTTTAATTTTGATGATTATGGCTTACAGCCCATGAAAACCCCAAATTCAGTTTATCGAAAATTAGAATATTACATAAAATTAATTTTAAAAAAAAGTTTTTTTAATAGAAATGTTGGCCGACTGAAAAGTGTGTCCATGTACACACTCAATACTTGGTCGGGGCTCCTTTTGGATTATTTACTGTATCAGTGTGGCGTGACATGGAGGTGATCAGCCTGTGGAACTGCTGAGGTGTTATGAAGGTCCAGGTTGCTTTGATAGTGACCTTCAGCTCGTCTGCATTGTTGGGTCTGGTGTCTCATCTTCCTCTTGACAATACTCTATAGATTCTCTATGAGGTTTAGGTCAGGAGAGTTTGCTGGACAATCAAACACAGTGATGCCATGGTCATTAAATCAGGTTCTGATACTTTTCACAGGTGACTGTGTGACAATTTAAGTACACGCCGTGTTCTCCCCATGCTATTATATAAAGAAAGTAGTCAAATTTAACGATTTATTTTATACATTTTTTTCTTTTCAGTGTTTTTTTTTTTTTTTAACTATTCAGCACTTAAGGATTATGTGTCCCCTTAAAGAATTAACTATGTTATCCTATTGGGATTTTGGTTTTGGCTAATTGTTTACAGTGGAGTTGCAGCTTAGGGATAGTGTAAGTATTGAGAGCTGGTTGATAGGTGAAGGGAGGAGAGCCTGGATTTTTCGGAAGGAGGGTATGACCCCCCCCCCCCCCCACACACACACACACACCAGAGGTTCAGCTTTGGTTATTGTTTAAGAGTTCTGAGGATTTTTGTCCTTCTGTGGAGATTTTTTGGGTTAAGTGGGGGTTAAGGGTGGGTTGGGGTGGAGTGCAACCTACTCTATTCTGTTTGATGTCAGAGCTTAAAGAGAGAGCGCAGTGGAATGATTCACTTATATGAGTATGGTGACAAGTAATGTAGGAGGGGACGCAGGAGTAGGTGGAAGCATAACTTTTTGCTCATGGAATGTGAATGGAATGAATGAACCAGTGAAACGGGGTAAAGTTTTGTCTCATCTGAGGAGACTAAAGGCAGATGTGATGTTTTTGCAAGAGACCCACCTAAAAAAAAATGAGGCACATGGTTAAAATCAGGGCTAAGTGAATTAGTCAGGTATATCACTCCAGGCTTTCAGCAAAAGCCAGGGGCGTTGCAATTATAATTCAGAGAGGTGTCCTGTTCCGCCACCAGTCAACTATCACAGACAAGACAGGAGGTATACTCTGGTTACAGGTGAAATACAGTCCATGCCGGTTACATTATTGAATATTTATGTTCCAAACTGGAACGATACAGAATTTTTTAGGGAAACATTGAGCCTGATACCAAATATTTCTACCACTAACTTGATAATCAGAGGCGACTTTAATGTTGTTCTGGACACCTATTTAGATAAATCATCTACTTAGAGAATAACTCCTTCTAATGCCTCCAACTTTCTGAGATCATATATTACCAACACAACTTTATTTGATGTTTGGAGAATATTGAATGCCACGGGCAGGGATTATTCATTCCACTCTCGAGTCCATAATGTATATTCCAGAATAGACTACTTTCTATTGGGTGGCAAACTTTTACGGTGTTCATAACACTAAATACCACGATATTATTATTTCAGACCATTGTCTTGTGTCGTTCTCACTTAGGCTGCTTAAAGTGGCGGGGACACGTAGATCCTGGAGGTTTGATCCCCAACTTCTCACTAGGAAATAGTTCTGTGACTACTTACAAACTCAGATTACTTTATTTTTTGAGACAAATGATAAAAATAATGTTTCACCTATTTTAATATGGGAGACGTTTAAAGCATACTTGAGAGGGTGTGTCATCTCCTAATTCTCACAAAAGAAATGTGACAACTTAGAACGACTGGAGCTGGAAGAGCAAATAAGAAAATTAGATGCTGAAAATGCAGCACACCCATCTATTGAGATGCATAATAAAGTTTCAGCTCTCAAATATAAATTAAACCAAATACTCTCAGACAAAATCTCTAGAGCTTTCATATTTACAAAACAGACTTATTTTGAATTTGGGGATAAACCACACAAATTATTGGCAAGACAGCTGCGAAACAGAGAAAAGGGATAGGACCATCCACACAGTGAGATCCGATTTTGGTGCTTCAGTCACCTCACACAAAACTATTAATGAGACATTTCGACAATTCTATGAAAAATTATATACATCTTAAGTCCAAGCCCCACCGGAGACTATGAAGCAGTTTTTACACTCATGTAATTTGCCCACATTTGATGAGAGACCAGAAATCCTTAGAGGCAGAAATCATATGTGACGAAATAAAGAAAACGATTAGCTCTTAAAGAAATGGTAAGAGCCCAGGGCCAGATGGAATATGCACTGCGTTTTATAAAAAGTTTATTGATGTAGTAACACCATACTTGCGAAAGATGTATAAAGAAGCTCTCAAAGTGAGCAGACTACCACCAACTCTAAACAAGGCCACTATCACGCTTATACCAAAAAAAAAGGGAAAGATCTAGAACAGGTGGGTTCACACAGACCGGTGTCATCATTAAACTCCGATCAGAAAATCTTGGCCAAATTTCTAGCTAGAAGACTTGGTCCCTGCATGACAAAACTGATACACCCTGATCAGACAGGGTTTATCCCGACTACACATGCACATTTTAACCTCAGATGTCTTTTTAACATTATATAGATGAGGATGCTCTTCTCCTCATCTCAGGCGATTTCAACCATGTTTCACTGTCTCCCATTCTACCCACGTTCACCCAGTATGTCACATGCCACACTAGAGACAATAAAACACTGGATTTATTCTACGCAAACACTAAGGAGGCGTACACCTCATCACAACTCCCCCCACTCGGGAGATCGGATCACAACTTGGTTCATCTCCGGCCGGTGTACAAACCCCTAGTGCACAGACAACCTCCGGCCATGCACACTGTGGAGTTATGGTCTGAGGAGACAATGGACACCCTAAAGGGCTGTTTTGAAGCCACCGCCTGGAAGCAGCTCTGCGATCCACATGGTGAGGACATCGATGGCCTCATTCACACCTTCACGGGCTACCTCAGCTTCTGTGTGGACAAATCCGTTCCCACCAAGACCATACGGCGTCACTCAAACAACAAACCCTGGATCAACCCTGAGATAAAAACACTTCTGAGAGAGAAGAAGAGGATCTTCAGGTCAGGGAACAGGGAGATGCTGAAGTCCGTACAGAGGGAGCTGAGGAGAAAGATCAGAGAAGGCAAGGACAGCTTCAGGAAGAAGATGGAGGACAAGCTGCAACAGAGCGACATCAGCGGGGTCTGGAGAAACCTCAAAACCATCTCGGGGCTCCAGAATACCTCCCCCCAGGCCACAGGGGGCAGGGAGTGGGCGAACAACCTGAATCTGTTTTTCAATAGATTTGACCAACCGCCCTCCCCCCTGACTGCACAACAACCACTGCTGCCTCTAAAGAAATCAAGTCCTGCTGCCCACTCCCCACTCCACCAACACCCCCCCACTCCCAACACACAGCCCCCCATCCTGACCCTGACCAGGACCCAGGTGAGGACGGAGCTGAGGAAGATCAAGGCGAGGAAGGCGCCGGGACCGGACGGCATCAGCGCAAAGCTCCTCAAGTCCTGTGCAGACCAGCTGTGTGGGATTGTGACGTATATCTTCAACATGAGCCTGAAACTGGGGAGGGTACCACAGCTGTGGAAAACATCTTGTGTGGTACCTGTACCAAAAACTTCCCACCCCAAAGACCTGAACAGCTACAGACCGGTGGCCTTGACGTCCCACTTGATGAAGACCCTGGAGAGACTGCTCCTTGCTCACCTCCGCCCCCTGGTGGAACCAGCGATGGATCCACTCCAGTTCGCCTACCAGCATGGCATTGGGGTGGAGGATGCGGTGATCTTCCTCCTTCACCGTTCTCTGTCCCACCTGGAGAAGCCCGGGAATATGGTGAGGATCATGTTCTTTGACTTCTCCAGTGCTTTCAACACCATCCAACCGATGATCCTGAAGGACAAGCTGCTGCGCGCAGGGGTGGACCAGCACCTGTCATCATGGATCCTGGACTACCTCACGAACCGGCCTCAGTTTGTGAGAACCCGGGACTGTGTGTCCGACACGATCATCAGTAGCACGGGGGCCCCCCAGGGAACGGTGCTGGCTCCCTTCCTGTTCACTCTTTATACTGCGGACTTCTCACACAACACAACACACTGCCATCTACAGAAGTTCTCTGATGACTCTGCGATCGTTGGCCTCATCTCCAATGGAGATGAAGCTGAGTACAGAGGGCTTATCCAGGACTTCGTGGACTGGTGCCATCGGAACTGCCTCCAGATCAACGCGAGGAAAACTAAGGAGCTGGTGGTGGACTGCCGCAGGCATGGGCAGCCCCTCACAGTACCAGTAAATATACAGGGAACAGACATCGAGATGGTGACATCCTATAAGTACCTGGGTATTCATCTGAACAATAAACTAGACTGGTCACACAATACTGATGCACTCTACAAGAAGGGACAGCGCAGGCTGTTCCTGCTGAGGAGACTCAGGTCTTTTGGTGTACAAGGGGCGCTGCTGAAGTCATTCTATGACACGGTGGTGGCATCAGCCATCACTTTTGGAGTGGTCTGCTGGGGCAGTGGCATTACTGCAGCCGATAGGAAGAGACTGAACAAACTGATTAAGAAAGCTAGCTCTGTCCTGGGGCAGCGCCTTGATCCGATGGAGGAGATAGGAGAGAGAAGGACGGTGGCTAAACTGTCATCTCTGCTGGAGTCCGAGTTCCACCCTATGCAGGACATACTGAATGCACTGAGGAGCTCATTTAGCAGCAGACTACATCATCCCAGGTGCACAACCGAGAGGTTTCGTAGGTCCTTCCTACCAACGGCTGTCAGACTGTACAACCTAAGCAGGGCTGCTCGCAGAGATAGCAAAAAGACGTAACAAACTAATAGTTTTTTGAATGCAAAAGATGCAATAGACTTACACAATGGTCCCCTCCGGCATACAACTAGGAACATACCGGTCGCTATGGAGGGTGAGAATATGTATGGGCACATAGTCATACCATGTAGGATAACTAAGTAGACGGTTATGCTGTTTCATTCCATCTAGCAACAATGCTCTGCACTGTGTGTGTTTATATATTTACATATTTATTCCATCTAGCTACAATGCTCAGCACTGGGTGTGTTTATATATTTATATATCTACATATTATTCCATCTAGCTACATTGCTCCGCACTGTGTGTGTTTATATACTTGTATATTTATTCCACCTAGCTGCAATGCTCCGTACTGTGGGTGTTTATATATTTACATATTTATTCCATCTAGCTACAATGCTCTGCACTGTGTGTTCATATATTCATATATTTATTCCATCCAGCTACAATGCTCTGCACTGTGTGTCTGTGTGTGTGTGTATATATATATATTTTATAGTAATACGTACATATGTATATTAGCTGCTCTTGCTTGCTTGTTTTTTTCTTGCCTTCTGATTGTTGCTCTGAGTGTTGCTATCCCTGTGCTGTTGCAATCCTGGAATTTCCCCATTGTGGGACTAATAAAGGCTTATCTTATCTTATCTTATCTTATATTCTCCTAGACATCCTAAAGAAGATTTGTCTGTACTGAGTATTGATGCAGAAAAGGCTTTTGACTGTGTGTAATGGTCCTATCTATATGCGGTACTAGAAAAATTTAAATTTGGAACTGGATTCATCTCATGGGTTAAGTTATTATACAGCAACCCTAATGTTAGAATCCTCACAAACTAGACTATCTCAGAACCATTTAATCTGTACAGAGGCATGAGACAGGGCTGCCCACTTAGCCCTTTACTATTTGAGCTGGCATTAGAACCTCTTGCAGAAACCGTACGGTCACACACACAGATTCATGCCGATAACACTGAATATACTTCGAATAAAATTTCACTTTATGCGGATGTTATTTTGTTGTTTATAACAAAGCCACTGGTTTCTCTCCCTACTCTGTTGTAGACAATTGAACTATTTCGCTCACTTTCAGGGTATAAGATAAATTGGAGCAAAAGTGAACTGATGCCAATTTGATGTAGTGATTTGGCATACTTAAACAGAGCCCATTCAAATTGACACTGGAAAAATTTACATACCTGGGAGTTGAGATTACAAGGAGGTATAATTCATTATATGAAGCAAATTTTGCAGGAATGTTGGATAAGTTAAAAACTAAATTTGAATTTTGGAGATCACTTCCCATTTCTTTATCTGGTAGAGTAAATGCAGTTAAGATGATTTGCCTCCCCAACTGTTATACCTCTTTCAGTGTATACCAAAATATCTTACTAAAATTTTTTTCAAAAAATTGGACTCAATAATACTTCCATTCATTTGGAACTATAAAGCTCACAGGGTCAGGAAAGGTCATCTGTGTAAATGTAAAACAAACGGTGGGCTGGCCCTACCGGATTTCATGGGCTACGATTTAGCTGCAAATATCCAGTGCGTTTCATACTGGTTGGATGACACTATTGTGCTCGTCAGCTGGCTGGATATGGAAAGGGAGGCCTGCTTACCATACTCTCTGGGTGCTATTCTAATATCTCCCATTTGTCCTAAGAAAACATACTACACCTACAACCCTGTTATCAATAGTACCATTCAAATCTGGAGATAAGTAGCAAAACAGTTTAAGCTCAGATCTCTATCTTTTACACTACCGATTTCCACTAATCCGTCTTTTAAGCCTTCAACCATGGATGGAGCCTTTGAACAATGGAAAGAGTTAGGACTGTACAATGTTGGGGATCTATATATTGGGGGAGTGTTCACGTCATTTCAGCAGCTACAGGAGAGACATGGATTGCCGAAGACAGATTTCTTTAGATACCTGCAGATTAGACACTTTGTGAAAACTTATCTTAATAACTTTGAAACAGCACCACCTGATAAGTTAGATCAGTGTTTGAGAGACTGCCTATCAGAAAAGCACGCTGTATCATTTATATATGACATATTACAGGGACTAGGGCAAGTAAATATGAGCTGTATTAAGAAGGACTGGGAAGGGGAGTTGGTAGTGGAGATAGCGGAAGATATTTGGAATGAAAATTTGAAATATGTGAACACGTGTCCCATTAATGCTAGACACTGTCTAATACAACATAGCTCCTGGAAACAACATAGCTCCTGGTGGTGACCCTACCAGAGGCAAATTGCCTCTGGTAGGGTCACCCAAGACAAACTGGTCCTGGGTGAAGGGCCAGACTAAGAACGATCCAACAGACTCTCATGATAAATACTAGAAAAAGGATTTAGTGTACCCCGCCCGGTATGGGGTTACTGGGGCCCCACCCTGGAGCCAGGCCTGGGGGAGGGGCTCAAAGGCTAGCGTCTGGTGGCCGGGTTTCCGCCCATGGGAACCAGCCGGGCTCAGCCCGAAGGAGTTACATGGGTCCACCTTCCAGTGGGCTCACCACCTGCAGGAGGGATCATGGGGGTCCGGTGCCATGTAGATCAGGTGGCGGTCAAAGGCGGAGACCTTGGCGGTCTGATCCCAAGCTTTCTAAACTGGCTTTTGGGACATGGAATGTCACCTCTCTGGTGGGGAAGGAGCCTGAGCTGGTGCATGAGGTTGAGAGATACCGACTAGATATAGTTGGCCTCACCTCAACACACAGCTCTGGTTCCGGAACCAGTCTTCTGGAGAGGGGCTGGAGCTTGGCCTACTCTGGAGTTGCCCAGGGCGAGAGGCGACGAGCAGGGGTGGGTATTCTTGTATCCACCCACCTTGTTGCCTCTATAGTGGAGTTTTCCCCGGTGGACGAAAGGGTTGGTTCCCTGCGCCTTTGGGTTGGGAAACTGGTCCTGACCATCATTTGTGCCTATGCATCAAATGATGGTTCAGAGTACCCATATTTTAGTTGAAAGGCTCCTGCAACAATTTGATTTGAGTAATAATCTGGTGGGCTGGATTCTGGATTTTTTAACCAACAGGACACAGAGAGTAAGGGTCAATGGTATATTGTCCATCCAAAAGTGTTCTTCTACTGGCTCTCCGCAGGGGTGTGTGTTGTCACCACTACTCTTCATCCTGTACACAAACATGTCGGAGCAGACATGACAACAGACACATTATAAAGTATGCTGATGATTCAGTTGTTGTCAGTCTCCTCCAGGATGGTGAGAGTGGCCATGGCCCAGCAGTTGATGATTTTGTTCACTGGTGTGAGGATTCCTACCTGCAGCTGAAAATGACAAAAACTAAAGATTTGATTATTGACTTTAGAAGGAAAACTCCCAGGCACGAAGTCACTGTACTAAAAGGCCAGACCACTGAATGTGTACAATCCTACAAATATCTTGGGACGATTATTGATATTAATTTAAACTTTGAAAGGGTGTGCAAAAAAGGTCAGCAACATTTGCATTGTTTAAGGAAACTTGCATGCTTCCAAATTGACCGAACCATAATGACAATGTTTTATCGGGCTTTTATTGAATCTGTTTTATCCTTCTCTTTAGTGTCATGGTTTGGTCAGATAAAACTGAAACAGAGGAAAACCTTGGATCAGGTAATCAGATGGTCCAGTCGTTTGCTTGGTGAGTCACAGCTGAGCCTGATATCCCTGTACACCAGACAGGTACAGAGGATGGCTACCTCCATTTTAAATGATGACTCCCACCCTTTGCACTGCCACTTTCAGCTTCTTCCCTCCAGATGGAGGTTTGCTGTCCCAAAAAAGTAAAACCCAGCTCTACAAAAGCAGCTTTGTTCCTGCTGCTGTTAAAGAATTGAACAAGATGTGACAATATATTGCACATAATTTAGTTACCTATTTATTAATTTTATTTTATATTTACTTATTTTTGTAGGTTTTTTATTTGGGTTCTAAATCTTTTATTGGGTTTTAGACTTTTGAGTTTTTAACCTCTTTGACTAGTCTTTAACTTTTTAATATGACCCTTCTCTCTTCTCTCTTTTTTTTCTCTTATCTCTTTGTCCTGTGTCCTGATTGGTGGAGCCTTGAGCGCTTTTATCATGTTTATAGTCAGCCTCATGTGTGCCTGTGTTTGTGTTCATGTTGAATGTAACTGTGGTTTGTAAATATTGATGTCACCTGACTGCAAAATAAATCTACCTACGGGTACAAATAAAGTAACCTGAACCTGAACCACCCTTTTTGGAGTCTCTGACTGGGGTGCTGGAGAGTGCTCCTCTTGGAGACTCCATTGTCCTACTGGGGGACTTCAATGCGCATGTGGACAACGACAGTAAAACCTGGAAGGGGGTGATTGGGAGGAATGGCCTGCCTGATCTGAACCCGAGTGGTGTTCAGTTATTGGACTTCTGTGCTAGCCACAGTTTGTCCATAACAAACACCATGTTCAAGCATAAGGATGTCCATATGTGTACTTGGCACCAGGACACCCTAGGTTGCAGGTCGATGATCGATTTTGTTATCGTGTCATCAGACCTGCGACCGTATATCTTGGACACTTGGGTAAAGAGAGGTGCAGAGCTGTCAACTATCACCACCTGGTGGTGAGTTGGATCCAATGGCAGGGGAGGATGCCATTCAGACCTGGTAGACCCAAACGTATAGTGAGGGTGTGCTGGGAATGTCTGGCTGAGGCCTCTGTCCGGGAGGTCTTCAACTCCCACCTCCGGAAGAACTTCAACCACATTCCGAGGGAGTCTGGAGACATGAAGTCTGAATGGGCCATGTTCTCCACCTCTGTTGTTGAAGCAGTGGCCCAGAGCTGCGGCCGCAAGGTCGTCGGGACATCTCATGGTGGCAACCCCCAAACCAAGTGGTGGACACTAGTGGTGAGGGGGGCCATTAAGCTGAAGAAGGAGTGCTATCAAGCTTGGTTGGCTTGTGGGACTCCTGAAGCAGCTGAGGTGTACCGGCAGGCCAAGCAGGTTGCTGAAGCAAAAACTCGGGTATGGGAGGAGTTCGGTGAGGCCATGGAACAAGACTTTCGGTCAGCCTTGAAGAGATTCTGGTAAACTGTCCGGCGGCCCAGGAGGGGGAAGCAGCTTCCTGTCCACACTGTGTATGGTGCAGACGGGGCGCTGCTGACTTCGACTGGGGATATTGTCGGGCAGTGGAAGGAACACTTCGAGGATCTCCTCAATCCCACTGATACGCCCTCCACAGAGGAAGCAGGGCTTGTTTTTCTCATTAAAAATATCTGAAACACATAAGCTACACCTCTTTGTATTCCACTTTCAAACACAGCCTACATTTGGGCCTGTAAAGCCTAATTGGGATACCTGTTTCAGACAGGAATACTTGCATTCTACGGGCAATGCACTAGTAACCTATGAATTTACTTCCAGTATCTTTTAATTTAACAAATGGAAGAGAAATATGTCATGTCACATGGGCAAATGTATTTCAAAATGTGATTTTAAGAAAAGTCCTCCTTTCATGGACATTCTTTCAGAAGACCACAGCTGTTTCCAGGCAGGCCAATATTATTTAACTTGCTTTCACTCAATATTTCATTCAGATATTTCATTCAGCTCATGTTTCAGATGCTTTTAGTTCTGTATTAATTTTTTAACAAAAGAAATCAAATTAATTATTTGCTCAATTTAAAAAAAATGTAATATAAAATTTAATAATACAGGAGAACAATAAATGTGTTTGTTGACTCCAAATAAATCGCTATAAAATTCTACAATCTACAACTAAAATTATAAAAATGTAGCTTTACAGGAGACACAAACTACATAGTATTACATTTAAAAACACTTATGACAAATACAATTTCACAAAAAGTCCACCTCTATACTATATTTTCAGTGTTAAAAAAACAGTTTTAAACTGTAAGCCTAAAAACAATACAAAAAAATAATAATTCCATATTACAGAATTCCGTGGACAGTTTTTTAAAAAATTTTATTTCAACAGTTGAAATAAAATTATTAGCTCCATCCATGCTCTGTTCCAGCATGGATGGAGCTATAAGTCCATGATTACAGGGAGAGGGGATGTGGAACTTTTCATGTTCAGTAACACACAGAGCTTTTATGGAGTTTTTACGTGATATCAGAGGCTATGAAAAGGACCTCCATAACCAGCACAGGCTCAACAAGATCGTGGTCCCGGGGGAAGCGACTTCACCCCTGCATCCCAGCATGGAATACTCTCGGCAGAATCGGAGGCAGGATCACCACAGCAGAGCCATTAAATTTCACAATAGCACTTCATTTCATGGATACAGACCGGGAACAAAGCATCTCTGTCCGGGTGGATATTCTGGCCTGTGTGTGTGGCGCTCGCAGCAAACTGTGATTTTGCTGTGGGTCCAACAGTCTGACCCACAGAGTCTCTGCAAGGAGCAAGTGTCAGTGGGACAGCGGAGAGTGGAGAGCACCCGAGGGCTCACACCATAAACTGTTCAGGCGGCCACCAATACAGCATTTCATTTAAGCTTTTTTCTTTCGCCAAAACAAAACGGTCTCCCTTTTCCCAAAATGGTATCAAAAGGCTTTGGGGTCCGGATGGAAGGAGTCCACCAGGCGGTGACCCCTGCTTTAGACCTACGCAATCACAGCAACATAATAGTATATATTTTTTTAAGCATTACATCTTCAGTATTCTCTTTTTCTGGTCAAATTTATCACGTTTCACTTGCTTTTTTGTTTGCGGAGCGCTGTGGTGAGTGACTGGTCGTGATGGAGCATATTATCCAATCAGTATGGAGTCATCATATCCGAAACCCTGCCCACACTTCCAAGTAACTTTTATTGATAAAAATTACATATTGTGACTGAGCAACTCCATACTCAGGGATGCACACCCTCGTAACCTCAGCAAAGCTGAGGTCAGTCTGACAAATGGTTTGAGAGATATGTGAGGAACACACACACACACAGAGATTTCTTGCATTTATAGATAGATTTTAACTTGCCAGGTACATGAAAATGAACATAAATTAGTTAATATTGTAGTGTTGGTAAAGTAAAGCCACAGCAATTCAGTCATCCTTGCCTTTCCCTCCATTAGCCTGCATATGAAGCCGAGCCACACCTGTTTGCTAAGCGACTCATTATTGTTCCTGCCACCAGTGGGTTAAAACCACGATAAATGCCTCCACTGCTTAAGATTCAAGATTCAAAGATTTTATTTGTCAATACTACTATACGTACAGGACATACTGTCACGCCGCGCCATTCAACCGGTGCCACTGGAGCCGGCTGGACGGCCGCTGGAACAGCAGGAGCCGCGCCACCCTGACGAGCCGGGGGGAACGGCTGTTGAGGATCTAAGCGGCCCAACCGGTTAGTTAAGTTTAATAATTGATTTAGGATAACCTGCTGTTGATAAGCAATCTGATCCACTCTAGCCTCGAGAGTGGTAAACCGGTGTGCGAGCCCGCCGTCCGCCGAGCCGCTCTGCTGAAGCCGTACTGACATAACGCACGGCTCAGGAGACGCACACACACAGGCTTAGAGTAGTTCAAAGAGTTTATTAACAGCAGGAGTGAATGAGTGCGTGTCTGCGGGATGTAAATGTGTTGGTGATGGTGTCTGCTCCAGGCACAGAGGCAGGTGACCGTACCGGTTCGGCTCACACCGATTCCGACCCCCGCCCGCTTTAGCGGTAAGCTCGGCGGAGCGCGGGGGTTCATTATGCAGTGTGAGTCCGTGTTCCACCGTGTGCCCGGAGATTTTCCCTCGGATCACAGTCGGATTGGTTACATAGGGAATCTTCTGGAGGGGCGTGCGTTAACTTGGACCTACGCCGTAATGGCGAGGCCCAGTTATGCCACCCTCACCTATGACCAGTTCGTGAGGCGCTTTCTGGAGGTCTTTGACCATTCTCAAACCAAGACGGTCCAGGTCGATCGGCTTCTTGCTCTCCAGCAGGGAGGCCGGTCGGCAGCGGACTACTCGGTCGACTTCCGGGTAGCGGCGGAGGAATTGGGCTGGGAGGAACGCTCCCTCTGTGGCCTGTTCCTCCGCAGCCTCAATAGTGATCTGAGGGATGAACTGGCTGGACGGGATATCCCTGGGACGCTAGCGGAGCTGACATCCTTAGCGATAAGTTTGGATAACAGGCTGCGCGAGCGCTCCTCGGGGCGGAAGTCTTCTTCTTCTCGCCCTCGTGGAGTCTCGCCGCACCTGTTCCAAGCTCGCCCCCTGGCGGCGCCGCCAGCATCGTGCCCCGAGGAGTCGGAGCCGATGGTGACGGGCTGGACCAAACTTTCCCCTGCGGAGAAACAACGCCGCCGTGAGTTGGGCCTCTGCATGTATTGCGGAGGTGACCAACACACTGTGGAGCGTTGCCCGCGGAAAGCCAGTCGGCGGGGTCCGCGAATCGCTGTAGGGAGCCTCGCGGATCCCAACCGGTTAGACACTCTCACTCAATTAAAGCTGCCCATCCGTTTTTGCCACAATCCCACTGGGCACCTCACCCACGCACTGGTGGATTCGGGCGCAGAGGGCAGCTTCATTTCACAAGGCCTGGCAACCCGATTGGGCATCCGCTGTCAGGCATTAAAACACCCCATCTCCCTGGTCCATCTCTCCCGTGCCTCCCTTGGGAGAGTTTCTCACCAAACCATGCCTGTCCCAGTCATCATCTCAGGGAACCACCGGGAGGAGATGATATTTTACGTCCTGCCCAACTCTGTGTCGCCCGTCATCCTGGGGTATCCCTGGCTACGCCTCCACAACCCTGTCCTGGACTGGAGGTCCGCTGGGGTATCGGCATGGAGTACCTTCTGTATGGGCACCTGCCTTCAGTCCGCTGCCTGCTCTCCATCCGCGGCTCCCCCTGTGGCGGATACAGCACCTCCGGACCTGTCACTGGTGCCTCCAGAATTTCACGACCTGGGTATGGTATTTAGTAAATCGAAAGCTATGTCTCTTCCCCCGCATCGACCATATGACTGTGCCATCAATCTCCGCCAGGGGGCTCCCCTGCCATCTGGTCGGCTCTACAGCCTGTCGGCGCCGGAGAAGGAGACCATGAATACATACCTGAAGGAATCACTGAGCGCTGGGATTATTCGCCCATCGTCGTCGCCCGTGGGGGCAGGGTTTTTCTTTGTCGGGAAAAAGGACGGATCCCTCCGCCCCTGCATAGACTACCGAGCGCTAAATGACATCACTGAGAGGGACCGTTACACCCTGCCCCTCATGGACACTGCCTTTCACTCCCTCCAGGGGGCGACCTGGTTTACCAAGCTGGATTTACGCAGCGCTTACCACCTCGTCCGGATCCGGGAGGGAGATGAATGGAAGACAGCCTTCCGTACCCCGAACGGCCACTTTGAGTATCTCGTCATGCCGTTCGGGCTGACCAACGCTCCTGCCGTCTTTCAGCGCCTCATTAATGACGTCCTCCGGGATTTCATCGGCCTTTTTGTGTTCGTCTACCTGGATGACATCCTTATCTTCTCCAGGTCCAGGGACGAGCACCAGGTCCATGTGAGGCGGGTCCTCCAAAGACTGCTGGAGAATCGTCTGTACGTGAAGGCTGAGAAATGCGAATTCTACGCTAGGACCACATCCTTCCTGGGATTCATCATCGCTCAAGACCAGGTGCTCCCAGACCCAGAGAAGGTGAAGGCGGTGGTGGAGTGGCCTACTCCCGCATCCCGGAAGCAGGTGCAACAGTTTGTTGGCTTCGCCAATTTTTACCGCCGCTTTGTCCCAAATTTCAGCTCGATCGTCGGACCGCTGACCCGCCTCACGTCCCCGAAGGTCCCGTTCCGGTGGACTGAAGAGGTCGCTGCTGCCTTTAGGGCGCTGAAGGCGGAGTTCTCCTCCTCCCGGGTCCTTCGCCAGGTCGACCCCGCGCTGCAGTGCATTGTGGAGGTGGACGCATCGGACACGGGAGTGGGAGCAGTGTTATCCCAGCGGTCACCTGACGATGGCGCCAAACGGCCGTGCGCCTTCTTCTCCCGGCGCCTGTCCCCGGCGGAGAGAAACTACGATGTGGGGGACAGAGAGCTCCTGGCCATTAAACTCGCCTTACAGGAGTGGCGCCACTGGCTAGAGGGGGCGGACCTGCCGTTTGTGGTCCTGACGGACCACAAGAACTTAGAGTACTTACGATCTGCCAAGCGCCTGAATGCCCGCCAGGCCTGGTCTTTGTTCTTCGCCAGGTTCCGCTTCTCAATCACCTTCAGGCCGGGCTCCAAAAACGGCCTGCCTGACGCCCTCTCTAGGCAGTTCACCCCCGTGGAGGCTGAGGAGACGCCCCACACTATCCTGCCCAGGTCGTGCGTCCTCGGTGCCTTCTCTTGGGACATTGAAGACAAGATCCGGAAGGCGCGGGAGGTGGAACCTGATCCTGACGGCGGACCGGAGGGAAGACTGTTCGAGGAGAGGTCATCCACTGGCTCCACACCTCCCGGCTCACCTGTCATCCCGGCACCTCTCGGATGATCAGCCTCCTCCAACGGTCCTCTTGGTGGCCAGGCCTGCGGAGGGATGCAGCCCGCTACGCCCGGGCTTGCCCAATCTGTGCCACCAGCAAGTCGGGAAATGCCCCCCCAGCGGGTCTGCTCCAGCCTCTGCCTGTCCCCGGCAGGCCCTGGTCGCACATCGCACTGGATTTCGTCACCGGACTCCCCGTTTCCAACTCCTTTGACACCGTCCTGACCATCGTGGACCGTTTCTCCAAGGCGGCGCACTTCATCCCCCTGCGAGGTCTCCCTACTGCCCTGGAGACGGCGGGCCTCCTCGTCCAACACGTGGTCAGGCTGCACGGGATTCCGGTGGACGTGGTCTCGGACCGGGGCCCCCAATTTTCATCCAAGGTTTGGAGATCTTTTTGTAACGCCATCGGAGCCAAGGTGAGCCTCTCCTCCGGCCATCACCCCCAGTCTAACGGGCAGTGTGAGAGGACCAATCAGGAGCTGGAGGCTGCGCTCCGCTGTGTTACTAGATCCAAGCCGACGTCCTGGAGCAGCCATCTCGCCTGGGTGGAGTATGCCCACAACACCGCCCGCTCTTCTGCAACGGGGATGTCCCCCTTCAAGGCGTCCCTGGGTTACGACCCCCCGCTGTTTCCAGCGCAGGAGAACGAGGTAACTGTCCCCTCTGTTAGGGCGCACCTTAGGCAGTTCCGCTCCACCTGGGCTGCCGCGCGTCATGCGCTTTTACGCACAGCGGAGCGCAACAGGACCGTGGCGGACCGGCACAGAAGACCTGCCCCGGCGTACAGAGTTGGGCAACTCGTGTATGTGTCCACCCAGGACGTCACATTAAAAGGCGAGAGGAGGAAGCTGGCACAGCGATTCATGGGTCCCTTTCCCATCACCCGGATCATCAACCCGGTGGCTGTGCGCGTGGCTATTCCCCCCTCCCTCCGCATCCATCCCACTTTCCATGTGTCGAGGGTGAAACTGGCAGTCACTGACCCCCTTTGCCCTCCTCCTGCAGCGCAACCCGCGCCCCGGATGATTGGTGGCCATCCGGCCTGGTCCGTCTCCTCCATCCTGGACTCCCGGCGCCGAGGTCGTGGGTTGCAATACTTGGTGGACTGGGAGGGCTATGGGCCCGAGCATCGACAATGGGTGCCCCCGTCGTTTGTGTTGGACCCATCGCTCATCGCGGACTTCCACCGAGCGCACCCGGATAGGCCATCGCCAGGAGGCGCTGCTAGAGGGGGGAGTACTGTCACGCCGCGCCATTCATCAGCGGCGCCACCTGCTCACGCACCTGACAATCATCAGCGGCGAGGGATAAAGGCCGTCTCGCCCGGAGGCTTGGCCTGAAGCCGTCAGACTTCGTCCTTCACCGTTGTGAGCATACTTCTCTTCAGCATCACCTTTTTGGTAAGAAGATCGCTTACCTCTCTTCTTCAGTCTTCTCCCCTGTGCACAGGTGGATTCCCCAGCGGCGGACATCTCCACTCCATCACCCAATCCTCGCTGCTGTACGGAGCTCTCCAGGTGGCTGTCTTCCGGGCTTCGCCCCCTTGTTGTGCCAGCTGTCCTGACCCACCAAGTAAGTCCTTCTCTCGCCATAAATCCCTCCTGTGTTGGTGTATGCCCGTCACCCTCTCCCTGTGCTCTCTCCATAGGGTTGCTCGGCTGTACGGTCACCTGCCTCTGTGCCTGGAGCAGACACCATCACCAACACATTTACATCCCGCAGACACGCACTCATTCACTCCTGCTGTTAATAAACTCTTTGAACTACTCTAAGCCTGTGTGTGTGCGTCTCCTGAGCCGTGCGTTATGTCACATACAGGAGAACTGAAATGGTGTTTCTCGCTCTCTTCAGTGGCGTGCACAATATAAAAAAAGAAAAAGGAATAAGGCTAGAAAAACAACAGCATCTATGTACAGTAATGCTACCTGTAGTGCAAATGGCAACAAAAGATAGACCCAGACCTCCCATAGTGCAAATAAAGATAAACAATAAACAATGATGAAATCCAGCAATCCTATATACAGAAAAGTGGAGCTGTAATACCCGTAGCTGCAAGTTCAGTGTGGTAATGTAGGTGCAGACAGTGACAGATAGGACTGCACGTGATCAGTATTGCAATGACAAACAGCAGTAGATATGGCATTTGTGCAAATAGTTGTAGTAAGGTGCAGAGACATACAGCAGCAAATGTCTTACTGTTGGTGTACCAGTCTTTCTGTGCCAACAGCTGAGGTAGTTATTGTGCGGGTGAATGCGTTACGATCCGAGGGGGGGACAGCATGGACAGAGTTCAGGGTCCTGATGGCCTGATGAACAAAGCTGTTTGGCAGTCTTGTGGACCAGGCCCAGAGGCTCCAGTACCATTTCCCCGAGGGCAGGGGGCTGAAGAGGGAGTGTGAGGGGTGGAGGTACCGCTTCTGCTTTTTTTCCCCCTCATTAAAGTACTTGAATAAGATCATGCTTTACTCTGACGTGGATTCAGGTTTGCCTCACAGACAGCGACGCTAGATAGGTCGACTGGAACGGTCACGCGCTCCAGAACTCTGATGCGCGGGTGACTGTCACGTGCGTTGTTCGCGTGTGCACTTGCAGAGCTCGTTCCTTCATTTATTTCTTAGCATGGCAGCTCAGATCTTTGGGGTGGTGTACCGCCACGCAAAAATGTTACCAGCGGAAACCTTGTGATGTCGTCTCTGGTTCAGGAGTGGCTTAGTAGTAGGATGACGGGTGTAGTCCTTTTCCTGAAGGCGTCTATGCTTGGTGGCTCTTGATGCATTGACACTAGACTCAGCCCACTCCTGGTGAAGCTCCCCAAAGTCCTTTAGAAATAAATGATGCAAAGTAAATGAAAATTTTGACAATATTCTACTTATTTAGAAGCACCTGTACTGTTGCCTATTTCAGACAATTGTACCACAATTTAATGACAATTCAAATATTCTTCAATCTAATATATATTTTTTCTGACTGACCTTATTGTTTCGGCTGCTTCCCTTCAGCATCACAACAGTGCATCATAATCTGATATAGTGATGCTCCACATATTTGATTTTGCTAGGATTTTTACACCAGATGCCCTTCCTGACACAACCCTCCCCATTTATCCAGGCATGGGACCAGTCCATGCAGTACACCGACTTGTGCTGGGCAACCAACTTTCCTTCCCCCATTCTATTATGCTGAGCACCAAGCTACAGGGCAGGAAGTACCATTTTTATCTGGCCTTTGGTATGACCGGTCCAGGGTGTGAACCCACAACCTTCCAGCTGTGGGCCGGATGCTCTACCATCAGGCCACTGCTCCGGTTTTCTGACTTTTACACTCATCTGCATAATTTTTTGGGAAAAATGGTTCAGAAAGCAGGTCGGACCTTGTCATCATTGTAAAACTCATCTTAAATAACCATATCCCATTCCAAAATCAACACAAATTCCAAATATCAAAGAAGGATCTTTAAATTAAAAGACCATCCTGGGGACACTTTGTACCCTGCAGCCAAGTAGGCTGGTGGAAGCTCTCGAGACAACAGAGGGTCTAATACAGGGAACAATGTGATCTAAAAAGTTCTAGATGGTGCACTGACATTTAGACAGGAGGTGTGACTTATCACATGGCTGCCAAAATGAAAATTCTTTTCATTTTTCAAGGATATTCATCCGACGGGAGGGAAAATTGCAAAGATATTTTGAGTCGATTGCCTTTGTGGTGCTATATTTCTGCTCCAGGTCCCTTTCTCCAATACTCAGCAAAACCAGAGGAAGTATAGAAAAGAAATGACGATCTCCTGCTGGTGCAGTTGAATGAAAGTTTTATAGGCAGTTGAATTATAAAGCAATGAAGCCCTTCAGGGGCAGTTCTAGGATCAGTGCTTTAGGGGTGCTGAGCACCCACCCACACACACACACACACACACACACACACACACACACACACACACACACACACACACTTGTCTTGTTAGTCATCTTTCATACATCTCCTCCCTGGCTTCTAGTTAGTGAACATGGTACATGATTATACATAGAACAGTGACAGCTTGGATTTACTATTTTGCTTATACCAAAATGACAACAGCTTCTTTCTCTCAAATTCAAACAGTGCACAGTGGTTGATTGACAATGCAACCATTAAAGAAAAGCGTCTACTAGCTGTCCTAGCCAGGGCTGAACTGAGACACACACACAAAAAAAAAATCAGCCCTGGCATTTTTGGTCCAATTTGTTAAGTAGCAGCATTCAACCATCACAACCACGGTCTAACAGAGGTCAGAATTATCCCACTTTTGTCTTTAACAAGTGAATCCCTGTGGTTTTGAAGAAAGGAAGAAAGAAAGAGTTACTTTATTATCTATTTTGCATAACTATAAATTTCCCAAAGGTGCAAAACTTTGGGAAAAAGCTACACAACTACAAGGAAAAAACCCATCACAAACATATATGCAATAAAAGCTTCAAATTTACTAAAATAACATAAATTTACTGGGACAAATGCCCATTTATGTAAAATATGTGCTAAATTCATGAGAGAAAAAAAATGCAAAATAAGAACAACCTTGAATTTAAAAAATAAAACTTACAAATCTGTGGCAAAAGTTGCAAATTTATGAGGAAAAATTTCACTTATGTACAATTACAGTCATTGAGAATGTAAACACAGGATGTTTTTTAAAAAATGTAATAAACTCATTAAGAAAAAGAAAATTAAATGGTTGAGACAAAGGTCAGAAAATCACAAGAGAAATGTAGCTCATTTGCATTAATTAAAAAAAATCAGCCTATTTTCTAACCCCTACAGCACCCCTAAAAAAGGCCCAACGCCACCCATGAAGCCCTTCCAAAAATGCTATGCTTTTATACATTTTAAAAATACACTTTTAAAATATTGTTTTATCAATTTTTTTCAGTTGTGCCCAGTTGGACTATTTACCTCGTTTATTTAGAGAAAGTGTGAATTATTGTTTGTGGTCATTCCAACAACCAGCTTCACTGTGAACAACTTCATCTGAAAGCTGCGCATAAAGTAAAATGTAGGAATACTTTAGATATTGCTGTTAATATGCTGCTAATTGTTTCGAATGGCAGTTGCAGACAACCTTGAATTGCGTTTGTGTTTAACTTCAAACCTGCTGATTCAATCACCCCAGAGATACGAGATGCGGGTGTAAAGTAGTGCTCTTTGGCAAGGTCACTGTCTCCCAAACTGATTGATTATAATAGAGGTGATTTATACAGTAAATCTCTTAGGATGAAATAATGTGTGCAGAGTAAGGTCACTCAGTGGGGATGGGTACTACGCTTACACTTTAACGGCAAGAAAATATCAACTCATCCTGCTGATGTGAGTCGACTTTGGAGTCACTTTGATTCATAATGTGCGTTAAAGGCAAGACCAACATCCACTAAAGGTGCATAAAAGAGCGTTTTGTATTTTTAATGTTTATCTCCTTTCTAACATCAACTTAAATGCCCCATATCGTGTATTTTCTAGGGATTAATTTCAAATTTTGGTCGATATATTATATAGTTTTAAAGACAAAAAACATTTCTGTGTTTACAGTTTCTCAGAAAAAAGGCTGATTGTATAGTTACGTCTGAAGTTAATTCCGAACACAATTCATGTAGGCCCCCCCCCAAAAAAAACTGAGAAACAGCCCTGTGAATTTGCATGCTACATGCTCACAATGCATGTACGTGAAGCACAAAATTGCCTGAAAAATGGCGTGTTATTTGTACATTTTACCTTAATAAAACTATGTGCTCCAGTACTCACCATCTATGTTATGCTGTTTGTATCCTGGGTCAGCGTGAGAGGGAAAACTAGCAGCATGCTAGGCCATTGGGATAATTAAAATATACATTTTTTTTCAATTAATATGGGCCAATTAACCTTTTGCACTCCAGGATACCGCGGGCAGTCACGTCTCTGCATCCTAGGGCACACGAGGGCGCCCTAGGACGCACACTGTGTGTCCTAGGGCGCCCTGAAAAAAAAAAGGCTACAGACACAGCCGCGAACAGAAAGCCAAAGGAGTGCTTTGATTGGTTTAGATGTGATTGACCTCTCATTCGACTAATAAGAGCCTTGAATTGGGTTTCTGAAACCTTGAAGAACCAGTGACTGAAAACCTAGCAAGAAGGACCCGCCTACCAACGGCTGTGAATACAGCCAGCCAATTGAAGCAGAGAACAATTGAAAGCGTACGTCCCGTGCGTAAAATCTGTTTTGTGTAAGCCGCTGGGTGACACACACACGCTCGCCAGTCTTTTTTTCTTACTACTGTTCTTATTTGTTTTGAAAAATCGTTCGCCAAAACCGCAATCATGGAAGCGCAAAACCGCAATAATGGAATCATGGTTTGACCGGATCGCGGGACCAGAACCACGAGTCCGTAACAAGCGGACCAGCTTCATGTTGGTCTGACAATGAGGAAGAGAAGTTCGCCAGCGACACTGCTGTTGTGGACAGGTAAGTGTTATAAGTTAAATTATTCTTTATCCCTGAAAATTGTAATCAAAATGACTTTGACCAATCGGTAAATTACAACTGTGCGTCATCGCAACATGATGGACCGCGGCGCACAGACTGAACACGGTCCGTGTGCCGCGTCCGGTCCGTGAACGCCCCCCCCCCCCCCGCTACTCTTCTGTAGCGGATTGCAGATATTATTGCAGATATTTTAGTACAACTGTGTGTAGTAGACCGCGCCGCACCGTCCCCGCGGTCCGTCATGTAGCGATGGGCGATGTCCGTCCTCTGTAGCGGGGGGGGGGGGGGGGGGGGGGGGCGAGTTGTTATCCTCTACATTACAGATATTTTAGTATAATTTTTAGTGCACTGTAGGTTATTTCTTCTTGTAAAAAAAAAAAGCCACACATTTTTTGCGTGGCATGCTTCTTTGTGTGTGGGGGCTTGTTTGTTCATTCATTCATTCATGAATGAATAAACAACCCCCCCCCCCACACACACACACACAGCCCTTCACCTTTCATTAGAGCCCAAGATGAAGCTTCTATATTGAATCATTCAAAAGTTACAGACGTTTTTCCAAACTGTGCCATTTGGCACAATTTGGCACAGTTCAAAAACGCCTGGGAACAACCTGAGGAAAAAGCTGTGTAATATATTCATTTTTTGTGGTATTGTTACAAAATTTTGACCTCAGCTGGATAACACTTGGTTCTACATTTCTGTTGCATTTTCCAGCCCATATCTGACAGCTGTGTGTTATTTGCAAGCATTTGTATCCAAAAAAAACACCCAGGCGAAATTTATTTTCTTCAAGTTCAGTATGTTTAGATGACTGTTACTCAGTGGCAGAAGCACTTAGAGAGATTTTGACTGTTTTGCCAAAAAAATTCAAAGTGTTTTCTTTTAAATGAGACCAACCCCATGAAGATGCTGCAAAGGGTTGAAGAACAGCTTTTGATTTACTTTGGGTACGTTATTTTTAGGCATTTTTAGGGAAATTGACCAGAGTGCAAGGGGTTAACATATTTTTAAAAATATCGCTGTGGGGTAATTTCCTGAGGTGGTGTCAGCAGTAGTGACTGGTTTGTCTCAGCAGCTGGTTCAGCTTAAAATAAGTGTAGGCGTTGTTTTTTCAGAGTTTGAATTTGTAAAGTTTACACCACACTAAACTGATCCTCTTGCATTCAGGGCACCTGAAGTGCACTACCTCGTCCTGCGCACACACCTGACGTAGTTCTCATTGATTGGCGCGGCTCACACAATAGTTTAAGAAGAGAGAGTTTCTGTCAGAGTGAGCAGAGGAAAACATCAACTCGAGCTGACCAATCACTGCTATAGAAAAATTAATTAAAGCATGTAACTCATCGTTAAGGTTAGAATTATGCGTCTTCTCTGGAAATGAACGGAGAATTGCACTGCATGTTTGTACTTTCTTGTGTTAAGATAATTAGGAAAGTTACCTAAGCATTTACTTTCTTTCTGACTATTTCAAAATAAAAGAGGGAATGTGACAACAAAATTAAAAATGGGAGTTTGAAAAGTAATTGGTGACCCCTGCTCTATATGCCTGTAATATACCCGTGACCCTATAGAAGGGTCACAGGTATATTCAAAGAATAAAACTGAATTCAAAGTATGTCTCTTTCATTCTTTCTTACAATTTTAGCAGTTAATCATATGGAAATCTGTGATTATTTAGTTTTTAAAAATTTAAATTGATGCACAGCCCTAGTCTGCATGCAAGAGAAATTCAACTCCCAACCACATTACCCAGGTCCAGGTTTCCACAAAAATATCCAAGCCTAAAAACTGTGGTAAAACAGCAGAATTACAACTACAGTCTGACCTGACAAGATCAGGATTAAGGGTTTTTTTTTTTCTTGTAAATTTGTTTCCTTTTTCTCGCAAAATTGCTACTTTTTCTGGCAATTTTTTGAGTTGCAAAAAGTTTCTTTTTCTTGCAAAATTGTGTTTTCCTCATTAAACTTTTTTTCCAAAATTTGTCATATTTTTGGCATAAATATGTTTTACTTACCCCTTTAAGGTAAAAATGCTGCCTTTTTCATATAAATTTGCGATCATTTTCTAATAAAACTGTAGTTTTTCAGGTAAATTTGTGACTTTTTTTCTTGCCAATTTGTGGGGGGGTTTCCTTCAAAATTGCAACATTTTCTTTAAACTTCACGGAAGTTTACTTAAATTTTCAGCTATTCTCATAAATTTATGTTTACTGGCTTTTATGGGAAAAACTGCAGCAGCTCTTGCATAAATTTATTACATTTTTCTCATAAAACTCCAACTTTTTTTTTCAGTAAATTTATGATTTCTTTTCCAGAAATTTTGTGACTTTTTTTCTTACAAATTTGTTGGTATGTTTTCCTCAGCAAATTGCAAATTTTTCCCTAAATTTGTGAAAAATGATTTTGCATAATTTTTCAGATTCTCTTTATTTTCTTCCTTTTAGGATGTTTTTCTCATAAATATGCAACCTTTTTTTCTGGTGAATTTATTGCTTCTTTTCTTGGAAATGTATTTTTTTTCCTCCTCAATTCTCCAGGGAGCCACTATCTATGGGCAAAATGACCCCAGAACCACAGGTTGCAGACCCCTGTCCTAGGCATCTGCCGTGTCACCAAACTCACACACGGTGATCCTCACGTGGATTATGCTCAAGGTCATTGTCAGAGATCAGGAGATCTGGTGTTTATGATTTCACAAAAATGGTTACTCCTCCTAGGCCATTGACCGGGACCGTAAGCGCAGCCTAGATTGGTCTGCATCTAGGTTGCGTCAGTGGTCGGGAGGTTGGAGCGCTCTCGGGGTGATTTCTTTAGGTGGGAATGAGCTACTCCATCAGTGATGGTCTGGTTCATTCTTGTGTGTCTAATATCTTGCATATAGATTCAAATGACACTGTTCTGTTATATTAAAAAAAAATTGTCCTCCTACTTTACCCATCCTAGTGCACAATAGGAAAATTTTTGCCACCCTACTACTAAAATACTGCCTGCATCAAAGAGTATGTAAAACAGGCCTAATTTGCCCACAGGCAGAACCTGAGGTGGGGCGCAGCCTCCAGCTCAAATCGCCGTGATGCGAGTAGAGGACAGAGGAGGAGCAGCGGTTAGGTTCGCAGCTTCCTGCCTGCCACGGTTTGAGGGCTCAGTGCGCAGATCCAGTAATTAAGGTTGAGGGTGGACAGTTCCCCGCAGCCCTGATGTGCCTTGATCACGCACAGCCGTGGACGGGGGGGGGCTATTCATTTTCACAAAGAGGGTGCACGGCAGAAGGAAGGCGAGAGTCACCAGGGAGCTCTGTAGGAAGCTGAGCTGTGTGGCGGTAAAAGCAGGGACGCGAGAAAACTAAACGGGAACTGTGTATTTTACAGTAGCCCATTTTGTAAAAAAAAAAAAAAATGCATTCAGGGACACTAAAGAGGGGGGAACAGCGTACTTTATTTACTGTTGGTTTTAGGCCAATAGAATGGCAAAGAGAGCATCCGCCACTTACTTTGATGCCTACTTGTGCGTCATTTATGCAGCTTTGGAGGTTTGTTTCAAGCTGTGATGCTGCTGCTGCAAGCAGGTTTAGTTGAAGTGGCTGTTTTTTTTGTTTTGTTTTTTAGCCTGCTGTAAATATTGTGGATGGAAGACATCCTCTTCACCACGCTTTGTACCTACTCACTTTATTTATTTATTTTTTATTTTACTGTTTACAGTTTACACTGTCCACACCCGTTGCCTGCACTGTGCCCCCATCTGGAGTTCGATGTTTCATTTGTTTTTCTTGTGTATTAAAATACCAGTGGGCATCCAGAGTGAAGTGGAGAGAGTGGGAGTTATGGAGCCAGATGGATGTGAATGTGAGAGTCCTCTTTGTTCTTGCCTGAAAACTCCAGGCCTTGCCGCCGCTGAGCTCGGTCCTTCTCGCTTCCTCTGCAGCACTCCTCTCATCGTATCCTCAACCGAGGGAGTCCTCTTTATTTCCAGCATCTGCGCTGTGATGAGAAACACCAGCTAACTAGGCCACTGCATAATAAGCAAGAATAGCAGCAGCAAAGTAAAATGAATTTAAAAAAAAAAAAAGAGGGGAAAGAATCAGTTCATGGGGGGGAAGGCTTGCCCAACACGTAACTGCTGACAGAAGTAATTCAACAAGCAAATATTGTCCTTTTTTCCAGAATTGCAGATGCATTCATATATTATTGCTTACCTTTACCTATGCCTCCGCAGAGGTGCATCGGAGTTCACGTTCATTTTGGCAGTGAAGCCCCGGAGCTATGCCATCATGTGACTGACGATGCACCTCGCTGACGTCTCCTTTGGCGTGCGTGCCAGCTGCAGTCCGGGGATCACTGCCGGTGCTGCAACGTTTGTGTGATACTCAGCATTTTAGCCCCTGATTCACTTGGTCCACAGCTCCATTATTGTCTTCCAGTATGTTGCAGATCTGGATGTTTTCACGGGTTTCCCACTTTAGTTCTTGCTTGTACAACACTCAGTGCATACCCTTGTTACGTTAAAGGTCCCGTTCACTCAAACATGGTGTGTTTGTGGCTTTTAATCTTCTAAAATGATTTCTTGGGTCATATGACTGCAGTAAAAAATTGTTAAATTCTCTCTTCACTTAGAAATATTTACATTTTAACATTTCAGCAGAATGGGCAAAAGCTGGTTTTGCTCTTCTGGGTTCAGTTTCTCTCCATCACTAACAAATGATCTAGTCTTCACTTCATCATCGTGTTATTGGCTGTGATGATTCTGTCGCCTGTCAGAGTTTCTAAGCCTAAGGCGCTAGCTTCAGACCTAACAGTGCTACTAGCTTTTCAAGTGTGGTTTATATTGTTATTTTCTTTAAATTCCAGTCACCCTAATACACATCCCTGTTTCCACTAGGTTCACTAAACCACAGTTGATAATATATTCCATCATTTTGGCTTATTTGCTGTATTTTTGCCATTACGGGAGATGAACTGTTGGCATGAGCTTGTCTGATTGTAGAAAATACAATCAAAACCAGCTACAATTTCAATCCACGCTCACTGGAATCCTTGTTCATCTATCAACACTTGACCATATATGTCATTCTTCAACTTTGATTTTAGCTTATGTTACTACAGTTTATTATACTCTGTGGCTAGCTGCCATTAGTTAGTAGCTATTAAGTCCTGCAGACATTTCTTGTTCTTGTCAAATAGTGAGTGTGCATCAGATGTATGAAATAATTGCTTATTCATGACATATAAAGCATTTATTATCTATTTAATAACCTCCTTATAAATAATTTATAAATCCGTTATTAGGGTAGTCTTATTGTAAAGTGGTAACAAAAGTAAAAGAAGAAAATTAAAACCAGAACTTTCTTACGTTTCATTGCTATCACATTTTGATTGCTATTGATTTCATTCATATTGATTTGACTGTGGCAGGGAAGTATGTGAGAGTGGTGCAGGAGATTTATGAAGACCATGAGACGGTGGTGAGATGCGCTGTGGGAGTGACAGATGGATTCAAGATGGGGGGTGGGATTACATCAGGGATCAGCTCTGAGCCTCTTTGTGTTTGCCATGGTGATGGACAGACTGACAGACGAGGTCAGACAGGAGTCTTCTGGGACCATGATGTTCGCAGACAACATTGTGACCTGTAGAGAGTAGGGAGCAGGTGCAAGAGAACACGGAGAGGTGGAGCTATACTCTGGAGAGAAGAGGAATGAAAGTCAGTAGAAACAAGGCAGAATACATGTAGGGAGGCAGGTGTAACAATGAAGATGCGAGGAGTGGAGGTAGTGAAGGTAGATGAGTTTAAATACCTGGGGGTAACCATCCAAAGCAATGGAAAATGCACAAGAGAGGTGAAGAGGAGAGCGCAGGCAGGGTGGAGTGAGTGGAGACAGTTGTCAGTTTTCATGAAAAAATGCGTCAGAAATGAAAAGTCTGCCGATCATACCTTAACTTTTCCTGCAATGTGTCTCCCTTTTCTTTTCTATCCAGCGTGGAGCATGACTTTCGCCTGCAGGAAGGGCAGGTGGTTCGCACATGGAAGGTGGGCGACCCTCCAGAGGGCTCGCCGCAGACTTCAACCCCCCAGACCACAACGCCTCACCAACAGGACTCACCGCAACCAGTGCGACCCCCTGCCACTACCAAGAAGAACCGAAAGAAATGCTTCTGGTTCCTCTGAGCACCACGGGACGGAGACATTTTGATACTGTAATGCACTGCATACCCTTCTTTAAAATTAAAAAAAAACAACAACAACACAGAACAAGCGTGAAAGGACGTGGGGGATTAATATGCAAAAGTGTGGGAAGAGAAAGAGTCGCAAAGGTTTCGATTTTAGCCGTTTCTGTTGGAGTTGTTAAAAATGGATTGACTGGGCTGCACATGTTGTTTCAGCACTCAGAATGCCTCCTCAACACTTACTGGTTCGGCACCAGCGTGGCAGGAAAGCAAAAAGTGCTGAAGTCAAATAAAAGCAAAAGTTCAGTTCACAATATGACTCACAGAAAGCAATTAGGCGGCATAAAGAGGATATATAGCAGTCAAGGGGGCACATGACAAGTGGCATTACAGCAGACAGGAGGGAGTGGATTTGTATGAACGATGGTATGAATAGAGTGTATGGGCAAAGAAATAAAGAAAGAGAGACATAGGATTTATCTTCATTAATGGACTAATGAGGGTCAGAACACCAGCTTTTATACCCAGAAACATTTAAAAATGAATTATGATGAGCTGTATTTAAAACTTTTATTATATTGTAATTGATGACAAACTTCTACGTGTCTACATGCACATAGAACACACAATGATACACACACACGAGCAAATAAAGTGACATTCACATAAAAAGCATATATGAACTGAGAGAATGGTGAGTTAAATTCTGTACATATCAGAGCTATTCCTCCTGGATGTTATATTTCAGATATGGATTACTGCAAAATAAAAGTATTTTACCACACCTCCAAGTGCTTTTTTTTCTGGCTTAAAGAGATTTTATGTTATTCAGTGACGACTTGAAGACTCACGTCCAATAAGTCTCGAATTAAAGGAAGTGGATATTTTTTTCAAATGCATTTAATTAGCCATCTACAATACTTGTTCAATAATTTGAAGCAGTATTACACTGAGCTGGTGCTTTTTGGTATAAAGAACTGGCTTAAATTAGTGTTGTCAGTCGATTAAAATTTTCAATGAAAGCACCATAGGTGCTGATGCCTTGGTGCTTGTGGCATTATTAGGTAATTATTCATTATTACCTTCGCCAAGGGAGGAGGTAATGTTTTTAGTGGCGCTGGTTGGTTTGTCTGTCTGTTAGCAGCATAACTCAAAAAGTTACAAACAGATGTTGATGACATTTTCAAGAAAGGTGTGTAATGGCACAGGGAACAGATTATTAGATTTTGGTGATGATTTGAGAGTGCATACCTCCACCATGGGCTTTGCTTGCATTTGTGCAGCAGGATTACACAAAAACTACTGGATGGATTTGGATGAAATTTTCACCAGAGGTGGTTCTTGGGCGGCAGACAAACCCATAACATTTTGGTGATCTGAGAATGCATACCTCTGCCAAGGCTCGTATCTTCTCACAGTGTTTTAGCAACAATACTCCAAAACTAATGGACAGACTTTGGAGCAATTTTCACCAGAAGTGGCTCTACGCTACACACAAACACATTACATTTTGGAGGTGATTCATGGGTGATGGAAGGAGCTTTGGTGGAGGTATGCGCTCTCTGAGTGCTTTTCTAGTTATAAACCTGTTTTTGTGGGTGCTTCACAGGCGCTCTTAAAAAAAAAAAGTCTCCCTAGCAAGTGCTTGACCTGTCATTCAAAACATGCCATCAGCGTTTTAACACATTTTGCTCTGAAATTCTCTACTAACTGCACTGAACTGCACAAATTGTTAAGAAGGCATGCAGCCGCCTTTACCAGAATGGCAGCGTAGTGTGCGGTTGGCTTCGATGAGCTGTGCACCACTTCATTAACTTTTAAGCAGAATTTTATCTTTTATTGCCACCCGTGGGCTACTTATTGTAATATGAGCATTGATGCCTACTTTCTGACCCGCTCCAGCATAATGCCGCCCAAAAACACTAAAAAAAGCAGCAAGACTTACAATGCTGATAACTCAGCTGGCGCGGCTGGCACGGCTAACACGGAAAGTTTGGTTGACACAGAGAGCTTGGCTAACACGGAGCTAACTAAACTACCAATAGCCAGCAAAACTACTGCACTTGACCGTGCCCTTCGTCAGGTTATTGAAGAAATCACAGGGAACATCACAAAAGTCATCAACCAGAAAGTTCACTTGCTAGCTGAAATGCCTCGGGCTCAGGGCTTGGAGATAAAAGATCTGGCCAAACGCACTACACAGGTTGAAGACAGAATTACGGTGCAGGAAGAGATATGGAGGAGGCTACGGGGCGCATACAGGCATTGGAGCAACAGGTCGAGTCGATGGCACAACACATTGATGATCTCGAAAACAGAGGCCGGAGGAAGAATATACGTGTCATTGGCCTTCCAGAGGGTGCGGAGGGCACTCGTGCCCTTAAGTTTTTTGAAAAGTAGCTGCCTGAGTTCCTGCGCATTGAGACTAAAGACGGTCGCGTTAAGCTTGAGAGAGCACACCGTGCACTCACTCCGCGGCCGGGACCCACCCAGCGCCCGAGACCCGTGGTGATTAGATCCCACAACTTCAGAGACCAGCAACGGGTGCTGGAGGCTTCACGGCGGAATGGCAGCGGTGACCAGCGCAACTCCCAGATGTACCAGGGCTCCAGGATTACGTTTTTTTCAAGATTTCTCGGCGGATACCATGTGCAAATGGAAAGGATTTGACAGGGTGAAACGGCGTCTACGTGAGGCTGGCATCCCTTACTCCCTTCTGTATCCAGCCAGGTTGAGGATTACGCATGACAGAACCACCAGGATTTTTGACTCGCCCAACAAAATGACCTAGTTTGTGGACAAGTTGGGATGAAGGCACTGCGTTTCAAGTTCCATGGGATTATTTGATTTGGACCGTACTGCAAATCGCAGATGCGTCGCATTTCCTTTATTTTTATTTTTTTTAACATTTTAGGACAGACAGACAATGTGAGTAATTATGGTCCATTCAATATTTTATTTGCTTAATTTTCTTTCTCTTTAGATTGGTACAGTGGTGTGCAGTGGCGAGGAGAGATAAGATGTGCCTTACTTTGTGTTTTTTTTTTATTTTATTACCTACCCTGGTGAGGTAAAAAGTCACAAGTGTTTGGCTAGAAATGTGGTAGTCCCCTGTTTGGTTAAAGGGGAAGCGCGTTTGGAAAGTTCTGTTTTTGTTTATTTGTTGAGACTGTATTTTCTGTCAGTTTTGTTTTTGTTTTATTTGCTCAGCTTATTGTGGTTTAGGCACGTTTTCAGCACCATGGTGGCAATGTTTAACTTGTACCAATGCTGACAAAGAATATGCTAAGGCTATGTAGCATCAAGGGGTGTCACTCGCCAATTAAAAGGAAAAAAGTCCTCTTAGCTTTAAAGTAGGAGGGTGTGGATATAGCGTTGTTACAAGAGACGCACCTGAATGATACGGAACATTTAAAGTTGGCTTTGAGCAGGTTTTCGTCTTTCACCAGTAAAAGCCGAGGGGTGGCAGTTCCTATTAGGAAATTCATACCTTTTCAATTAACAGACTGTATTAAGGATGCACTTGGTCGATATGTGTTTATAAAAGCAGTTATACATGGAGAGGAATTTGCCATTTCAAATGTTTATTGTCCTCCCGGTCACCCCGTCACATTTTTGGTAGAGGTAGCGACAAAACTTGCAGGACTGCCTTTAGAAAATGTCATTTTGGGAGGTGATTTTAATTGTCTCATGAATCCGTTGATTGATAGGCTTCCTATTGGTTCCCTCCCTATTTCCAGACAAACAAAACAGGTGTCTGATCTTATGGAGGAAGTGGGTTTTGTGGATGTGTGGAGGAAACTTCACCCTGCAGGGAAAGAATACGCTTTTTACTCCAACCCACACAAATGTCACACACATATTGACTACTTTTTTTTTAATCTCTAAAGTTATTTTAAAACAGGTGGTATCCTGCAAAATTGGACATATTGCCATCTCTGATCATGCAGCAGTTTATCTAGACTTCGCCACTAAAGTAGTAAAAGGACAATCAAAACACTGGAGACTAAATCCCCTTATTTTAAAGGATGCTAAATTTGTAGAATATTTTACTACAGATTTCAAACACTTTCTTACTGTTAACTCCCCCACAGCCAGCAGCCCATCACTGCTATGAGAGACTGCTAAAGCTTTTGGTAGGAGATTGATAATATCATATACATCCAGCAAAAAGCGTCGAATTACAGAACAGCAGAACATATTAGAAAGAAGACTCAGGTTCGCAGAAAAAAAGAGTATTTTAAAAATTCTTCACCATCCAGATTAAAGGAGCTCAATGCCATCTGGTGCTCGCTTAATACTTTGCTGACACAAAATGCTACAGACAAACTCAAATTTGCAAAGAAAAATTAATTGAGCATGGGGATAACCAGGTAAATATCTTTCTTACTTAACAAAAACATGAATAGCTTCCCAAACAAAGCCTCAGTTTCTGATGGGAATGGCTTCTGTAACACTGATCCTGAGGTAATTAATACGACTTTTCTAGAATTTTACAGAAATTTATACAAGTCTGAACAAAGTAACAACTTTCAATCATTAATGGCAACTTTCTTTTCACAAATTAAACTTCCAAATTTATCAGATATTCAAAAAATCGACTTAAAAGCAGAAATATCAGAATCTGAGGTGCACAGAGCAATTAAATCTCTTCAGAATGGGAAGACACCAGGTCCGGATGGACTCACATCAGAATTTTATAAAGAATTTAGGGATTTACTGTCAAAGCCGTATTTAGATATGTTAAGTGACTTGCTTGGTGCTGGTGTCCTCCCCCCTTCTCTTAGGGAAGCAACTATATCCTTAATTCTCAAAAAGGAAAATCTCCAGAAAATTGCAGCTCTTATAGAGCAATTTCTTTACTTACTGTTGATTTAAAAATACTGTCAAAAATCCTCGCAACACCCCTGGAAAAAAATCTTGCCCCATGTAATAAATCCCGATCAAACAGGCTTTATTAAGGGTCGCAATTCATGTAATAATGTCAGACGTTTTCTAAATGTGATTTGGTTGTGTCAGAAGCGTGCGGTGGATGGTCTGGTAGTTTCTCTCGATGTGGAAAAAGCATTTGACCGCGTTGAGTGGTCCTATTTGCTTTACACTCTGCAGCAGTTTGAGCTGGGTCCTAATTTTATTACGTGGATTAAAGTCCTTTATACAGTAGTTGTCCTTTGGCAGCTGTTATCACAAATGGACTTAGGTCTAAAAACTTTGAGGTTGGAAGCGGGAACAGACAGGGCTGTCCTCTCTCCCCTCTTTTGTTCACTCTTGCGATTGAACCGCTAGCTGAAGCGATGCAAAGTGACGCTACTGTCCTTGGCATTACTACCGAGCACTGAGCTCACAAAATTTCATTATATGCCAACGATGTTTTGTTTCTTTCTAACCCAACTGTTTCAGTGCATGCTGTCATCTCAATCATCAATAAGTTTAGCTTATTTTCTGGTTATAAGATTAATTTCTCGAAATCTGAGGCCATGCCTCTGGGAAAACAATGCCACATTCCTGGCTCTCCCTTTAAGTGGTCACCAGCAGGATTTGTGTATCTGGGTATATTTGTTACACCTTGTTTTGATCAAATGTTTAAAGCAAACTATGTCCCGTTACTTGACAAAATCAAACAGGATCTCGAGCACTGGAATTGCCTCCCTGTATCATGGTTAGGGAGAATCTCGCTTCTTAAAATGAATATTCTTCCTCGCTTGCTTTATCCGATGAGAATGATTCCTATTTTATTTACACAGAAACTTATTTTTTTTAAAAAAAGGGCTGGTTTAGTTCCTTTATATGGAGCAAAAAAAGGGCAATCATAAAAATGTCAGTATTACAGCTTCCCAGCCATATGACATGTTTAGTCTTCACACATCTCAAAAAATATCAGTTGAGTTCTCTTTTGTTGTATGCACGAGAGTGGATTTGCAAAAATACTTATGCAATATGGCTGGATATAGAAGCGTTGTTACGAGAATGCCCTCTTAAAGGTCTGATGACAAGATTTTGACATTTTTTAGCATGTTGTGTAAACCCAAAAGTCATTGTCGATGATCAATATAATATTTACAACTGTGCCTGCATAAACTAGTTATCATCAAAAAACCGCAGCCGCTGACTGGACTGTGGTGCTGCCCACCAAATGAAGGGCGGCACCACCATGACGTAAGCGACAGAACAGACGCTGGTGTTGTTGACTGGAATGACAGCAGCTTTGTAGCTCACAGTTTCTCTGGTTTCTTGTTTTAATTTTACGGCTATGTCTCCGCGTTGTGTCGCAGGCTTAGATAAACAGCAGACTGTGAAAGACCACATCACATGCTTCAGCTCCAACTGCCATAAGCCTCCTCGTGTGCTTTTACGCAGGAGGAGCGCACAAGGGGGGGAAGGATTAATGGATTTACGCGCAGCTTTGACCTACTTTCTGTGATCGTATGCTGACTCTCGCCGGTCCGGCCACGTCCCTTCTCTCATCATCACCAGCTGATTCAAACTCCCGCTGATCATCTTTCCCGGTCCTCGCCCAGGCACTACTCATCACGCCATCACCAGCAGTGCGTGTACCTAGCGGCCGTTTGCCAGTCACACACTGCTGGTCCATAGTACTGTCATCTGTGCTGTTAGTCTGCCAGTATTTTCAGCACTCTCACGATGTGCTAGTCACTACATGTTCGCCGTGGTTCTCGTGCATCCTTGAAGTGGTGTCGGCTCTGGGGCGTACCTGTGGCTAACACGTCTCCGCTCATTCGTTCTCTGGGTGATGCCGGCCCCCGAACGCCATCAGTAAGTGTGTTTGTGTTTTTTGTATGTCTTCACCTTTTTGGGAATTGTCTGTCTTTTAGTATTAAATGTGCAGTTGTGAACCCTGCACGTAAATCCTTGTTATTTCATTCTCCCTCTCCGTGCCCTGTGTAAGAGCGCACGGAGGGTCATGATGAATGGATTTATGTGCAGGATTCACCAGATAATACATAATGCATAATAAACCCAATGCCTCAGCCATCACTGCTATGATTTTATTGAAAAATCGGGTTTAAATAAACTGTATTTATGAACAAATAATTTGTTGCAATATCTGTAACAAAAGCACACCACTCGGTGTTCCCCTGTCGTGTGTTTGTCGCTGCTGCTGCACCGGCCATGTGTGCCTCTCCACTGTCACTCTCGGAGTCTGACTTGCTTGGCACAATGCCCACTTGGCACGGCTCAAACCTATACGGTCTGATGTCCCCAGATTCTTCATTGTCATCCCATTCTTCAGAACTATAATCATCTGAAGACTGGACAACACAAACCAATTCCAGACTACATGTGCTGGAACCATCGTCAATGTTTTCTACTACGTCCATCCTGTGTGTACAATGGGCAGCCAAGCACTGTGTTCTGTCAATGATGTTACAACATGGCCGGGGGGTTTTCCAGTCACTGATGCAATTGGTGACGTGGCACTCATGAACATCGGATATTTGCGTGGAAAAAAAGCCTGTTTGACTTAGAACTGCACAGATCAACCTATTTCGCCATATTGTATTCCATCCATCCATCCATTCATCTTCTTCCGCTTAATCCTTTTCGGGTTGCGGGATATGCTGGAGCCTATCCCAGCATCTTTGGGCGAGAGGCAGGGTACACCCTGGACAGATCACCAGTCCATCGCAGGGCCAACACAGAGAGACAGACAGCCATTCACTCTCACAGTCATACCTAAGGACAATTTAGAATCCCAAGTTGATGGCAATTAACCTAACCTGCATGTTTTTGGCATGTGGGAGGAAACCAGAGAAATCCCGGAGTAAACCCACGCAGACATGGGGAGAACATGCAAACTCCACACAGATCACTGTTGGTTGGGGGCTGAGATTGAACCCAGGATCCCCCGGCCAAGGGTGAGTTGCTGTGCTGCCGCAGTGCTAACCACTCCGTCACCGCGCTGTGTTGAAAAATTAGATGAAGTCAAAAACGTGTCATCAGACCTTTAATACTTTGCTCTTTCTAAAAAGTATGAAAACTATATACACTCACCGGCCACTTTATTAGGTACACCTGTCCAACTGCTCGTTAACACTTAATTTCTAATCAGCCAATCACATGGCGGCAACTCAGTGCATTTAGGCATGTAGACATGGTCAAGACAATCTCCTGCAGTTCAAACCGAGCATCAGTATGGGGAAGAAAGGTGATTTGAGTGACTTTGAACGTGGCATGGTTGTTGGTGCCAGAAGGGCTGGTCTGAGTATTTCAGAAACTGCTGATCTACTGGGATTTTCACGCACAACCATCTCTAGGGTTTACAGAGAATGGTCCGAAAAAGAAAAAATATCCAGTGAGCGGCAGTTCTGTGGGCGGAAATGCCTTGTTGATGCCAGAGGTCAGAGGAGAATGGCCAGACTGGTTCGAGCTGATAGAAAGGCAACAGTGACTCAAATAACCACCCGTTACAACCAAGGTAGGCAGAAGAGCATCTCTGAACGCACAGTACGTCGAACTTTGAGGCAGATGGGCTACAGCAGCAGAAGACCACGCCGGGTGCCACTCCTTTCAGCTAAGAACAGGAAACTGAGGCTACAATTTGCACAAGCTCATCGAAATTGGAAAATAGAAGACTGGAAAAACGTTGCCTGGTCTGATGAGTCTCGATTTCTGCTGCGACATTCGGATGGTAGGGTCAGAATTTGGCGTCAACAACATGAAAGCATGGATCCATCCTGCCTTGTATCAATGGTTCAGGCTGGTGGTGGTGGTGTAATGGTGTGGGGAATATTTTCTTGGCACTCTTTGGGCCCCTTGGTACCAATTGAGCATCGTTGCAACGCTACAGCCTACCTGAGTATTGTTGCTGACCATGTCCATCCCTTTATGACCACAATGTACCCAACTTCTGATGGCTACTTTCAGCAGGATAATGCGCCATGTCATAAAGCTGGAATCATCTCAGACTGGTTTCTTGAACATGACAATGAGTTCACTGTACTCAAACGGCCTCCACAGTCACCAGATCTCAATCCAATAGAGCATCTTTGGGATGTGGTGGAACGGGAGATTCGCATCATGGATGTGCAGCCGACAAATCTGCGCCAACTGTGTGATGCCATCATGTCAATATGGACCAAACTCTCTGAGGAATGCTTCCAGCACCTTGTTGAATCTATGCCACGAAGAATTGAGGCAGTTGTGAAGGCAAAAGTGGGTCCAACCCGTTACTAGCATGGTGTACCTAATAAAGTGGCCGGTGAGTGTAGAAATGCTGTAGTAACCCGATATCTGTTAACACTGTTAAGGCCTGGAGAGCAGCACGGTGCATTGAGGGGAGAGCTGGGATAACCTCCACTTTCACTCCTATTGCCAACAATCCAGACTTTCTTCCCGGACTGCTGGAATCTGGTTTTAGGGAGTGGGTTTCTAAGGGTATTTCCACATTTGGTTGTCTTTTTAAGGAAGGGATTCTTATGCCTTTTGATCAGGTGGTTGAGGGCTTCAAATTAGGTAAAAATGATCTTTTTCATTTTTTTTTTCAAATTAGGGATTTTATCAAAAAAGATACATGACTATTTGAGGACACTGAGATCTCTGATATTGAAAAGCTGTTTTTCAGCTCCAGGGAAATGTCACTTAGCATGTGCTACAAGGTACTGAAAGGTCATTGTAATGTTGATTCTCCTATTTTGGCTCGAACCTGGGGAAGAGAATTGGATATTGAAATTACAGAAGAAATGTAGTGTAAGATTTGGAATGCTGCCAAAAAAATTACTATTTGTAACCATACCTGGGCTTTACAACTTAAACTACTACATCGAGCCCATCTGGCTCCAAACAGAATGTCTAAATTCAAATCTGGCTCCTCTTCACTGTGTCCTAAAAGTAGAACTCACTGTTTATGGTCATGCGGCAAGATTCAGGGATATTGGGAGTCCATTCTTACTGAAATTAAGACAATTCTGAAAATGAACCTTGATCTTGATCCACTGTCTCTTCTCCTTGGTTTATCAAATAAACACAAAATAAATTTAACAGCACATTCTAACCTTCTGTGCCCGGAAAAATATTTTGTTGCAGTGGATTTCACATAAAGCTGCTACAGTTTTTGGATGGAGAAGGCTAATACTGGAGCACATTCCACTTGACTTTTTGACTTGCTTCATATATTCTAAAACTGATGTATTTAGCCGTATATGGAAACCGTTTTTAGACTATACCGAAGGAAATTTGTCCACCATTCTGTCTCGAGCTTTTATTTGCTCTTGAAGTTTACTCATCTTTGTGCTGATTATGCTGCCTGGTTTTTTTTTCATTATTTATTTCTTTGTTCTTTCTTGCTGCTGAGCAACTTGTGTGTGTGTGTGTTCTTTTTGCCTTGTGTTTTTTTTTTCTGGAAAAATGAAAACTAATAAATATATTTGAGAAAAAAAGGCATGCATCCCTCGGAGCTTTTGCTGTTAAATATTGATCATGGTGATTCTGATAAGCTGGTTACAGAGGTCTGAAGCTGGTAAAAGCTGCAGCGCTCCAAAAGTTGACCTTTTTTTTTTTTTTTTAATTTTCAGCACCCTGGGCAAAGCAACAAAAATGTGTGCTGCTGAGAGCATTTTTGAGGGCACTGAGTGACATGGAGTCACAAATATATTTGAGACTGAAAACTAAGGTGAATCAGCAACGTTACCAGTACAGACTGGACTGATACCATCAATATTAGGAGGTTTTTCCTCATAAAATAACTGTTTTCTCCTCCAAATTTGTTAGATTTTTGGCATACATTTTCTGGTTTTCTAATAAATGTCATATTTTTCTTTGAATTTTTGTTGCTTTTCAGGTAAAATTGCAGCCTCTTTCCACATAAATTTCTGACTTTTTTTTCTCATTGAAATGCAATGTTCCCAGTAAGTTTGTGATATTATATATATTAGTGGTGTCGGACGATTAAAATTTTTAATTGCGATTAATCTTTTGGAATGTTGAGTGAATCGAGATTAATAACGCGTTAATCGCGTTTTTCCATACAGATACAGTGCACCTTAAGTTGGTAATTTTTCAAGTTTCTCATACTGTTATAAACATGGGAGTGGACAAATATGCTTACTGTCTTCACCTTTTATTAAAGCGCTCAACATATAACAAAAACTATCCAGATTATTCTCCAGAAAATTCTCAAAAGTACTACTGTATGTGCAAACAACGGAATGCCAGGGCTCATTAATGTCACTGCAACACAACTCAGCATCTACACTCCCATAGCGGCAAGATGGCCGCCGAACACACGCAGACTGGCAGGCTCTGCATGTGCTTCTCTTAAATCTCCTTTAAAACCTCCTCAACCTGCATCTTTTAGACCTACTTTATTCACAAAACAGACTCAACTACCACCGGAACACTGGGTAGTTGGTGCTGTTTTAACTGTCTACTTTTACCATCAATGTGGCGGCACCTCACAACTGAGAACCACAACGCTGCGGTCAGTCATCAACATCTGCTGTACTCCACATTTCTGGACAACAGCCGTGCCTGGGTGCTTCCTGTGAAACAGGTACAAGTAAGCCCTGGAAGTACAGCTTCAAGGTCTATCTACCTATGGTCGGCTTCCGTCGGTCTATGATGACCATGGAAGAGAATCCTAAACGTCTACTCTTCTGGAACAGCACCGCCTGTGGCTGAACAGGCCGATGCGCGAATGGCAGTCCCTGTCACACAGGTCGCACTTGTGGGTGGTCTCCGTGCTGCTGGGTCTGTGGCAGTTCTTCCTGCGGGTCCTATTTTCATCTGCTGCAGCAGTCAGTCTCTCTTCACCCGCCTTGAGCTGTCTGGTCAGGATGCCTCTCCATTTGGAGCGGTCCGTTGCAAGGTCCTCCCAGCGCTCTGTGTTGATCTCCAGGGTCTTCATGTCTGTCTTGCAGACGTCTCTAAAGCGCAGCTGTGGGCGGCCAACGTCTCTCCTGCCAGTCGCCAGTTCTCCGTAGAGGACGTCTTTGGGGATTCTGCCATCCTCCATACGGTGAACGTGGCCTAGCCAGCGGAGCCTGCGCTGCCTGAGTAGAGTGAACATGGAGGGAAGGCCGGCGCGGGACAGAACTTCTGTGTTGAGCACTTTGTCCTGCCAGGATATGTCCAGGATGTGGCGAATGCAGCACAAGTGGAAGGAGTTCAGTCTCTTTTCCTGCCGGGCGTATGTTGTCCACATCTCACTCCCATAGAGCAGTGTGCTGATGACGCAGGCGTTGTATACTGCCATCTCCGTCTTGACAGAGAGTTTGGGATTCTCCCACACTCGTGTGGTGAGGCGAGCGAGTGTGAAGGCTGATTTTCCAATCCTCTTGTCGATCTCTGTATCAAGGGAGAGGTTGTTGCTGATCGTGGACCCCAGGTACGTGAACTGATTCACGACCTCCAGCTTGTAGTCGTCAATGGTGATGGTTGGTGGTGCTTCTATGCCTTGCGCCAAGACGTTAGTCTTCTTCAGGCTGATGGTAAGCCCGAAGTCCTTGCACGCCTGGGAGAAGCGTTCCATCAGGGTCTGAAGCTCCTGCTGTGTGTGGGTTGCGACTGCAGCGTCATCTGCGAACAGCATGTCTCTGATTAGAGCCTCGCGTACTTTGGTTCTGGCTTTCAGGCGGGCGAGGTTGAAAAGCCTGCCGTCAGATCTTGTGTGCAGGTAGATTCCCTCTGTTGCTGTGCTGAAGGCATGCCTCAGGAGCATAGCAAAGAAAATCCCAAAGAGGGTTGGCGCAAGTACACAGCCCTGTTTCACTCCGCTGCATATGTTGAATGGCTCTGAGACGTTGCCGTCGTGCTGCACTATCCCCTGCATGTTGGTGTGAAACGATTCGATGAGGCTTTGCAACTTTGGTGGGCATCCTATCTTTGGCAGGATCTTGAAAAGGCCCTCTCTGCTGACCAGATCGAACGCTTTGGTGAGGTCGATGAAGGCGATGTACAGGGGCATGTTCTGTTCTCTGCATTTCTCCTGGAGTTGGCGGATGGAGAATATCATGTCTACAGTCGATCACTCAGCACGGAAGCCACACTGAGACTCGGGGTAGACACGTTCGGCAAGCTTCTGTAGACGAACGAGAACAATTCGTGCGTAGACTTTGCCAACAACGCTGAGGATGGAGATGCCCCTGTAGTTGTTGCAGTCGCTTCTCTCCCCTTTGTTTTTGTAGAGGGTGATGATCTTGGCGTCCCTCATGTCCTGTGGTACGGCACCTTCCTTCCAGGACTGGCAGAGGACGTCATACAATGGCAGCAGTAGGGCAGTCTTGCAGTGCTTGATTAGGTCGGAGGGTATGCCGTCGTTGCTGGGTGCCTTGCCAGCGGCCAAGCTATCAATGGCCTTGCTGAGTTCGTCGATGGTTGGCTCGGCGTCAAGTTCGTCCATGGATGGCAGGCAGTCGATGGCATCAACGGCTGACGGTGTCACGGTGTTCTGTCTGGAGTAGAGGTCGGAGTAGTGTTCCACCCATCTCTCCATCTGCTTGTTCTTTTCTGTGATCATCTCCCCAGTGGAGGATTTGAAGGGGGCCGTCTTGCTCTGAGCCGGACCAAGTGCTTTCTTGATGCCATCGTACATACCACGGATGTTCCCTGTTATGGCAGCGGTTTGAATGTCTTGGCTGAGCTGAGTCCAGTACTCGTTGGCACAGGGCCGAGCAATCTGCTGAACTTTGCTTCTCGCAGCCCTGAGAATCTGGAGATTCTTCTCGTTTGGGTACTTCTTGTACTCAGCAAGTGCTGAGCGCTTGGCTTCAATGACGGGGGTCATCTCGGTCAACTTGGCATCAAACCAGTTCTGTGACTTCGAGGTCTTCCTCCCAAAGGTAGCCAAGGCTGTGCGGTGGATGGTGTTTCGCAGCTCTTCCCACTTCTGCTTTGCAGATTCTCCTTCTTGTGGTACACCAAGTTCCTTCTCAAAGGTGGAGGCAAACTGCTCAACAAGTTCTGGTTGGGCCATCTTGCTGGTGTCAATCCGTGCCTTTCCAGGCTGTCTAGCACGATGGAATTTCTTCAGCTGCAGCTTGACCTTGCAACACACCAATGAATGGTCTGTGTCACAATCTGCACTCTGGAACGAACGGGTGATTAACACGTTCTTCAGTGAGGTGCGCCGGGTCAGGATCAAGTCCAGCTGGTGCCAGTGCTTTGAGCGCGGATGTCTCCAGGAAACCTTGTGTTGGGGCTTTGTCTTGAAGAACGTTTTAACTGTCTGTCTACTTTTACCATCAATGTGGCGGCACCTCACAACTGAGAACCACAACGCTGCGGTCAGTCATCAACATCTGCTGTACTCCACATTTCTGGACAACAGCCGTGCCTGGGTGCTTCCTGTGAAACAGGTACAAGTAAGCCCTGGAAGTACAGCTTCAAGGTCTATCCACCTAGCAGCTATGATATTATTAGCGGGAGATGTGGAGGCGAACCCAGGCCCACAGCCTTTGGACAATTGAAACCTGGTTGGGCCAGCGGTGCTAGCCCAACAACTGCTACTAAACTGGTCAACCTGGCCACCACAGCTAGCCAAACAACCGCAAATAAACTGAAAAACCTGGATACCGCAACCAGAATGACAATTTCAGCTAATTTGACCAACTTGGACCCTGCAGCTAGCACAGCAGCTAAAGTGGCTAGCTCGGCAGCCACAGCTACACTGTTTACAATGGAATCCACAGCATATAGTCCCTTCAAACACCAGTACAACAGCAGCAACTGTTTTGGCAGACCCATGCCGACAGCACAGCGTCTGGCAATCGGAGGTTGGCACTGATTCGGGCATCTGGGATGTTGGTACTCCAATGGCTTACCTGGTGGGGTGGGCCTGCCAGGCAGAGACAGGATGACAAATTGTGGCCTGACAGCGCCAGCCTGGACCCCTTGGGCGTTTGTACAGCAGCGGCCCTTCCAGCGGGGAATGTCCATTAAATGGAGCTGCGTTGACGGCTTGGAGCCCAACGGCAGGATGTTGGTTTTGGCCCTTTTCCCCCAGATGCCGATGCAGCGGTCACTCTTTTCAGGGATGGCAACAGGAAATTCTGATTTCAGCTGAAATCTAATTTGGTCGATTGACTTATGGGGGGGCACAGCCCCCCTGAAGCTGAAAGGTTTTCAGTAAAACAGAAGTAATTTAGACTGAAAAAAATGATGAAAAAAAAATGAAATACAAGACTTAGATAAATCATTAAATTTAATGAAAAGTTAACTTACTTTTTCTTCAGTGTTGTCTCACTGTCTTTAGTCCAACATATTTAACAGTTCTATAAGAGTTTATTACACTATTTACACTGGTCACCAAGTCACTTCTAATGTGAAACTTTCTTCCTTTTGGCAGCAAGCTGTGTCAGTCTCTGAACTTTGAACTTCATCTCCTTTTCTGGTTTCTTCAGAAACTGTCCAAGTGTTTCTGTTACCTCGTCGAACTTTGAGCCGATTTTCACCTTTACCGTCACTTTTGTCTCAAGCCAATTCCATTGGAACTTATTTTTGATACTTTTGTCTATTTCTAGCACTGATGACTCCTGATCCTTCGATAAAAATCTCATAATTCCGCTGAAAACAATACCGAAAGATCAGAATTCCAACACGAACCAGGGATGTGATTTGGGGTTGGAGAAATTATCTGAAAATTTAGCAGGGGGTCTGGGGCATAGCCCAGGTGGGGGGGCAAGGGGGGCTCGCCCCACCAAGGTCCTGGGTTTTTATGATTTTTAAGTACCAGAACTGTGCTTAAATGACATAAAACAAACAGCTGAATGCCACTTATTACTGTATAATATTGACTTATGTTCCAAGAAGATAGCATTCCTAAAATATTCCAACAAGCATTATCCATCACATGCTTTAACACTTGATCAAATCAAAATCAGTTAATTTTATCTATTCCATAATAGAAATAAAATTCCAACATACCATTACTTTTTATAATTTCAGCATTCATTTCAGACCACCAGTTTCAATCTCCATTGAGTCTTGAGCAGTTCATTTTGCACAATCACTGATGTAGCCAAGTCTTAGAAATATTCAAAAGTTATGAGTCATTGTCCACTGTGCACTGTCAATTTCAAACTGTTTGGAATCATAAAAGTAATGTAACTAAATTGTTTTGCTATTTTTTCCTCCTCAACATCAATGTTGGGGCGCTGCAGGAGTTTTTGGGGATGGTTAACTTTTATTACCGTTTCCTCCCCCGCGCAGCCCAGCTCATACAGCCGTTGTACGCTGCACTCAAGAAACGGAAACCGGCGGACAGAGTCGACTGGACTCCTGAGTGGGAGCAGGCGTTCTGCGGTTAAAACAGCTCTGGCAAACGCTGCACTACTGGCGGCTTGGACATGGGCATAGTGGCCGTCGTGGAGCAATGCGCTGCCGGTTCTTGGCAGCCGCTCACCTTTTTAGCAGGTCTTTGCACGACAGTGAGCATAAATACAGCGCGTTCGACAGAGAGTTAATGGCTCTCCACCTGGCCATACGCCACTTCCAGTTCTGGCTGAAAGGGCGCACTTTCACTGCGTTCGTGGACCACAAGCCGCTAACGTACTTAACGTACTTTATCTTCCTGGAAGATAAAATAAAGCGGAATTCGGCGAATTAGAGGAAAATCATATCCCTGAGAACGCCGCCATAAATTTTTGACAAAGCATATAACGAGCCATTTGATTGGTCCAATCATTTGCAACTATCCAATCGCAGGGCTGTTTACAATACAGCAGTAGCTTGAACACAACACATCCGGGTTATCACGGGAGACTTTCGGGGAAGCGCCGAACGCTTATGTAATCGTGTTGATTTTCGCTAAAATCGGTAACAATAAGGTACCTTACCCCCCTAAAATTTTCTCAACGGATTTAGACAATTCACAGAAATGATCAATTTGAAAATAAATCGGCGGAAATCCACGGATCGGCGGAAAATTGCCATCCCTGCTCTTTTGGCAATGGATGTTTGCTGAACCGCATCACGTTGACAATTCCTGCCCAGCGGCTGGCTGTTGACGTCGTCCCGGTCTCTCTGGGCACCGATGCAGCAGCGGCCCATCCAGAGGAGGCTATCGGTCAGATCTCCAAAGACACTGGTGATATCAATGCAGGAAAGGTTTCCCCAGACGCCGGTGCAGCAGTGGCCCACCTGAAGGGGAATGGCATCAGTGGAGTCGCCCGGGATGCCAGTGACATCAACACAGGAAAAATTATTGCAACAAGACTCAAACTGCATAAGCCTGGTAAGACTGTTACAAAACGGAATGGGTATGAAATAAAAATTGTGGCTGAAAAACAACAATCTACTAAAATGTTTCAAACTGTAAATGATGCCAAGGTATTGCGGGATCCGACTCTGAAACCTAAAAGCTTTTTTGGAGGTCTTCTCAATATTAGAAGCATTGTCTCTAAAACAGAACAAATACAACAACTATTGACAAATTCAAATCTTGACGACCTTTGCCTCTCAGAAACCTGGTTAACCCCAACAACACCTCCAGCAATTTTCAATGTACCAGGGTACAATACCTATAGACAAGACAGAAAAGATGGCAGGGAAGGAGGGGGTCATGATTTATGTAAAGGATGGTTATCAGTGTACACAACTTGACATTGCTAAAAATACGCTAGAATGTGTTGGAGTTAAAGTTGTACTATCACCAGGAATGTCTTTTGCTTTGATTGTGTTCTATCGACCTCCATCCTCTAAGGATACATTCATTAACTGTCTATCAAATGTATTGAAACAGTTTGGCAGCAAAGAGTTAATCCTCATGGGTGATTTCAACTTAAATTGGCTTTGTAAAACACGCAGACAGAAATTAAAGGACGTCACCAATAAGTTTGATATGGATCAGATGATCAGTAACCCAACTAGAATAACTTGTCCATCTCAAACTCTCCTTGGTTTGATTTTTACAAACAAACCTGACCGCATAACAAAAAAATACAATCTAATTACTGGCATGTCTGACCATAATCTCACTTTAGTAGTACACAAATTGTCAAAATCACGATACAAAAAGCCTACTGATGGTGGAAAATATATCTCGTACATACCAAAGAAAACATAGAATCATTTGAAAATGACTTACAGCACGTAAAGTGGATTGAAATACATTGAGATACAGATTGTGAACAGACATGCGAAAATATGATATCAACAATCAAAGAAATTATCTCAAAATATAAAATAACAACACTAAACACAAGAAAAAAACAAGATCTACCTTGGCTAAATAAAAAAAAAATGTTATCTCATGAAAAAAGGGACTTAGCTCTTAAAAAAAATGGCTAAAAACTGATTTAAGTACAGATAGACTAATTTTTAAAAGACTCAGAAATAAAGTCACCATGCAGCTCTGTAAAGCAAAAGCAAATTTCTTCTTAGACATAATCAGAAATGCAAAAGGGAACAACAAAAAACTCCGTGAATGTACTGATAAACTCACAGGAAAAAAATGCAAAAAAAGTGAAGTCATACAACTAAATTTGAATGGAAAACTTCACTCAGATAGCTTCGTTACAGCCAGCAATTTTAATGAGTATTTTATCATATCGATACAACTGGGTCTGAATTTTACCCAAACATACCCGCACCAAATTAAAATAAATCATGAAACTGATCTAAATCTTAAACCCACAAATGACGTAAAGCTTAAAAAATTTTTATCATCTCTATCAAGTTCCAGAGCTAAGGATATTCATGGACTAGACACTGTATTCTTGAAAAAACAAAGATACTTTAACAATTCCAATTACAAAACTAATAAATCAATCAATACATGAAAATATCTTTCCTGATGCATTAAAACCTGCCATTGTAACCCCCATACACAAAGCCAGAGACAAACAGGAAATTAGTAATTATAGGCTGATAAAGGTGCATGTTGTTACTTTATTGAAACAATTAAAGAAAATCTGGAGAAAGGGTGGGTGGTAGGAGCCATCTTTTTAGACTTACGTAAAGTCTTTGATACAATCACTCAGTCCTTCTTTGTAAACTATCAGGATATAAACTGTCCATGAATACCCTTAGCTGGTTAAAATCATATCTATCTGGTCGCTCCAAGTGTGTGCGCATAAACAATACTGTATCCCAGTCAAAGGTATGCACCATGGGAGTACCACAAGGTTCAATTTTAGGCCCACTGCTGTTTGTATATTAATGATTTGCCATCAGTATGTGAAAATGACATAAAAATTCAGATGTATGTAGATGACACAGTCATTTACACACATGGGAAGGATGCCAAAGAATTGGCTGACAAATTAATGATAGCAATGGAGAAAGTGTCAAAATGGCTTAATTAATCATGCCTCACACAGAATGTGGGGAAAACAGCTACCATGTATTTTACCAACAAACAAAATCATACACACTATCCAAGTATAACTGTAAATGGAGCAAATATAGAAAATGTAATTGAGTTTAAGTATTTTGGCGTCACATTAGATCCCACGCTCAACTTTAAAAAGCAAATAAAATGGATGAGCCGCACTCTGAAATATAACCTTGCAAACTTTCGCTGCATCAGAAACTCACTTACTCTAAAAGGATCAAAAACCTTTCTGAATGCCATGATTATGATACATTTCTCCTATTGCATCTCATGCTGGTCACAAGCTAATAGTATGACTCCGAAACCCTTGGAATCCCTGTATAAACAGTCCATCAAAATTCCGTATAAGAAGACAGAACAGTATCACCATTGTGGTATACTTGCCAAACACAAGATGTTAAGCTTTGAAAATATGATCATGTATGCAAAAAAATTATCCATGGCTCTGCACCTCCACCTTTTAAGACTTGTGTACCTAACTTCTGAACAAAATACCAGAATAACAAGGACTTCCTCTAGGTGGCACTGTTGCATCCCCCTATGTAAAACTACTTTTGGACAATCAGCCTTCTCATACAAAGCTATAACGGAATGGAACAAGCTCCCCACTGCTTTGAAGACCAGTACAAATTACAGAGACTTTTCCACAGACACTAAAAAATGGATTTTAAGTAAACAGCACTGACGCTTTCCCTTAAATGGTATTTGAAATTGTACTCTTAAATTGTTTTTATGTGTGCTGTTTCTCTTATCTTTTTACCTTTAAACTTACTTCCTGCTTGTTTCATGGAAAACAGATTCTGAAACCCGACCTGAATTGCTTTCTATATATGCTTTTTCTTTTAATATCTTCCTGCCTGCCTCACGGACTACAGATGGAAATTAGTGAGAACGCTGTAATCTGGTACAGAGCATCTTTACCCTGTGTTGAATGTTTTTTTTTCTGTACATGATCCCTGACAAATAAGCCAATAAAATGAAAAAAAATATATATAGCAAACATCCACTGCTTTTAAGCAACTCAACACAAAACAATGGACCTTGTGTGTCACAACAGACACAATTTCCCTTTTAGCAGAAAAATTGTAAACATTAACAAACAACTACCTCGCCCGTGATGACACCCACCACGCTACAAAAACGGCGTGGGAGTGAATGGACATTACGAACAGAGCTTGAGAATTTTTTTTAGACTGGTACTCACCTACTGACAGTTGGACCCAAACCTATGAGGATGAAAACAGGCGAATGTCTGTCCGTGTCAGCTGCTGGAGGTCTGCTATAACCTAGCATGTAGCTACTAGCCAGTTTCCAGAGACGAACAACCAACATCCAGCCAAAGTTTTGGAGGAGGCTGTGACAGTTATACAGGTGAGAGCTCTGACAGATACGTAATGTTGTAAACTTAAACATGACAGCGCTTTGGGGATTTCCATGGCTGTGATCCAGCTTGTTTGATTTAGCAATGTCTGCATGGCGCGCACAGTGTCTGGGGCCAGAGCAGTCTTGGTACAGAGAGCAGTGAGGCCAAAAAAGTACTGTTCGTGCTTTCTGCCATTAACTGCGATCACAAAGGTTGTCGCTGTTAACAGGGATGAAGCGTTAACAGGCGATAACGCAGACACCACACATATATACATATTATATATTTATTATTTTGTGATTTTTTTAATTGCAATTTTCCCATAAGACTGCAACTTTTCCCCCTAAATTTGTCATATTTCTGGTGTAAACATACTGCTTTTCTTTTTTTTTTCCACAATATCTTTATTGAACCTTTTTTTTTTTTTTAACAAACATGATACAAACAATCAAACACTAACGCTAAAGTACTACAAAAAAAAAAAAAAATGCACTAAAAACACCAACAACCACCAACAAAATCAAGTCTTCAACAATGCTCCTCTGTTTAGTCTAGACAATCCAATACATAAGTATACATATTATGTTCACCAGTTTGGAATTTACAAGGTCCACACACATCATTCACCTTCTTCTTCAAGAGTTATGTTTAAATTTTTTACATAATCAATAAAAGGTCTCCATATATTCTCAAACACAATTTCCTTTGATTTCAGTATATATGTTATTCTTTCTAATGGAAGGTTTGTTAACATCTGTCTTAACCACTGAGTCACATCTGGTCTATGAGTCTTTTTCCATAATAGTGCAATACATTTTTTGGCATTAAGCAAACAGAGGTCTATGAATGTTCTTTCACTTTTATTAAAATTATGCTTTTCTGGGTACAGACCCAACAAAAACAGTTTAGGATTCAGTATGATTTGTTTTGAGATTATTTTTTCAATTGTTACCCTCACCTCTTCCCAAAACATTCTTATTAATCTACATTCCCATAAACAATGAAATAGGGTTCCTTTACTTTCCATGCATTTTGTGCATGTATCTGGTATATTTTTGTTATATCTATTTAACTCCTCCGGTGTAACATACATCCGCATTAACCATTTGAAATGTATCAATTTAAGGCGTGCATTTATTGATTTGGTTTGAGCTTCTGTACAAGCCAATTCCCATTGTTCCTCCGAAATTTCAATTTGCAGATCTTCTTTCCAGTAGTTTAATCTTTTCAGTGAATTTTCACTTGAAGATAGTGTCAATGAGTTATAAAACTCTGAAATAATACCCTTTCTTTTACTATCTTTCATCATCATTTTTTCCAAGGATGAATAAATAGGTCGAGTGAGAGCTTTATTTTGATTTGATCGAATAAAGTTTCTAAGTTGAAGATATTTAAAAAAATGTGTTCTATTGAGATTAAATTTGATCCTCAGCTCTTCAAAAGACATTATGTTGTCTGCACATGGCAAATATAAATCCTGAATCTTTTGTATCCCTTTTAAATTCCATACTTTAAATACAGCGTCCGCTCTCCCTGGTTTAAAATATTGATTACCCCATATTGGACTAAATTGTGACAATAACTGTGGTTCTTTTAAATAGTTTTTAGCTTCACACCATATTTTGATCATATGCTTTACAAATGGATTTTTAACTTGTTTTTGTAATTTTTTTGCCGAATCTGAGTATATGAATATGGGAAGAGGTAAAGGTAAATTGTATGATTCCATTTCAGTCCAGTGAGGGAGATCATTTGATGAAAAATAATATGTCATAGACCTCAGTTGTGCCGACCAATAATACAACATAAAATTTGGACATTTCAGACCTCCACGATCAAATGGTAAATATAATAAAGACAGACGTAATCTAGCCCTCCTGTTGTTCCATATAAATTCCACTAACTTTTTTTTTATTCTTGAGAATAGATCTAAAGGTGGTGATAAGGGAATGTATTGAAATAAATAAAGTATTTTAGGTAAAATATTACTTTTAAGTATATTGATTCTCCCGATCATCGACATTGGTAGTGACATCCATCTCTGAGTTAACTCATTGATATCTGACATTAAGGCTTCATAGTTGACGCTGGCGACTGATTCTAGCTTAGGCATAATTTGGATTCCTAAATATTTAAACTGATTTACAACATTGAATTGATTTACCTCAGGGGCTGGGTAATTTCTCTGGGTCTCATTTAGCATTAATATTGAAGATTTAGTTTTATTTATTTTATATCCTGATATTTCCCCAAAATTCTTTATTAAATTCAACAAGGTTGGAATTGATTTTTTTAGATTCGACATAAACAAAATTATATCATCGGCGTACAGGGAGATTTTATGTTCTGTTGGTCCAACTTTAATTCCATATATTTGTGAATGTAAACGTATCGCTATCGCTAAAGGTTCAATTGCCATAGTAAACAGTAAAGGTGAAAGTGGACAGCCTTGTCGACATCCTCTATTGATTTTTATTGGTTTTGAAATATTGTTATTTGTTAGGATTTCTGCTGTAGCATTATTGTATATTATTTGAACCCATTTTATGAAATTATTTCCAAGTCCAAACCTTTGTAGGACTTCAAAAAGAAAGGGCCATTCAACTCTATCAAAGGCCTTTTCGGCGTCCAATGATAGGAGAGCTGTATCCGGTGCTTCTTTATTAAAATAAATAATATTAAATAGTCTTCTTACATTATGGAAGCCTTGTCTACCCTTTATAAAGCCATTCTGATCTCGATTAATAATATTTGGTAAAATTTCTTGTATTCGTCTTGCTAAAATTTTACAGATTATCTTAAGGTCGGCGTTTAATAGGCTTATTGGTCTCATATTTTCACATTTATTAGAGGGCTTACCTGGTTTTGGCAACAGTATAATTAAGGCATTATTTATGTATGATGGTAAATTATTATTTTGAAATGCTTCTAAAACCATTTCCAAAAAAGGTTTTATTAATTTATTCTTAAATTTTTTATAAAGGTCAACTGGAAGACCATCTGGTCCTGCACTTTTTCCTGATTTCATATTATCAATGGCTAGCCCAACTTCTTCTTGACTAATTTTAGACTCCAATATCTCCCTGTTTTCATTTGGTATACACGGTATAGATAGTTCGTTCAAAAACCCATTTAGTTTTGTTAAATCAGGTTCATTTTTGGTATCATATAATTTTTCATAGTAATCTCTAAAGGCTCTATTAATTTCTAAAGGATCTATAACTACCTGTCCTTTACTTATAATACTGGTAATTGGTGTTTTAATTTCCAATTGTTTAATCTGCCATGCTAATAATTTTCCTGATTTTTCACCTTGTTCATAAAAAGATTGTTTCAATCTAAGAAGACTCGAGGCAGCTCTATTCGCTGATTTTTTGTCGTATTCAGCTCTCAAAATCAGTAATTCATTCTCCAACCTTGGGTCACTTCCTGCATACACTTTTTCCTGAAGACTTTTTATTTTATGTTCCAATTTAGCTCTCTCCTCTCGAGTCTTCTTAGATTTTGATCCTGTATAACTAATAATATGTCCCCTAATAAAAGCTTTGAAAGCCTCCCACTTTACACATGCTGATGTTTGTGTAGTATTGATGTCAAAGAACTCGTCTATCTGTTTTTCTATATACTTGACAAATTCCTCATCCTGAAGCCATTTATGCTGAAATTGCCATCTACCTGATTCCTTTGTCAATTTTTTATCTACATATATTAGACAACAGGGTGCATGATCAGAGATCACGATGTTATCATAAAAGCAGTTTTGAATCTTGGACCTTAATTCTGTGGAAATCAAAAAATAATCAATACGTGAGAATGTCTTGTAGGTACTGGAATAACTACATACTGCTTTTCTAATAAATTTGTTCCATTTTCACTTGTAAATTTGCTACCCCTTTCAAGTAAATTTGCAGCACTTTTCACATAAATTATAACATTATTCTCAAAAAATCACAACTTTTCCAGATTTTCTTATTTTCCGAGTACATTTGCAAATTATTCCTCAGAAATCTGTGTCCTTTTACTGAAAGTTTTTATTTATTTATTTTGTCAAAGCTTGAAGGAGCCACTGGCTATGGACAAAAGAGCCACATGTTGCTCCAGAGCTGCAGGTTGCAGACCCCTGACAGACTTTCAGAGCAGGAAAAAATACATTTGTTGTAGATACAGCCATAAGGTGAGCAAATCACGACTTATCTTGACAACAAAGCCTTATCTCAACATTGTGGCAAGTTAAAAATAGAGAAAACATGGCGATACACTGATACAAGCACCATTCCTTAAGTGAGTCAGAGTTCACCAGAAAATTAGTTTTCATCCTTTGCTCCTGACTAGATGTACAGTTGCAACATAAAGTCAATACATAATAAAACAGGATGTAAAAGGAGAGAAAAAAACATTACAACAAATTAAAACAAATTACAATACAAGCAATACACAAACCCCAATTTCAATGAAGTTGCAATATTGTGTAAAAAGTAAATAAAAAATAGAATACGATTAGCAAATCCTTTTCAACCTATATTCAATTGAATACACTACAAAGACAAGATCTTTGATGTTCAAACTGATAAACTTTGTTTTTTGCAAATATTCACTCATTTTGAATTTGATTCCTGCAACACGTTCCAAAAAAGCTGGGACAGGGTCATGTTTACCACCCGGTTACATCACCTTTCCTTTTAACAACACTCAATAACCGTTCAGGAACTGAGGACACTAATTGTTGAAGCTTTGTAAGTGGAATTCTTTCCCATTCTTGCTTGATGTACGACTTCAGTGACTTAACAGTCCAGGGTCTCTGTTGTCATATTTTGCACTTCATAATGTGCCATACATTTTCAAAGCTATACTGTTGTAACATGTGCAGAATGTGGCTTGGCATTGTCTTGCAGAAATAAGCAAGGACGAACCTGAAAAGACGTTGCTTGGATGGCAGCATATGTTGCTCCAAAACCCGTGTGTACCGTTCAGCATTAATGGTGCCTTCACAGATGTACAAGTTACCCATGTCATGGGCATCAACACACCCCCATACCATCACAGATGCTGGCTTTTGAACTTAATGCTGATAACAATCTGGATGGTCCTTTTCCTCTTTAGCGTGAAGGACACGACGTCCATGATTTCCAAAAACAATTTGAGATATGGGCTCATCGGACCACAGCACACTTTCCCACTTTGCATCAGTCCATCTCACATGAGCTCAGGCAGAGACCAACAGCAGCATTTTTGGCTGTTGTTGGTATATGGCTTTTGCTTTGCATGGTAGAGTTTTAACTTGCACTTCTAGATGCAGTGATGAACTGTGTTAAGTGACGGTGGTTTTGCCAAGTGTTCCTGAGCCTACATGGTATTATCTTTACAGAATGATGTTGATTTTTAATGCAGTGCCGCCTGAGGGATCAAAGGTCACAGGCATTCAATGTTGGTTTTTGGCCTTGCTGCTTATATACAGAAATTTCTCCAGATTCTCTGAATCTTTTGATGATATTATGGACTGTAGATGATGAATAGGGCTGGGAACGATCCCTAATTTCCAGAATCGATTCGATTCCGATTCTTGAGATTCTGAATCGATTCGATTCGATTCCGATTCAATCCCGATTCGATCTGGGGAATTACCATTTTAATCGCCATTTTACTTCCCATGAAACAAAAATCTTCGAGACTTAATGCTGCAAATTGTACCAAGAATCTTCTAACTTTGTTAATACATAAATTATCACATATAGAACTGACCCAAAATCAGTTACAATAATGCACTTTTTATTATTTAACTTATCATTTCATAAAGTGCTCACAGGTGCTTTCTTTAGTGTAAAGGGTGTGTCGTGTCAAGTTCACCACCCAGAGTAAGGAAACAAATTCAATGCATGAACCATGCAGACATAATCTCACTGTATTTCAGTCCCTCCAGGATTTTGTCAGCTGTTTTTGTGATTGTTGTGGCCCAAAAAGCCTGGATTTGTGGGAGCTTTTCCAAAAAGTTATGGCACTTTTAGAGGTTTTTTGCACTCAAAGTTGTGTGAGGAAGTACAAATTTTAAAGCAGCTGCTTTTTCCATAGTTTACAGTGATGCTATTCTATATAACACCACAAGAAAAGTACAGGATTGCCAAAAATTTCCTGTTAAACAGTGATTTATTTAGAATTAAATGCTCAGTAAAACTGTAAAAAAAAAAGACCAATATTGTGTTCTTGCTGAGAACTTTAAGAAAGAAATAAAAGAATTTGTCATTACAACAACTAAATTGCATTGAATGCATGTTAGTGTGGAGAAAATGATGGCAGCACCTCCTTGAATCTTGAATTTGAAGGTCTTCTTCTGTGCTGAAATCCACATGAAGCAGGGATGCTCCTCCACTGATGACCTCTGACCTTCAGAAGGTCTCAGTGAGGATGGAGCTTCCAGTCTTCACACATCTGAAGGCAGATAAAAAGAACAGATTTCACAGTAAAATTAACATTCATATTTTTAGATCGCCACACCACAGTAGGGTTTAATAATTTAGGTTTTTTTTTTTATATTTTAACTACAAATTAACTTTCAGTGTTGGAAAAGGGTTTCAGTTCATTTCCTGAGGTTTGTTCATTTCAATTTAGTTCTACTGAGTAAAAATAGCTTGTTGTACTGCAACAAATAATTTTATTGTGATTTATTCTCTTCACATCTCTTAAGTGGCAGAAGTCCATAATCTCATAAAATATACCTTAATTCTGCATTTATTCACAGTGCTTAACCAACAGTTCTCTGTGTGTCCATAGTTTGTAAACCACCATCATGCCAGATAAATTATTAATTGACGACACAAACGTTAAAACAAACAAATATTATACTTACAGTCTCAGCAGCTCCAAGTCTCTGCTTCACGGGTTTCAGTCTCCGTGCATTTTCCGTTTATCAGTCGTCAACTTTATGTTCCAACACAGCGCTGCACGGAGTAAAAGTCCGTTTATCCCCGCTTTATGAAAAATATTAAGAAGCTGTTGAGGACAGTCTACGGTGACTTTTGCTGCTAAATTAAGAGACGCACGTTATTAACTCCGCGTCATGTAAACACAAAAGACGTGTGCACGCGCCGCAGGGAACACAGAAGTTTTATTTATGAAAAATATTCAGAAGCTGTTGAGGACAATCTTTACGGTGACTTTTGTTGCTAAATTAAGAGACGCACGTTATTATCTCCGCTCGTGTAAACACGAAAGAGCACGCGCGGCAGGAAACTCTTGCTGGATGAGAACCGTTTTAACACCACAGAAGAAGAACTAGCATATCCGTTAGCTTGCTAGCTCCGTTAGCGCGTCGGCTGTTTATGCTTCTCGGCCATTGTTACTGGCTCACTGACCCGGTTTCAACCCGATTATACTCAGCAGACGTTCACAAACGTAAAAATATTATATTAAAACATATTAATATTAAAAGATCGATCCGCGACTTCCGGTTATGGCTGCCACGTAGGACGGACGTGTCTCGCTCTGCTCTGCTCCTGGAGAAAAAAATCGGCAAATAACTCTCTCATTTGGGACAGAACGTATCCCAGCATTTGGGCGAGGATATGTCGGCGAAGCCTAAGGCTGGAAAACCAGGAAAAGGAAAAAGCGAGCCGCCGAAACAGTCCAAATTAACGGACTTTCAGGTCTGTGACGCAGCAAACAAGGCTCCATATATGGCGGAGGAGGCTGGCGGCGGTGCGATTTCTGCGGGGAATGGCGCAGATGCGCTGATGGCTGCCATGAGTTCAATGAGAGCGGACTTTTCCTCTAGATTTGATGGGATTATGACAGCGCTGGAAGGAATAAGAAAGGAATTGGGTGACTGTGTAGAACGAACGGCGCAGATGGAGCTCCGTCTCGCTAGTGCTGAAGATGACGTCACCCGTCTTCAATTAAAGGTGCGCACTTTGGAAAAAAAAAATAAATCTCTGGAAGATAATATTTTGGATTTGGAATCTCGGTCGAGACAGAATAATTTGAGGCTGGTGGGTCTTCCAGAGGAATCAGAAGGTCGGGACGTATGTTCCTTTCTGGAAAAGTGGATTCCGGAGGTGCTGGGCAGCGAGGAGTTGCAATCAGCAGTGGTTCTGGAAAAAGCACATCGTATTGGCCCACGGAGAGATAAGGGACCGCCGAGGACCTTAATTATGAAGTTTCTAAGCAACAGAGACAGGATGAAGATCTTCAACGCTGCACATGCTAAAGGAGAGATTAAACACCAGGACCAGCAGGTGCGGTTCTACCCAGATTTGGCCACAGGAATCCAGCAATTGAGGAAGCAGTTTGATCCCGTACGTAAGGAGCTGCGCAACCTTGGGATTCGTCATGGTGTAATCTATCCTGCGAGACTGCTGACCACGTATGAGGGCAGAACCCACATCTTCAAGACCCCAGAGGAGGCGCAGGAGTTCATCAAGAAGATCAAAGAAGAAGAAGAGACTGGTGGGAGCTAAGCATGAACAAAATATAAGGTAGAATAATTAAGCATTTGCACAGGCATCTGACTGACTTGAAGTAAATAGTAAGTTTACAAAATATAGATTGTATTATATATTAAAAAAAACAAAACAAAAACAAAACAAACAAAAAAAAAAAAAACTATGATGTACAAAGTTGTTAAAAATTTTGGAGTTAAGTTGGAAAACTACAGAGGAGAGTTGATGTTACGTCATTAAAAGCAGTAGAGTTAGGGTGATTGGGAGGATGAAGAAGGAGTGGCTTAGGCTGATCCTCGTGGGTGTGGAACGGTCGATGGCTATATCGGGAGACAGAATTTTTCTTTTGATTTTGGGGGGTTTGCCACAAGTGTGGGAAGGGGAAATTTGTTTGTGTGTAGTTTGTAGGATGAATGTTCAACCACTCATGTTTTCGCTTCTCTGTATGAGCATGTTTACACTGCAAGGTAATCCCAAACCCTCTATTGATCATGGACCAAAGTGTTAATCTTAATTTAACTTCATGGAATTGCAGAGGTCTACAAAATTTAAAAAAACTTAAACAAGTTATGAATAAAATAAAGGACATGGGTTCAAGAATTGTGTTTTTACAAGAAACTCATCTGATAGAGGAGGATGTTAAAAGAATTAGGAGTAGATGGCAGGGAAGTGTATTCACCTCTTCATTTTCATCCCGAGCCAGGGGAGTTATGACTCTCATACATAAATCAGTTCCTTTTCAAGTGAAAAATGTAATTGGAGACAAATTTGGAAGATATGTAATCATTCAAGGTTCTTTGCTATTAGAAAATATAAATCTTGTGAACTTATATGGTCCCAATATAGATGACCAGAAGTTCTTTGCTAATTTATTTCTCATCTTATCATCACTTACAGGGCAACATATAATAGCAGGGGATTTTAATTGTACATTGAATCCAGGTGTGGATAGATCAACAGGACTGGATTGTACGCACATTGGATGTAGGATGACTATTAATCATTTTATGAAAGAATTGAGATTGTTAGATATATGGAGAGAAATGAAACCACAAGTTAAAGCCTATTCTTGTTATTCCAGTACCTACAAGACATTCTCACGTATTGATTATTTTTTGATTTCCACAGAATTAAGGTCCAAGATTCAAAACTGCTTTTATGATAACATCGTGATCTCTGATCATGCACCCTGTTGTCTAATATATGTAGATAAAAAATTGATAAAGGAATCAGGTAGATGGCAATTTCAGCATAAATGGCTTCAGGATGAGGAATTTGTCAAGTATATAGAAAAACAGATAGACGAGTTCTTTGACATCAATACTACACAAACATCAGCATGTGTAAAGTGGGAGGCTTTCAAAGCTTTTATTAGGGGGCATATTATTAGTTATACAGGATCAAAATCTAAGAAGACTCGAGAGGAGAGAGCTAAATTGGAACATAAAATAAAAAATCTTCAGGAAAAAGTGTATGCAGGAAGTGACCCAAGGTTGGAGAATGAATTACTGATTTTGAGAGCTGAATACGACAAAAAATCAGCGAATAGAGCTGCCTCGAGTCTTCTAAGATTGAAACAATCTTTTTATGAACAAGGTGAAAAATCAGGAAAATTATTAGCATGGCAGATTAAACAATTGGAAATTAAAACACCAATTACCAGTATTATAAGTAATGGACAGGTAGTTATAGATCCTTTAGAAATTAATAGAGCCTTTAGAGATTACTATGAAAAATTATATGATACCAAAAATGAACCTGATTTAACAAAACTAAATGGGTTTTTGAACGAACTAGCTATACCGTGTATTCCAAATGAAAACAGGGAGATATTGGAGTCTAAAATTAGTCAAGAAGAAGTTGGGCTAGCCATTGATAATATGAAATCAGGAAAAAGTGCAGGACCAGATGGTCTTCCAGTTGACCTTTATAAAAAATTTAAGAATAAATTAATAAAACCTTTTTTGGAAATGGTTTTAGAAGCATTTCAAAATAATAATTTACCATCATACATAAATAATGCCTTAATTATACTGTTGCCAAAACCAGGTAAGCCCTCTAATAAATGTGAAAATATGAGACCAATAAGCCTATTAAACGCCGACCTTAAGATAATCTGTAAAATTTTAGCAAGACGAATACAAGAAATTTTACCAAATATTATTAATCGAGATCAGAATGGCTTTATAAAGGGTAGACAAGGCTTCCATAATGTAAGAAGACTATTTAATATTATTTATTTTAATAAAGAAGCACCGGATACAGCTCTCCTATCATTGGACGCCGAAAAGGCCTTTGATAGAGTTGAATGGCCCTTTCTTTTTGAAGTCCTACAAAGGTTTGGACTTGGAAATAATTTCATAAAATGGGTTCAAATAATATACAATAATGCTACAGCAGAAATCCTAACAAATAACAATATTTCAAAACCAATAAAAATCAATAGAGGATGTCGACAAGGCTGTCCACTTTCACCTTTACTGTTTACTATGGCAATTGAACCTTTAGTGATAGCGATACGTTTACATTCACAAATATATGGAATTAAAGTTGGACCAACAGAACATAAAATCTCCCTGTACGCCGATGACATAATTTTGTTTATGTCGAATCTAAAAAAATCAATTCCAACCTTGTTGAATTTAATAAAGAATTTTGGGGAAATATCAGGATATAAAATAAATAAAACTAAATCTTCAATATTAATGCTAAATGAGACCCAGAGAAATTACCCAGCCCCTGAGGTAAATCAATTCAATGTTGTAAATCAGTTTAAATATTTAGGAATCCAAATTATGCCTAAGCTAGAATCAGTCGCCAGTGTCAACTATGAAGCCTTAATGTCAGATATCAATGAGTTAACTCAGAGATGGATGTCACTACCAATGTCGATGATCGGGAGAATCAATATACTTAAAAGTAATATTTTACCTAAAATACTTTATTTATTTCAATACATTCCCTTATCACCACCTTTAGATCTATTCTCAAGAATAAAAAAAAAGTTAGTGGAATTTATATGGAACAACAGGAGGGCTAGATTACGTTTGTCTTTATTATATTTACCATTTGATCGTGGAGGTCTGAAATGTCCAAATTTTATGTTGTATTATTGGTCGGCACAACTGAGGTCTATGACATATTATTTTTCATCAAATGATCTCCCTCACTGGACTGAAATGGAATCATACAATTTACCTTTACCTCTTCCCATATTCATATACTCAGATTCGGCAAAAAAATTACAAAAACAAGTTAAAAATCCATTTGTAAAGCATATGATCAAAATATGGTGTGAAGCTAAAAACTATTTAAAAGAACCACAGTTATTGTCACAATTTAGTCCAATATGGGGTAATCAATATTTTAACCCAGGGAGAGCGGACGCTGTATTTAAAGTATGGAATTTAAAAGGGATACAAAAGATTCAGGATTTATATTTGCCATGTGCAGACAACATAATGTCTTTTGAAGAGCTGAGGATCAAATTTAATCTCAATAGAACACATTTTTTTAAATATCTTCAACTTAGAAACTTTATTCGATCAAATCAAAATAAAGCTCTCACTCGACCTATTTATTCATCCTTGGAAAAAATGATGATGAAAGATAGTAAAAGAAAGGGTATTATTTCAGAGTTTTATAACTCACTGACACTATCTTCAAGTGAAAATTCACTGAAAAGATTAAACTACTGGAAAGAAGATCTGCAAATTGAAATTTCAGAGGAACAATGGGAATTGGCTTGTACAGAAGCTCAAACCAAATCAATAAATGCACGCCTTAAATTGATACATTTCAAATGGTTAATGCGGATGTATGTTACACCGGAGGAGTTAAATAGATATAACAAAAATATACCAGATACATGCACAAAATGCATGGAAAGTAAAGGAACCCTATTTCATTGTTTATGGGAATGTAGATTAATAAGAATGTTTTGGGAAGAGGTGAGGGTAACAATTGAAAAAATAATCTCAAAACAAATCATATTGAATCCTAAACTGTTTTTGTTGGGTCTGTACCCAGAAAAGCATAATTTTAATAAAAGTGAAAGAACATTCATAGACCTCAGTTTGCTTAATGCCAAAAAATGTATTGCACTATTATGGAAAAAGACTCATAGACCAGATGTGACTCAGTGGTTAAGACAGATGTTAACAAACCTTCCATTAGAAAGAATAACATATATACTGAAATCAAAGGAAATTGTGTTTGAGAATATATGGAGACCTTTTATTGATTATGTAAAAAATTTAAACATAACTCTTGAAGAAGAAGGTGAATGATGTGTGTGGACCTTGTAAATTCCAAACTGGTGAACATAATATGTATACTTATGTATTGGATTGTCTAGACTAAACAGAGGAGCATTGTTGAAGACTTGATTTTGTTGGTGGTTGTTGGTGTTTTTAGTGCATTTTTTTTTTTTTTGTAGTACTTTAGTGTTAGTGTTTGATTGTTTGTATCATGTTTGTTAAAAAAAAAAAAAAAAAAAAGGTTCAATAAAGATATTGTGGAAAAAAAAAAGATCGATCCGCGGATTTTGTGGATCGATATCGGCTCAGTCAAACATGTATCGATCCATATCGATATATTGATCTTTTGAACCCACCCCTAATGATGAAATCCCTAAATTCATTGCAGTTGTACATTGAGTAACATTGTTTTTAAACACTCACCTGTTTCCAACCTGCTCAACTGTGGAATGCTCCAAAAAGGTGGTTTTTTGTTTGTTTGTTTTTTGAAGCATTCCTCAACTTCCCTGGTCTTTTGTTGCTCCTGTCCCAGCTTTTTTTTGGAACGTGACGCACACAAATATTTGCAACAAAAAAACTGTAAAGTTCATCAGTTTGAACTTTAAATATCTTGTTTTTGTAGTGTATTCAACTGAATATATGTTGAAAAGGAGTTGACAATTACTGTATTTTGTTTTTACTTTTTTACACAACGTTCCAACTTCACTGGAATTGGAGTTTGTAAAATAGTCAAACAGAAGACAGGTAGTGGAGTCAGTGTACACATCTGGTTTTAAATAAACCATAATTCAGGTTGACTTGTGAAAAGTGAAAAGTGTTAATTTCTCTAATATCTCTGATAAATTCCGTTCCTTAGATAGAAACATACATGAAAAAAAACTTACTTGCTAACAGCACCTTTTATAAAAGAAATAAGATCTCCTCATGAAGTTCCTCTGGTGCTTTGAGACCCAATTCTGTGACTAACAAAAACCTGTAAATGGAGGTAGAGCGGCATTATGTAATATTCTAAAGATAAGACAAATATTATGATGCCTAATTAAGTTTTCCCAACTCAAAAAATTAGATTTGTTTAGAATTTTGCTTGTGTGACAACTGCTGAGTTTCAAGAGGCCACAGTGTGCTCATATTAGCCTGTAGACACTGTAAGGTGTTGCATGATTATTGTGAATAAATGCAATTTTGCTGTGAGGCTGGTTGTTGAATTTCTAACAAATCTGAAATGGGAATATGGGAATCCTGAATTACAGAATACTTTGATATTTTCTCTGGATTTCTACTGAATATTCAGCGCCCAAAAAGTGGCATTTGTGACAGCCCTACAAACCGAACTATATATTCCTTTTCTATGCATAGAAAAAGTCTTAGATCTTTCATTTCAACTTGTAAAAAAAAAAAAAAACCAAGAATGAAAGCTGAAGTGTTGCCTTTCTATTTGTTGTTTGTCAGACCACTCATCATCATCAGGTGCCCTGTAAGAAACACAATATAAAAACATGGATGTCATTTCCAGGAAATTCTTCTGAGATATCGTCACCACATCGAGCAGAGGCGGCTTTTCGGTACTCAGATGGCGGCTCCAGCAGTCGACTTTTGTGGACACTTCAGGGCGAGTCTCAGGAAATTAAGCCTCAGCTGTTTGATGGCTGCTCGCAGCCCCAAATATTACTACTTAGTAATTCATGACACACATAAGCTGCTTCTACGAGGCTCTGAGGTGGTGTGAGATCCTGGCCTAATTTATTCCAAACTTCAGAGAAGTGCTAGCACTCGCTTTGTTTTCCCGCTTGTTTGGATTTGTACAGCGACTGCCAGCTTCCACTTCGCCTCAAACAAAGCAATCAGAAACAGACTCTGTTCTGTTTTTGTTGGAAAGAGTTACTGGAGAGAGAAAGATGTTTCAGGCATTTGTATCAGGCAGCGGTCCACGTTCCCTCATGTACCGCCACCATTTTTCACTTTGCACACAAATCATGTGTACACAAATGTGCACATGTACACGAGAGAGTACGCGTAGCCCGCTTGACCTGGAAAAAAAAGGGAATTGTGTCATACCCCCCTTCCCATATCATCAAAAACCTTTCTATATCATGTTACAGAACTGAATAAAAACCATTTTAAGCACCAATTCCAAGGATACATGCAAAACAATTTTTTATTTTTTTTGGGGGGGGGGGGCAAATTTGCAACTTTTCTCATATATTTGTGGGGTTTTTTCTCAAATGTGCAACTTTTTTCTCACAAAATTGCAACTTTTACCTTAAGTCTGCAACTTTCTTGTTAATTTACAACTTCTTAAATGTAAATTTACAACTTTTTTCTCATTAATTTGCAACTTTTTTCTCATTAATTTGCCATTTTTTCTCATTAATCTGCAACTTTTTTCATGTAAATTTGCAACTTTTTTCTCAATTTGCAATTTTTCTCATTAATCTGCAACTTTTTTCACGTAAATTTGCAATTTTTTGTCATTAATTTGCAACAAGTTTGGAGATTTTTCAAATATCAAATATTTTTTGGGGGAAATTTGTAACTTTTCTTATAGATTTGCAATTTCTTCTCATAAATGTATAGCTTTCTTTGTCCTAAATGTGCAACTTTTTTCTCAAGTTTGCATTTTTTTTCCTTATTAATTTGCTAATTTTTTTCATTAATTTGCAACAACTTTTGACAATTAAAAAAAAATGGGGGGGGGGATTTGCAACATACATTTGCAATTTTTTGGTAAATTTGTAACTTTTTCTTCACCTTTTTCATGCAAGTTTGCATTTTTCCCTTTCATTTTTTTTTAGGTAAAATTTCCAATTTTTTCCTCACTTTTTTCATCTGAATTTGCAACTTTTTCCATGTAACTTTGCAACTAAATTTTGCAGCATTCACATGGATAATGGTTACATTTTTATTCCATGTAATGATTCCTTTTTTAAAAAAAATGTTTGTAGACAATGACCCCTTGTGATTTTACACACACACACACACACACACACACAGATGTTTCCCCCCCACACACATTTTATAGGGTTTGATTTCCTCCCCATTACAAAGCCTTGCATATTGCCCCCCAAAACCTAGGAATGACCTTGACTACAATAATACTCATGTGCTGCGTTCAACATGTCCTCTTGTTCACTACAAAGTGCACTACATTTCAACTGACTCCTATTTAAATGTAGTGCACTATGTAGTGAATTAGTGGACATTTTGAATGCAGCAACAGTGCCCCCCCTCAATATTTACTCTTGAGAAAATGTTCTGCTTATTGTCCCCTCCAACAGTGAAATGAAATATCCGCCCATTAGAGTATCCTTACATCAGCCTCTTAAGCTGGGTTCATGCTGCACCTCAGCTGTCCCCATCCGCTTGACCATGAGGCTTGTGTGACGAAAATGTCATCGTCTCCAGTCCGCGAGGCTCTGCGGAGCCCCTCCGTATCTGACCGTGTGGAGCCCAAATTTTGTTACTGCGTTGCCTGGGCGCGCTGACTGCACATGCACAAGATTGAACCTCCTATTGAAGAGGTGGCGCTACCGACACAGCATACAAAGTCAAAGTAGACGAAGGTGATGAGAATAAACATAGTCATGTGAAAAAATTAGGACACCCTGTATAAGCCTGTGTGTTTTTTTAACATACAGTGGTGTGAAAAAGTGTTTGCCCCCTTCCTGATTTCTCACTTTTTTGTATGTTTGTCACATGTTTCAGATCAAACAAATTTAACTAGACAAAGATAACACAAGTAAACACAAAATGCAGCTTTTAATTGAAGGTACAGTATTTATTATTAAGGGTAAAAAAAATCCAAACCTCCATGGCCTTGTGTGAAAAAGTGATTGCCCCCCTGTTAAAACATAAATTAACTGTGGTTTATCACATCTTTGAAAGCTGAGTTCAATCTGCTAGCCATTTCTAAAGCTTTGGGACTCCAGCGAACCACAGTGAGAGCTATTATCCACAAATGGCAAAAACATGGAACAGTGGTGAACCTTCCCAGGAGTGGCCGGCCAACCAAAATTACCCCAAGAGCGCAGCGACAACTCATCCAAGAGGTCACAAAAGACCCCACAACAACATCCAAAGAACTGCAGGCCTCACTTGCCTCAGTTAAGGTCAGTGTTCATGACTCCACCATAAGAAAGAGACTGGGCAAAAATGGCCTGCATGACAGAATTCCAAGACAAAAACCACTGCTGAGCAAAAAGAACATAAAGGCTTGTCTCAGTTTTGCTAGAAAACATCTTGATGATCCCCAAGACTTTTGGGAAAATACTCTGTGGACTGACAAGACAAAAGTTGAGCTTTTTGGAAGGTGTGTGTCCCATTACATCCGACATAAAAGTAACAGCATTTCAGAAAAGCAACATTATACCAACAGTAAAATATGGTGGTGGTAGTGTGATGGTCTGGGGCTGTTTTGCTGCTTTAGGACCTGGAAGACTTGCTGTGGTAAATGGAAACATGAATTCTGCTGTCTACCAAAAAGTCCTGAAGGAGAATGTCCAGCCATCTGTTCGTGACCTCAAGGTGAAGTGCACTTGGGTTCTGCAGCAGGACAAT